>ML685804.1:8311599-8341275 GCA_007922175.1 Pelusios castaneus
GGGTCAATTACCCCAAGGAGGCACAGAGATCAAGATTGAGTTTTATACAGACCTTTATTAGACGACCAGCTGGACGGGTGCCCTCCACGACTAATGCCAGAGGAGTGACACCCCGAGGCATAGTAGTTAGTACATATATATACCATTATTTACGTCATATCAGACCACAGTGTTACAGCAGATTTTCCAGGGGTTTGTAGATGTGGGGTACAGAGGTCTATTTGCCTGTTGATACACTTTAAACATGCCACGTTGTTCTGTTTACCAAAGTACTTAGCAATGTTTGACATAGGTTATGGAAGCAGGTCATGGGATCATTTCACAAGCACAGCATAAATTATTATTTTATCTATCACTGGCAACACAATTCCTTTTTTTGAGTGACTGCATCTAATGAGCAGTTGTTGGCTGGGACAGGTCTCCTTATGGTACTCTCAGTGTCCAGATACGAAAGGAAAAACAAAAACAGAAACATCCTAACCCAGAGAGCATGCCATGGAATCAGTATCTTAAACAGGGAAATCCTGCCTGCAGATGGGACAAATGTACTTTAGACAGACACTCAGACTGTTCTACTCAAGAGCCAACTTAGTATAATCCTCCCACAAGAAAAGCCCGTGTGAACTCCTGTTGATCTCAATGGGAGCAAAAACAGGATAAAAGAAACAAACGACAGGTGTATTGAATATGAAGAGTCATGCAATGGACACACGTGTTGAGTCTCTGTTCACAGGAACCTGCTCCTTCCTTCTCTGTGGTACTTCAAAAACAGCAGCAGCTTAACCTTGTTTAACTGTAAACAAGGTGTCCCACCATTCTCAGGGGCTTTTCAAAAATATATCAGAACAGCTTAGGGGGACTCTGAAAAAGTTTGTGAAGAGCACACACCTCTCTTTTCCCTTTTGTTCTGGTCAGAAGCAATGTCTACAGTGGGCTTCATCTCGTATCAGGTTTCTGACAATATTGATACAGACTCAGCTCAAGGGGTTTCAGTTCAGGCAGTTTCAGCAGAGGCTGGGTTTTGTTTTCATTTTCTTAAATAAACTCTTCCGAGTGAAGATTTCTCTGAGCTGATTTTTATTAGCATCAGTAGGTCCCCGCCTGATTTAGATGCAGCTGGAGGCTTCCTCACTGCACTGCCGGCTTTCCATAGCTGCCGAAACTAATCCAGGCACACAAACCCCCTTGGAATGTTGAAGCTGTAACTTCTGGCTGGCTTCAATCTGAAAACTGTTGTTATTAGGTTACCATCACGAAATTTTCCAAACTACACTTCACTTTCCTCGTGAGGCTGCAAGTTAACTGGGGTCCCTTGCAGTTAATATAGTAGTAATGTAGTTAATAGGTCGGTAAATATGCAGTACGATTTTATCGTGTCACTTGGCAGGGGTTATTTTTCATCAGGTTAGGCTTGGAAGCTCTTTTTGTCACTACATTTTCAACTTTGTAGAGCTAATTGTAAACAATACCTTGGGCCTTGTAAGGATGCCTCATGGATCTCAGCAAGATTAGTAAATGCTAGAAGATAACATGGAAAATGCAAGTCACTTAAATCATTGATAAAACCCTCATCCTCTCTGACGACAAGGCCAAGTTATGCCGATCTGGCAGCGTAAAGGGGAGAATGTGAAAGTTATATCCATATTAAGGCCTCTTTACCCTGACAGAGTGCATAAAGGGGCCTTCACGTAAATAAAAAACAACCGATGGTTTTAGAGCACCCTTTCCCCACAATTCCTTGGGTCGTTTTTTATGGTAATGAAAGCAGGATTTATTTTTTAAACAGTGGATACAATCTAGTGTCTGTTTGCCTTATCTTCCACCCTCTGTTCTGACCGTGAACTTCAGTTCTCACCCGCAACATATTCGCCATTCCATAGTATGAGCATTGTCGGGGAGACAGTGGGACAACGCTGGAGGCCTGCAACTTTGTTGGGTGTTTCTGACAATGTGCTCGTTTCATTCATTCACATTCTGCAATCCCTCGCCCCCCTTTAGTACTTTCCAACCAAAGAACCTCAAAGCATTTTACAAAAACCAGTTAAAGCCACACAACCCTATTCTGTGCCAAGCGTTATCCTCATTTGACAGCTGGAGAGGCTAATATATGGATTGGGGAAGCGACTTGACCTGCTTCGCGAGTCAGTAGCGGAGCTGAGATTAGAACCCATGATGCCTGACTTGCATTCCTTTGTTCTGACCACTAGCTAACATTCCCTTTATAGCAAAGGTGTCAAACATGCGGCCCACGAGCCAAATGCAGCTAGTAACATATTCCATCTGGCCCGTGACTGCACTCCATGGGACCACACGCTCTAACAGAGAGAGTATGGTCTTGCATACCCAGCACTCTGCAATGCTGCGAGAGTGTCAGATCTCATGACATCATGGAGCGCTGGGTATGCGAGATTGCGCTCTACGAGACCGCATTCTCTCCCTAACAGAGAGGGGGGTGCCGAGTGCAGTTTTGCATACATGGCGCTCTGTGATGCTGTGCGAATGCCAGAGTATTTCAAATTATGGTATGTAGGGCCCACCTGAAGTACATTTAAGTCAAATCTGGCCCAACAGAGTTTGACACCCCTGCTTTATAGGGACAACACCTCAATTGATTGTGATTTCAGCCCAACTCCCAGGTTTCTGCAGTATTCTACCCAGTCACTTCTCAGCCTTGCTTGCAATTATCAGCAGCCGGAGATGAATCCGATATGCTCTCAACATGCATTAATATCTCTGAACAGTGCTTGGGCAGGCGTCCTGTCATCACAAAATGCTCCCCCTTGAAAGAGGGAATTATTTCACCACCGACTAAGAAGTCATATTGTGCTTTGGCAGGCCTCTGCCGGTGGAAATATTTCACTCATGGCAGCTTTCTGGCTCTGCCAAAGCCACCTGCTGAGAGCCAGATGAACAAATCAGGCCTTGGGAATAAAAAGGGAGATTAGACATTACAAACGGCAAAAGACAACAACAAAAATATACAGCTCTCTCCTCAAACTGCTCTTTTCGTCCCAGCAATGTCTGCTGTGCGGAACTTGCTTTTCAAAATTCACAGTAGCTCAGAAAGCTCATGAATTATTTATCCTTGCTCAGATCAATCCTTCAGCAGGCTGTCAGTTAGAAATCAAAGCCCAAACAAGCCAGGCACTGGAGGAAACAGCTTTCAAACCCCCAACATGCAACCGTCGGAATGCCCGTTCACATGTGGGCAGCACCCTACAATTCTTCCCCATTCACCTCACCTCCCAGCCCCCCAAACAGTACGTCTTTGCCGGAGGCAGACTTTAAAAAAAACCATGCACACCTATTTTTGAGCTTATTCCAAGATTCTGCACATTAATAATTTATGTCAAAAATGTATTTTAAAATGGGAAAGTCATCTTTGTTTGTAGCAAGTTTTTTTTTTTTTAAATCCAAATACGGCTTTTGTTTCAACTAAAAATACAACAGTGCTAACTAGAAAGGCTGATTTATTCAGCCAATGTGCTTTTGCCACATTGTAGCTCAGTGTTTCAACTGGCATCTTTTAAAATGTAAAAATATATCACCTCTTGCTGTCCCCAGCACCCAGCCGCTGTTCCACTCTGAGGGTGACAAGAAAGCTAAGAGTTATTGAAACTGATGAAAGAATAACAATGCCGCCCCCACAACCACCATTCAGATGAACTCAGAGGTTTCTTTTGTTTATAACTGGGTCTCAGTTGGACTTTGAAGAGTGGGTATGACATTGGGGTGGTGGTTTTCCCTGCCACAGTGTTGCAGAGCTGTGCAGTCATTGGAAAGGGATCTCTGCCCCAAGTGGCTTCCAGGATGCAGGGTTAAAGGGAGGTTACAATTTATTTTCACTTTGGCCTTCAGAGACACCAGCCTCTTGTACATAGAGAGAGGGGTTCATGTAAGTGCTTTACATAGATTTGCTCTAAAAACAGTGTCTCAACTTATGGAGATGACTTCTGGGGGGTAAATCCAACCAGTGCAAAGGCTGCTCTGAGTTA
This sequence comes from Pelusios castaneus, assembly GCA_007922175.1. Taxonomy (NCBI): domain Eukaryota; kingdom Metazoa; phylum Chordata; order Testudines; family Pelomedusidae; genus Pelusios; species Pelusios castaneus. Next base: position 8,315,595 of record ML685804.1, read on the forward strand.
CACTAGTGAACAATGGAATTGTTCCAGTTCTAGTCCCGAGTCTCCATGCACAACACAAGACAGCTCTAAGACACCTAATAACATAGAGCAATATGTTCTCTCTTGTCATTAGCTCGGGTTGCTGCACAGGAGTACATCTCAACTCACCACTCCGAAGGAGAGGTGCCTGACTGACACGTGCATTTTCTGAAGGTAACAGGCTGTGTTTAAACACTCTTGGGGAAGTGACACTTTGCACGAAGCCTGAGAAAAGTCATTTGATAGCCTTGTTAGCTGAAGCTTTGTGGCTTGAGGGGCTGCTCCAGGGTCTTTCAAACACTGAGTGTACAGTACATGGCTGTGTGCATTACACCCCCGCCCCCATGGCTCCACACCCACATCTTGGATTTTTCAACCAGGTCACAGAACAGAAGCATTTGGACTAGAGAAGTCCAGGGGCTCATCTTGTCCACTCTCCTGGGCTGGCATAAATTTGGAGAAATCTTGACACCACACATGCTGCTGTTTTTAATTTTCCATACTGTGCATGCTCCGTAGCAAGCCAGCTGGTGCGCTATACTGATTGGATCTCACAAAGTGAGCAAGGCTGACCCTGGGCTAGTACTTAAATGGAAGACCTCTGACTACCCAACACACTGTTGGGGAGCTAGTTTGTGACAAATGAACAGGCAACGAAACTAACCATGCTGCATAATGCTAGGGGCAAATACGGTGCTGGGGTGCTGCCTTTCTCATGCCCAAAACAGAGGCTTGGTTTACCTGCAGTCATTAAAGAACCCAGGGCAGCTTTGCTAAGAGAGAACGGGTTAGTCGCAGTGTGCTGACCCCATTTCAGGATGTTCTGGCTGCCTCCGCAATCCCTTGGCATTCTTCCTCACTTCCCACCTCAACAACTGTGCCGCACAGAGATGCCGCATTCTACCCTACAGTGTATCTCTCTGACACCCGCAGAACCCTGTAAGAAGTATGCACTATTACCAGTGCTTTTATTTCCAATCTGGATCATAGCCGGCCTCTGATGTTCCTGAAACAGGTACTCAATCTGATCTGTTTGAACATCCACGATCAAGCTAGATACCAGTTAATGCGTGTTCCCTTTTTCTTGACTAGGATACGGTACAGCCCTGGATTCCAGCTGCAGCTGCTCCTGGTGCAAACCCATTTATCATAGCATAGAACAGCTTGCCTGCTAAAGGCCACATCATGATAAAATGCCAGTAAGTATATTTACATTCAATATGCCCCGTTAATCTGGCCATCAGAAAGCAACTGCTGAATCTGTACTTTCATTCCTGAGCATCACCCAGCCTTTTAATCAATCCCTTGTTACTGATTACAGATTGATTCCATTTCCAGTAGCCAATAGTTTTTCTTTTAATTTCCAGCATCAGGTTTAATTAAACTGAGGTATGCCTGACCCTGTCAAATCATATCCAAGTCTGTCTTGATGCTGGGTGAGTGAAAACACCAGCATTAATTATTGATTAATCTTTGTTCAAATTAATCTATCAGTGACTTTCTTTGGATAGAATGAGGACAGAGCCCATAAAAGTTTGCCTCATAACAGCTACTGTTACATTGCAGGACGAAGAGAACGAACATAGGATAGGTAGTTCAAGATGCAGTGACATCCTCCGCCAGGGATGTATGGATGAAGAACCATTACATAGTGGAGTTGAGTCACTCACTCCAGCCCTTCGGAAGAATTTGGGTTCAAAGGCAAAGTGGCAGTCTTTTAACCTCATGAGACAAAAATTTAGTAGATTGCGATCAAACTAGAGAGAGACGAAGAGTAAAATATCCTAAACCATTCACAAAGCCCAGGTAAATGAGCCACAAGCAGAGGTTCTCCAAAGGAACCTGAAATCTTCCCATGGCCAAGAGGCTGTAGATCCTCCCCCATAGCTACTTCTGCAACAGCAGGGAGCTACTGTCAATGTAGGGAAGTGCTTTTCTTCCCTACCTAGCCTCATGCAACCTCAGAAGAAACCAATTTTCAGCTGATCATACATAATACAAACTCATATCTGCAGTTATTCTACACCCACAGCAGCAAGGTTTAATGGCCAAAGAGAAGCAAACTAGCTTCAAGGCCTATCATTTATCTATCCCATGCATGTGAGACCTCTGCTCCAAATACACCAAAGTAAACCTTCAGGGCAGACTAAACTCCCACTCCATGACAGAGCATGTTTGGAAGGCAATGCTCATGAAAGGTGTCAGGTGGATATCGCTGTAGGCACTTAGAGGCCTCCACCACACTGGAGGCCCCATTGGGTTTGGTACTACACAGTGAGACAATAAAGCAGACAAATCAGGAAGCAGTGACTTGCCTAAGGTCGCACAGGAATTGAATCCAAATCTCCTGAGTCACAGTCCAGTACCTTACCCATTGGACCATCCTACCACCTGGAAAAGCTCTTTCCTCCCAACATGCCACTTTCATAAAACTGTTTGTAACTACCACCAAAGTTGTCAGTGCTGAAAAAGCATCTTCAAGTTACACAATCACATGCAAACCCTAGAGAAAACATATCATTAGTGCTAGCCAAATCTCAGAAGGTTTGCTGTGGATAAGCCATGACAAGTATCAATTCTTATTGTGTAAAACTTATCTGAACCTTTACATGTTAACTCGAAGGAGAAACCAAATCAAAGTAATGTTTTAAATTTAGGAAAATCACACCTAGAAAAGAGGAATGAACATTCCCCTTTTGCAAGGTAAGGAGTGGTTGGCTGAGACAATGGGTTTCCTTTAGTGTGGCAATAAATATATAGAAATAAAAATCCTCCTTTTGGGTTTGGAATAAAGGTCAGGCACAGGCATTCTCTGTTGCTGCTGCTGACATATGGCTATCCTTATTGCATACTGATCTTTGGCCAAAATTGAATGCATTTAAAAACAGATTAGGGGCCAAGGCAAAGAGGGATGGTTAACTGGTAAGGACAAAAGTGCATCATCATCAGATGGAAGAAAAGATTATTTTCCAGGAGGCTTCTGCTCTGAATAAACTTTGGGTACTGCAAATCTCTGAAATGGGTTTTTATTTATTCCCATCCAAATCTTCACTTTAAGACATTTGGAGGGCTTTCCATAAGCAGCAGATCCGACTGAGTCAGCAGCATTAACACTTACCTAAACAACCAATCTGCAGATTTCACAGATCTGCTCTTCACAGATCACATAACCTGCTAAACCAGCTCAATATTATAGTTTGGTGTCCACTGGTGAAAATGACTGGAGTTAATAAACAGGAGAAAGGAGAGAGGATAAGATTTTAAAGACTCAATAGCTTTGTTTTTATATTATTTGGGTAGATTGCCTTGTCAACATGATGTCGAGGGTATTTGTCATGCTGTGTTCCACTGATCTCATTTTATTATTACATTCTTAGAAACACCTGAGACAATTTTCCATCAGCAACAGTCTCCCCATGTTAGACTCCTCTGTGTATATCACGTCCCCTTTCCTTTCCTATTTTGGCACCTGTTTATTTCAGTTGTCATTTCTTTCTGAACTCCTGCTGCATGGAGGAATTCTTTGATCATATAAAGATTTCCAATCTTTTTGGATTAGAAACCTCACCTCATCAAACGAGAAACCGACAGAAGAATGGCTCCATGAAAGAAGAAGATGAAAGACACAGTGTTTCCCCTCCCACTGCAAAGTGTCAAGATCAATAAAAAGTTTTCATCGGGCCAGCAGACTTGGCTCTTGTGTAAGAGAAATTGACTGGGAAGAACGCTGAGTGAAAATGCATCTGCAAAGTATGCTGCACTAGAGTTTATCTTTTAAGTATTTTTAGCACTAAGCTTGGGAGAAAATGCTGCAACCACAAAGTTCAAAGCAGGACAAATAGAGGACATCCGCATGTCACAGATACCTTTGTAGAAAAGATCCTCAAAAGTAGGGATGTGAAATGGCATGTAAGTTTAGAAGAAAAGATTAAACTACAGTAAGTGAAGAAATCTGTAGGACAAAATGATCAATCAAATTATAAAAACACAATGGTGATTTATGTTTATGTTACACCACACCTTAAGATATTTCTTTAAACTTTATCTAGAGTGAAAAAAACATAACAGAGTATTCTGTTTACAAGCAAGTTAAAGAGATGCTGTGAAGTTTAAATTGAATATAATTATAGATTGGTTGGAGAAGTGCATTCCTACAATCAAATTACAGTGTGGGACAGCTTATAAACTGAGTAGTATCAGATTTGGCCAGTATTACCATGAGATACCAAAGCAAAGCCAAGCCTAGATACTGCAGAAATTATGTTAGCAATGCTTCAGATGATGCTCTTTCCTCAAAATGATTACTGGCCTAACTCCCTCTGTGATGTTATGTGGCACTGTTGCATGGGAAGAAGTGGTCTCTTTTTGGATGAGCCAAGCTAAGGATGGATGGTCAACACTAATCCCATAGTATTTTTCTTAAGGGCAAGGAGTACCAGTCCTGATGTCCTAGTCCAATTTCATTTTGGGTACCTACACTATCTACCTATATTTCTCCTACTGTTTCAACTTGACACAGTACTCTCCACCTGTAAGTCCTGAACTTTATTATTTTACAGTGTTTTAATAGCTACTGTTTTCCACCGCAGAGATGGTTGCATTTCTCTGACAGATGAAGTGATCACTGCTAGTGAAGTAAATTGAAAGACTCCTTTTTACTGAGGCAACAGCGAAGACAAGGATGTCAACAAAAGGGAGCAACCTTGCCTATAGCATGTTGGAAATAGTGGCCAAAAAGCTCAACGTATTTTGTAGCTGGAAATGAAGAGTGATTTGTTTGAGCTCCTAGAAGGGAACATGGAAATGAAGGGTTCTTTTTAAGCTTGTAAAACACTGGAGTATTCATAGTGTTAAAAAAATAAAATGAAAAGTGGTTGTTAGTGTTCTTTTAAGAGCTATGTTTAGTCAGCCACACCGGCTTCAAATGATGCCAAAAAGTCAGTGTGGTGTTATCCTTTCGTTTTATTTTTAAAGTACTTTAACTTCTGAATGCTTTATTTATTTATTTCCAGACTTTTTCCTATCAAATAGTGCTTCATTTCGGTACACAGAGTTCTTATGTCACAGTAATCAGGGAAAGAAAAGTAAATGCACTTTTAATCTTAATGGCTGTAGGTGTTACTTTTTGTTTATATCACTGGTATTTAATGATAAATAGTTTTAGTGCTTCTGATAACTTCTGTAAGGCGTATTGATTTCTGCCTTCTGCTGTGAAGTGGCTCATATTAAAAAGAGAGCCGACTCAGCTTTTTTTTCCACTGTTTGGTGACTGCTAAAAAAAGGCAAATGTTACACTGCTTTTTAAGTGGAGGGAGAAAGGTGAGTTATATAACAGTATAAAATGGGCAAACAATGAAGCACAGAATTATCAACAATATTGGCTAGCAGCAGCAACAAATGACAGGAAAGATGTATGAAAAAATTAGCCTGAAATAAATAGTTCAGTGTCATAGGAGTGTGTCCTAGTATTACATCTACACTTAAATTTATATTAAGCATTCAAAAAAATCTGGAAGTGAAAAAAAGAGTCTAGTTTCTCCTAGTAATCCTACATCAACCACAACAAACAAGGAGTCCTGTGACACTTTTAAAGACTAAAATTTATTTAGCACGAGCTTCAGTGGGAGAAAATCCCACTTCCTCAGACACTTTGAAGTGGGATTTTCTCCCATGAAAGCTCGTGCAATAAATAAATGTGTTAGTCTTTAGAAGTGCCATAGGACTCCTTCCAAAGGGGTAGCCATGTTAGTCTATTGTAGAAAGACAACAGAGTCCTGTGGCACTTTTAAAGACTAACAGATTTATTTATCGCATGAGCTTTCGTGGGAGAAAATCCCACTTCGTCAGACACTTTGAAGATGGGAAACTTACAGAATGGGAGGAAATTAAATGTAGGGGAGTGTATGACATAGGATCAGGTCAGGCTGTAACAGCAAATCAAAATAGGTGTTAGGATTCAAAACACTGGGGAACAGCACATAGAGGAGGGTGAGGTCAAATCACTTGTAATGAGAGAAAAATCCATAGTCCCTGTTTAACCCCAAGACAACTGAGTCAAATTTGCATAAATTCGAATTCTGCAGTTTCTCTTTGAAGCTGTGATTTGTTATTCATCTGTTTCAACACAGCTATTAACAAGTCGTTAAGGGAGTGAGCAGGGAGATTGAAGTGTTCCCCTACAGGTTTTGCAGTGTTGCAATTTCTGATGTCAGATTTGTGTCCATTTATTCTTTGGCGCAGAGACTGTCCTGTCTGTCCAATATATAAGGCAGAGGGGCATTTCCGGCACATGATGGCATAAATCACATTGGTGGATGAGCAGGTGAACGAGCCCTTGATGGAGTAGGTGGCTTGATTCGGCCCTGTGATGGTGTCTTCAGTGTAGATATGAGGGCAAAGTTGGCAGCGTGGTCTGTTGCAGGGATATGTTCCTGCTTTAGTGTTTCTGTCATATGATCTGTACTTGCTGGTAAGTATCCTTTTAAGATTAGGGGGCTGTCTGAAAGCAAGGAGAGGTCTGTCTCCTAAGGCTTGAGAGAGTGAGGGATCATCTTGTAAAATAGGCTGTAGATCTTTGATGATGTGTTGAAGAGGTTTGGCTTGAGGGTTGTAGGTGATGACCAGTGGCGTTCTGTTGTTGTTTTTCATGGGCTTCTCCTGCAGTAGTTGACTTCTGGGTACCCGTCTGGCTCTGTCAATTTGTTTCTTCACTTCTGCGGGTGGGTACTGTAGTTTTAAGAATGCTTGGTAGAGATCCCAAAGGTGTCTGTCTCTGTCTAAAGGGTCAGAGCAAATGCGGTTATATCTTAGGGCTTGACTGTACACAATGGATCGTGTGGTGTGTCGAGGATGAAAGCTCGAGGGGTGTAGGTAACTATACCGATCAGTAGGTTTGCGGTATAGGGTGGTCTTTATGTGCCCATCGCTAATTTGCACTGTAGTGTCCAGAAGGTGGATCTCTGGTGTGGAGTGTTCCAGGCTAAGTTTAATTGTGTTGTGGAAACTGTTGAAATCTCTATGGAAATCTTCAAGGGCATCTTTACCATGGGTCCAGATGATGAAGATGTCATCAATATAGCGTAGGTAAAGTAGAGGTGCTTTGGGATGAGACGTGAGGAAATGTTTTTCTAAATCGGCCATAAAGATGTTGGCATATTGTGGGGCCATGCGGGTACCCATAGCAGTGCCACTGACTTGAAGGTATAAATTATCTTCAAATCTGAAATGGTTGTGGGTGAGTACAAAGTCACAGAGGTCAGCCACAAGTTTAGCTGTGTCATCATCTGAAGAACTATCCAAGATGATGACACAGCTAAACCGGGCTGGAAAGGATCCTGAAAGGTCATCTATCCAGCCTCCTGTATGAGACAGGACCAAGAACACCTAGATCATCCCTGACATGTATCTGTCTAAACTGTTCTTAAAAACATTCAGTGATGGGGATTCTACAAACCTCCCTTAGTAAGCATTCTGGCACTTAAACTATCTCCTGATCTCCTTTTCCCTTGGATTTCCTTCCCATGGGACCTCTCCTACCAGTTCTGAGTTTGTTAAAGTCTGTTTTTGTGAAATCCATTGTCCTTATTCTGCTCCTCTTACTCCTTCCTTTCCTTAGGCTATGTCTATACTGACGGAGACAAATTTGCCACTGTCAGATTGATTAATCTGGTTCGGGTGAGTGGCACTGAAGACCCACTCAATCGATCTGGATGTCGATCTATTAAAAAGTTCAGCGCTGCATCAATGGGTTTGCATTTCCCATCAGCACAGTGTAGTGGAGACAGCACGTAGAAAAGAAGTTAGAAAGTAGACATAAGTTGTACAAACAACTCTACGTTACTCCTGCTGATTTACCAGTCTGTGCAGACCAGGCTTTAGAGTCATGAAATCTATCATATCACGATTGCTTTCTCTCAAGTTTCCTTCCACCTTCGGCTTCACAACCAACACAGAATCAAGTTTAAAATAACCATCCTCTAGTTTAGTTACTTCCTCCACTGTCTGAAACAAGCTGTCCTCAGCACGTTCCAAGGAGATTCTGGATATTTTGTGATTTGCAATATTACTTTCCAAAAGATGTCTGGGTAGTTCAAGTCTCTCATTATTACTTGGTCTTGTGTTTTGAGTATTTCTGCTATTTGTTCTAAAAATGCCTCACCCATTTTCCCCCTCTCCTATGTGAACCCAGAGGCTTTCAACTGGTTTGCTTTTCACAGCCTTCTGGACTTCAGAACAACTGAGTACATTCCTGATGTATAATGCAACACCTCCTTTTTCCTCCTCTCTGTCAGCACTGCACACCTTCAGCTGAGCCTGAGGACGCTCCAGCCCAGACCCAGGCAGATTAATTAGCTCAGCTGGGTTGCAGCAGGAGTGTGACTGGTCACTGAAGGGAGCCAGAAGACCTGGTTTTAAGCTCAGCAGCAGATCGCTGGCTGCTCAATGCTTCAGGCTGCATCAGTCCCCGTGCTGCTCCAGCCTGGCTCACATCCCGCCTCAGCATCAATCGTGCTCCAACCTTGGCTCTGGTTCCTCACTCCAGCTCTGACCCTTAGCCCAGGTTTCCAGCCCCCCTCAGCCTTAATCTAACCATTTGCCTGGACTGCCAGTGCCCAGGCCTGACACTGTCTCAACAAACTATATCCCTATATACCAATATTCCAGTCACAAGATTGATGCCATCAAGTGTCTCAGATGGCAATTAAATTATAATTTAGTTTATATACTAAGGCTTCCAGTTCTTCCTGTTTATTCCCCATGTTCCTTGCATTTGCAAATAGGCATCTAAGATGTTGAGCAGGTCCCCTTACTAGTTTTCCTCTTTTTGGCTCTTATGACCCTATTGTAATTTTCCATTTCCCCCCAACATCTAGCTGTCTATGACGGCCACTTCCCCTCCCTTATCTGTGGGCTTTTTTCATCTGCCCACTCTGAATCCAGTTTAAAGCCCTCCTTACCTGGTCAGCAAGTTGCACACAAAGATGCTCTTCTCCCGCTCGGTCAGGTGCACTCTCTCTCTCTCCAGCCATCCATTGGCATCATCTGCACAGCCATTATCTCCAGGATGTCTGTCTCTGTCTAGGCCCTTACCCTCAAGTGGAAGAATGGACAAGAAAGCCACTGCATCCTTGAGTTCAGGAGTCACTACTGACCTGCTCAGGGTCATACCTATCAGTACCATTAATGCCCATGGGGATGAACAGCATGGGGTTAGTGTGTCGGACGTGCCTTGGCAATCTTCCGTAATGTCTCAGATGTGAGCTCCAGGCAGGCAGCACACTTCCTGGATTGCCAGTTTGGGTCAGCAGGTGGATGTCTCCACCACCTTCTGGAGGAAATTCCCAACCTCCACCGCCTTTCCTCTTAGATTGCAGTTTTCTATAGAGGCTCTACCATATTGGGGGGCCAACATGCTAGGCACTATAAATACATATCATACAAAGATCTCCAAATTAAGTTTCATTAGCTCCATATATCCACGCAAATCCCACCAATATCAATTAGAGTCATTTCTGAGAGCAGAAATATCTCCAGTTGAATACATTTATTTAACATCCATGCCATCTGCTTTTAACTAGAATCCCCCTTCTTTACCTCAATGGAGACATGACGTCAAGACTGAAATAGTACAGAATATTCCAGGGGCATGAGTCTTTACCCTGTTACATCAGTTTTAGACTGATTGAACTTCACTGGCATTTACAGCATTATACCAGTATAACTGAGTGAAAAACTGGACCATATGGGCACCATGAATAAGCTCAGACTGCTACAGACACTTTTTCTTTTGGCAGCTCCTATTGTTTCAACGATAAAGCTGCTGTTTTAATTAGCTCCTCAGGTTTCCATTAAAAGATGCCTGGAAAGACTAAAGTGATTTCACTATTCACTGCCACAGCTGCATACTGAAAACATATGCCATTACAGAAATCCACCATGAAACAGCCGTGCAAATCCGTACTACCTAGGTCACCAAGACCGGTATTACATCATTACAAAAATAGTTTAATTCTAAATGTAAAGAATCCGTACTATGCACGTGCAGAACAAGTTTTTCAACCAGTTAGCAATGCAACTCAACTGCTTCTTAGTCTAGACAAAGCTCCTTTTAACCAAAGCTGGTGCTGAGTTAGGTAAAATCCCAGTTCTGGCACTGCTTCACAGAGTGAGTCAGCAGGGATTCCTCAAAAGAGTATCATTTACTGGAGACCCAGCTAATTTTTATTTTATTTGGGCGTCTCTAAGTAAACAATGAATAATACAATCTCTGTAGTAGGCTCTGTCCTTAGAAATTCTTGCTCAAAGCAGTGCTTTTGTGATTCAACTCCATCAGACTAACTATGGGTTCTGAACAGACTATTATTCTGTTTATCCAAATCTGAAGGGTAAGTTTATTTTCTTTTATCAGTTTTTACAATGCCCTCAAGCTAGAAGGAAGTTTCATTATTTGGAGCTATGATCTGGCCTCCTACTTCTATTCAGATCACATGACAGATTCCATCCTCTGTTCAGTTTAGGGAAATTCAGTTTTAGGACACCCACATTATATTCAGTTTCCTACGCAAAACATTTTTCCCATGGGTCACCACTGCCTTCAGCTCCTCAGCCCTTGCTGATAGGGCTTCAACTATTCTTCTGGAGACTTTTGCTTTCCTCTGAGCATTTGAAAGGGGCTACTAAGAGTAGAGAGGCTACAAGAAAGGGAAAAAAAGCACTAAAAATACACACACGCACAGAGCTAAAATTCATGCAGATCATGGCAGAGATGGACATCTTGGAGCCACTCATGTACACGTTTGCCCAATATCAATGTTATTTTTCTGCCAAAAGGATGTAGTGAAATTTTTTGCTAATAATCCTTAGTCTATCGATTCCACATAAACAGCTTGTGAGACTTCAACAGCTGAAACCCCATGGTTTAGTGATTGGAATGAGAGAAACTTAAAATCAGGTTTCTAATGCTTATGAATTCAAAATTCATTTTCCATTAATATTCTCCCATACCTAATGCTTATGAACTCAAAATTCTTTTCCCATTAATATTCTCCCATATTTGCTGGTTTTGGAAACGTTCCTGGACTCATTTGCTGCAGCACTTGTAGAAAATGAATAAGATAATCAAGAACATAATCAACAAAGTTCATTTGTGAGGCAAGGCCTTATGTTCAATAAAGGAGCACTGAAGGCTTTATCCTTCTTTACATTCACCAACAAGTAAAGAACAGGCACCAGCAGTCAGTTGTCCAAGCTTTCTCAGATAATCCAGCTAAAAAAACCCTTCAACTGTGACCTACAGGGACTGCCATTAGTTTCTTATCTTCACAGCATGATCCAACACAGTCGGATTTTTCAGTAAAAACAAGCCGTAAAAGTGAATTGGTAGATAGACCTCCATGACTCTGAAGAAGACTGCTATCCAGAACGTCTAATTCTGATCTGGAATCCTCCAAATGGACAACATGAGAGATTTTTGCTCCCTGGACTGGGCTCTGAGGAATTATTTGGCAACAGAATTAGGTTTGCTTGCTGAAAATAAAAGAGAACCTCGTCTTTTGTCACAAGAAAAAAGTTGTGCAATGACATGTCTTCTGACTGATTAAGCAAGCCCCTGGATTTTAGAGCAATGTGAACTTTTTGGTCAAGTCTAAACATTACTGGGTCCTCTCAATACAAGGCCCTACATTTCTAACTACAACAGATCATTATAAAATCACCCATCATTAGCTTAAAAATTAAATAAAATAAAGTGTCTGGCTCCCACAGATGTTATGAGGATGTAAAAGTAATTTACATTCCTGTAAAGATACCTTCCATTTCCTTTCTCCCTTTATTTTTACAGTACAAAAGTGGCAATTGGATACTGCTGCAGCTGCTGCATTTTACAGATGATAAAAAGCAAAGTGATAAAACAATCTGGTTGTTACAAAGGAACAAACCAAATGACCTCATACAGAGTTCATTGCTCTCTTCTTATTAACAAGCATCAAAACTGAAAACTTGCTTTGTTTTGATCACCCAGTTTTAAAAGAGAAGAAAAAATATCCAGATTCCAACAGCTTCATGAAAAACATCTCCATTTTATAGAAATGCATTATTTTATGTCCAAAACAGATTTAGAATATCTAAAGAGGAGGAGGTGCAGGAATTTATACTAGTTTAATATCAGAATATCACTCTCCAAGCAATAGATTGTAACTGTACCCCACATGTCTTTGGGCCACTGAAATGTCTACATGCAGAACAGAATGTTTTCTTGATGGAAAGCTTCCCCCCCCCCATCCTCAATACAACAATAAAACAGTTTCTCCATTTCCTTGTGGACAATCATCTCTTCTGAAGAACACCAGGTGAACACTGAAGACAGAAATCCCTGCCTAGCAAAAGACACAGGGAACTCAACCGTTCCACAAGAAATGCTACACTCAGTCTGCATCAAGGAAACAGTTGCCACACCTAAGCCAGGGGAGGAGTCCAGAAAATGGCTTGTGGGGCTAAACTCACTGTAGAAACCAGCATTTAGTGCAGGCCCTGAGATTAACCAGTCACCCCCCTGCATGTATCTGAACTAAATCCATCGCATGAATCCATAATAAGGTCACACAGGTAGTGATGCAGACAGCAATGAAAGCATTTAAGATCTGCACTTCCCTTACCATGATAACCCACCTATCAAACAACCAAGGTGTCTGACTGAGAACCTAATTATAGGCATTTACAGCCACATCTTCTCTGATACCTGATCTACCCCCTACTTTCGTACAACTAGGTCAGTTCGGGGTTACCCAAACAGTTACAGAGTGGACAGAGTTATATCGGTATAAAGGTGCTTAATTCCCCTCCCCAGACAGGAATCTGCTATACCATATCACTACATCTATACTAGTGGAATTACATAGGTAGGATTGACAGAATTCAATTTTTGAAATATAATTGACGGATATTATCAATTTGATTTTTAAGCATTTTTTCAATTTTAAATTCTATTTACATTTTCACAGTTATGCAAAATTATGGGTTTTAAAGCCCCCCCCCCTTTTTTTAATCAGTTTTCATAGCTGTGGGAAATTATGGCGGAGGTCAGACAATTGTTTAATGACAGTAGAGATTGCAATTGAAAAAAGTTAACGCTTTAGAACAGTTCAAACACAAACTATCAACTTCGTATGTCAAAACAGACAAAGCAAATATCCTGAAAGCAAACTCGACTAAGTTTTCAAGCAGCGCTCTTCATACTTAGCCTTTCTGTAAATATCAATCATCAATGGAAAGTCTTTTCATCAGTTTGTTTCTGTATGGTGACATCGACATGCACCAATATTTCTTGATAATCTAATTCTTCTCAGGCTAACTATACAAAGTTCTACAACTGGCACGTGTATACAAGCCCTAAGCACATATGCACTCACTTCCTCCAGGATTCTCCTACTCTGCCACACTGCCCTTGCTTGTATCTTTAAAAATATATGAAGTTGATTGGCTAGATCGACAAGAGTCAGTAGCAGATCCACGACCATGGTTTGAAATTAGCATTTTGCTCTCGACCCCAAATCATTCAGTAACTCCACAAACCAACACTTGTGTGAGCACAATCCGCTTCCATTAAACGGATCAACATCTCAGACAGTGGATGTTAGTATCATTACGCAACTCAGAGATGTGAGGGCTTCCATTTCAACAGAAATTCCTTGATATTTCACTTGCATTATTACCCTTAAAAGTGGCTGTAAAAACTGCACTGTTTGCTGAACCACTCTGTCCACTGAATCCTACGGGAGGAAAACCAGCTTAATTTGAATATTGAGCAAATTTGATATGGAAATTCATAAGAGAGTTGCACAGTGCCATTTTTACAGATTCATTTTGGGCGGGGCTGGAGGGACTGTATAGCATTTTAAACAATGACATGAAGAAATAAAGGAAAAGGATTCAATTAAGTCAGGGGTGGGGATGCTTGAGCTGTCATTTTGCTCTGTATTTGTACAATACCTAGCAAACTTGGGCTCTGGTTCATGATTAGGACCAGACATTCTTAGGCACCCTAGTAATTAGACAGACAAGATTTCTACAAACTTAATTTCTTTTAAGTGTGTCCAATGCTCAAAGTTGATTCTTTTGGAGACAAGCCTGCTTTCTGCCATCCTGGAATCTCAGTGAATGGATGCCACCAAAACACTGGTGTCTGATTACGAGGACGTGGGCAGGAGAGATGTGCCACGAAGGGCTGTTTGGGGTAATATATAATCCCATTCCTATTATGTTAACTGCAGCACTAGGAACTTGATCTGCTCTATGTGTAGGCATTATTGGTAAGGTTTGTCAGGATATGCGGTCTCAATCAAAAACTAAGCATTTTTTAAAATCACAATCTGTATCTGAAACTCCTGAGCACTATCAAGCAATTGAAATCACTTTTATCCACACAGGTGTAATTTAATTGGCTCCTGCCCCTAACCTTGTTTGAAGTAAAACATCAGTGCTACATATTTTCAAAGGCTGTTAAAGACTTCAAATAGCAGCTCTGAATTTGAGCCTCACACTGTTTTAACAACCCCATAGCTAATTTTGAAAGATGGCTAGCAAGCTCCATGGCAGATCCCACATAGTTCTGCAAAGCTTGAACTTGTAAGCTTTAATGGAGTTCTCACTCCATGACAATGGTCTCCCAGAAATGTCTGCCAAGGCAGAGTCTGAATCAAACAATCCTGATTTATTTTAATAAATGGGTATCACATGTGAAATACTTGGACAGAGTGAGTTGTATTATGGTCCTGCTCTGCCCATCTTCTTTGCTAAATGTAATATTATGACAGTAGCCATTGTTTTGGGGCTGGTAGTCTCTTTGGAAGAGCGCAATGAGAACAGGTAAGCTCTACTCCTGCTGTTCAGGCCCTTCTCACCAAAATGCTTGGGTAGGAATGATTTAGAGTTTCTCTGAATTAGGTGAAATTGAGAGATCTGGCATCCACAGCTTTAGCTTTCAATGTTTTATTGGTTGATATTTTAATTGGCATGAGTGAGACATAAGCCCTTCTAGTAGCCTAGGGTATATTTAAAAAAAAATTGTTATTAAAGAAAATGAAAACTCCATACTAGGGTAACAGTTATATAAGAAAAGAAAGAACTAAAAGGCTTTGGTTAGAAAATTAAAGTTGTTTGCCATGGCTTGACGGCTTAATCAGTCGATCAATACTGTTCACAGGGAGGCAGGGAAAGAGCTGCGAGTTGTGATGAAAAATGTATGAGGGGACAAGGGAGACCTGGGAGCAGAAAATTAAAAAGTCAGCCTTGTTACATTTGTCCAATATCGGCAGAGAAATTAAAGTGGTTTGGGTGTGTTCATGCTGGTAGGGAAGAGAGCTTGCTGCAGTAGGTACTACATATCTGCTGAGGGTTTCCTTCATGAGAGAAACTCTCACATTAATTAAGTTGCTTTCTTAGCGAAAAGATGGATTTTGTAACCTTTAGAATTTACAAGCTACATGGGAATAGGAGGGTGGGGGTGTTCATAAGACAGAAAGGGGGATCTCTTCACATCAGGCATCCTGTCGAAGACTGAACACATGTGCTCTACCTACGGTAAAGTGACATTCAGGCAATGACAGGCATGATGGACAGTGTGTTTTCTTTCCAATATTAGGTCAGACTAATGGATCAGGGGACTGTCGTCTGAATGCTGGAATAAAACAGCTTCATAACACAAAACCTGCTTTCTCTAGTTTTACAACAGGCTATGTAAAAAGCAGTAGGCAAAGTTAGTGCAAACTAAAATTTCATACAGACAATGACTTGTTTATACTGCTCTATATACGCTTCACTGAAATGTTAAGTACAATATTTATATTCCAATTGATTTATTTTATAATTAAATGGCAACAATGAAAAATACACCTTTTTTTCAGAAATACTGTGCTGTGACACTTCTGTATTTTTATGTCTGATTTTGTAAGCAAGTCATTTTTAAGTGAGAGGAAACTTGGGGGTACACAAGACAAAGCAGACTCCTGAAAGGGATACGATCGTCTGGAAAGGTTGAGAACCACTGGCCTGCAGAATAAGGTTGGCAGACATCCAGTGAAAGATTTCCAACATAAGAATGTAATTTTGACTAGAATTGACCTGAGGCTTCAATTTCTCAAATTCAAAACCATGAACTAGTTTCTCCTGGTCTTAGGGGATTCATGACCCAATGATTAGCAGCAGGTGAAAAAGAACAAGCCCAAGTTTTAGGGACAAATTCTGAGGCAAGATTAAGTGGAGTCTAACACTGTATTTTACACTTTTTTCCAGTCCCTCAGTTCGTAAGTTGGACCAATTACAGTTATGTTCCATTTTCCCTTAATGCAAACATTAAATGCTTACACTTGTCCCCTGAAACTTGCTTCATATTTCATTCCCTGGAGCCCAGTCAAGACATGATCTGCCAGGTAATGATCCTCTGTGTATGGGAGAACATCCCATCTACCTTGGGCTTTTTGGAAGAGTGATGCAAACTGAATGAACACGACAATTATTCCTCTGCTCAGGTACCTACACTGGAATTTTATGACTTGGCACCAGGATAGCCAATTACAGGCTTAAAATTTCAAACTCCATTAACATACAGACTGGCTGAATCAGTTTTCTGCAACTAATTATCTGTAAGTGCCAATATGTTATTTTACATGCAATCTTCCTGTGAACTTTGGGATTTGCTCTCTACACCTTAATCTAATTATAAACAAAATGGAATAGATAGAAGCCTCCAAACCCTGCTAAATACCATATCAAGGTATACAAGGAAAAAGCTGACAGCATAGGAATATTAAGCCATCTAATTATTCACGGGCTGGATAGAGTGATGGCAGGACCACTTATCTCTCATACTGCAACGTTCACTCTCATCTGGGATGCACATATTGTTCTGTCCTGGATGATCTTTGCACCCAGAATGCTAGATGGGTCAAATAGCAAGTGACCAGGAGGATGTGGAAAGGGACCAGTTTTCACTATGCAAATCGACGGTACATGCATTGATAGAGCCTTTAAATGCAGTTTGGCAATCGGGTGTTTGGGTTCATTTGTAGAGGTTTTAAAAATTAAAAGGCAAGCTCAAATGTATAAAATTTCAGTCCTATTCATCAGTGTCATCAATCAAATGTACACTCATGCCTCACAAGTCAGAATGTTGTTGCCTTACACGGAATAGCAGGATTACACATGTATATCTTCTTTGAAGCTTCTGTCTCCTCTCTAAGGGGGGCTGGCCCTAAAAAGGGCCAGATTAGAACCATACTGAAATTCTTAAATTCTAAACGAAGACCTTGTTTTTACATTGATACCGAAACATTAATATTGTAATGTTTCATCCTTCACATTAAAACAGGATGTAAGAATGTTTCACTCAGTACTAATCAGGTATGCTAGAGCAAGTTGCAACCTCTCCATGTTTCTCTGTGGGTTCTGAAGGTAATAAAAGGTGCACTAAAGAGAAACACAGCCAAATGTTTGATAGGGCAAATACAACATAGAATCCCCCCAAAAGTATGAGAGGCTACCTATACTCAAATCTGCATTTGTTTGCAACGACCCACCCTGAGTTATCAGTGAAGACTGAACCTTTCAGCTCAGGCTGATCTCTTGGTCTATTAACTGGTAGCAGAAAGAGCTCTTATGCACTATGTGGACCAGCCACTATAGGTGGTCGTGTTACACTTAGCTAGAGTATTACAGGAAAATACACAAGTTTTCAATCACCACAGGGCTGAATAAGTATGTGTCTGCACTACAGAAACTGTGCTTCCACCTAAATTTATTTTACAACTTTAAATACTAAAAGAGGACAAATGAATTAGACTCAAGAAGCTTGGCTTGTTTAGACTAACCAAAAGAAGGTTGAGGGGGGATATGATTGCTCTCTATAAATGCATCAAAAGGATTAATATCAGGGAGGGAGAGGAATTATTTGAGTACAGCATCAATGTGGACACCAGAACAAATGGTTATAAACCGTCCATCAAGAAATTTAGGCTTGAAATTAGATGCAGGTTTCTAACCATTAGAGGTGTAAAGTTCTGGAACTGCCTTCCAAGGGGAGTTGTGGGCGCAAAAACCATAACTGCTTTCAAAACTGAGCTTGAGAAATTTATGGAGGGGATGGTATCATCAGATAGCCCTATTTTGGAAATTAACTGATATTTGGCTCCGTGTGGTGGATATACAAGTGGCCTAAGAGGGGAGAGTACATGGGGTGGGTTCTGAGTTATTACAGAGAATTGTTTCTTGGGTAACTGGCTGTTGAGACTTGCCCACGTGCTCAGGGTTTAACTGATCGCCATATTTGGGGTCGGGAAGGAATTTTCTCCCAGGGCTGATTGGCCTGGGCTCTGGGGCTTTTTCGCCTTCTTCTAGCACAGGGCATGGCTCACCTACCGGTGAATTTTCTGTATCTTAAAGTCCTTAAATCATGATTTAAGGGGGTAAATAACTCAGTCATAGGTTGGTGGCCTATTGCTGGAGTGGGTGGGTGAGGTCTTGAGACCTGCATTTTGCAGGAGGTCAGACTAGATGATCGTACTGGTCCCTTCTGACCTTAAAGTCTATGAGATATATTGTGACTGCTCATCACATACTTTCTAGCCTCTCATTGAATGCAGATTTTGCTAATATTTTTCATTATAATTTTAGGAAAGGGAAACATCTGTTTCTCCTCTCAAAAAGTACAATCCATCTTCCAAGCTGCCACATGCCTTTGAAATTTCATGTTTATCAACACTGTAATCTCTTCCAGGATAAGAGCACCACAGAGAAAAATCCATGCAAAGAAAAAAAATTCTAACAGTATATTTAAAAAAAAAAATTATTCCAGTTCTTTAAAATGTCAAAAACATATACTGAACCTGAAATGTATTACAGGGAAACAAATTAAATGACACATGGTCTTTGAATACAAAATTATTTATAGTTCATGAAAATAAGCTCTACATTGTGAATTTTGTAGCAAAATGTATGCTGTACATGGACATTCTCATTACAGTATTAGTTATTCATGATAACGACTACAACTGATAGATCCTGGAGAATGATTTCAGCACAGGTGCCCCAATTCAACCACATATGATCTGCATACAACAGCTCACCCCTGCCCTTTCCCTCGTGCATTAGTTTAAGTTAAAAAAAAGCAAAGTCTCATCAGTACATCCAACTTTCTTTTTAATGGCCAATGCACAGAGCAACTTGACTCATCAGTTAAGAAGCTTCAATAAAGGAGGGAGTGTTCATATTGATGTTCACAAAGGAAATCAACTAACGAACCATCAGCATTCTTCAGAGCTTATCTGAAGGCCTGTTCCGTTGGTAAGTCCCAAGGTTTTCCATCTCACAAGACAAGTGACTGGCTGTGTTACTACTGCCTGCAGGTGTCATGAAAAGCCTCAAGCGTTCGGAAATCTCGCCATGTGGGTGGAAGGCCATCCTGCAAAAACTTTCCGCAGCGCTGGCAGGGAGCCTGAAACAGCTTTATATAACTTCTTAGCCAGGTCTAAAAAGAAAAAGGTAGAGAAAAATTAAAGAAACTGGTTATGGATGCGCCCCAATTTAATCATTCCTGTCTAACACAATGATACAGAGGAGAGAGAACGTACCTTGGCTTGGGCTCAGCAAGATAGACAGTGATTTTATAAAAATGGAAGCATGCAGAAAAATCACAAGGTCACAAGACAGCTGATATTCCGTTTTGCTAGAGTCCCTACACTCTCTCATCAAGCAACTTTGTAAATAGAAATTCATGCTGCCAGAAGGTATTTGTAACTCAGTGGCCGCCATGGACAACCAATGCTCCTCACATTCCAACTGACAGCACTATGCTTGACCATTCTCTGATGCTTCTGCTCTGATAATCTGGATATTGGTTTCTTTCTTTCTGGCATTCCTCTACCACACTTCCGCTGCAGTCCCAGTGCAGAAACCTGAATACTTAATAGATGAAGAAACAATATATGACCTTCACAACCAGGTTAACTAATCTGTTTTCTAAAGTGATTCGAAGGTAATATTCACTGATCATGATTATAAAAATCTTTTATTTGATGACACTGATGTAAAAGAAAAAATGTTGTCAAGTGATAAACAACAAACACCAGCTTAAAATATTCCCAGGTAAACGTTTCGCCTCTTAACTGAGTATCATACATAAGAACGAGCATCATACAACTCAGTTCCAAACTCAAGGAGATATGCAACTAAAAAACTCAGACAAGCAGATTCACACTGTGAAGGATGCACATGAATCTTGTCATTTCAAGTCCTATTGAACTACATCAATAAGAGAAAATTGTTCTCTGAAGAAGAGGTTGGGTGAATTTATTGAAACAAATCCTTCCATCTTCATCAGAGCCTTCTCTATAGTAGCAGAATCTAAGGCAGTCAATAACACCCCTCTAAAAGAACTAGATCATCTCTGGGTTTAGCAGTAACTATAGAGACATGGGCAACAGAACATTACAGTTCAGCTGCTGTTATTTACTTCAGCTCTGATTAACTTAGCCTGCATCAGAGAAAATTGAATTTTCTGAACCATAATATAGAAATAAGTAAATGATGTTAAATTGTGCTCTTAAGAAACACCTTTTGAAAGAAAAATAATGTTCTTCATTCCTGTTGGATAATGAAGACTTCACTGCAATCCTGTCAAACAGACCACATCCCTGACACGTGAAGGACTGACATATTAATGTGTGGGGTGAACATCTGGTTTTGCTTTGTTAAAGTTCTCAGCAGTGTTTTATCAAACCAATAAGGCAGGTCCATGGTGTAGGCAAATATGTTACCAGTTCTCTAAAGGTTAATTTTCAGGCACATGCTGCAACACTGACTGGACCAGTAAGCTCTGCTTCCGCCAATATGCAGCTGAAGACTCTTATTGTAAGATGTTCCCTAAGAGAAAAGTTCTTTACACAAGTGTTTTAGCTGAGTGGCCTTTTTGTGAACTAATTAAACGTAATAGGGTAGAGGAGGTCAACTGTTTTGAAGTCAAAGTCCTAACAAAAGGAACATGAAAGAGCAAATTTCACCTTTCCTCAGGTGAATCTTTAAGTGGAGTCGTGGAGACTGATGGTGGACAAAGACCAGACCCTGATTTTAAAAAATGTGCGTGTCTATCACTTATTCGAGACAATTATAAATAAGTTGAAATAAATTTTCTGAGCAATGCAAAAGTGTTTCTCCAACAGCAGGTAGATTGGGCCCTAATTGTTTCCCACTGCCAAACATACCTTGACCGAAAGAGTACTGAATTAGGAACCACCATTCTCACTCGCCAGATAGCAGGATCTGTTTTTACAAATGACGTTAGAAATCTATTCAAAAGTATATATGGTGAACTGAAATCTTTATATTGAGATTGAGAGACTGTTTTAAATAAATTAGATAATTCTTAATAAATTACTTAATTAAGAAAAATCATTCTTTCTGGTAAAAACTGTGGAACAGGTTGGTGTGTGCACGCATGCGTGTGTGTGCTTTCCCCCCCCCCCCCTT
This sequence comes from Pelusios castaneus, assembly GCA_007922175.1. Classification (NCBI taxonomy): domain Eukaryota; kingdom Metazoa; phylum Chordata; order Testudines; family Pelomedusidae; genus Pelusios; species Pelusios castaneus. The sequence goes on from ML685804.1 coordinate 8,337,126, forward strand.
AATTCTGAGAGCCAGTCTGTGCCAGCCATGGAAAGGGTTATGCCAGAGTATGTGGTCCCCTCAGAACCAGGTGTGAGCTCAAGACTGATCTAGTGAAGTAAAGTGCTGCCCAGCTCCCTACCAACATGTCCTCTTCCAACATGCACATCCCAGAGATAGCAGAGTGTACAATTATTGAAAGACAAGGCTCTGCCGGCTTTACGCCAGTTGGGAATTCTTCTCCCAGGGGATTTCTCAGCTGGCCAATTACAGCCAGAATCCAGTGCTTTTACGCTGTCTGAGTTCAAAGAGGATCATAACTGAAAACAAGGCCCCATTTGCATGTTAGTTTCAGAGCTGGCCTTAGACTAGCTTCACAGATAAGTTTTAGCAAGCAAACATTGAGAGCTGTAATGAGTTCTACAGCTGCATATATAGGAATCTTCAAACACCACCCATCTCAGAGTACTCAGAATGGCACTACTTACTTTAAAGAGGCTTAATTACAAGTAACACGGGCTACTTTCTTCAGTTGTGAGACCTGAGGGAACTTAGTACATACTTATTTTTAACCATTTTAAATACGGGAAATTACACTGTGTAACAAACTGCCTAGTACCCATCACTCTCATTAGGCTGAAATCCAGCTGGAAGAACTTCTTCAAAGATAAGCTTACCATGAAGGATCTGACCACCACATCTGGCATCTGGGGCAGCTGGTAATGCAATAAAGCAGTGGTTGCATGATCTGTCACCTGTGTCAAAGACAGAAGACAAAAACCTCCTTATGAATTCATTACTTCAGACAAAAATGTGTCGCTTTAAATGCAAACAGCCTAACATCTCACAAGGAAGATGTGAAGAAAAAATTACGTAACACCCAAGATATTTAAACAGCAACACAAAGATGTTCAACATGGCTTTTTCAAATACACTGCCATCCTCTACTCTCTATGTAAGAGAATTCATTAAGACACAAATGTAATCAGTGTTTTCATGCACAAATTCTAAAAAACAAAGCACTTTAAAAATGCAATAGCATAGGGATAGCTAATAATACCAGGAAGAAGCAGAGTTTAAATCATGAAAGCAGGGGGCTGGAAGCCAAAAGTAGGATATATTCCTAGCTCTGCTAATGATTCACCGAGTGAACCTGGGCAATCACTTAATTTTTTTTTTTTGCCTCAGATAACTGACCCACCTTTTAAGGCATTCTGAGATCCTTAGGTGGAAAGCACTAGAGAGGTTCTCTTTGCAACTTATTATGAAAGGAGAATTCTGGAGAAAACAACAATATAATATTAAGGAAACAGTCACATCAAGGAATCTGCCTAAATTGTTATTTAGCCTTCTACGGCGAAGGAGAGTAGAATAATTCCCTCTTGGCTGTGGCTCTGCGAATGAAACTCGGTACAGCACTACGGAGTCGCTAACAAGCTGAATCACCAGCAAATGGCTTCAGAGGAAAATCTTAAGAGTTCTCATCTTTATAGGCCTGCCTTTCCTTTTTGCCATTTTTCCTGGAGGAACAGATCCAGAGTGAGGTAGCAGAGAATTCACTAATGTTATTCACAGTCAAATGATTTTCCCTTCTCAGGATAGAGGAAAAATTTTCAAGTTTCAATTCCAATGCCAAATTTAAATTGTCCAGGCAGACGAACTTGTGCGAAAAGGTGGAAGACCTCTTAAATGTCAAACTACTTCATACTATTTTAAAAAATGATTCCACTCTTCCCCATAAAGATTTTATATTTGACAGGACTATTTATTTATACAGTGCCACATTTTAATGGAAAAATGGATACCTTCCTCTAACTGGAAAGGAAAGAAAATATAATTCTTGAAATCCCATTTAAAGTTGTTTACAGCAAACCAATGAAGATTCAGCACTCTTTTTGGTCTCCTCTGTAACCAAAAGCCTATACGGATATTCATGGTCTATAAGAACTTATAAGGGAAGGAGGTTTCTGATAGCCGAGGGCTTTTCAATCTACCAGACGAAGGCATACAAAGAACGAACAGCTGAAAGCAGAAGCCAGACGTATTCAGATGGAAAAGGTGCAATTTTTTTAAAAACAGTGATGGTAATTCACCATTGGGACAATTTACCAGGCCTGGGGTAGACACTCTGTTACTGAAGTTCTTACATCAAGGCGAAGGGGCTTTCTAAAAGATATGCTCTGTAGCTCAACCAGAATTTACAGCCTTGATGCAGGAATTACTGGTAAAATTCCCCTGCTTATGTTATGCAAGAAATCAAACAATCACACGGATCTCTTTTGACCTTAAAAATCTATTTCTCTGATCTTATGGTGCTCACTAGCATCACTACAGATATATGGATACCAAATTATATCATTGCCTACAGGTTAATTATATTCTTGTAGTTTTTCAAGAAAGGGATGAGCCCCTCTTTAATTCACAGAGTGCAGTTAGCTGTCTCAAACTTCCTATATTGTTTGTTGGACTAATTTAGTCTAGTTTTCATCAAGCCCAGTTTTAACTCATATATACTTAAACGAATACCACAAAAATACTAATTTCTTTAGGCCAGATTCTGCCATCAATTATTTATGCAGACTAATACCTTATTCTCCAAGTAGACCCATTTAAATCAATGGGTAATCGTGGAGTAAACAACGGCTAACTGTGAATAAGGGTATCAGAATCTGGCTGTTAGACTGTAATCTCTTTAGGTCAGGAACTACATCTTCCCATAAGTGTGTACAGTGCCCAGCACAATAAGTGCCTGACCTTATGGGGGTTTTTGAGAACTACCTCAATATAGTAATGATGAGCAATAAAAATGAATTATCAATAACAAACTATAGTAATTGATAGTTTACTAATTTAAACCAGTCAGTCCTTTCTTTAATTAAATCTCATGAATTACAATAACCGTCTCACACTTAAATCCTATTCACCATTTGATTTTTTTTTTATTCTACTTTTTTGTAAGATGGCACTTAGATTTATAGGACAGTATCCGACTTTTAAAAACAGGCAGTTCTATAGATATTTATGAGTAACAATTCCCCTTCTGCTGACATTTCTTCCTCTAAGAAATAGTATTTTTTCCCTGAAAAACAAAGCTGTTTTCTCTTGACATTAAAGATGTGGGAAAAGTTGCTTGTAAAAAAAAATAGTGCCATTAACAAATTCAAATTGACCAGCTACTTTGGCATAGCTGCACATATGTTGTTCCTATTGTGATGTAACGCTAATGAGATTCCACAGGGAGATAAAAGCCATCCCAACACTGCTGGAACACTGATAATGTTTTCTGAAGAAAAAGGAGGCGATTCATACCATAAGCAAGTGCTGAAAAAGAAGAAGAAGAAGAAGAAAAAAAAAAGGATCTAAAAAAGATCAAAGTAGGTGTCAAACTTTGGGAAGAGGAGGGGGGAATAACACCCCACAAAAGTAGCAACAAACATTCTGATGCTGAATAGAGTAAAGAAAAGAAATGGAAAAATGTCAAACTGGCTAGTGGGGCAGAGAGGAGGGAACCAAACAAAACCCTACAAAACAAAGATGAAAAGACAAAGCACAAACTGTCCAAGATAATCAAAAAATGTAAAAAGGAGGTAAGAGATCAATATAGAAGACATTACTAATGGAAATATAATTTCACGCCAAAGCAAAGCAAAACAACATATGCACCAGCTCACTTTTGGGAGATATTTTTCTTCCACTGAAGTTGGAATTGCAAGATAATTTATTCTGTGTGTTGGATGACATTTTGTGTATTAAAGGACTTGTTTTATTAACTTCTCTTTTATAGTTATCTCCTTTCTACACTATCTAACCAAATTCCTGTTCCCCCTACATGTCCCCCTATCTTATCCCACTTTTCATTGTTAGGTAGAAGAGTGTCCTCTAGTTAGTAGTGCACAAATGGATTAGACAAATACTGCTCTGGGTCACAGAAAAAAACTCTTCCAAGAGATTTTGCAGAAAAGCTTAAATTGTTACAACTCACCTCCTGAAAAGTACCTACAAGATTTTCCAAATAAAATGCAGCCTCACTATGGAAGTTAAAGACAAATTTTGCTAAATGAAATACCTAACCTTTAACTATAGACGGTTACATTTTACAGCTGAGTCTCAAAGCAAAAACAACTAGTTGCAAAAAAAAAAAAAAAAAAAAAAAAAAAAAAAAAAAAAAAAA
>ML685804.1:8341375-8456123 GCA_007922175.1 Pelusios castaneus
AAAAAAAATTTTTTAAAAAAAAAAAAAAAAAAAAAAAAAAAAAAAATAAAATAAAATTGACTGGTAGAGACATGCTTTTGACCTTGTCTTCTGAATTAATTCACGTTTCTGCTGGACTGGATGAGCGTATTTTGGTTTATCAAAATACAATCGTGTTTAAATTTGAACAGAATCACTCTCCCTCATTAGCAGTTATGTAGATTGTTCACTGGCCCCGAACTTAATATTTTTTGCTCACTTCTGTTTCCTAGCTGCTTATAACTACACTTTCTTCTAGTCTACAGAGATGCCAGCATTCTGAGTTCAAATTGCAGATCATCAGGCTTCTGTAGGATCAAACCTAATCTTTAATATGACACTGTGAATGAAATTTTAAATACTTTTTCTCTAAGAGTAACAGTTAGGTCCCAGGAAGAGAATACGGTTGCCTGTCCGGGTATTTGCCCACTCCGAGAAACGACATGCTGAGCCCACATTGCTGGTCAGCAGCAGAGTGGAAAGACAGGTACTCCTTAGTTCCTTATTACATCTGACTGCTCAGCTTGCTTGCTTGCTCGGTTAGGTTATAAATAGCTCATGAAATCAACATACGTGAGTAGCAAACAAAATCCTGGCCGTTTGTCTGAACCAACTCGTCCTCAGCCCGTCCCCAAAAGTTCTTACCCACTCAATGGTACTATAAATGGCAGTACTGCATTTTTTTTTAGAAGGGGCAGTCTCCAGAAATGAAAAAATGCTAATCAAAATTTCCAGTGTTACAGATTCATTCAAAAAGTAAAGTCTTGTTGATGGGTAGCTATGGGTAAATAAGCACTTCCACAAACTATGACAAAAAGCAGAAAGGCAGAGGTGCAGGGGTATTACTTTGCAGTATCATGAAAGGATCTGTTCCATAGTCTGGTTTCTTAGTATTGAGGCTGATAGGGGCTAATAACAGTAAGAACTAAAACCATAAGATGTTAAAGTACAGGAGTTGCTATATTGGATTATACTCATTGCTCCTCTATTCTAGTACCCATCGCAGAATGGCCAATAAGAAAGTACGTGTAAAATCCCTGCAGTGGACATAGTTTTCCAACCGAGAGGCTTGTTTATGCCTCAAGTGTAAGGGCTGACATCCCAGTCTAACATATGTGAAAGTTATCAAGATCTGTATAATCGTCTGTTGTTTTAAAAACCTACTAAACTGTTGTCCTCCATGAAATACCGTGGCAATGAGTTCCATGGGTTAATTACACCCTGTGTAAAAGAAATGTCTTTTGATCCGTTTTTAACGTTCTTTCAATTTAATTTAATGCCCCTTAGCTCTTGTATTATAGAAAAGAGCACCGAAGAATACTTAGAGATGAATGAGAGGCAAACAGTTCCCACCTTCTCAATCAATCTCTCAAGGAAAAATCCTGAGACTCCATGTCTTTAATAAAATATGGGAACAAAAGCACTCTGGCCAGGTCAGAAAACACACCAAAGAAATAACGTATTCATACATAAACTTGCATTCTTAGCAGCTCAGATTTTCACACAGCTCACGTGCATACACTTCATAAGAACACTCAGCTTGGCAGAGGGAAAGACCACTTACTTCATCATGGATCTAAAGCCTGGAGGCGGCTCTGAACACGAAAAACATAACAAATGACTGAAGTTTCTTAACTGCTTTCTCAATATAGCATGGCAGAAAACAGGAGTTTTCTTGAAAGGTAGGGTTTGGTAAGTGCAGGGATTTTTTTTGTGATGGTACTCAGGGGTACGGCATACCAGCACCTTTCTTTCCACAGTGATGGGGCCCCACTCCTGCTGCTGCCCCTGGTGGCCCCAGGTCCCTGGCTGAATACTGGCACCTTCTTTTAAAAAAAAAAAAAAAAAAAAAAAAGCACTTGGTAGGTGTGTCCAAAACCTCAGAGAATCAGAAATATTTAATATGCTTGGTTTTCTTATTTAGACTTGTTCCAAAGGGGTGGCCGTGTTAGTCTAGTCCAGCAAAAACAAACAAGGAATCTGGTGGCACTTTTATAGACTAACAAATTTATCTATCGCAAGACCTTTCATCTGACGAAGTGGGATTTTCTCCCACAAAAGCTCATGAGATAAATAAATTTGCTAGTCTTTAAAAAAGTGCCACCGGACTCCTTGTTTATTTAGACTTCTTCATACATTTATCTTTCCTTGACCAGCTGCTTAAAGACAACTAAATACGAATCATGCATGCAAGCGATCATCCAGGTGACCCTGGAACAGTCCATCTCCTCTCTTTGAGCAGACATCATCAATAGCCCAATATGCATCTCATGCATGCATTCATCTCACACTTTATTTTATTCCGACATTATTGACGGGAATACATCTTCATACATTACAATATTTATGTGCCCTTGTAATGGTGAAAATTGTGCACTGAACCTCATCAGTTTGGGACTGCAAACCTCATAGACATGGACCTGGATGCACAGCAAGAAATGCAAATCAGGCATTGACAGTCAATGATGTACTGCTTTGTCTGCTTCCTGAAAGAAATCAGCGTTTGAAAATTCAGAGAAACAGACCCCCAAAGACTAGGGTATATCTGACTACTCAAAGCACTCTTTTGTGGAAAGTATGTTTCAGTTCTCCTGTCGTCACATCTTACTTGCCTTACTCAGAGGCTTTAAGGTCAGAAGGGACCATCTAGTTTTGTCCTTGCAGGATTTTGTATATTGTAATTTTTAGACTGTGATCAACACCATACATTACAAACAGTTTGTTGAATAAAACACAGAACCATGACTCACCTCATAAAACATGTACGTATGCATACATGTCTACACACATCCATAAACTCCTCCTGCCTATAGATATTTTAAAAATAACTAATGGCACAAAGGAAAATATCTAAGCAACTGTTAACCAGAAAATGATGGAACTACCTGGTTTGCTGCTTTCACTAACTATCTTTTAACGTCTGGAAACTTAGATTCAAATAGACGACGTCTAGAGGACTGTTTTAGTCCCTTCTGTACATGGGAAACCATCACACAACCAACTTGCAGTCTGACATTTGCAAATCTCTGTTCAGAGGTAACAGTATTAGACGACCTCTTGTGCCACAGGTCATGATGGAACTCACAGGAATACATGGGAGTTTATGTGGTGCAAAGGACTCAAATAGCTAATTTGGGAGACGGGGAATTCTCTGCCCATCACCTTGGTGTGCTACATTCCTCACCTCTATTTTTCAGACTTCACAGCAAAACTTTATCATAGCCATATATTTATAAATCTCTTGTCTTATTCCTCCTTCTCTGTGAGGTGTGAAAATAGAGAGGTTGTCTTACTCCTCCTTTTATATGAGGTGTTAAAATAGGGAGTCTAAGGATTAAAAACAGTCACCGCACCCGCAGAGTCTAAATGTCAGAAAAATATGGAAACACAAACCTCTTCTTTACTCTTTGTGGTTTTGCCCTTTCAGATATTCCTCCCGTATTTTTAAGTTTCATTCTCTGAGACTAACCTGCTGGTAGACTCGAGGCTATAAAAGCTTATTCACCCCAGGATGAAGTTCAAGAAGTCTCCAGGGAACCTTAATAAATGACTGTACACTCTAACAGTAATAGGTCCACTGGGAGCTCCCCCCTTGATATTATACACACATGGGTATCCTGTCTAATAAGGAGGAGAGAAAAGGCTTGCTGACACAGCCAACAGTTGCAAACAAAAGTCAGGACAAATTTAGCTTCATTTGACAGGGTTGGATAAAGGATCACAGGTCTCTGGTCTCTAGCTTAGAAAGTCATGCTGCAGTCCTGTGAGAATTTGACAGGTTTGCAGCTTCCATGAGAAGATATCTTGTGAGCTCCAGAAGCTGTTATATTGTCATTGAAGAGAATTTGGGAAGTAGGTCCAGCTTTTTTAAAAATAAATGTCCCTGCCCTTCAAAGCAATGATGAATTCTGCAATGTTAAAGGAAACAGACACAGTAAAAGGACTCCCCAGCCTCATTGGGGGACATTATTGTTGTTCTTTTGAGAAGGAGAAAACAGCCATTTTCACAAAGGGTCAACACTGATTGCACGTAGAGGAAGATTTCATGGACATACAGATACATTATGACATATTTAGATATGTAGAGATTAATTCAAAAAATGGCAGGGGGACATTTAATTTGGAGATTTAGGAGCATCAGAGCAGGGCCTGAGTAAAATCATTTCTCCAACACGACTTTATCTGATACCCCGTAGCTCATGCTGCTATATCACTATTTCAAGGTATTAGAAAGAATTTGATGTGAGCATAACATCAGAGAACAAAAAAGCAAAACCACAATAAGGGCTGAATATGCAGAATCGCAACGTTTTCCACCATCTGTATTGAAATGTTGACTGTATTTTCACTAGTAGTAGTAATTAGTTCTTCTCATTACATTCAGGAAGTAATAATATCTTGCATTTCTATAATGCTTTTCATCTAAGGAACTCAAAGCAAGGGCTCCTATGAGGTAGGGAAGTATCTTCTCTTTTTAAATATGGGGAAACTGACCCACACTGAGGTTAAGTGATTACACAAGGTTGTTCGGTGACTTAGCGTCAAAGCTGGGAACAGACATCAAAAACCCCTGGGTAACAAACCCTTGGACAATACTTCCTCCCTCCAGAAGCCATGTGTTTCTTATTTTAAACTAATCCTTTTTACATTATTTGATTAGTTTTCCTGGATAGGAATGATAGTCAGTAATTTAATATTCATGTCATACAATTCTATTTCAAATATGCATGAAAAGTGGTAGATTATTTGCAGTGAAAAATGAACATAAGAACAGCCATACTAGATCAGACCGAAGGTTTGTCTGGTCCGGTATCCGGTCTTTCAACAGGGGCCAACACCACCAGGTGCTTCAGAGGGAATGAACAGAGCAGGCAATCATTAAGTGATCCATCCCGTCATCCACTCCCAGCTAATGGCAGTCAGAGGTTATGGATGTCCAGAGAATGAGCTTGCATCCCCGACCATCTTGGCTAATGACCATCGTTGTGCTTGCTTTAAACATGTTGCCTACTAATTTCATTGGGTGACCCATGTTATGTGAATAACATTTTCTTATTCACTTTCTCCACGTCATTCATGATTTTATAGACCTTTATCATATCCCCTTTAGTATCTCTCTTCCAAGCACAAAAGTCCAAGTCTTCTCACAGGGAAACTGTTCCATATCCTTATCATTTTTGTTGCCCTTCTCTGTACCTTTACCAACTTTGATGCTATGGGGTGACCAGAACTGCAAGCAGTATTCAAGGTGTGAGCATACCATTTATCTGCCTAGTTTGGGGGGGTTTGTATATGACGTGTTCTTCTGTTTTGAGAAATGGGGGAGAGACCAATAAATTACTACATATACAGCTGCTAAATAGGTATGAGACAATTAAAGTTTCCTTTCACTATTGATATGTATTCAAACCAGCCTCTAGATATTTTACTGAATTTAATGAACTCAATATTTTAAGAGAGAACCTTGTGGGTTGCACCTAATGGGCTGCAGTGACAGTACTAGAAAACTAAGATTTCCGTTATCCACAGACGACTGGTACATGGGCAAAGATAGGACAGGCTTTTCCCACACTTTTTCACCAAACCACCTCACTTCTGACCTGAAGGCCACCACTCAGGAGTCAGGAGAAGTTCACAGTACATGCTTAAGCTTCTTGACTCAATTGAGATGGGCAAGCCAATTTTTTATGCTCACTTTCTACCTAGATACTTTTATGATTATTGCTCTACAAATACCTTCGTTACAAGCCAAGTAAAATTATAGAGTCAACTAAACATCCAATGTGATCGTGGCTAGTTTGTAGATTCTTGACAAGTTGGAATGGGACAGACCTCCAATTTGCTTCACTTATTACTATGAAGCCATTGGGCTGCTTTTGAACTGGTGGCATAAAAATAAAAGGATTCCTCATCTTTTTATCAGTTATATTTACAGTTGAGGATGCGTAGCTGCTATTTCCACCCATTTGTCAAACTGACTGCACTAAGATGAGAACTATTAATAGGCATGTTGGTTTGTCTCTTCTAAAAATATATTCAGCACTAAAACATCTAAGGAATGCCTTTTATGATAATTTGTAATAGATTTATACGTGGTAGGCACATTACAAATATATAGGAAGACCTCTCCCTCATGAGATCATAATGCAACACACATGGAGAATTTCAGAGGAGACACTTAAAAAACTTAAACCTGTTCCACTGCAATAATTACTTCGAAGTGTTATTGACAAAGGATTATTACGGTTAATTCTGCACTAAATTACTTTCCACTATATTCTTCCCTACTTGAAACAAAGTATTTTTGGGGGGAAGAGAAGAATTACTAAATTAAAGAATCCTTTACGTGTCTCTGGAATAAAGACAGAACTACACTGGTATTCTTTGTGCCTTAATGTTAATCAGGGAGGGACTGCTTCCTACCTCCCCCAAAGCTGTCCTTCCGACCTTTAGCAGGTTAATATCATAAGTCAAAATTTCTTTTCTTTTGATTCCATGTGAAATCCTGGGAGGGAGTTCTGAATCTTGGAAACATTATTCATAAATATAACCAATATACCTTTAGTTCCGACCCTTTGCTTTTATGCCCTTTAGAGTCCCTGACCCATAGCTGTTACATAAACCACAGAAGTAGATGAAAGGAATATAGTAGCTAGAGACCTAATTGTTTTTGCGAAGTGTTCATCTATTCAAAACCAAGAAGCTCTGCAAGCCACAGAATCCACGTCTTTTATAGGCATTGGGTAGAAAACAAATAGTGTGGTGGGACTTACCTTCTGAAAAACCTGATAGTTGGATTTGGACCATATGTCAACCTAAAATAAGAAAAACATTATATATTAACACACAGGGATTCAAGTTAACTTCTTATTAGACTAACATTTGTCTTGAAAAATGTATAATCCCTGATAACCAGAAATATGCAGTCTAAACAAAGAGACAGAGTAGCAGGTGGGTTTCTTAACATTAGCAAAACAAACAAGGAGTCCTGTAGCACTTTTGAAGACTAACATTTATTTATCACATGAGCTTTCCTGGGAGAAAATCCCACCTCGCCAAACGCTTTTAACATTAGCAGAGACCCAGTCTCAATCTCCGTCTCCAGTGTGCAGTGTGATGGGATTGGTCTTGTGTAACGTCAAGAGAATATTTTAGGATTTCTGTGCTACATTTGTCTACTGGACTTTACTGGATTCAGCTGAGTTCATGCTACTGAGTTAATTGCTCCACAAACTAGTATATAAAGTCATTCTGCTGTCCTCTTTCTAATTCATCCAAGACCTACGTAAATTGCCTAAAGGAAACTGACATCTGATAATGGCTAGGTGGAGGGCCAATAAAGACTTCCAATAGTGATTTGTATAGCTCGATAGAGACCTCTTATTCACATTTAAAAAGTGCCAGGGGCATCTATGTTTTATAATGGGAAATCCCAACAATGGTTTTAGAATTTGACACCTGTTAAGACTTGAGGCCAAAGTCTATTTCCCATTCTCTCTCCCTTTTTGCCACTGAGGTGGAGAGATTCTGGTCACAGCTGTCATGCTCCTACATCTGAATAATTCAAGCTATATGCGGGCCCTCCGTTTAAAAAGCTGTCCAAACTTCAGCCGCTTGCTGGGATTTCCAATTACAAATAGGGAATGGTCTGGCACGCAAAATGTACACATCTAGCACTACTAATTGAAATAAAGAGGATATCAGCTCATATTAATAAAGGAAGTCAAGTTCTCTGTAACTTATGCAGAAGATATACTTGAATCCTTGGCACTAAGGATTTAACACAAGAAAACGCATCATCCTTAGTCACATGACAATCTCAGGTATTATACGACTCCATGACTGTGGTACCTAAGTGACTCACTGTCTTTAATATATCCAATCATGTATTTAAAGACTACTTTGTGTCTTTCAAAACATGCTAAAGCTCAAACAGAAGTTTGAGATGGAAATTACTGAGAAAGGGCCTATGAGCTATGAGACAATCACCGCGCTACTTTCCAGCCTTAAAAAACAAAAACTTGTTGTCTCCACACAGACTCCTGTCAAGTGGGTATATATTAACCCCATTTTACAAGTGGCAAAACCGAGGCATAAAGCAGTTAAATGATTTGCCCAAGTTCACAGAGCTTTAACGGATTTCCAGGAATCCTGACTCTTTCTACTGTTCTGACCACTAGATAACACTGCTGGATCTGCACACACATCTACGAAATGGATCTAATGAAACAAAATAGTCCATGTTTTGCAACGAAAAAGGCGTATGGAGTTAAAGTTTAATTTTATTAAAGCTGTACAATGAAATCTAATAATTGAGTCCTGTTGAACCAATGTGCCTCCTCAGATCCAGCAAGTTCTGCTAAATTCATTTCTAAGCGATTGTGCTGATCTATGTGAATATTTATCAGTTTTAGCCTGTCTCTATAACAAGGGCATTTCTTCTAAGCTTTTGCTGGTCTTTTGTCCATGACTAAGTAATTCAGCAAAAACCGACACAAAACGCATTTAGCTGAATTAAGCCCCGGTTTACAGGGGCCAAATAAAATGTCCCCCTGTATATTATACTTAGATTTCCAAATAGGTTTTGTTAAGATGGATTTACGGTTGTGGGTGTAGCATCTATTTGTGATTTCAATGTATTTTACTTTTCAAGAACACAGAAGCTAAAAAAACCCCAAATAAATAGGAGTTAAGATTGCACTTCTCAAACAAGGGGTTAATTCTCCTATATACAAAAGCACAACTGATGTGCTCATGTGATTTTAACAAAGCCTTCAGAAAATACTATCTTGGGGTGAGGGTAGTAAAGATGGCTACTTCTTCCTTCCTTTCCTGACCTCCCGCTTCTTCTCTTACTACTTACAAGACCTGTACATTCGCACTTTCTCATTTGCAAATCTTACCATGGAAACTCCTCTGACCGCAGAATTGTGCTGAAGATACTTAGCTTTCATTTTAAAAAAAACTGTTTCAAACATTTAAGATTGGGTAGAAAACGTCAATAGCATGAATCAAATGTAAACTGCTGCAGCAAGCCTGTACAATATTTGAAATGAATGTTGTTTGGCCTGATCCACTCACTTGAGTCAGAGCCCTGTGGATTCCCATGATTCTGCAGCCACGGACATTGGTATTTTCCCCAAGTGCTATGGAATTCAGCATTTCTGCCATTGTGCCCAGCATTTTGTCTGCTCTCCTCGGACTACCTACAGCTGTCTCTTGCCCTCCAGCTTTCCCCAGAAAGGGAAGTCAACTGGATTACAGTGCACACTCCTTCATGGAGCCAGGCAACAGTGAGTAAAAGGAGTCAGAATGGACAAGTCCGGCTTCTAGCCAGGGAGTGGAAGGAGCTAAAAGGTTAGGCTGCGGCATGGACCACAGTATACCAGCAGAAGCTCAGTGATCTAGACGGGTGAAGTCAGCTAAAAGTCTCAGACTCCTGGGGAGGAATGAGGTTCTGAGCTGGATTACTTGACATTATAGGAGCCAAGAGACAGCCAGGTCACCTGAAGAGAGTAAGGAAAAAAATCCATCCTCAAAAATAAGCCCTGTCTAAAACGAAAGAATTTTACATCAACGAGTTTTTTTCAGCTGTGAGTCAGAGATGTGTTTGTTTACGGGTGGAAGATGGAAATTAAGGTCATTTTATGACAATAGAATAAACTAATATTGCTGTGGAATGAAAAAGAATTTGTCCTGATTTTTGGTTCCATTATGCCATGAAGGGCACAGAGCCCGGATTGTTTATCATCGCTCTGTGGTAGAACCTAGATGCCCAAAACAGGACTGTAGTCCTGTACAGAAGTAGACTGATACATGCACCAAAGAACTATCAAACCATAGCTCCAATCCGGCAAAGACTTATGCTTGGGCTTAAATGTATAATGTTCAAATTGGATTGGAGTTATTTCTATCATTTAATTCAATTATTGTTTATAAATTTTAACAAACTTTTTTCACACAAAGGAGAAATCAGGCCGAGTCTAATTGTTTGCCAACAAATAGAAACGGATCCTGTTTACTAAGTTCTGCTAAAATTTCACATTCTGAAGACGGTGATTCATATATCAGGGATCACTGTTTGGCCAACTGCCTTCTTTATAATAAAGTATAGTATGTAATTAGATTTGTAATTGTTTGTATTACAATAATGCTCAAGGCTCCAGTCATGATCAGAACACCTTAGAAAGGTAAAGTTACTAAATAAATGTGGACAAGTCACAATAAGTGAGGGTAGGTTGCTGGCACCATCATGAAATGCGGGTCTATCTGAGCTAGCTTTAATGTAGGTAGCTCAGGTTCCAAGTAGTGACACTACAGCAGTGTGCTCTATCTGCTCAAGTAATTTGCCCAGAGCTCCAGACAGGCTTGTACAGCTGAAATACACACAGCTACAGCTTCACTATGTTGGTACCTGAGTTAACTAGATTAAAAATAGCTCAGCTATATCTACATGAGCTGCAATCACACCCAAGTGTGACGAAAGGGGAGGGGATTGAGGAGTGGAGAAGAAGAGAAACTGAGGGTACTAGTAATAAGTTCACACTGTTACATAGGTTAGCAATGTATTTAAATTAATAGTTCCCAATCCTTTAAGAGTATCATTTGGATTTTTTGGCCCCGATCTAAACATTGTTAACTGGCCTACTTCCTGTAGATGTCACAGCAGAAATGGGTCTTGAGGAGGGATTTGAAGGGAGGAGAATGTAGAGTGGCCTTCTGGATGAGTTCAAGGAGGATGTTTCATGGTTGAGAGGTGGCATGGAATCAGTTGCCACAGAGCGGAACAACTTGGCAATCAAGGCTAGCATTACGGACAGAGCAGTGGGGTGATGTTGATGACATACAAGAATGAAGAGAGTCATAAAGGACATTCAAGGTCAGGATGTGAAACTAACTTGATTTGGTGGGGGAGAAGAGTGCTAATGGCAGGATTTAGTGGGGAACGTACATGAGTTAGCAGCTTCCTTTTGTATCACTGGAGAGAGGCAACACAGGAACAGGAAAATACATTCTTACATTTTAGTAACAGAAATAAGCATAGTTGTCAAGCTAAATCTAAATTTTAAGAGACACAAAATTAGAGTTTATTTTCTAGCTATTTTCATCCAATTGAAAGTTGGTTGGTTGACTGATTGCAAAGGATATGCTATACTTGGAAAGTATATTTGTTATTCAGTTTTAATCTCCAGTGATGATCATTATCGAAGCCAAATGTATGAGCCTCTCCAGTTTGATTCAAATTTTTAAAAATTTTCTATTTAAGGTGCTGCATTTGGAAGAATTCAACAGATACCGAATGTTCATTATTTGGCAGGAAGACTCAAAAGCAGCAGAAGTAGTGAATGTCTTACAGACTTGATGTTATCCAAATTTAAAGAAAAAAAACCCCACACAAACGAATGAAGGCATCTTAAATGACTGCCCACTTTTCTCCATGAAAACAGAAGAATAAGGCAGGCATAGTAAAGAATGCATTGTTATAGATCTATTATTCTTCAACTTTTCACTTTCAATCAAGGCACACATTTGTATCTAAAAAATTGCTGAAAGCACAATTTCAGGGCATCCTCTGTATCTGAATTAAACTCAGGCTTTTTTCCCCAGTGCCCCACTCTCCCCACCCATTCCTAGCATAAGTAACAAGAGACCATTTTCTGAAGGTCGTCTGAACAATTTCAAAGGCGATAACAAATCAAAATGTTCCCTGCATCTAATATCAAACACTGCTGGTGCCAACACTTATTAGAGAAATCGGATTCAACCCCCCCTTTCACCCAAACACACATATCTGGCTTTGAAGTGGAAAGAATGCAGGGATCAGAAATTACCCAAGAGACAGTTCTGGCTGTCTTTGAAGCTTTCCTTTGATACTACTATTTCTTTCCCTCTCTTACGCTAGGAGGCTAAAAGCTGCCTTTTCTTATTGATATGGGGTAATTAATGTAGCCATAGCATTAACATAACCCAAGTTCCTTAACATGATAATTCAGCTGAGACACTTGTGTTTCTTTAAGTAAGTCTAACTAATACAAAATTAGGAATTTGGCTACGCCGTAATGTTAAATACCCATTCCAAATATGCCATGTCATAGTTCCTCCCCTTTCTGTGTTTACAGAAAAGCAGGCTGTCAGCATGCCAGACAAACCTGATGAAGAGCTCTGTATAAGCTCAAACGCTTGGCTCTCTCGCCAACAGAAACTGGTCCAATCAAAGATATTACCTCACCTACCATGCGTCTCTAAACACATTTTAAAGACACTTTTATTTCTATTTGCATACTAAATAATGGCTCCATTCATGAAAGTCTTCTCTGCAAGGAGGAGCTGTGTGGATTTATTTGGTCAGGAATCCGGTGGCAATACTAAGGATTACTTCCCATGGTTGGAATCCAGTGCAGAATGAGTATATAGAAGTTTGATATCGGGGTGGCACAATACCACTACTACAACTACAGGACTAATTAAAATGCATCAACATCAGTATGTGGTGGCTAGAACGGTCAAGTAGTAAAGCAGAGGAGACTGCACAGCCAGCAAAACATAGAATATACTGCGTGACAAAAGCTGCCAGGTCTCACCTATTGTTTTTCCAAAAATTACAACAAAAAGACCCTGTGTCATATTGTTATCATCTGGCACAGATCGAGTTCTGCAGGTCTCCTGAACGACTCATAATACAAATACTATCTGTCCTCTACACTTTTCAAAAATGTACTGGCTGTATTTGTTTGCTGGTATGCAAAAGACTTTTCTAAAAATTCCAAACCACAAACCAAATATTGTCCAATTTCTGCCCATGCCAGGTTAAGGCCATCTGCTAGATTTATTTTTGCCGCCTCATTTTGAATATGGTATTATTTTTTCCTCATATAAAAAAAAATGACTGATTGCTTTTGCTGCATTCTGATAGAGAAACTGACTATTTGGAAGCTTCTTCACTCAGCCCTGCCAATGTATTTCCATAATGACCCTGTAACCACTTGGCTAGTCTAGTCCCAATTCTTTTCTGTAACTGACAATTGTTCAGAACTATGCCAACCTGTGCGGCTAACAGTGTCCAGAATAAGTCACCAAGTCATTGCATCTACAAATCTAAGATCAGTCTCAACTCTTATCCTTAAACGTATCAATATCTGCCCCACTCCACCTCTCAATTTCTCTCATCAAACTTCTTGGCGCTTGATGTAACATTCTTCCTCTCAAAGATCAAAACCACATTAAAAAAAGTGTTCATATTCCTGACCACCCACATTTGCCTGCATTTCTCTCCTCTGATTCACCTTTCTCCCAACCTCAATCATCTCCTGTCCCTATCTTCACACTTAATCCTCCAATTTTGGTCTCCTATTCCTGTCTTGCACCTCTCCAGCCATCAATTCCTTTTAATTCTGCTGTGTCTTGTGTCAAACCCTCCTCACCCCTTTCTGCCAAGCCACTTCCTGCACACATTTCATCGTACACTGTCACTGTACCTATCTCACCTGGATGCTGGGAAAATTAAGTGAATGATATTTGTACAACTTTTTAAACACAAAGCACAACGCAACTATTCTAACGTCTCTTTCCTATTTGGCTGATGGTAGAGACAGAAAGATTGGCACTACCATAGTAAGTGAAAACCATTGGTACATCTAGTCAAGAGCTCTCTCTCTAATAGTGGTGGTGAATACCAGATGCTTCCAAGAAACATGACAGACCGAAATGGACATGGATGAAATAACCTGCTCATAAGGAAACGTCTTCCTAAATTCCTTTGCAATCTTAACTACTGACTCTCTTCCGCTCTCTCTCTCTCTATACAAGCTTTTGTCTGAAATCTCCCCACAATTCTCTCCATTTCCTTCTATTCCTCTGTCTCATTTGAATGCCCTTTTTTGGGGTTCAGGCTGGAAGTTGAAGAGCTGGAGTAGCACTATGCAACTGCTCTAAAATGCTTTACCCACAGCGTCTCTTGTGAGGGAAAAGGAAATGAAATTTACTATAATCACTCCTTCCCAGCAGACACAATAAGTAAAGAGCACTGCTGCAAGAGTTCAGCCCTACTCTTCCTCTTAATTACCAAAAATTAAATTAGGGCTCCTTATCAATGTGCATTCAATTGGACAGGCTACATTATTTATTCACCCAACATTTTTTTAAGTCAAATTTGTTGCTGGTTTAAGGGAATGGAACTCCATCAAACTCAAAGGAGTTCTGCCTCCTTATACCTGCAACTGATTTGGGCCTTCGGGTTTGGAACTGGTAAAATCCTGGGCTAGCTTCGTGGAATAGTGACCTAACAAATGAGTGACACAGGTTCATACAGTCTCACTGTAGCTGTTGGCAAAGCCTGGAAGTGCAGCTGAAATGGTACACTGTTCTCATCAAGTTACCAATGCTTTTTAAAAAGATTATTATTTTACTTGCATGCAAAGCCAGGGGTTTTATCAGGTCTAAGAAGTTTGCTTTTATTCACTAACATCCAGAGCATCTTCTGTTCCATGGTGTATTTGTTGGATAAGTGAGGTTGTACTTAATCTGCATTACTAAGCATGCAAATTTAGAACTAGTGCACTTTCAAGCAATTTCTACTCTTCCCACTCCAAAAGAAAGAACTTATCACTTAGAAAATACAGTTGTACTTCCTTTAATAGATACCTCCTAACCTCTTCTGTGAAAGAAAGGTTCAAACTTCAAACACTGAACTCCAGGGTCAGTACATAACACGCAGCTGTGTGATAAAACACAGTTACAACTTTGAATGAAAAGTCTGTCCTCATTATAACATGGCCTATGGGTGCTGAGTTCTCATCTAGCTATAAAGAACTTTATTTTAATGGGATTCATAATAAGGGGAAAAAGCTCCCGAGAGAATAGGAACAACAGAGGTGCTCAGTACTTGTTACTGGCAAGGGTGAGTCCTGATGGGTATCTCGGCAAGAGAGCCTACTCCACTCTGAAAAGAGGGAGAAAAAAAAAAACCTAAGCTGAAGGCTGTCAAGACACATTAACATCTTCTGGTGCTCTACAAAGAGCTATAAGGAGTGTGTGCAGTCAAAAGAAATTAGGGGTTCAAGCAGGGTGAATTTTTCATAAAGCAAATCACTCTCCAAAACAGAGGTTACACTTTCTTTAATAGCTACTATTCAAGATGGACTATCTATTACCAACAAGCAACTTATTGAGGGCTATCAACGATTTTCATAGCAGAGTTTATCAACTTGAGTATAAAACTAGCCCAAGATTTCCCAGTGGCTCTTAGAGAAGAGAAAGGCTGAACCCTGGGCTATTGATGTGCTGGTACACTGAAAAAAATGTTTCCTCCGTAGACTCTAGTAATGAGGCGACTGTGGTCTAAGGTGATAAATTAGAAATTCAGGCTAGGCGACTGTGGTCTAAGGTGATAAATTAGAAATTCAGGCTAGGGCATCAGGGCTTAGAGAAAAATCAGACATTTGGGTATGAAAAAATCTGAGTGAAGTGTGCTATATTTAAAGCTGAATGCTTTGCAAAAACCTCAGCCCAGTTTTTTGTGTCCTGCTTGCAAACATACTTCTGATAAGACTTCCTTTTTGTAGCTTCTCAAATCCCAGGTATGTGGTAAATATCAAGTTTAGCCCGGCTAGATGTGAAAACCCTACCTTGCCATCTTCGGTGTAGACGTTTTCATTATATCCTTTTACTATAGTCCGGTCGATGAAGAGACTCCGCATCACCACTATCACTTTTAACACTTTTCCTAACGTAACCTGTCAATAACAAGACAAGGACAAAGCAAAGCTGAAAGAGTGAAGTGTGCATTCACAAGGTCATGAAGTTAATTGCATACATTTGTAGGAATTTCAGTTTGAAACATTCTACAGGAAGTTGAAAATAAAGATCTAAAACATTGTGGTGTATGTGAGGAAGAGGGGGAGATTATAAAATACAGAATAAGTAAATTGTGTAGAACATTTGTGTCTGAAAATGTTGAGATAATGAAATTCATCTCTAAAGATATGACGCTACCAAATGCCCCCCCAAT
Organism: Pelusios castaneus; assembly: GCA_007922175.1. Lineage (NCBI taxonomy): Eukaryota > Metazoa > Chordata > Testudines > Pelomedusidae > Pelusios > Pelusios castaneus. The sequence continues at coordinate 8,357,400 of ML685804.1, forward strand.
ACCTCCACCACTTAAATTAACAAAATTCAGTATGTTAAAAACGCTGGGCAAAGGTGGCTGTTTTCAATATGATTTTATGCTCCCCAACATAACTGCATGCATAACAAATACATTTTACAGAATCAGCTGACTTTTCTATGCTACCCCTAAAATGCATGTTGAGGGTTTAAAACAAAATGTTTTCACTTTAACAAAAATGTTAAATGATAAACCTTTAGGTGTGGGGGGGAAGGGGATCTCTCTTACTGTTAGCAGCAATACTTTGTATCGCACATTATTGGAAATGTGTGACTTCTATGCAACTGTGATATGGCTCTATTTTTTATTTAGTTTACGTACCAAAAATAAATTACAGCTGTGTTTTAGTTTATTATGGTAGTAGGACATTCATTACATAACTGGAGGTGTCGCACACTCATACCACCATTCGTTTACATTATTTGCCTCAAGAACTATTGACCTATATATTTTAGTTTTCTAAAATTCAGAGTAAATATTAGAAAAACTACTGTTTTAATGTGTAAGTAAACAAATCATTAGCATACTAGTAAAATGAAGTCTGCTTTTGATGGAAATTTTAACTTTAAAAATAATCTTCAACTTTATTGTCTTTAATACTGCAGGAAAGAAAGTTTCTCTTACCCACACAGTGTTTTAGAGAAAGGATATACAATGAAAAAGCTATTCAAAAGGCTAAATGATGCTTCTCTCTCACACACACACACACACACACACACACACACACACACACACACACACAGTCCCTAAACTACAAAATATATCTTGATATATTATATGCCTAGCAAGCTATGATGGCATGATATGGCATAAATATTTCATTGATATAAGCTTGGCATAGTGGCATTATTTAAATTAAAAAAAAAAAAAAAAAAAAGCTAAGAACAGGTCATGAAGTTCAGTCTAGAAGAATACAGATAAAACTTTTATAGTATCCCAGCATGTGGCTTGGCTATGCCATGACAACAGACTATTCCTTGATCGTCTCTGCCATGCATATTAGACTTGGTCTACACTACAGAGTTAGTTCAAAGTAAGGCAGCTTACATGAACCTAACTATGTACGTGTCTACACTACCGTTTCGCTCCCGTCAACGTAACTGCCCTGCAACAAAGACTTAACTCCACCGCCATGAAAGGCGGAGAGTTAATGTCTATGTAGTTAGTAAATGCAGTATCAGTGTAGATATTGCATTGCTTACACTGACTGCTACTGGCTTGGAGAAACCATCCCACAATGCCCCAAACTGATGGTTGAATTGGTACCTGCAGTCCTGGTGAGGACATGTATACCAACAAAAGGAGCGAAGTGTAAACTCATGCGCAAGTGATGTCATTCCTGCAGTGGCTGTATACTGACATAAATTAGGGTCAACTTTATTTTGTAGAGTAGACATGCCCTTAGTTATTATGAATCAAATTGTTCAAGTCTCAGAGGAAGAAAAAATAAAACTAATAAATATAAAACTCTTCTGAAATGACTCCAAATATCTCTTCTATACAGCAACTTTAAGTTCTGATGTATATATTCCAGGGATAGCAGTAAGTGCATTGAGTTGCCATAGAGAGGATTCCCAAGTCCTAATTTCAACTATATTACCCTGCCATTTCTAGCCCCAAAGGGTCACAAGATAATAGCATTCAAAACGATGACAATTGTAATGTTTTTAAAAGCTATCACTGATCTAGGACTGAATCTTGCCTGTTCTGGGCCTTGAGCAAGATGATTGCAAATGGAATTTAATGAAAACAAGTGCCAGGTACCATTCATTGGATGAGAGAATATAAACTATTCACACATACTGATGATGGGTTCTGAGTTAACTAACGTTCTAAGTTCCAGAGAGGTGGCCGTGTTCGTCTAGTTCAGCAAAACAAACAAGGAGTCCCTGGGGCACTTTTAAAGACTAACACATGTATTTATCGCATGAGCTTTTGTGGGAGAAGATCCCACTTCGACAGATGCTTTGAAGATCCCACAAAAGCTCATGTGATAAATAAATTTGTTAGTCTTTAAAAATGCCACAGGATTCCTTATTTGTAACCTTCTAAGAAAGAGATGCACGTGTCATTATGGAAGGCATAATTAAGATTCTGCTCCATCCACAATGTGGTCAAATAAATTCAAAAGAGTTTAGGCTGCATTTAGAAAGGAACAGGAAGATAAGAGTATATAACCCCATCCATGATCTATATATCCATAGACACAGGCAGCATGTGCTCATCTTGAGTAGTAAGCAGCTCTTTGGTTACCTCACCTAAAAAAAAGAAAGATAACTTGGCAGAAACAAAAGAGCCAAAATATCATCAGAAGAGATTAAATGGACCAGAACTACTTTTTTTCCCTGTAAAGAATGAAGTCAATGAAAAATGAACAATATGGATAAGGCCAGTGTAGAACTCCTATTTTCCCTAGCGTAAACCAAGATGTTTAAAAAATAAATAAAATAAAGGCAACAAGTTTTCACTGATAAAAGGAAACTTTTGCCAAAATAATAGCTGCCTGTAGAATTTACTGTGGCAAATATCCAGTAATATTTAAGAAAGGAATTAGATATTTATTTGAATAATTATAGCGCTTGCAGACATATTAACTAGAAAGAGGTCGTGGTCTTTTCTGGCCAGTTTTTGCCACTCTGGCTAATTACCCTGGCAATCTATTATGATATGCAACAGCTGTGAGAAATAACTCTTAGAACTTTACCCCAACATGAGCTAGGAAGGGCAAACTAAAAAGAGAGACGAAAAAAATTAAAAGTATTTATGGGGGAAAAAAGGCAATCAAACAAATATTCTCCTGTCAGAGGGCCTAGAAATCAAACAGCAAGTGTCCAGTATAAATACTTATAGCATGGCTTTTCCACCCTAGTTCCTTTGCCCACCCCTAGAGACCCCCATCATTTTCTCTCTCCACCTGCATTTATAGTGTCTCAGTTGCTCTCAGGTCACAGAGAATTGGATGAGGCTGACTTTGAAGCCTGTACTTAATGTGTCTTAAATTGTTTGGAATTGAGACGGGTGTAGAGAAAAAAAACCCTGTAGCTGAAAAGAACTAGGCAAATTTATCCTCAGTCCCGGGGCACAGAAGACAAAGTCCTGAAATCTACCCTCAGTCTTTTACCTGTCTAGCAGAACTTTCCTACAAGGCAACCTGCCCTCTTTTGTAAGTGACTTATCTATACGCATTGTTTTAATAAATAAAGAATCTATTTACGTAAAGTGCGCTGGAAATTCTGAATTGTAGCACTTCAGTTCGCAGCAACTTTCTCTCTCGCTAATGACCATTCCAAGCTCTTCATAGCTGCCAGGTGTTGGAATATTAAGTTTCCTATTTCACACCAATGTTTTCTTGACAGTGGAGTTTCAGCAGCTTTTATGATTGAAAAAGAAGAAGTGGGGGTTTCAGCAGTTGATTTATTCTAGTATAGTAATCCCAAAACTGGAGGGAGCATAGCTCCTGTCAGGCAGATTAGGGAATGGAACAGAATTAGAGGCAGAAATTTTGGAAAGGTCAGTGTGGAAAAGAATGATTAATCATAATTTTTGTAGTCTCTTTGAAAGAATGAGGCTAATAATACTGCAGTCAGCCTGCCACCTAAGTAGGGAATGCTGTGAGATTTGGAAGCCACAAGAGCTCCTACAATTCCTTTCAGTGTCAAATAGAGCCCGTATTATTTACAAAAATAAATATTTTCATTTTGTCTGTAATGATCAAATGTCTAAATGTCATAAGAAGAAGTCAAAGTGCTTTACCGGTCTCTCTACTGGATCTCAACAGCAAACTGTTTTCCTACAGACAATCCTCAGAGGAATATGTTTTGTACCTGCACATGTGGGGCTAACTTGGCCCAACCAACGGAAGTTCATGCTAGGGAAAGATCTCCCTACGGAGTATCATTTACATTCTTAGGTATACACCTGTAGCCCCACAGCTCATCTGATACTAGGGAAAAAAAACACAGGCGGAATAATTTGATAGTTCTACTCTGAACTCTAGCAGCGCAGACCTCTTTTGGAGGTCAGGCCCCACCTGGCCAGTCCTTTTTTAATGAACACTCATTGTGCCCTCTGACCTCCACAAATGATAATCAGAGGGAGGTACTGTCAGTGTAGAGATATGCTACTTTTCAATTAAATTAAAGTGGGCAACATTTTTTCTCTTCCAAAGCAAACTTTTCCCATTAAACTTCAACATCTTCTGTCGATACCCTGTTAGACAGCACTTGGCTTTTTAATATTTTGCCTGTAGGATATGTGTCAACTTGCCCTTGATGTAGAAAATTTTAATTCAAATCAATACATGTACAAGGTCACTTTAAAATTCAATTAATATGAATGGAAAAATATGCCCCACAGTTCTCTGAGCTGAAAATGGAACAGCTGCAAGTTAAATACCCATGTAGCTCCTGTTTGGGTTCTGTGTCTACTAACAATGCTGTTTTAAGCTGGTTTTAATCACTATGTGCTCAGTCTGACAGTTAAGATATTCATAGTGCCCTGTTTCCTAAAATGGAAGTGCCAGGATACGGCAGGAGTTTTAAGGAGTGACAATGTATTGAAAAATGCAATTTCTTGACAGAAATAAGTAAAACAAAAATCCTTTTCTAAAATCCAAGACCTAAAAATGTTTTGTCTACCACCAATAAAACTCTGAGAGCAGATGATTAACATTTTAAGTCAGGAAAGAGGCAATCAAAACATTTGATTTGGTTATGCTAAGACTCCTATAAATGCTCACTTTAACCTGCTGATAGAAAAGGAAGTCAACAGCTTACTTCTCTCCAAACAAGGCCAAAATTTAGCTTAAATGATCAAACTTCTGTCTGGAGAAAATATCTTTTAAACTCCTCTTTGTAACTTTGGTACTCTACTGAAAATTATGACTCTGAGGGTTCTCCTAGGCACTAATTAAATACTATTATAAACATCCTTTCTTAGATTTATTTTATAATTTATATTAGGAGAGAGGCTGCTGAAGGCACCAAGCTCCAACACTAAGCAGGAAAATCCCCTAAACTCCAGATTGCCTCTCAGCATCTCAGCGAATCCTCTGGGGATCTGAAATGCAGATTCTCTGCAATGCAGAACTAAATGGAAGAAACAGTACTTTTAGTCAACTTGCATATCTCACTGCTCATGTCACAAGGGATGTGAGTGTTTGTGCGTAGTCCTGTGGCACTTCTAAAGACTAACGAATTTATTTATCGCATGAGCTTCCATGGGAGGGGGGGAAAAAATTGCACTTCATCAGACGCTTTGAAGACGCTTCAAAGCGCCTGACGGAGTGGGATTTTCTCCCACGAAAGCTCACACAATAAATAAATTTGTTAGTCTTTGAAAGTGCCACAGGACTCCTTGTTTGTTTGGTTGACCTAGACTAACCCGGCTATCCCTTTGGAACCTGTTTGTATAAATGCATGCGTGTGTTTTCATTCACTTTAGAAGACAGTAATGCATTAAAAAATTAAAAGTATAACCATGCTGTGCATGATCACCAGCAAAAGGACAGCCCACCTGCTCCTATTCTTTTTTCTTCTGTATCTTGATAATCAGCAGAAGAGCCACGAATCATGCGGCACGTGTATTGAGAATACAAGCATGAGTAAAGCAACAGACTTCTTGTTAGTTATTTTCCCCCCCTCTATTTCTCTCTCTCATCTGAGACTGATAAGAATGCTGCAATTCCCTTCACACACTCATTATTCTTTAATGATGCCTATTTGTAAATAGCATGATAGGATGCAATTAAGCCATTAGAGGCTAAATAAACCAACATGCTAATTAGGTTCTTTACATGGATTTTTTTCTCATTTTTAAATATAGAGACTGGAATTTACCTTTCATTAATCTAACTTAATTGCAATAGCACATGTTAAAAAAGTCAACACAAATGAAGGTCTTTAAATGATTTTCCCATATTAAGGATGAGCTGGTGATCTTTTCCCTCAGTAACAAGGCATATTTTGTTAATAAGGAAACCAAACTGGCAAATAATATGACTAAAAGGTTAGCAAAGAGGTATTGCCAGTGGGTCAGTCACATTTATGGCATACCTATCCCAGTACAATGAAGATTCATTTGCTACTGAAGACAAATACATTCTTAAATTTTGCTTTCCTCATTCTAAATGTTAATACCCCAGTAATATTATCAGGATAGGAAGAACGTTTAATTTCCATCAACAGATAAGAAACTCTACTAGAGCACCAAAAGAGACTGGTGACACTCTGGAATCAAATGAATATTCATCTAGACAGAGGAACTGAAGCTGAGTAAACTCATCTCCAGCTTCTCTCCACGTCTTCCTGCTCCTTTTCTTCACCTCCTCACCTTACTAACTCCTACCCACCAACAGCAGGTAGAGGGTAACACTTTTTGCCCAGGGTTCTGCTGCTCAAATTACGCTGGTTCCATAGAAGTTCTCCCCTACCTGCTACAACACACAACATGACCTATCCTCCACAACCGCTCGTCCCTGACCTGAGGAGACAGGTCATACTGTGATGGTCAAAGAAGGTGGGGTTTGATGCAGGGAGAAGGATTTGAGATTGGTTCCTCGAGTTCTCATCCTAGCCAAGTACCTCTAACTCATTGGCCCAGATAACTGCTGGAAACTGGCCAGTCTCCAAGATATTAAACACCACAGAATTAACCAGTGCCCTATTAAAGGTTTCCTGACATTTGGTTAATTATTCCCATCTTGATTATGCACCATATAAAGTTCAATGTAAATACATGTGCAAGACACTTACAATAGTCACTTTTAAAATGTGCTAACTTTGCTTTAGGTAAATAGAGGAGAGAATACTACAAACGCTGAAGAAATATTAGTTATAAAAAGTGACAGGGTTTTAAGGATGGGGACTTATACCAATTAGCACTTGGGAAAATAAGGATTTTTGTTTAAGACATGCATTAAATTGTTCCAAGCAATCCATGGATATACAGAATACATGGAAATACAGAAAAAACATTTATCTTCTCTCATGATAAAGATCCTATAGAATACAACAAGATTCAATTTGCCTTTTTAATGATCAAATTATAAACCTCAACATTTGGCTTTCCCATAGAAAACAGTAGTAATTCTAACTAAAGCACTGCAGTTACACAATAGATATGTAAAAGCAAAGACTGAGCCCCAAAACAGTCTTCCATATTAGTGAACAGATATCTAGCCCACATGCAATTAATACGACCCACTTCCATACAATCAGTCTACCTAAAACGCCTGGAACAAGATTTAAAACTTAAAATGCAAATTATCTGATTTTAATGAGAATGAATGGAAATTATATTAAAAAAAACCTCTCCCCTTACAGGGCATGAAAAGTAGAGGAGGTAAAAATCTAGCTAGCAGCATAAATGTATACAATGAATTTATCATCCAAAAATGCTGCTTTATAAAGAATTTAGTTATCTGCTAGAAACAGCTCAAAACAATAAAACTCTTCCAGCAGTGTTTTTTGTTTTTTCTTAAAACACCATCACATTTCCCCTAGTGTTTCTAGGAATACTGTAGTGTGCCTTTGTAACATTAGAAGGTAGTCAGTTCTTTGAAGCATGGTGGCTGAGAGAAACACAATGGTCTAGTGCCATGATTCTCAATCTTTTTGAGTGAAAGCCCCCTCTGTTAACACTAGATAAAACATGCACCCCCCCCCACCTCTCCCTTTACCAGCTATCAACATATATAACTCTTATAAACACAGTGAAAACAACAATAAAAAATTACATCATAATAATAAATTGGGTTGGGGGGGTGCTCCTCCACTCAGGTCATTACGGAGCTCAGGCTCCTGTGCCTGGCTGGCAGAGGGCTCAGAGAGGGTTGCTCTTCCACTCCAGCCTGTGCAGAGCTCGAGGCTGCTCCTCTGCTCTGGCTGGCACAGAGCTCAAGGCTGCTGTGCCCAGCTGGTGCTGGGTTTAGCGTGCTAAATGGCCTCAATATTACTGAAAGCTCCTGGATCCTCTGTAATATTTGGCACTCCCCCAAGAGGGTCACGCAGCCCAGGCTGGGACCCATTGAAAACAGAACTTGGTTCTATTCCTCATTCTAGCAATGACTTGCTGTGTGACTTTGGGTAAGTCACAACTTTCCTGTGTGTAACTGGTAAAACGGAGATAATGCTAATCTTAATTTGTAAAGCCCTTTATGATGCTTGAACAAAAATGCGACTATATATTGGTATTATTAAAATGTCATACAGTGAGATTTAGTTCTGATAATGATCATAAGGTGACTGAAAAAGAACCCTACCAGGAAAAGTCTTTACACACACAGCGTGATTGCAATAGCTGAATTTTTTGAGACACTGCACCTTAAAACCAAAGACGGCTTTTAAAGTGGCAACCCTACTCTTTCTAATAGTGATGGTCTCTTTTCCTAGCCTTATAATCATAGCGTAATTTAAGAAAATGGTTAGTTTGCAAAGAAAGAAAGGACAAATGATATTCTGCGGGTCTGCCAAAATCAGGAGTTCTACTGCAAAGAAAAAAAATCCTATCTGCTTAATCTGTATTATACCTATTGCAAATAAAGCCATATCAGTTTTGATCACCACAGTAATATAAAAGACAACAGGGAAGAAAGCTCTGGTCATTTGGAAACGCATTTTGCATTCCACAATTTATCACAATTTTAGGGGATGAGCTATTGATTTTTTATTGGAGCTACACTGATTTACATGAGCTGAGGATCTGACTCTGGATGTTCAACTGCATTCTGGAGTAACCTGTTGACTGCAGATCTTGTTAAAAATAGACTTTCCACGTAACCCTGACATTATGGAAGCCCAGATGGGAGAATACATAATTGCTTTGAGCCAACTGGTTCACTACAATCAAGGTGTTTAAGTATAATATGTGTGTTTTAACATTCAAAATTGAATGTTTTCTTCTCATTTTTAAAACTAGCATAAGGCAAGCTGGAGAACAGTTAACAGTGACTTTGTGCACTCACTCTGCACGGATTTTTCCATTTCAGCAAAGCTAATGCCGCCTCAAGGAAATTTGCTTGATATAATCTCTGAAGGTGCTCTAATTTACGCTTTCCAGAGGGGTAGCTGTTTTAGACTAGTTCAGCAAAACAAACAAGGAGTCCTCTGGCACTTTTAAAGACTAACACATTTATTTCTCGCATGAGTTTTTGTGGGAGAAAAATCCCATTTCATCAGAGAAGTGTGATTTTCTCCCACGAAAGCTCATGCGATAAATAAATGTGTTAGTCTTCAAAAGTGCCAGAGGACTCCCTGTTTGTTTTGCTCATTTACACTGAGGGCTGAGCAGATCCCCACAGACCCCAGGATATAGGGAGCGCAAGGGCGGCTTTCTGGTCAAGCACAGGAACAGAAAAACTGAGATTCAATCTCAGTATGTTTATTAAGATGGGGTCCGTGCTCTGAAAAAGCTTCTGAACTCCTGATGTAGGGAGACGAATGCTTTCCCAGGACTGTGATCACCACAAAGAACATAGCTGATAAACCCGTTTCACAAAGAATGTTGTGCATCCAGGAATCTAACAGGTTAAATAATCAAAGAAACAACAAAAAGTCTAAGGCCTTGTACACACTGCAAAGTTATTGCGTGATAACGCTCGTTATTGCACTCTACTGTCATTTGGCACTGGCTTAACCAGTAATTTAAGCGCCCCTTGCTGGGATCCAAATTTCCAGTATAGGGCTTCATGAGTCAAGGCATCAGTGGGTAGGCTGGGTCTCCTATGATGACTATGGGCATCTCCACATCCCCAACAGTAATTTTATCATCGGGGAAGAAGGTCCCTGCCTGCAACTTCCGGTACAGGCCCGTGTTCCGGAAAATGCGAGCATCATGCACCTTACCCGACCACCCTGCATTTATGTCCGTGAAACGCCCCCTGTAATCCACGAGTGCCTGAAGCACCATGGAGAAGTAGCCCTTCCTATTAATATACTCAGTCGCAAGATGCTCTGGAGCGAGAATAGGGATGTGCGTGCCGTCTATTGCCCCTCCACAGTTCAGGAATCCCATGGCTGCGAATCCATCGACGATCTCCCGCACGTTGCCCAACGTCATGTCCTCCGGAGCAGAACACGATTAATGGCTCTGCACACTTGTGAAAGTGCTAACCCGACGGTCGACCTGCCGACTCCAAACTGATTCGCAACCGAGTGGTAGCAGTCTGGAGTCGCCATTTTCCACAGCACGATTGCGACACGTTTCTCCACGGTGAGGGCGGCTCTCATTTTGGTGTCCTTGCGTCCAGGGCAGGGGCTAGCTCCTCACACAGTTCCATGAATGTGGCTTTCCGCATTCGAAAGTTCTGTAGCCACTGGTTGTCATCCCACACCTAGAAAACGATGCGGTCCCACCACTCGGTGCTTGTCTCTCGTGACCAGAACCGGCGGTGCACCGTGTGCAGATGCTCTGTGAAGGAGCTCAGCAATGCGATGCTGTTGTTCTGCATGGCAGTCACCAGCCCAGGGTCATACGAATCCTGGTCTGATTCAGAGCTGAACACATACTGTGCCACCAGCCGAGATGCATTCATTATGCTGAAGGCAACAGTCGAGATCAGACCTGGATCCATGTTGCTGCCAAAGGACTTCCGGGAAGCAATGCACTACTGTTGAAAATGGGCGCGCGTTGCTAGTAGCAACTCTCGTGACGCATGGGGAACAGAATGCACCATGGGAAACCAAGACTTTACCCATGGTGCTCAGCGCTACTCTCCTTCTACCCAAGATTCTTAGCGCCAAATCAGGATGGATGGAACTGTGGGATAGGTTCCCACAATTCAATTGGGTTTCTTGTGAAATCGTGAATTGCAGAGGGGGGGGGGGTTCTGTTCCGTCACAAGCGGCAGAGTGTGTACACGATCCTGCGTTACAAAAACCACGTGATTTTTAAAGCGCAACGGGCTTGTTGCACGATTATTCTTGTAGTGTGTACATGGCCTAAGGCAATTCATGTATTCTTAACATAGTAGGGAAAGTTTATCTGTTTACCATCCCAATCAAATACTGCAAAGTCCTGAAAGTTGAGCAACAAAGAAAAACCTTAGAGTCCTTTGTTCACACCACTGCCACAGCAAATTAATTTTGCATAGCACTTATATTAAAACTGATAGAATGGGAATGTTTGTCTTCTTTCATGCAGAGTTACAAATAAAAGATTAATTGAAAAATCAATCGTGTATTTTGGGATTAAACTGAACACTGAAAGATCATGACAAACTGCTTTTAAAATCAGTTGAGGATTTCACAGAGCTCTGAAAGATTTCAATGATTTATGTGTTTGGTCTGTGCAGCATAAATCCAGACTAACAAGGTACAATTGCTGTGTATAAATCTGAAACAGAGACTTGGCTGTCTGGAGGAAGCAACAGGCACAAAAGATTGCATGTAGCAATCTTTCAGAACTGATATTTATGCTTCTAGGAATAGTTTAGTGTTTTCTTGCTTACTGATTGTGGCTTGTGTTAAAAGATGTATGCCTCCACATGAGGGCCAAGCTTCCCATGAAGGTTACTACAAGTTGAAAGAAAGCCTGTAGGTCTACTTTCATTTACCAGATGTTTTCTTTTAAGTGTGAACTACTACTTTTGGGACACTGAATGGATTGTGGATTACAGCAGTCACAACTGCTATTGTTAAAGTTGTAAAACAATTTCTAAATGCTCAACTTTCTGCAACAATAATATTTTGGGGTGAGACTTTCAGTATTAGATCTCTTCTCTGAGGGTTTTTTTTTTGGGGGGGGCCGCGCCGCGAGAGTTTGTACAAACGCCTGCATCTTTATGAAGTTAAAAAAAGGCTAGCAAGCATATTTTTACTGCTTCCCCATAATAACTAACAGCTAAACCTTGTCACTTCAAACTAGACACTCAAATAGCAGTGCATGTTCTGTTACCACGACCTAAGTGTGAAAATGAAAATGGCTTAAAACAACAAAGGGCAAGGTCATCCTCTGAGTGAGAATTTTCTCCATAGGAAGACTGGAAATTACAAAGTTCTCCTAGTGGAATTGTCTTGCCTTTGATCTTTTGGGATAAAGTGTCACAGTTCCATCCCCATTACACACAGAACAGAGGTCTGCGCCCCAAATCAATGGACTTCTCTTGGCCTCTGCATGTGCCCTCTTCCAGCTCTCTAGAAGCAGGATTCCAAATTCACCTCCTGAAGCCCCCCAATGAGAGTTAAATAGCATGAAGAGCTAATGTGACATTATCTGAGGCAGTTTGCCTCTTCCTCACCATTTTTTGGACCAGTATATCCTTCCCTTAACTTTCTCCACACTGATCCATTGTTTTTGTCCCTTCCACTCACAAAAAGAGAGGACACAATCTAGCTCAATGATTGAAAACATGGGCTTTCAAGGTCACAATAATTCAGGACTTTTTAATATAGTTATTTCTCGTGTCAAAAGATTTATTAGTAAGTTCATACTTTTCTTGGCAACTGAATTATTTTAGAGGAGGGGTTCTGAACCTCTGGCCCACGGGGCTTTTTAAAATGGCCCGCACTGCCCGGCTGCTGGGCTACAGCCGCCCAGTCCCAGCTCGAGTCTGGGAGGTCTGCTGCGGCCGCCCACCTCCCCTCTGGCTGCAGGAGAGAAGGGGGTCAGGAGCATGGGCCGCGCTATTGCTGGGGTCCACACACCTGCCCACAAACTGGACCTGTTCATCGGCGTCCAGCCCCCCTGTTCCCCACCCCATTAAAAAAAAAAAAAAAAAAAAAACCTTTTTGGTTCTAGGCCCACAAATATAATTTTTACAACCCTAAAGGGTCACTAGTCTATTTAATTAAATATATTTAAATTTATTTAATTGATTTTAATTAGTTTTAATTAAAATTGAATTTGAATTTAGTTAATTAAATTTTACTGTAAATTTAATTAAATAGACTGGTGGCCCCTCAGGGTTCTAAAAATTATATTTGTGGCCCTAAAGCCAAAAAGGTTGGGGAACCACTGTTTTAGAGCACGCTGGATGCCTTACAATAAAAAAAGAAAATCACAGCCTCCTGCCTCAGAGAGCTGACTATATCGTTTCAGACATAATGCAAAGCTGTGGGGGGACAAAACAGTAGGGAAGGGATGGACAGAGACTGCATCAATGAGATTATAGAATAGCTTAATAAAGACTAGTTTAAATAAAATAATACATTTCTTTTGAGTCACTATGTGAAGTAAGGGGATGCACCAATTGTGTTGTGGCAGAGCTAAGTGCTGTTGTACAGAAATTCTGAACTTGTCTGACTTGGGACTCTCACTCACATACTGATAAGTCAAGTATTAGAGAAGACTCACTCTTCTCTAATGGCACATGTATTGTCTCACTGCCTGTCATATTGTACCTTTCACTAACTGACTGCGGCTGAAACCAGCAAAAAGCTTGTGGCAGTCAGGGGCAGATGGAAGATGTCACATTGGCAACATCAACTGAGACAGATGGGAAACAGAGAGAATAGCAGGCTGAAAGGAAAAATGATCATTTTACACAACCACATACAACAAATAATTTTAAAACAAAGTTTCATGATCTCTGATTCTGGATTATGTGAATACCAGCTGAAAGTAAATACTACTGTTAATGGTACTAGTAATTCCTTGATTTAGTGGTGGTACACAGAGTGCAATTTATTCATGCAATTCAGCAAGTTATTACTTATTGAAAAACAAAGTCTTTTCCAACAATTCTTCCAACCTACTGTATTGCTTACATCTAGTCCACCAATGTGCCCAAATCACAATGTATGTTTGGGACTGGATCCTAAATAGTGTTGAGTGTCCTCAACTCCTACTACAATAATAAAAGTTGAGGGCACTCGGATATTAGCACCAACTTTTCTGAACCCAGCCGAGTTGGGTTTAAAATTAAAATAGCAGCAAATATTTTTCCCCACAGAAAGTCTTATAAATAAATAAACCTAGAGCAACTTTAGAAAAATTAATAAGGGGATGTTAGGCAGTTGATTAACTGAAACTAAATATTAACACAGCCTGACTTATGGATAAATGAACTCACTCCTTTTAGGAATGTGCAAAGAATCTACCCATACTGAGGATATTAAAGTCTACAAATACTACAGAAACAATCCAAATTCAAGGTGGCAACCGAGGCCTAGTCTACATTCAAAAAACTGTGTTGATCCCTGAGGATTGTCACAGTGGGATCAATTGAGTGGGCAGTATAGACCCTGTCAGTCGTTCCCGGAGTGCTCTCCAGTTGACGTAATTACTCTACCCCCTCAAGTGGAGTAAGGCTGCGTTGACTGTAAGCCGACAGCAACGAGTGAAGACTCCGCAATAAGTAGAATGAACTAAGTTGACGGGAGATAAGTAACCTGTGTTCCGCAGAATATGTATCTCCCACTGACTTAGCGCCATAGTATAGACCTGACCTCAGTCACAAATAGGTGTTCGGTGTGGTTTAGCTTTGGCTCAGACTGGACATTAAGTGAAAGCTTGAATTCTTTTCTACATCTGATTAACTAATGTTTCCAATAAAGTGACCAAAGAAGGTAAGAATGACTACCAGGATATTATCATTATACATCAACACAGCTTGTGCAAGTCTTTCACTGCTGAGAAATACAAACGAAATGGATTAAATGACCCAACATCTGAAATGGGAAGCCCAGTACCTTAAGATGACTCTGTAATTTCTTGTTCAATTTTGTCAAAGATTCTGATTTTAGATTAATTTTAATATATACTATAGCTAACTCAGATAAAATATTTTTAATAAGGAGCCAGGAAACAAACCTGTAAATAAATGAAGAAAAGTGTTCTGTAACCTGAACAGGTGAACCTTTTTCTGGCCCCATATTCTCTCTCTCCTTGGGATCATTTCCCGCATGGATATCAATCGATCTAACATGTATAGTACCATCAGCGCAGTATCTAAGGGTTAACATTGGATGCCCTTGTAGAAGTTACCTTAATCTCTGAGGCCTTTTATAATAGGGTTTTAAAATATATATACACATACCTACACAAACAGCTGTTTTATATCCAATCTTCTCATAGTTGTGTACATGGCAATGAAAAATTAATCATAAAAGGAAATGGAATAAAAAGTTAGATGAAAAAGACTGATTCGATCCCATCCAGTTCCTCTCCTACAGGTAGCATATATTTTTCTGATTTTATTTTAAAAGTGCCAAATGATGGGACTTTTATCACTCACCTGACAAGAGCAAAAATAGCCACACACATTAGAAGTGCCACATGGCTACTGCTCAACACCCTTCAACAGGTTAATCTTCTACACTCAAAATTTTAAAAGCTTCTTCTCGCCATTAACACTGCAGCTGCATATGAAAATTGATGTGGCTGATAGAGTGAACAAGCCTTTATTCCACAAGGACCTAACAGAAGTAACTCTAATATTTTGTATCTGCTTATCGATAATACAGTCTTTACTGCTCATTCACTCTGATGCCAAATTCCTGACTTCATCACAGAACAGAAACTCACTGACCCAAAAATAATTTGAACAAACCTATTTCACAGAGGACTTCTTACCCCATTAAACTCTCCCACCTTGATGCTGCTGAAGGCATAGTTAATGTGTCTGAGACTGGGTGGATCTGTAATCTTCCACAATCACATTTAACATTCTGGGTATTAAAGGTAGCAGATCAACCTCTTTAAAGGGAGGTGCTATTTTTGACCATTTCCTTTTATTTTCAAAACAAAAATCCTGCTATATTAAGATGGCAAAATCTTTTTAGTGTCTGTTATTTATCTGAGTTTTTCATCAGTGAAAAACATGAACTAAAACAATTTCTCCCCTAAACTCATCTAATACTTTTTGGTTTTTTGTTTAATTAATAATCTTTCCTGCAACTCCTCCAACAGAAATGCAAAGTGGCATCAGGAATAATATTTTGCAATATACATGGCCTGACTCTGACAAAGTCCTCCCGATTCTGAACTCTGCGAACACATCCCCCAGGACTGGATCAGTAATTTTTTTTCTTTTGGACTATTTCAAATATATTTTCCAGCCTTCCTACCAAGAGGAAGAAATTAACTACATTTTCATACAGTCTCAGGAACACTACTACTCTGAAATGTACTTGGGTCTTCAGTAATGTTCGTTTTAAAAATAGCAATTAGTCTGTTAAGCAATCAACCCCCCTGGATTACCTCAAAACCAAATGACGGAACTTACCAGCAGCATTGCAGATGTTCCATTTGGCCTGGATAAATGGATAGACATTTCAGGAAACATTCTATCAATGCGGCTGATCACATCATCAACATACCTACCAAACAAAACAAAAAAACCCTCAAAATGGTAGAAGTATACGTATGCCACATATGTATCAATGAAAACAATCACAGAAAAATTATGGTACAGATTTCAAAATATCTTGTGATAAACCATCCAGTAGGTAACAAGCCAGAAGTTTTACTCTAGCCAATGATGCAAGGAATGATAGGGGAAGTAAGAAGAGGTAAATGGCTGTTTTTTCTAATTAGCTCCTGCATTTCCAAAAGTAAGAGACTTCCTCATCCTACAGATCACCTGATCTCAGCATACTCCTCTGAAACCCTCATGGCAGAGCTCCTCTAAAGTTTTCAAACATTGTAAGGATGTGCTTCTAACATACTTTTTAAGCATTTCCTGCCACACCACTTGCCATCTGTGATTGGTCAAGGATTGTTCCATGACATTATGTAAATCAATTTGTATTATACTTGTGAGCATTAGCATCACCAATTCAGCTATCATCCCTTCCACTCACCACTCAGAGCAGGGTGCAGTTTATAAGCTTTTTACATTCCATTTAACCATCACTGATGCACACCAGCAAAGCTCGAAGCGCAGTAAACTGGAAGATCGTTTTGGGACAGCAGGAAAGTCTACAGCTCACAAATGTAACCTTTGAATAATATGCTAGAATGCACCAGGAAAGAGATGTTCAGCACTGAACCTCCTAGCAGTGTATTCCCATTGAACTCCATTTATACTCATGACAGCTGTGTTTCCTTAGGAACTAACATTCTTCGAAGAATCACACACATTTAATATGTTGTGGTAAACAAGGCAACCCAATGTAAAAGCAGAGACAGGAAATAAAGAAATAAAACTAAATTAAATGAGAATAAGTGATTTTTTTAAAAAAGTAACTTCACTCTGCAAAATTAGATGAAAAACGTAACACAACATATGGTCTCAATGAAACACTATAAAGTTAAAATTGCCTCTTGTTTGATAAGATCCACATAATTCATTCATGGATTTACAATGTGGGAATAATATAGCTATTCCAAAGTGCTATACCCCACATACATACGCTGTTTCCCTTTGTACACTTCAGGTCAGGAACTTGTAATTTTCATCTGTAAAGCACTGTGAATGCTTATGGTGCATTAAGTAATAATTAATAATAAGATAATATAGCAACCCAAACGCACACTAAAAGATGATGCAGAAGTACTACAGATGAATGGAAACACATACTAAAAATACTCATGAAAATAGTTACTGCTCAAGTAAACTCAAAGTTTAGTTCCATAACATCAATATTAAATATATACACATATGTTCAAAATATAAAACTGATTAGATTATTTTATATACTATCTTTTAAGTATATTTGCAAGAGTGAACTGAAATATTTTAAGCACTATCACTTTAGTAACCAAATTACTTTAGTTCAGCAAAACAAAAGAGCAGTCCTGTGGCACTTTAAAGGTTAACAAATTTATTTTTCGCACGAGCTTTCCTAGGCAAAGTCCCACTACCTCAGATGCCTGAGTGAAAGTGTTTTCCAACGTTAGTTTTCTCCACTCTGGCATCTGACGAAGTGGGACTTTGCCCACAAAAGTTCACGTGAAAATAAATTTGTTAGTCTTGAAGTGCCACAAGACTCCTCTTTTGTTTTGCTGCATGAGACCAACACGGTTACCCCTTTGGAACTTGTCAAATTGCTTTCGCTATTTTTCCAGCATTCTCATATCCACATTGATTGTTTGTACTTCCGATGTGGGTGAGCAATTCACCGTTAACTTAATTTAAAAAACAGTGTTTAAAGCTAATTAAAATAGCTTTTTATACCATTCCACGACTCAAAAAAAGTTTGAGACCATGTTAGCTAAGTAACAGCCTGGAGGGATTTTTACATTAGTTATAAAACACTGACAACAAAGGTTTATAATAGAAAGGCTTAATTCTAGGTGGGGTGACCTGTGACACTGGAATATTACAAATCCTACATGACATCTTTATATTCTGAAAAAGTTTACAAACCCTTCTCAAAGCAGGAAGATGATCTGTTTGCTCCTGACTCCCTACGGACAGGACCAGAAGGGATGCTACTAGATTACTACTGAATATATCTACAGATAGCATGACTTGGTTATAGAGCTACAAATGAAAAAGGTATAGATGGACATGTTTTCGTGTTAGCACAGAGTTAAGCTTGGAAAAGAATTGTCAGAATAACTCCCCACCACAAAACTGAAAGTAAAACGTTTCCAGATCTAAAAAATATTTGTCACATAGAATTACCTAAACTGTTTAAGTAGGACAAACAATCTTCAGATCTTGCTTGTTAAAAAGAATAATTTTTAAAATAGTGCAGTCTTATTTGTTTAAAAAAAAACCCAAAGGAGTCTTTTCATTGGGGACTTTAAGCTCTGCTTGCAAGGCAGTTACCCAAATTCACTGTGGCATCATCAGTAATTCAATGGAGTTATACCTGTTCATGCAATTGGTGAACTTGCTAGCTGATAATGGAGTCAGAATTAGTGCAAGCAAGAAATTTCTTCTTAAGATAGAGGGAGAGGAGAAATGCAAGACAAAGCCCCAGAATAAATAGTCTACACATCAACAATATGTATCATAGTCACTTTAAACTTTCCTGCATCTCATAAATTTCTATTCTAAGCATATATGTCTGTGTGACTTGAATCCAGTTACACCAGACTCAGCAAAAAACAAATTCAGCTGTCACTTGTGTGTGAAAAAAGAGGTCATTGCTAATCAAGAAACATGGAGTTCCTCCTTAGCTGATACTCAATCAATACACATCATAGACTTGGACACAACAATGCAAATTATCACAAATTTAAATAAAAAGCTATGGCAACAGATTTTAAAGTTTCAGGTGATAATTAAAATTGAATGAAAAATGAAGTTTTAGAAATATTGTGCCACTTGTCTGGCATATATAAAGCCAGGCCTGCACTAATGTTGACATTCTGTATTTTGCTACGTAAGGAAAGTTAAAATGATGCTGAATCTTGCATCTATACTAGAAAAATCAGGTTTTTCTCCATTTTTAACCACAGATCCAAATCACTAGTCTCTTTAGAACACAAACAACACAGTGCTTTGCATTAAAAAGAAGCAATCAGTTTTCTGTGCTACAGCTCACCATGATGATATATTCCAGAGACAGGATATTCTCTCAATTTCTGATAAAGTCAGCACATACACCCCTCCCCACGTACCCCCTCTTAAATGTGTTCTCCTGTACACTTGTTAAAACCTTAATATTACAGTTAGAAAAGATAAAAACTGAACATACATCAATTCTTGCAATCCACAATCTGACAGGAAACGCCAGAGAATGGATTTTAAAAAACAATTAAAAAAAAAAAAAATCAGACAAATTTAAACATCTTTTTCAAACATCTGTTCAAAATTAAATTTGAAATTACCATAACCTATCCTTAAGGCATAAACTTACCAGAACTGATTAACATAATTTAAATAAACAAATATACTGCATCAGTGGGTATGTCTACACTGTAATTAGACACCCGAGGCTGGCCTGTGCCAGCTGACACTGGCTCACAGGACTGTTTAATTGTGCTGTAGATGTTCCAGGTCAGGCTGCTGCACCCTAATCTCAGATGTCTACACTGCAGTTAAATAGCTCTGCAGCCCAAGCCCCGTGACCCTGAGTCAGCTGGCAAGGGCCAGCTACAGTTCTTCAACTGCAGAAAGAGGCGGCCCCCTGAAATTCTAATA
The DNA here is from genome assembly GCA_007922175.1 of Pelusios castaneus. NCBI lineage: Eukaryota > Metazoa > Chordata > Testudines > Pelomedusidae > Pelusios > Pelusios castaneus. Next base: position 8,377,393 of record ML685804.1, read on the forward strand.
CATTAGAGTTCTGCTTTTTTAAGGAGGTACAGAATCAGGGGGAAACATCTAACTTTTGAGGTCAACTCAAACGTTATACATTCATCAAAATGCTGTACCCTGCATTAAGTATATATATTATTTTCATTCTTTACAACTGAAAATTACAATTTCCCTAATAGAAGTATTTTCAATTTCACTTGCACAGAAAAGTTTTTGCCTTAATAATATTTGGGTTCAGTTTAGATAACAAGGTGCAGAAATACCATTTTTTTCATTTGCACTAATTTGTTCAAATTTGACAAATTGACTGGGTGTTGCAAAAGCAGGAAATCTTGTTTCCTCTTCCAATCTATGAATGAAAAGCAGGTGGGAGAAGATGCGAGCTACTCAGTTTAAAAACTTGAGGGGAATGGGGACAGATTTTCAAAGTTATTCAGACACTTAAAATGCAGTTAGGCACCTCATGGGATTTTCAAATGTACCTAAGCAGAAGTCAGGCACCTACTTTCCATTGATTTCAGGGGGAGTTAGATGCCTAACCTGTGTAGGAGCTTTTGAAAAAATCCCGCTAGGCACTTGTCTGCATGTTTAGGTGCCTAAATAACTTTGAAAATCTGGCCCACAGAAACCAAAACAGTTAATACACTAACTGTGGTTAACACTTTCCTTGCTTGGGGAATCAGTTTTAAATGCAAAATGTATTTGTAAAACTCCCCTCAACCATTTATTCAGCACATTTAAGGTAGTTTTATTTAACTAAAAAGAGCAGTTTTAAAAAGCAGTTTTTATATACAATATATTCCCATCACATGTAGCCTGACAAATCCCTAGTACATAAATATATTGTTCACCATTTTCTAATATAATAAAAAATGTAAGTCAGGAATTTGAATAAGTGCATGTTAAGCTATATAACTGCTTAAATAACTATGTATGGCTATATAGTGTCTTTTCCTGGTTAACAAAAATAAGTATAAAATTTAGTGTAAAGGCTACATTTGGTTATAAACCAATATATTTTTATGGCTACCAACCAATGAGAATGAATCTTTCTTTAAAAAAAATAAAGTACAGAAGATTTTAATCAATTATTTAAATCAAGGTTTCCTGCTTCCTGATTTAAGTCATGATTGAAACTGACTAAAATCACTAATTTAAAATCAATCCACTCTGCATGTTGCTTGTTTGTTGACTAAAAGATAAGCACAATCCTCTAAGAAACTCAGGTGGCTCTCAAGTTCTCAGATGTGGTTACTTCTAGGGATCACTTACCCAACCTATGGTTTTGCACTCCAGACTTGTCTTTCCCAATGGTTCCTTCCTTCGGGATTTACTCAATCCCATTTCCCCTGCTATGCAGCTACTCCCACCTCCCTTGTAGTCTATTTTGTACTGCAGAGATAGTGAATTAGTCTAGACGAGCTTGAGATAGACCCCTGCTTCCACATCTGTAAGGTTAAAGCAGAAGATATTCAGACATTTTCCCATCCCAAGGCTCTACTCTTGCATTATTGGCTAAAATAAACAGCAAGTCATAATCTGCACATATCTGCCAACCTGTTTTAATTTAGAAAGATTACAGTTCCTATCTATATTACAGAGCAGTCACAGGGGCACATTACTGAAGGATAAAGAGAAGTCCACGTCTACTTTTGTAGCTGATCTTACATATTCTCATACCAGAAAGGAACAGTTACCATGTATTTATTGTGTTCCTCAATCTTCTCCCATTTATAGATTTAAAACCTTCGAGTGCTGATAAACATTGGGCCAGGTCTACCCTGGCAGTGAAATTCAATGGCAGTTGACAGGAGTTATGCAAGCGTCACAAAGCATCTTGTGTAGCTCCCGTCAATTTCCTAACTTCCCTTCAGCGTGGTGTCTTCACTGTGCTATGTTGAAGGGAAATGAATTCCCATCTAGGCAGCGCTATGCCACCTGAAAGGGTGATTTCGTAAATCAATCTCCAGACTGACTTAGCGGGTCTTAACTGACCGCTAAGACAATTCAGAAAGATCCATCTGATGGCAGCAAATTTGCTGCTGTGAGTGCAGATGTGGCCTCGATTAGAATGAGTGCTTGAGAAAAATACAAGAGGGAAGAGTGGAAAGAAGAAAAAACTGATAAAAAATTGGGCATTTTTAATATAAGGGGAAAGGTCAGAAAATCCGGAGCTTTCGGAGCTATACACAAATTGAGAATAATTTGGTAACAAATGCTTCCTTCCCCATAGATGATATCTTGTGCCACGTGAGAGCAGATTGTGGAGCCTTGCAGGTCAGTCTCCAATGCTGAGGAGATGTCAGCTGTATGGAGGTAAGTATTTTTCTTGTGCCATTTGTTTATAGAGTCATAAAAACTGGAAGGAACCATGAGCCGTCATCGAGTCCACTCCCCTGCACTCATGGCAGGACCAAGTACCTTCTTAAACCATCCCTGACAGGGCTTGTCTAACCTGCTCTTAAAACTTCCACAACCTACCTAGAAAACTTATTCCAGGGGTTAATCATCCTGACAGTTAGGAATGTTTCCCTAACGTCCAACCTAAGCCTCCCTTGCCATAATTTAAGCCCATTGCTTCTTGTCGTATCATTGGTGGTTAAGGAAAACAATTTTTCTCCCTCTTCCTTTTAGGTACTTGAAAACTGTTGTCATATCATGTCCTCTTTTCCAGACTTAAACAAACCCACCTCTTTCACTCTTTCCTCATAAGTCAAGTGTTCCAGACCTTTAATCATTCTTGTTGGTCTTTTCTGGACCTTCTCCAATTTCTCCACATCTTTCCTGAAATGAGGTGCCCAGAACTGGCCACAATACTCCAGTTGAGGCCTAATCAGGGCAGAGCAGAGCAGAATTACTTCTCGTGTCTTGCTTACAATACTTCTGTTAATGTATCCAAGAATGGTGTTTGCTTTTTTACACTGTTGACTCATATTTAGCTTGATTCATATTTAGCTTGTGGTCCACTATGACACCCAAATCCCTTTCTGCAGTATTCCTTCCTAGGCAGTCATTGCCCATTTTGTATGTGTGCAATGGATTGTTCTTTCCTAAGTGGAGTACTTTGATAGTTACAAAATGCACACATTTGTGTCCTTGAACAGAGATAGTAATAACCTGCACATAGGCAACTTCCTGTTGCAGAAACCTTTGCACTGTCCCAAAAATAGCTATTTTGGGTCTTTGTCTCACTTCAGGCCCTACAAAACTCAAAAAAGATCCAAACTGCTTTAAAAGAGACATAACTATAGTACATCCAACTGTTTAAACATGGTCCGTGCTCCTTTTCCTCCCTCACCCTCTGCTTTATCCACCTGTGAGTGGAAAAACGTTGGTCCAAGGCTCTCTTGAGCCACACTGTAGTTCAAGTTGGTGGTCTTGCCTTTAACGTTCCTTTTCTATAGGTACTCTGCAACACAAAATAACTCAGAAAAGCCTGATACAGACAATGAAGAGTGGTTTAACCCATACACCATCTAACACTATCTGGATATGGTTACTGCATGTAACTCCTCAAAGTAACTCAGCAATACTTCACAAAAATCTGCATGGTGATCCAAATTTATACACATTCCAGAGAGAAAAGAAAAACAGACCAACAGGACTTTTAATTTTCAAATCTTACCAAATGTTAATGCAATTTCAGTCAGTCAGTCAAAATGAAGCTTTAACAACAGATTTTAAACACTGTTCCCAAACCTTACAAGTTTTCTTTTGGCTTTAAATCAGGACTTCCCGCTACACACATACTGTACCATGTCTGTCTCCCCATTAGCTTGAGATACATGTTTCCTGCTCCTTTCACTGCGCTTGACTTTCTGCCTCTTGCTCCACTACCACTCTTCTCAACACTTCCCCACTCCATTAAAACGTAGCCTTTTCATCCAAGAATAAAGGGATTTGATTTTACAAATGGGCTAAATCAGACTATTCTGAAATCAACAGGAATTTCAAGTTCCCAGCACATCTCAGGATCATGCCTTGAAGCGACAGTAGTGTGGGACTCTAAACTTCACAACAAAAAGACGTACATCTTTTAAAGAATATCTTCAACAGAAAATCCTATAGTCTAAATGGTGAATAATTATTATTCATTAACATGCATTTAAATATGCAGTAAAATTCAGCAAACAAAATTAGATCCGAGTTGGAGTGCTGTGCCCAGTTTATTACAATTGCTGGCCGTTATTCTGCACTCTCCGTTTTCCGGTAGTGGAATAGTTTTCTCACAGACATGTGCTGTATTAATATCGGTAAAGTGAAAGGTAGCCATCTACTTCATAAACATTAGCAGAGACTCCAAAGATAATTAAAAATGCTATAATCTTTTTGTTACAAAAATTCATAAAAATCTGCTTCTGGGAAGGCAAAGCAGAGAGTCAGAGTTCTTTGAAAATCTCCCAGTAGTGCTGCCAATAAGCATATAAAAATCCTCTAGCTTATATTAGAAGAGCTATGCCTGGAACACACAGTAGACACTTCTGAAGCCATGCATTATGTTACTGCCAAGCGAGTTACAAAATGTTGTTTCTAAGGCACTCATTAGTTCTGCAGAACAATGAGAGCGAGTTTTTGCTAGAAAGATCAAGTTTACAACGCAGGAGTTATTCAGAAGCCTGCTTTGCTGCAACAGCTCGTGCAAAGCTCTTTGATTTCCTCCTAGCTACCCCACATCCCCAAAAAGAGAGTAATAGGGACAAGCAATTCATTAAAAAAGCCTTTCAGTTCTACACTGGACAGATGGTTTAGTTTTCTAACATGATCTCTCTTTTTTACTTGACTAGATCCAATGATCCAGTGCTAGTGTGATGTTTAACAGCTCACCAGTATTTAGCCCACACAGTGTTTAAGATGCATGCTGTTCATTTTTTCCACTCAAGCCCAAAATCTAAAAATTAGAAACGTTTGTGGATTTGAGGGAGTAGGGAGGGAAACAGATATTACCCAAAACATGTTAGAAAAAAATGCATTTGTAAGACTTGTTAAACTGACTATTGCTCCATACCAGACAACGGTGTTTAATCTTACAGTAGAACCTCAGTTAGGAACGCCATAGTTATGAACTGACCGGCCAACCACACACCTCATTTGGAACCTGAAGTATGCATTCAGAAAGCAGGAGAGACCAAAAATGAAGGGAGGGGCGGGAGAGGAGGGAAGGGAAGGAAGGCAGCAAATATAGCACAGGGTTGTGGTAAGTGTAAACTATAGTACTAAAAAATATAAAGGGAAAGCGACATTTTCAGTATTCTTCTTCTGCATAGTAAAGTTTCAAAACTGCAGGAGGTCAATATTTAGTTGTAAGCTTCTTTATTCAGAGTTACAAACATTTCAGAATAACGAACAACCTGTGTTCCTGAGGTGTTCGCAACTCTGAAGTTCTACTCTGAAGTACTTGTACGGCAGGTGGAAAACTCTTACGCATGGTATAAACAAAGTCTGCTGCTCTCCTACTAGAACAGTGATTCAATGAATTCTGGAGAGCAGATAATACCACCCATGTATTAAAGGAGATTTCTTGTTTGTTTAAATTAACCTATTGTTCTAGGTTCTGTTTATTTATTGATTAAATGTTGTCAAAGTTATTTCTAACCAAGATTCTCAAAGCTTTTCTTCAGCACAAGTTTTGGTCCCTTTTGCTCAGGATGATTAAACCAGAGCCAGCTTTCAGGGTGAGTATACCCAGGGTATCACAAACTATAACATCTCTCAGAGCTACGGATCAGTCTTTATCCAAATTGCTTATAAAGTAGGAAGCACCAGATTCTGGTTCATTCAGGGTGCAGAAGATGCTTGACAGACTAGACCTAAACTAAGCTTTCTGCTCTTGACCTCCTATAATGCTTTCATTAATGCAAACCACAGGGTTGCAGTAGGACAACATGTTGAATGCCTTTAAAAAAAAAAAAAAAATGACTGAACAGATGGAAGCCCTTCTTGGGTCAAATTCTAAGACTATCTACAAGTTTCTCCCTAGCTGCGGTCAAATCCACAATTAACAATGTGCCCCTCTGCCTATCACATCAAATGTTTATTAAAATTGGTCAGTCCTGCTCCTCTTTCAATTCTTCTAAGGAGCCAGATTGTTTGATTTGACATTGGGCTATTATTATAGTCTATCCAATATAGCACTCAACATACTCTGAGCACTGCTCTGCTTTTCGTGTCTTCTTACGCCTTTGTGTGCACGCATGCGTGCTCTCATTCATTCTGCTTGTATCCTATACCACTTCCTCCACCTTGCATCGGTCCTGTAACACTTCAGGGCAAAAACCACCTATGGTGTCCAACACAATGGGCCCATTCTGGGTTGGCACTTAGGCAATACTGTTATTAACACAATTAACAATAACGTTAGGGTAAGATTTCACTCTCATAAAGCATCCTGATTAGTAGATATCCTGGTAAGCCAAATAGTTAGTGGGGAAAAAAAAAATCACCATTATGTTTACAATATTGTAGCTTCACAAAGAATTTGACTTAGTAATTCTGGAGGAGACAAGGGAGACCCGTAACAGGAGCGCATCTAGCAAATGCTGTGATCATGAGCACTATTATTCAGTTTGACATTCAAAATACTATAGTGGGGCAACAAATTCCAAAGAGTCACAATACTCCACAGAAGAGTAACAATGTAAAATAACAGAGGCTTATAAGATGTCAGCATCAGCTCCTTCTGCTCTGTTATCTACATTGCCTGAAAACTGGTTTCCAGATGAAAATTAAACTATTCACTTTGAACCATAAAGGCCTAGAATGGATGGGCTCACGGAGGAATAAGTTAGATGAGGAAGTGAAAGTTTTATTTATGGTGAATTAGATATTTCGTGGACAGTCATTCAACGGAATTCTATAACTTTAAAAAAAAATAAGTACATGTTTAAGAATCTATATTTTGGTATAGGTACTTTTATTAAATCTAGACAAATACATAATGAAGTTCAAAATAATAGTTAAAAAAGGTAAAATCGAAGAGATCTTCATAAGAATACCAGTGTAGTCATGAATACACTGGAATTTTTAGTATATTCTACCCATTTTACACTGGATTTCATCAAAATGCAAGTGAAAAACAGATTGAGTATTAGCAAAAGATTTAAAATGGATGGGCCTCATCCTGCTAAATTCACTACCAAACACCATGCTCATTCCCATAAGTAGTCACGAGACGACAGACTATTTGTAACCATAAGCAATGTAACCAGGTAGTTATAGTTAAGTATATGTGATCGGAAGTTCTTAATAGTGGTGGGATTTCAATGATTATAGTTCTGATGAAGAGAATAAGCAGATGTCAGGCGTTATATGTACTTCGTATTAAAACAGGGTAAACATGGTTCTAGTGTAATTTTTTTATACTGTATATAATTTATTATTCTTGGGATGACAATTATAATTTAAGTCAGCAGCTGCCTGCTGTGCAAGCCTCTGCACGTAGCAATTTCAACTCCATAACAGGCTTTCCAGCAATACACATTAATAATAATTATTAAACCCGTGATCTCTGACAACTTTCGTGAAGTGACACTGCATGCTCAGATGGGCATTGAAGAAAGCCTGAAGGAAGAGTCACTAAATTCTCACACTGAGAAAGCGACTTCCAGACTTAAAACATTCCATTACATAGCTGGCATGAGTAGAGGATTCATGCTTTGAAGCAGGAAACACACCTCAGTCCCTTATCCCAAAATTCCAGAAGTTTTTGCTTCTCATCAGAATTTCAACATCTCTAAAATTCACCCTTCAGTTTCTGACTCTAGTGATAAAACCCTTTACTATGCCTTCATCAATTTACACCCCAGCTATTGCAACCTTCTTACTCCTCCCCTCTTCATTCTGTAACCTGTTCCAGAGGCTCAAACATCATCTTCCCTTCTTTTAACACCTGCTTTCCCAATATAACCAAATCCACAGTGGAGGATGAACTGCTTTAACTGTACAAGTCTAGAAAAAGAAGTACAACTTTCTACAGTGTAGACAAGCCCCAATGCAACTTATGGGTCAGAGAACATTCGCCTCTGTCAGAACCTCATTGCAGGATCAAAGCCCAAACTGAACTACAAATTTACGACGCACTCACCTTTTCATTTATCTCTTCCAGTAAAGCAAGTTCTGAAGAATTTTGAGTAGATGACCCACATGCCACTGAGAATTCTCTATCATTTTTCTTTTACTCCTTCACAAAATGATGTTTCTGAAGGCCCATGGAAAGGAGGTGCCATGGGGCAAGTTCAAAAGAAGTCTTTTCTGCAGGTTTACTTTCAGGTTTCTCTGGCAATGTCACCCTCAAGTAAGTGATTTGTAAAACAAACACTGAAGTCAAAAGGCACTTTAAAAAAAATGAAGTAAAGAACCACAAACTTCAAACAGCTGAACCAGCATGGAGCTAAAAAGCTGACAGGAGGCTAACCTCCAAACCCTAAGGCGTAGAAGTTTTTAATTATTTCCCTTAGTTTGTCTTGGACTCTATGGGTAGTGCTATCTGGTTGTTAAGGAAAAGAAAAATACTTAACTGTATTTTAACTGTGCTTTGAAATGTGAGTGCAGATGCGTATTTCGCTCATGTGTGTGCCCAGCGAATTGAAGGCAGAGCACTTTACCTAGCACTACTAAGGGGACACACTTGGGCTCTGTGATCTTAGCACCTCCCCTGAATATATAAGGCCAGCGCTATCCTGACTTTCCTCAATTGCTTCACACTGAAATCAAAGGCTGAAGAATACAATACAGAGGGACAGAGGAAGGATTGTGGAATATATGTCAGCACCCATATCTTGATCAACAGTTAGGTAGTATAGATCAGTAGCCTTTTTGGGGGGTGGGGTGGGGGTGGTAGCAGATGTGTATTCCATTCAGGTAACTCCCAAGCATTTTTGGTAGATAGAGAGGCTTGGTTTCTATTTAAACAGTGACTGCAGAATGGATCTGATGACTTGCTCTCTGGATCGGTCTCTCACTGGCCAATTGTCCAAGTATGGGAAGACATGGACTTCCTCTCCTTCTGAGGTAGGCTACTACCACTGTCACACATTTGATAAAGACACCTGGGGAAAGGTCAAGGGAGAGAATCCTGTACTGGTAGTGCTGGCCAGAAATGAGGAATCTCAGGAATTTCTTATGGCCTGGGAAAAATTGCCATGTAGAAATAAGCATCTTGAAGAGTGAGAGCAGTAAACCAGCTGTAGTGACTCATTCAACCCAGGAAACAGTTGCCAAGGGAATCGAGGAATTTCATACGCTTGAACCTGTTGAGACCATGAAAATTGAGCATAGGTCTCTCGGACTTGGAATCAGAAAGTACTGGGAGTAAAATCTCATCATTTGATGATGAAGAACCTCTTCTATAACTCCCAGTAACTCTTAAGAAGGGTCCCTGAAAAGCAGATAGAGCGATGAGATGGGGGGAGAGGAACAGAGAAGAACTGTACCATGTAGCCCAAACCTCAAGTACTCAGGACCCATCGGTCCATCACCGAGTCCCAAGGGCTGTAGAAGCAAGCCATCCTGACTCTGAACTGAGCAGATGGGGCTGAAATGTCCACAATTGGTATTCTCCTCTCAATCCACAAGTCAAATCGGCTGCCTGCCCAAAGATAGAGGGGGACAGGTTGGATGGATGAAAGTAGATCCAGAAGACCTCCTCCTATGGGACTTATTCTCCTTTCTGGAGAAGTCCTGGTGCTTCAGTTGATATGGTTCCTATCTAAAATAAAAAAAGAAAGACTCCAGATACCCCAGAGATAGTTGGATGGAGTGTATGTAGGACCAGGATTTTAAAGAATGAGGACCCTCTCGTGGATTCCACAGATGCCATTGGTGACTAGCATGCACTAGACCAGCAGAAGATCTCTACTGTGGAAACACTACCGATTCTGGTACTAATCTGGAAAGAAAGTCTTGACCACCTTCTTGACCGATGTCTCAAGAACAAAAGTGAGGGAGGGGATGACAACTAGCTTGATCCCAATGGATTCTCAAAGTAATTCAAATTTCATATGGAAGCCTCGCCAGAGAAGCAAGCACACATCCAGCCTCATCCAAAGTCCAATGCTTTGGCTTCATTACCACCAAGACAGGTATGAAAGTTGGTGCCCTGAAGACTAGTAAGAGTATCACACTCCCATTCAGTTCTAAAACAAAGTTTGGTACCAAGGCTGACAATGTGATCTGCCCTGCGGTCAACGCCGGTGCTGAATATAGTCACTGTGCTGAATAACCTGTCCTCTCTAGGGGGTTTCTGCAGAGTTCCTTCTTGCAGCCCTCCCTCACGCTCTACTTTCTGCTTTATACTAGCTCACACTGTGCCTGACCAGCACACCTCAGTTGCCCTGACTCTCTTCCAGCTGCAGCCCTTCTGGTATTAACTGGCCCTTTTTAACAAATTAGGACTTACGTGAGGTCCATCACACATGTGAAGAGACACACAAAAATAAAGAATTAAATATCTCAGAAACAACACCGACCCGGCGTTATTGACAAAAATATAAATGCAGCTGTCAGGGAATTCAAAGCTGTGATTCTCCAATAATTCTAGCTCACGCACACGCAGACACACAGTCCCTTCAGTCACACACATTGCCTGATATCTCTGCATTCATAGTCTTAATTATAATATTCTTTAACAGTTTTTAATACTGAATTGCTTTGGGGCAGGGAGTTAGGATTTTATTTTTAAATACAAAGCAAAAAGATTCCTGATTACAGCACTAACAAAAAATCCACAGCTTTACCATGTAACGTAAGTGACAAAGTACCAATATGTGTAAGTTGGAGAGAAGGACCCTGTTATAAAATTCACAGAGGATTTTAATAGTATTGAAACAGCTTTCTTTCTAACTAGCATGGAATCTTCCCCCAGAACTCCCGAGTCCCATATCAGTAATCAAAAGAGGGTTGTGGACATTAGAATGTGTGAATGTGCTTCGCAAAATAAGCTCGTCTGTTTTACAGTCATTACTGGATTCTTGTCTGAGCCTGTTTACTAGTCTTTATATGTTTTGTGAAAATTGCCAGTAATTCCTTTATACATACCTTGAAAGGAAAAACAACCCTCCCTAAATGTGCAACATCAGTGGTAACAGGATTTCAGAACCAATACATCACAAGCACACAAACTCATTGTTTAAATTCTCCACCTGTTCGTAAAAGTAGAACTTACTTCACAATCTACCCATAAACACTAGCAGTTGTCTTTTATTCCACCTAAAAATAGACTAAGCATACAATACACCACTGTCTCCCTTAAAACAATTTCAGAGTACAAATGTTAGCTTTTTATATTGGCGAACATAAAAAGGGACAAATATTCATAAACAAATACATTTATATTCATTTTCTGGCATGAAAATCTTTACTGCAGTTTCTTCAGTTTCACTAAATACCACTGAGCAAATTGCTTACAATGGGTATTCTGACAGTCCAAAGATTTGATAACAGAACACTACCAGACAATTAAAATACAATCCAATTAGTCAGTATGAAGAACCAACCTGGAATAGTGCAACTTTAAACTGTAACTTTATCATGCAGCTGACGGTTAAAAGTTTTCCGTAATTACTACTGCAGAGTTTTATATGTAAAAGACTGGAGAATGGGTTTGATTAGTGTGTGTAAACAACACGAATGCAACCACAATTGAACAGTAGGCCAAAACCTACATATGTAATATCTGTGTAAATTTTTGGTTTTCGTATAAAATGGAGGGAAAGAGGAAGAAAGAAAAGACTGTATGAATGTGTACATGCGTAATGCTCAGCATTATAATTAAAGTCTTCATGTGTTAGACATAACGGGGTAACTCATGAGCAGTGTCAGCAGAAAAATGCAAGCATGAATAATTCCATGTCTCTATTGTTTGTAATTTTTCACAAAAAGAAAACAACAGAAAGGTGCTGATCCTGCTTAGATGCAAAGGTCCACCCCATTTGGACTGTTTGCAGGATTGGAGCCCAAATTGTAACATTCTAAAACACGAATGGCATGAAAAGGATCTGTATTCAGTATCAGGCAAATTGATTGAAAGTATAGTAAAGAACAACAACAAGAAAAAGTCACCTCACCTCCCTGCTCTATGCTTTCTCTCTCCCTCTGTCAAACAGGAAACATGATAACCTGCTTTTGTGAAGAGCTTGGAGAGCGATGCCTGTTATGCATTCTATACCCATTACAGGCCAGCAAAATTTTACCCTTGGGTGGTAAGAGCCATACAGAGCAAGCATACCAGATTTTCATTGCTAGACTTTTTTTTATGCACTACGCTTGACCACATTATTAGCACTGCTGGAGGAAAGAGAACATAGTGATTCATTTATGTTATGAACACCCCTTCCCCCCCAGAACTTACTGAAGATTCAAAAACCCAACAAGAAAACCAAAAGACAAATGCAGGGGGAGGGAGAATGAGAAATATATTTACCTGAGAATTACTAGCAACATCATAAACTGGGAGAATACCATTTTCACCAGAATCCCAAGATTTAATTTTATTAAATCCAATTTTTGTAGTTTGCTAATTTTACCTGGGTGCAGATAAATTTCTGGCATCATTTTCTATTTCAAGAAATGCCTTTTACTTTGGTAGATTAAGTCAGACTCTGATCACATGCACGCAGTATTTTGTTGATCAAATGCATTCTTTTAGCTATTATGAATTTAATCTGAAGTTTCCTGAAATACGTTTCTCAGTTTTATTAAATTTCTTTCACTCACAATGCATCTCTCAAATTTAGCTATAAATAAGACAATTCATTTGTCTTCATCTAATAAAAGCACCAACATGCATGGCAGAACGTCTAGCTTCATTATCTAGTGGATGGATTTTGTATTTTGCAGTTATTCACCCTACTATTCCTAATATTCACAACTTTTTAGGACAAAGATACTGAACTTTGATAAAAGGTTGATTTAGTTTATAGCTATAGAAATAAAAACAAAGTTAGCATTATATAAATATCCATCTATTATTCTTCTTATGTGGAACTTTAGAGGAAGGAGAAGTGCAGATTCTATATCTCAAGTACTTTCCAAGTTTCTGGAGAATTCTGAGAGATATTCCCTTTGAATCTGTACTATGCTTCCTGATGTATTTTCCATGTAGACCTCTAAAACTTGCTCGCCCTCCTATCTTTTATATCAAAGTTTCATTTAGAAGGAAGCCAGGCAATGCAAACAACAGAAATTAAAGAGATGGAAGAAGCAACACCAATAGTAGGAATAATGAAACAAACCACCTTGATTTTAGAGAACAGATAAAGAAATAGTTACCAAAGGAATATCCTTTATCATAATTGCGTTCAAGCCACAAACAACTCACAGGTGATGGAATGTTACATTTGTAATCTGTTCCCTTGCCAGGGTATTTTTCTTTCTTTTTAATACAATACATTATTGGGACATAATGGGCAAAGTTAAAACAAAGATCCATTTATTTGAGTAATTCTGGATAAGGTGATACATTTCAAGCAGCCACTGAAGATACTTTTTACTTTAAGCTCTAGAACATTAAATTTATTTGAATTGGGAGCTAGTCTAAACTGGTTAATTTGCAGCATCAACATTTTTAAGGTTCAATACTTTTTAAAAATAAACATGTTTCCGTGTATAACAAATTTCTGTGGAATAATAAAGATTCAATATACTTGAACAAGGAATACTAATTGTGTTATAGCTCATTATATCTTATGATGTAAGTGGTATTTCATCATTTGACTGATTATTAGTGATTCATAAATTGTGCTCTCTTTATAAACCTTCATAATCTGGATTAGAATTTTGAAAATGAACATATTTATTTACAAGTTTCTACACAATTCCTATCTATTTCTGTTTGTGCCCTAAAGTGACTGCTTCAAAACCCAAATACTTATAGCATGTATGGGTAACAGCAAACATTATTAGACATATGGACCATATCCAGTCAGTTTCCTCAGATTGTGAATGGAAATTTTCCAAAATGATTTATGTTTTATTGTGAAACATGAAGTCCCCAAGAGACTCCCATTTGGAAAAATCAATGGTCGACTATATATACAAACACACACAGCTGTACACCCTCGTTCTTTACAGAGATATTAGGCTCGTATGACAGGGCCAAAAATCTGAAAAACTTATTACTATTTAAGGTGGCCATTTAGCTGGTTAAAGTCTTCTGATGCAAAAAGGGGATTAAAAATAGCCCTCCCAAGAAAAGGATAAACAGTGCTAAAATCTCAATACCTTGGTTTGGTGGCCCATCAGCAAACACCAGGCAGCCGGGTTCACTAGAATTACAGGTGCTCACAAACAGAGAATCAGTGATCTAAATTTCCTGTCTACTTGTTTCTTGTGACCGGAAATGATAAGAACCTAGTTCTCCAAAGGATTTTGAAAGCAGGGTGCTTGTAAATTTCAGTCTCCTGTCAGCTCACTCAGGCAGCATGAATGGATGGACAACAATAAATACATTCATCATTTCAACAAACCAAGTCTTAGGTTTGCTGCGGGGTGGAGAGAAGAAAAGGAAAGTCAAAGAAAAAGTTCAGTTTCACAGCCCCCTTTTCAGAATGCTAGTTTTCCACTGTGACACACACTGTCTTAATGCAGCATCCTGAAACCCCTATATTCACCTCTGTCATATAATTTTGATATGTTTGTGCACAGTGTATGCCTTGTGAGGTATCATTTTGAAAGTTCCGATTTGTGAAGTTATCAAGTTTTGCTATGTGCTACTGAAATATATTGTGGGGTTAGAAACATCCATAACCAACCTTTCCGATATAATAATGGAGTAGCCAGACAGTGTTAATGGATCACCAAGACCCATCAAGGAGAAAATTCATGTATCCCAGGAACTGTATACAATAGGGGCTTCTCAGAGGAAGCATAGAAACAATGGACACTGCTTGACGGGAGGGGATGGACGGACAGGGGACGACCATGTCACATGCAAAGGATCTTTCCAGCAAGTGGAAAGATGCAACAGGAGGAGGGAGAAAGGGGGAACTCAACACTTGAAAGAATCTCTGGAAGACAAAGATTACTGGATGGAGGAAGGGTGGTCCTGGGCTGGAATGCAGTTTCAGGACTGAGCACTAAGGATCTATATTTGCTTGTACCATCTGTCAGGGTGAGACTTAAATATTTAGTTTATAAGAACCTGAATTGAAAGTTTTACTTCGATTTCTTGAAGTAATCACCTCTGATCTTTTATGCCCACCCCTTATAATTACTTAAAATTTGTCTTTCTATAGTTAATAAATCTGTTTTAAATCCCTGGGGGATCCCATCACATCCACTTCCCCCTTCTCTCCATTCAATGGAAATTAAATAATAGAAACTATTTTTATTATTATTTTGCATTTTTTAAAGGATGGTTTTACAGCTTATATAAACTCCGCACTGGACAGGAAGGGGTTAAAGAGTAGCCATGACTTCAGCTAGCTTCACCCGACTACACCTGTGCTAGGTGTTCAGCGAGGGAAGGAAAGCCCCGGAGCTGCAGTCTGGCTGGGAAGCACAGATTGGTCACTCCCACATGCTGCAAGTAGTCTGGCAAGAGCCACAGAGATGTCTGAAAAAAACCCAAACAGTCTGCCAGAGCCTCTCTGTGGGAGGGTAGGGCTGGCCTCATCAATAGGCCCATTGCTAGGCTGTATGATAGGCTGTTACAACCACCAGCTGCCTTCAAGGAGGAGGCTAGAAGCTGAGCCCAGGTTGGCTGAAGATCTCTCTTTTCGCTGGTGTTTCTGCTGGACTCAGACTAAGACTATTAGCCCCAAAGGGGTGGAACTCTCAGAAGTGACTTACCCATACCATTATATAAAACCATAGTTTGGCCACACCTTCAACATTGCATGCGGTCCTGCTTGACCCATCTCAAAAGAAATATACTAGAATTGGAAAAGATAGAGAGAAGAGCAAAACATATAAGTAGAGGTAGGAAACAGCTTGCATTTGAGAAGACTGGGAATGTTCATTTTAAAAAATAGATGACTAAGGGGTATATAATAGAGGCCTGTAAATTCATGAATGGTGTGGATAAAGTGAATAGGGAAGTCCCAAATTACTGCTTGTACCATCTTTCTTTTGAGCACTAGAGAAATGGAGAAATCCTTCCTACCTCCTCTAGCCCCCTCTCCCTCACTAGACTATGGAGTGGTTGCTGTGTGAAAGCTGCTTCAACCTAGCCAAAATTCACAGCATTATATAGAGGGTGCTTGCACTCCCAAATGGTAGAACTGCACTGGTTCCACTCCGCATTTGCAGGAGAAAGGACTAGCTTTTCCTCCATATTCCAAGCTTTATGCTGAAATTCTATATTCCTGTACATTTTGACTGATACAATAACTGAACAAACTTCCTGTTTGACCTTGGACAAGTCATTGCTTCAGCTTCCCATCAGCAAAATGGGGACAGGGACACAGTACTATTTTACCACACAGGCAAAGCACATATGCTACAGTAAAATGGGGGGGAGAGGAGGGGCTATACACTTAAATCTGTCTTACATAAGAGCCTGCATTTAGGCCTTGGTGCACCACTCGTATTAAACAGAGGACTTTATAAACCATATGCTAAAAAGTAGTTTGAGTTAAGAGCCAAGTTTGTTACAAAAGATTAAACATGCAAAATCTAAAGGGTTAATGCAATCCATGTCTTTAATTCAACATTTGTTAATTCCGTTTTGTAAGTGAACTCATCATTTGCGTAGTAATCAGCAGTCTAGTCACAGCCTTGGTCTGTTCACTTGTTCGGCACCAAGTACTACACTCACTTAGCCCCAGTGCTGCCCTATCAATGTAGGGGGCAGAATCTGACCCTAGATGCTTTGCGGTGGAATATTTCAGGCAGTGAATTCAATGCAGAGCCACGTTCAGTCATTTAGACTTTCAATATTTGCAGACCATCTTTGAAAGTGAACAGCTGAATGAATGCGTAAATGTAAAGCTCAGTTTCTTGCCTATTTAAAATAATGAATGTGACTAGCCACTTGTTACCTTACCCAAAACCAATACACTTCACCCAATAATATACGAGATGGCAGGATTGATCTCATAGATGCCATTGATGTTTCATGGTGAGAATCATAAAAAAGAATGATTAAATAGGTAACATATGCACTTTACCTACAATATTCAATGTGGCTAAATTCCTGGAGAAACTTATGAACACAATAAAAATCTGTCTATTTTAAGCTACACGAGCTTCTACTTTAAAGGTTTTCTGGTGGGATTTTGCTATCAACCCATGAAGCTTTCTTCAGAATTGTTTTTACCAAATATTTCAATTTGCCTTTGATACATCAGGTCTAAGAAATCTAACCTTAAAACACCAAGGAACCAGAGAGGTCTTCTCCAAGATGTATTATGTAGTGTAGTTTTGTTTGTTTGGGGTTTTTTTTTAGGGGAGGTTGAATGCATCAATTAGGCATTAATAGATTAGATTCCCCTCAAATGCAGACATTTAGAATGAATGACATACAATTCAAAATTTCCATTTTGCTTCATAAAATCCAACACTTTATATCCGGGTCTTGTGGCACTTTTAAAGACCAACAGATTTATTTATCGCATGAGCTTTCACGCGATAAATAAATCTGTTAGTCTTTTAAAGTGCTACAGGACTCTGTTTCTCTGCAACAGACTAACACAGCTACCCCATTGGAACTTGACAACACTTTATATCTGTGTCACTTATTTTTCCAATGCAACTTTATACAGGAGCTTCACTATTGTACAGTGTATTAAATCAGGCTTGGATTTTCAGAAGGCATGAGGGAGTTAGTTACTCAGCTCCCACTGAAGGTCAATGTGAGTTTAAGTCCCTCAACCTGCTTTGAAAAACATCACGTTCAATTTAAAAAATAAAGAAACAATTACTTCTGGCACTAATACATCTCACTTTGTTTCATTTAAAAAAAATGGGATTTATTGAGGAAAATGGTCTACCGTACCATTTACTCCTGGGTTTGCCAAGTACAGCTCACAAACTTATGCAAAATATCTTTGTAGGAACTGACAAAAAAAAGTTTTCTCCACTTGTTGTCAGGTTCCTTCTCACCTGCTGTTCTGCTCCCTGACATCAGAAGAAACCAGGCTGTACTCATAGCAGGGGTCAGGAAAGACAATGTGGTAATGCTGCTTTTCTGACATTCAGGTCCCCATATCCCTCCCCTCTTTTCCTTCCTCACGTGCTGAACAGCTGTAGTACAGTTAAAGCATATGGAGAAGAAAAGAGTGTCAGAAAAAAATTCCACTAAAAATAGCATAGTGGCATAGCTGGAACTTAAATAAAATTCTGCCCATTTACGAGCATTTCTATACCTGAAAAAACAAGGAGTCGGGTGGCACTTTTAAAGACCCAGTTAAGATATCAAAAAACAGAAAACCCAACAAAATGCACCCAAATTACCAGTCACTCTTGAAAACTTTGGCCCACATGTTTTTGTAAAGCAGTTTTTCTATTCAATGGCATTCCATATTTCAAATTTAATGTTCTTGTGCTGCAAATGCCACCTGCTCCTGTTGCTACAGATAGATAAATGAAAGGGAGATATTATTTCTGGGGACACAGTGACCTTTACAAAGTGTCAAAAAGCTTCTACAGACGTGTTAAGAAGTACTGAAAATGTTGCAGCAATGCAGATGGGGATATTTCCCCTTTCTTTTCAGCATGGGACACAGGTCACTTGTGGTTTTAATCTATTGTAAATGGTGGATTCTCTAAATTGACATCTTTAAATCATGACTTGAGGACTTCGGTAACTCAGCCAAAAGTTACGTGTCTATTACAGGAGTGGACGGGAAAGGTTCTGTGGCCTGAAGCATGCAGGAGGTCAAAATAAATTATCATGATGCTCCCCTCTCACCTTAAAGTCTTAAAAGCACTGTAACAGGATATCAATAGGACAGTAAATAGAAAGCCAAAAGAGATAATTCTGTGCATCATAGCACATTAACTACTCCTGTTTAGTTTTCTTACGTAGTAAGGCAGCACCAGAAGGAAGCACATAGGGTGGCACCAAGGATTCAGATCCCCTTCCAAATAGTCTCTCAAATGTCCTGCTCATTCCGTAGCAGGAGCAATAAAGTACTTTCTGTAGACTCTGAAGACACTGTCAGTCTGATCAACATTTCCTAGTCGTCAGTCCAAGGCTCGACTGCAGTCTCTCTCATCTGCCAGTAACAATGTCTCTCAGCAGGGAGTGGTTTATTATTCTAATAGGATGACCCAATAAATTTAGGGTCAGCTGCAAATCATTACCATAGAAGATTTAATCACACTTGTACCCTGGCTAAGGACATTCCCTGCACAAAGATGAGACATTCAGTATGTAGATGATTGACAGTGTATTTTAATGCAAGGTTATCTCAGCTTCCTTCCTATTAAACACACATCTTATGCTAGGCTATTTTTCTTTTTTTGCCACCTGTATTTTTCAGCTCAAAACCTCTCTGCTCTGTAAGAAGAGGCCCTGTACATAAGAGATTTTTTTTTATATAATTAAAAGCTCTTCAGGTAAACCTTTCCAAATGCAAATCCCAACAAGGAGCTCTATTTCTCCACCCACCACCCCGAAGGAAGATCTTAGGTCAGCCTAAACATCCAAAAATTTATATCCATGGAAGACTATCACACTAACTCTCACTACCCAGCATGTTCCATTATGAAGAACACCTACAAACCATAAAGAGAGGGTCAGCTACAAATCATCAACACGAGAAGATTTAAACTTGTGCCCTGGCTAAGGACACCCCATGCACAAAGATTCAATATGTAGATGATTACACACATGCAACACACCCTCAGACTATATACAACTAGCTTTTGTTCTGTTCATATAAAACAAGATTGATGCACATCTACAGCGTGCAGGTTTTGTTCACCTTTGTGAGGCTTTGGGGAAAAACAGGAAAGTATGCAGGTTGATTAAGGTGGGAACTCGAAACCACCATTGACAGAAATTTTGGATGAAGTCTGAGCTGGACTTTGCTATTATAAAAAACAGTGCACCTGCAGATCTATGAAAAGCACCTGCAATTCCTCCACTCTCATGGCTGGTCATCAGGTAGCTACCTTCACTGAGAGATGCAGAAATCAGCAAGACACTAAAGAGCAGAGAATACTAAACTGAGTCCCAAGTGGTCAGTGGACCACGAACAGAAGGCAATTATCTAGCTAGACATTTTAAGAAACGGGGTTGTGATAGGATTAGTGAACCCAGTTTTACCACCAAGTTTAAGAGGAAATATTGAAATTGCAGCCAAATGAACCTTGAGAAAACTGAGGGATAGCCTGGATTGCTTGATGTGCTTGAGGCAATGCCTCTCCATAGATCTTGAATAATCTTTGAAGGATCCACAGATGTCCTGAACAGCCTGGAGCCTGGGACGGGGAGAAAACTCTGGGAAGAGTAAAATCCAGAGTCACTCCAATGAACATTATCCTCTGTAAGGAAGATAATGTTGACTTTTGTTTATTTTCAGGCTTAAAACACTGAACCATTGGAGAGTGATAAACAACAATCTCGACACATTGCTTGAAACGACCTTCAGTCAACCAATTATTCAGGTAAAGCTATATCTGAATATTCTTGTGTTGAAAGTAGGCCACTACTATGGCTATATGTTTCGTAAGAACCCTAAGTGATGAGGACAGACCACAAGGCAGAACAGTGAATTGGTCCTGATGAACAACAGAGTCCTGTGGCCCTTTTAAAGACTAACAGATTTATTTATCTCATGAGCTTTCATGAGAGATTGTGACCTAGCATGGATCTTAGGAATCTTCGCCTGTGGTTATGATGTACTGCCACCTGTAAGTAGGAATCCTGCAAGTTGAAAACAACATACCAGTCTTGTAGATCAAGGGTGGGATACCATGTAGAACTTTAAGTTCTTGATGTATTTGTTTAAGTTCTGAAGGTCTATGATGTGTCTGAGACCTGCCCTGATCTTGGACATTAGGAAATATTGAGAATAGAGAATAGAACCCTCTTCCTTGATGAAGCTTCAGCACTTCTTCTACCACCCGCAAAGAATGTAGAATCTGCATTTGATTTTTTTAGAGCCAGTTTGTGAGGGGTTGCCTGAAGAGGGACGGGAAGGGGTGTGGGATAGAGAGAAACTGTAGGGTACAATCCTATTTTACTGTGCTTAGCGTCCATTTGTCTGACATAATGGTCTGCCATGCATATGGGAAGTGGGATAACCTGTCCAAGAAGGAAAGGAAGGAGCCAGCAGAATCCAGGTTGCTCAGTACACAGTCTTTGGGACAGCAGCCAAACCTGCTGTTTTGAGGCCTAGGCATACATATTTTATAAAAATGAGAAGGCAAGAGTCAGCCAAAAGATATCCATCTTTGGGATCTTTGCCTCCTCTTAGGGTGGTCAAGCTGTCAAAAGGGGAAAAGCTGCTACCTCAGTTGTTGCTGAAGATTAGGACCTTACTGTACATGACAGAGAGACCTAAGAATATCGGAACACTCGAATCTTTTAATGTGTGCAGGGCTTCATCTGTCTCAGATGCCATGCATCAAGGGATGCACTGAGGGCTTCTTGCTGCTAGTACTCCAGGAAGAATCATTGCTGACATAAATGCAGAAAGTGATTGAGCTATGAGGGAAGGCAGCAATGGGATATATGGAAGTTGAGGTATGCAGTAATTGCACTGGTGCCAGACAAGAGCTTGAATGAGAGCCAACAGTTGCACCAAGAGAGACAAAAGATCTCTTGACAGCATAAGTTCCTGATGTAGTCTATACCAAGAGAGATGGTTGCTCCAAGATCAGTGAAGACAATTCCAATGTCTCAGTCACAGGAAGAGCTGGTCTCAAGAGCCTCTGATAGGGCACCAGAGTCAACATTTCATTGTCAAGTAAAAGAGATGTTTAAAGGCTATTTATTCAAATGGGGGGGGGGCTCTGTGAGACTTTTGAGAACCAAATTCAGGTCCTTTTACCTGTGGGAAGAGATTGCCCAAGTCTTTCAGAAATCTCAGGGCTGTGGAGTGAGCAAACAGAGACGACCCCTCAATAATAATATGAAAGTGTATTAGATCCACCAGGTGGAACTGACACACAGGCCTTATTTCTTAAGCTACAGTAGATACTCCAAAATGAGACGAAGAGGGAAGAAGTCACACAAGTGGCCAAATCTTGTCCATTTTTGGAGGTAAGTAGTTCTGGCTGAAACTTTTTTACTATTTAATAGCATGTGTTTTACTTCTACAGAGCGAAGTGACTCTAGCCCCACAAATCATCCAAGAACCATGTCTCATTTGCCCTGGACTCCTACTCCTCAAATGTTTCTGCTGATGCAGGGGAGGAGAAGCTTGGGTCTCCCTATCATCAAATGGGATATGACTGGGGACATAGAGAACCGCTGACAATAAGCTGCCCAGGGATCCTAACAGGGTCATCAAGGACAGGCAGGGAAAGGGGTGGCATCCAGGGTTGCTCCCAGCAAGGAATGATGAGGTGACTCCTCTAAAGAAAACAAACCAATTTCTGATTCAACATCTCAGAAAAGTTGGTGGTAGACGAAAAGGAAAAATGGTTCAGTGGCATACAACAGCTCCATGATGCCCATGGTCTAAACCAACCAACAAAACAAAAAACCCCAATGAACTATATTACCCATTGACATCAGTGGAAGTAAACAACTTTCAGCTTTCAGCTTATATTTGGATAAGTTGGGGGGGGGGGGGGGAGGGGGGGGAGAGGTGTAGGGTTGGAAAACCAATGAGAGATCCAGCACAAAAGGGAAGGGGGATGAAAAATGTATTTGAGAATAGCAGCAATAGAAAGACTGAATAAGAAAATAGAGCTATGTAAACAAGCAGTAAAACAGGAATGGATATCACATAATAAAGAAACAAATAGCAGGATGTATAGAAGTCAGCAAGAATACTCATGTGTTTAAGCATGTTCAGCATCTCACAGAATTCAGCCCTTAGTGACAAAGCTACCTCAGTAGTGAAAGCAGAAAGCATCACAACTTGTTTCAAATGTAAAAGAGATGATTTAAGAATGCCTGGATCTGGACAGATGCAATGGTGCATAGAAGATACACTTCTGTCCTAGCTACGTAAGTTGCCAAGAATCCCTCAACTTCCTCTCAAGTTACAAGTAACATTAAGGACCCAATTTTGCTCTTAAAGTCAATGATAAAATTCTTGTTGACTTAAACTGGAGCAGGAGTAAGCTTTGAGAAGACCTGAATAGAGGAACTCAAGGAAGAAAGTATATGCTTAAAGTTAAGCATATATTTAAATGCTTTCCTAACTAAAGGGTGAATGTAAGCACATTTAATGGTCTCCTGAATCAGGCCCTAGTTAAATGGAAAATGACATAAAAAGTGTTAAACAGGTGACGTTGCCATGCAGCTGTACCAGCATGATAAATGGCAGAAAAACAGAGGCTGAGGGCCAAAGCAATTTTACACACACCTAGAGCACTAAGTTTTGATATAAGAATTTCCATCCACATCAACAAACTAAAAACAAAAGGAATTGAGTGACTGTAGAACAACAAAATGAATTAGTTGCTGAAGATATTTTAGCTGCACTAGCAAAAATTTATAATTGATTTTCTGTCTGTAGTATTGGAGTAGCTACTTTTACAATGAAAATAAATTTTTCTTTTAAAGTACAATCACACATTACCAAAGTTCCACTTAGCATTTTCTGCAAACAAGCAGGCTTTTAAAATGACATGGAACAACCACATTGCTTCTGCATGTCCAGAAATTAGTTTCACTTCCTGAAGTGCTTTTTGAAAACACCTAAGATTAGGACTATCAACTTTTATATTAGCAATTAAAAAGTTCTCTATGAAAATAGGTCACTGATGTTGCAAAGCCACTAGAGTCTGAATTAACACTGGAAAAGTGAGGGTCAGATCAACCATCTGTTCCTAAACTTAGGGATCAGCAAGAAAAATTGCAGTTCTCCACAAATTGTGGCTTGTAATAGAAGTGCTATAGAACAGAAAAATAACATACCCAGGTACCACTGATCTGAAAAGAAGGAACTGAAAAAGACAACTTTATTACCAGAGTTAAAGTCGCCTGGTAGTATCTCATGCCTTGGCAGAACATCATGTTCATCAAAACACAAGCTGCTGAAAAACCAGAAAATTAGGAGTTAAGATACATACCTGCACAATCTTAATGCAGCCCTCCCCTCCACCCCACGCTCCTAGGAATGGCCATTGGGAATTACCTGCATTTACCGTGTTGGCTGTAGCTATATTAAATGGTGAAGGGATTTGTTGCAACAGCTTGGCTGAGTTGTGACTGTGATATGAGGTGATTGGGAGCTTGTGCCATGGGGTGAGGGGGGGAGAAGGAAGGTGAGCCCCCCCCCCCCATCCCATGTGTGATCAAAAGAAAGAGGGGCCTGTGTTCCTTGACAGATTCAACAGGCATCATTTCAGCACTACGTTCTTCTGTAGGTTGTAATGAAGAGTAAGTGAAAATACACTGTGAGATGGCATGGCTGCACAATAGGGGAAGGGTAACATTTAGGAACCGTGATGCTATTTTGGCAGTGTTTGACCACAGAGCAGCGGTAGATCGAGCCTTTTCAGTGGTGCGCAGAGGCCAACTGCATGTATGTGTCACTGACCTGCTTGCTGGGGCATCTCTCAAAAGGGCCCATGCATCTCAATGTGGCATCTCAGATTAACAAAAGCATCTTGGAGATGAATCCAGCCTGAAACAATCGCTTTAATATACATGAATAGTTCCGTTCCTCTCTCAGTGTGTTCCCCCTCAACTCCCTGTGGTGCTTGAGAGCCTGTGATATCCACCCATCAAGCACACCCATTCTCAACTCCTCAGTCTTATATCAGCAGTGTTTTCTTGGTGTATGCCTGTTCTCAGCTCCCCATGCAGAGGGGCAATGCTTCCACAGATGCTGGCTCACATGAGGGGCAGAGGAAGGGCTCAGACCCCTTCAGAAGGAAGAGGGTCCCCCAGATCCTGGCTCACATAGAGAGGCTCAGCAAAACAAACAAGGAGTCCTATGGCACTTTTAAAGACTAACAAATGTATTTATCGCATGAGTTTTCATGGGAGAAAATCCCACTTCGTCAGACGCTTTGAAGATGGGGAGCTTAAAGAATAGGAGGAAATTAAATGCAGGGAAATGCATGAGACAGGATCAGGTCAGGCTGTAACAGCAAATCAAAACAGGTGTTGGGATTCAAACAATGGGGAACAGCATCTGGACCCATGGTAAGGATGCCTTTGAAGATTTCCACAGAGATTTCAACAATTTCCACAACACAATCAAACTTAGCCTGGAACATTCCACACAGGAGATCCACTTTCTGGACACTACAGTGCAAATCAGAGATGGATTTCCCCTCAACAAGCACTCACGTGTGATTTCTTTTAAAAAATAATCTGAATACCATCTGAATTTTTTGCTGTACTCAGATTACATTAGTTTAAAATTAAAATTAAAAAAAGCCTCAGACAGAAGCAGATTGTAGCAACATACATACTCCTCACCTCTGCTTCCCAAATTTTTGTTGAGGGCTGGATTAAAATGTATAGTGTTGACGGCCCCTTGAGAGAGAGAGATCCTATGAGTCATGGCTAGCTGGCAAAACTGATGGGCGCTCAGTTTGCACATGCACAGTGTAGTCTGTTAAGCATGTGAAACACACGCTCATCTGGAGCACATCTGAACAGAGTCTAACTCTTGTGTGACTATTGGTTTCAGTCTTGCTCCTGGCAAAAGGCTAGTGGATGCCAAGCAAATACTGGGGTCATTGCTAACCAACAGACCATTTGGGCATCCTCAGAGCCATGTTTTTATCCCCAGGGGTTCGGGGGAGCAGCACCCCACTAGTGGAATCTGTCAACCTTAAGACAAGCTGTTTTGTGAGGAAAGCTGTATTTCAGGAATCCCTTGGTCAAAAAACCCCCAATTCAGCCACTAGCCCTACCCCTCACCACATGACCAGGAAGATTTTAGAGCACTAGGAATTAGTGCAGATTTTAGAGCTCTTAGAGTCAACTTTTAAACAGAAAGAAATTCTTAACCTTACCCATAGCAGAGCTGGCCTGCCACTATAATTTAAAATTTTAGAAATTGAAGGGCTTGGAAATCCAAACGCTGGTTTTTATTGTGGTCTTCAGAGGACTGGACATTTACGTTATGTTTATATTCCTTGATATCTCAACATTTGTCTTTAAATTGGATGTTTTCCAGGCTTATTCTCCATCCAAAGTTGAACAGAAGCACTGGACATTAATTTACCGAGACATGCCATTGTAACTGGATTATTCTATATTCCACGCACTTACAGCACTCTGCAAATGGAGTTTCAAAACAATGCGCTAGTCCTGGCTTATCTTCCAACATGTACAATAAGATACATTATTGAAAAGAGTTTTTTGACTGCCTGACTGGCAAGCAGTGCAGGTGGGAACATGAAAGGACAGAGGATGTTGAGAAACAAATACTACAAACAATATGTTCCTAGCGGCTGCCTCTGCTTGCCAGAAGCTGGGAATGAGCAACGAAGGAGGATCATTTGATGATTTCCTATTGTGTTCATTCCCTCTGAAGCACGTGGCATCAGCCACTGAAGGAAGATGAGATTGTGAGCAAGACCGACCATTGGTCTGATTCAGTATAACTCTTCTTATGCTCTTAACATTGACTAGAAGGAGCTACCCGATGAATCACTATCGCTGCCTATCAGATAATGAAAATGCACCAAGTTTTGCCTCAGATCCTAATTGCCTAATTCTAAACACAGACTATTACTTAAGATACAGTACATTTTATGTTAAACTGCCTTTCACTCCCATAAAACCACCACTACAGTTAATAAATATTTAATAAAAATTTAAACACCAAGGTGAAAAGTACTGGTTAAATAAATACAGCAGGCTGGGAGAAACCTCTAACCTGAGGGAGTTACATATTTATTAGATACATACCTCTAGGCATCACAGGAACTCAATGGAACGATGATAATCAATAGGATGTGATAATACCAGGTACAAAATAAATAGGAATGACAGAATAGGTCCCGCTGACGTGGGGAGTGGGACTATTTGAGAAAGAAAGACTAGAGCCAAATATAGTAAAAATCTTTAATGAATCAAGCAGTACCATAGAATCACTAAAGACAGAAAAGTCCATGCTCGAAAATTAAGAGTATAGCAGCTAGCAGCAGAAATATACTACTGACCATCTCACCAGGACGATGATGGTGACTGTAAAATGCTCAGGGAGGTTAGAGAGCACACAAAAACAGAAAAGCCAATAATAAAGTGGGATTTCAACTATCCCCATATTGCCTGGGAACATGCCACCTCTGGACTAGAGGCAAAGATAGAATTTCTAGGCACCATTAATGATTGTTTCTTGCAACAGCTAGTCCTAGAAACCTCAAGAGGACATGCAATTCTTGATTTAGTTCTAAGTGGAGCACAGGATCTGGTCCAAGAGATGAATATAGATGATCCACTCAGTAATGGCAACAATAAGATAAGTAAATTTAACATCCTAGAAGGGGACAAGACACCAAAGAAATCCAATACAGTAGCATTTAACTTCAAAAAGGAGGAACAACACAAGAATGCAGAAGCTAGTTAAACAAAAAATGAGAGAAATGGTCACAAGAGTGAAATGACAGCAGGGAAACTTTTTCAAACCACCATAACAGAGGCTTAAACTATATGTACACCGCAAATAAAAATAAACCAATAAAACGACCAAAAAAATCCTGATCACAACCACCATGGCTAAAAGATAGAATACAAGAGGGAATAGAGACAAAAAGACATCCTTTAAAAATTAGAAGTTAAATCCTACTAAGGAAAGCAGAAAGGAGCATAAACTGTGGCAAGTAAAGTATAAAAGTATAATTAGGCAGGCCAAAAAGAAATTTGAAGCCATTCTTTTAAGGTGACGAATCTGGGAAATTGTCCCAGATTGAGGTGTCAATAGAGGAGTAAATTGATGAATTATACAGTAACAAGGCACTAGAATCACATGGGCACTCACCCAAGAATTCCAAAGGAACTCCAATACGAAACAAAACTACTAAGTGTAGTGTGCGTTCTATCACTTATATCAGTCTCTGTATCAGATGACTGGTGGATAACAGATGCAACACCAAGTTTTAAAAAAGGCTCCAGTGGCGATTCTGGTAATTACAGGCAAATTGGGAACAGAATTACTAGACACAGAGATGGACACAATATGATGGGGAAGAGTCAACATGGTTTTTGTAAAGAGAAATCATACCTCACAAATCTATTAAAATTCTTTGAGAATGTCAACAAACGTGGACAAGAGTGATCCGGTGGAAATAGTATACTTGGACTTTCAAAATGCCTTTGGTAAGACCCCTTACCAAAGGCACTTAACCAAAGTAAGTGGTCATAGGAAGGTCCTCTCATGGATCAGTAACTAGTTCAAAGATAGGAAACAAAGGAAAGGAATAAACGATCGGTTTTCAGAATGGAGAGCAGTAAATAGCAATGTCCTCCAGGGATCTGTATTGGATCTAGTGCCATTCAACATACTCAAATGATCTGAAAACAATGAGATGAGGAAGTTTGCAGATGATACAAAAATTACTCAATATAGTTAAATCCAAAACTCTGAGGATTAGCAATGGAAAGGACACAGCAAGAACTAGAAGACAGATCCACAGAGCCTATTTAGAACTCGACAGATTCCAATACAACACGAAACAAACAAGGAGTCCTGTGGCACTTTTAAAGACTAACAAATTTATTTATCACATGAACTTTCGTTAAAGAAAATCTCACTTCGTCAGACACTTTGACGATGGAGAATTTACAGAATGGGAGGAAATTAAATGCAGGGAAATTTGAGACACAGGATCAGATCAAGCTGTAACAGCAAATCAAAATAGGTGTTGGGATTCAAACACTGGGGAACAGCATATAGTGGAAGGTGAAGTCAAATCATTTGTTATAATGAGAAAATCCATAGTTCCTGTGTAACCCTGAGGCAACGGAGTCAAATTTACATATTACATTTCCCTGCATTTAATTTCCTCCCATTCTCAAAGTTCCCCATCTTCAAAGCATCTGACGAAGTGGGATTTTCTCCCACGAAAGCTCATGCGATAAATACATTTGTTTGTCTTTAAAAGTGCCACAGGACTCCTTGTTTGTTCTGCTGACCTAGACTAACACGGCTGCCCCTTGGAACAACATAACACAACAGACTAAAGTGGAGGGTAAGCGAGAGAGACACGCTAAAGGAGCTACACTGCCAAGGGCATATACCCCAAGCAGACATATCACCATATCCTTACCCCTCCCACCCCGCTCTCCTCACACACCCTCCAGATAAGAGCACTGATACTTAAACCTGCATTTTACTCATAGCTAAACTTTGTTCTCCCCTGACATTTCTATACCACCACCATACACTCCACTACATCGTTACAATTCTCCCGTGATCATGCCATAAGAAAGACCCATCCCAGGTTTTTTAGTGAAAACAAGACAGGACAATCCTGAGCTATTACAACAGGATATTCACTACCTGAGAAAATAGTTCTCCATGATTAATTCTTAAAACTTTTATGCTCCTGTATGTTTTCAAAGCATCGTTAACATTAAATACTTAATCGACAGATAACCAATGGAAATTAGACTCTGATGTGATCTTCATCCTTAAGACCTTTGTACAGAAATGAGGAAAAGAATGCCTGATCTTGGCAGATGTGGATGGTTTAAGGCCACATACATCCTAAGAGGCAGACTGAGGAGAAGCAGACAAAAAACTTGGACAGGCTATTTACCCCAGTGAAACTGCTAAATGGAGTGGGGACTGAGTCAGCCAGAGACAACTTTAGACAGGTGTACATGTGATTTGGAGGACATCCTAACCTCCTCCACTGGACACATAGAGATCCATTTCCCGGGAAACTTTTTTTTGTTTCCAAAGAATGAGGGAGAACACATGCTTTCTATAACGCGTTGCACAGGAGTAGGAGAGCTATTAAAGGAGTCAACTAAAAAATAAAAAGAGGATTGCTCCACTACGTTTGTTCAGTTTCTGACAGAGTAAATGAAGTAGGCTAGAAACAGAGTCAGAGGTCACAGAAGTCTGTAGTGCCAAAAATCTTGGCCACTATTTCTTTACTGTTGTAGATCGTTGAACTGAAAGAGGAAATGTTCAATA
Source organism: Pelusios castaneus (assembly GCA_007922175.1). Taxonomy (NCBI): domain Eukaryota; kingdom Metazoa; phylum Chordata; order Testudines; family Pelomedusidae; genus Pelusios; species Pelusios castaneus. The sequence goes on from ML685804.1 coordinate 8,407,545, forward strand.
AATTATGCCAAATTGACTGATCCAAGGACGTAACATTTATTTTTAGTGAGCCCCCCTCCATCTCAATCCTTAATAAATCAGATAAAAACCAAAGTTAATTTTAGTAGCAACAAGAAACCATATTTAACATTGATATGGCTAGCAAACCTGGCAAACTTTGCAGTCTGAGGGTTAATAGATCCGAGAGAGAAACATCTACAGACACACTCCAGTGAATTAAAAGCACAGGCTCTATTATGAATGTGCTCATTATGAATGGAAGCCATAGTTTAGACATTTACTCATTCATACTGAAACTGGACAGCTCACAATTAGAGAAGAGCAGGAGCGCTCTAACCTGTACTATAAAGCCATCAGAGTATGGCCAATGCAGTTAATCATTTGCTCACCACCAGGAAACATTCAATTTTTCAACTTTGATAGGCTAGACTAGCCAACATTAAAGGGGAAAAAATGCAACTGTTACCATAAAGTCTCAATGTATAACACTTACTTATTCACAAAATCAGTTATTCTGCTATTTAATTATTGGCCGATTTGCTATCTGTCTATGGCAGCTCTACCTTAATATAGTAACTAAGTAACTAAGAAACAAGCCATTACCAGTTAATGATGGCCAATTAGTTGGAGATTATTCCCTGAGCTCGCTTGGTCACTCAGATCTAGTTAATGCCTGGTTAATCAGGCTGTGACCTATTTTTGGTTTAAAGGGACACCCACAACATAAAATCTAATCACATTTTTAAAATATTATGAGCAGTTTCTTGCAGAATCTCTGTCCTGTTTATTTTCATAGTTTTTAAATCCTGTTTTCATATTTTTTAAAAATGTTTTTCATCTCTCTCTTGCCATATGAAAAATTTATAAACAAAAATGGAAACGGAGTATAGTCAGTGAATTACAAGTGAAACAATGGAATTGATTATACAGAGTGCTGTTAAATTCACAAAATTAATCTGAAAGAATATACTAATTGATTAATCCCCAAACCTAGAACTAAGCTTAATTTATAATTCAGGGTATGTCTACACTGCTGGGACTGCAGAGATCGATGCAACAGGATCGACTGAGAGGGCTATGGAGACCTGTTCAAAATCGATCCCAGCGGCACACAGGACCGTATCCAGAGATCCACCTGTCTCCGTGTTCAAATGCAGAACAGGGTACTGGATAGCTGTGCTGTCCAACCTTCTGCAATGAAGCTTTGAGAGGGATTAAACAGTTTATTAGAAGGAACCATGGGGCAGACTGGGGATGCCAGACAGCCATAAAATGTATCTTTTTTGGTGGCATTGGTGGATTTAGCTAAGATTAAACTAAGTGCCTGATCCAGTTTTCTCTCATAAATCAAGTAGCACAGTTTGTCATTTCCCAAAACAGAAAGATTCTTAAGAACAAACAACAAAGAGCAGTGTATTTGCAACACAAAAGAGAAACAACTTCAGAGTTGAACTTCTATATGAACGTATGACAATCCTTAGAGTTTGAGAGTTCAAGGGAAAACGCCCGAGCTTCACTAATAAAAATTAATCTGCATTCCACATTATATTGTTGCAACAAGACTTTGTAGATTTGTTTTTAAATTACTTTTAAATAAGCACAATGCCTAGGACCAGTAAAAGGGTCATATGCTATAGCCATCGCAGTTAGATGACCCCCCCGGTGAACTATAGAAGGCTGCTGAGGAGACAGGGAACGTGAGAGGGGAGACAGGAATTTAAATTTTGATGTAGCAGCACATGTTACTGGGTGAGAATATGATCAGTATGAGAACTCTGGTATGACAACAATACTGTGAAACAATGTAGGGTCATGGAAAAAAGGCTTCTTCCAAAAGGCAAACGAGATGGAAATGAGAATAGAGCAGCTCTTCTAAAAAGTACACAGGGACTAAGTCACATCAAATAACAAATCAACTAATCAGCTAGGGTTGCCTATAACCTCATGCAGCACACGCAAAATTTATTCCCAGTTTGTCTTAAAAGCTTCTTCTCTAGGGATTATATTGGTATGTCACCCTCCTCAGCTGTGGGGAGGGCAGAATATGAAAAAGCAAAGCATACATAGCAAAAATGTTGTTAAAAAGTGATCTTCTAAGAACAGTGTTTAAAAGACAGTTTCCATGCAGTCATGGACCAGAATGCTTCCCCAAGCTTTTTAATTTAACCCACTCGCAAGGTTGCTTGTAAACAAACGAAAGCCCAGAGAATGTCCAGTAGGAAAATTAAAAAGTAACAGTTATTTTTAATGTTGAGTAAGGGAAGCACAGTAAAGTAATTTGCCAACCCTATACCCTTTCTTCTTAAAAGTGCATTAAGCTTTCTTTCAGTAACTATATAGTACAGTAATTACTTACATGGATTTTCCATTTATTTTGAGTTGTTCAAACTACAAAGAATTCTCAGACAGTAAGTCTGAAAATTGGCTTCATCATGCAAGATTAAGTTAATTTCAAGGATAAATCTAAAACGTCCTTCTATCATACTAACAAATGTATTTTAAGCATCTAAAATCATAGAATCTTAGGACCTCATGAGATCATCTAGTCCAGCCTCCTGCTAACAGCAGGACCACTCCCCCTAAATCACCCCAGTCAGGGTTTTGTCTAACCAGGCCTTAAATGTTTCCAAAGATGGAGATTCCACCACCTCCTTAGGTAACCCATTCCAATGCTTCACCACCGTCCTAGTGAGAAAGTTTTTCCTAATATCCAACCTCGACCTCCCCAGCTGCAGCTTGAAACCATTGCTCCTTGTTCTGTCCTCTGTTACTACTGACAACAGCCTAGCTCCCCCCTCTTTGGAGCACCCCTTCAAGTAGTTGAAGGTTGCTATCAAATCTCCCTTCAGTCTTCTCTTCTGCAGACTAAATAAGCCTAGTTCCTTCAGTCTCTCCGCGTAAGTCAAGTGCCCCAGCACCCTAATCATTTTCGCTGCTCTCCGCTGGACTCTTTCTAATTTGTCCACATCCTTTCTGTAGTGGGGAGCCCAAAACTGGACACAGTATTCCAGATGTGGCCTTACCAGTGCTGAATAGAGGAGAATAATCACATCCCTCAATCTGCTGGCAACACTCCACCTGATGCTGCCCAATAAGCCATTGGCCTTTTTGGCAACAAGGGCACACTGTTGACTCATAACAAGCTTCCCATCCACCATAACCCCCAGGTCCTTTTCTACAGTGCTGCTACTTAGCCGACTGGTCCTCAGCCTGTAGCAGTGCATGGGATTTTTCCGTCTTAAGTGCAGGACTTTGCACTTGTTCTTGTTGAACCTCATGAGATTTCTTTTGGCCCAATGCTCCAATTTGTCTAGGTCTCCCTGAATCCTATCCCAGTCCTCCAGCATGTCTACCAATTCCCCTGTTTTGGTGTCATCCGCGAATTTACTGAGCTTGCAATCTATCCCATCGTCCAGATCATTAATGAAGATGTTGAACAGGACCGACCGACCCCATGGGCACTCCACTCATTACTGGTTGCCAACTAGACATTGAGCCATTGATTTCTACCCGCTGAGCCCAATGATATAGCCAGTTTTCTATCCACCTAATGGTCCATTCATCCAACCCATACTTCCTTAACTTGCCAACAAGAATGCTTGGGAAACCATATCAAAAGCTTTGCTAAAGTCAAGGTATATCATGTTGATGGCTATTCCCACATCCACAAATCCAGTCATCTCATCATAGAATGCAATCAGGTCGGTCAGGCACGATCTGCCCTTGGTGAATCTATGCTGACTGTTCCTGATTACTCTATTTTCCTCTAAGTGTTTCAGAATGGATTCTTTGAGGACCTGCTCCATGATTTTTCCAGGGATTGAGGTGAGGATGATTGGTCTGTAGTCCCCTGGATCCTCCTTTTTCCCCTTTCTTGAAGATAGGTACTATATTTGCCTTTTTCTAATCATCTGGGACCTCCTCCATTCGCCACTAGTTTTCAAAGATAACGGCCAGCAGCTCTTCAATCACATCGGCCAACGCCCTCAGCACCCTCGGATGCAGTTCATCTGGCCCCATATACTTGTGTACATCCAACTTCTCAAAGTAGTCCCTAATCTGACCTTCCATCACCAAGGGCCACTCTCCTTCTCTCCATTCTGTGTTACCCAGCATAGTAGCCTGGGAGCTGACCTGCCTGTGAAGACTGAGGTAAAAAAAGCATTGAGTACTTTTCCGCATCATCCACCACGAGGATACCTGCCCCATTCAGTAAGGGACCTACACCATCCCATATCCTCTTCTTGTTACTGACATACTTGTAGAACCCCTTCCTATTATCCTTCACATCCCTTGCTAGCTGCCACTCGAACTGCCCTTTGGCCTTTCTGATTTTATGCCTGCAGGTCCGAGCAATATCTTTATATACTTCCCTAGTCATCCGTCCAAGCTTCCCTTCTGTAAGCTTCCCTTTTGTGTTTCAGGTCACCACAGAGTTCTCTGCTAAGCCACGCTGGGTGCCTTCCATATTTGCTGTTCTTTCTACACATTGGAATGATATCTTTCTATGCCCTTAGTAGAGTTTCTTTAAAATACAGCCAGCTCTTTTGGATGCAGTTCCCCTTCAGATTAGCCTCCCAAGGGATCCTGCCCATCAGTTCCCAGAGGAGCCAAAATCTGCTTTTCTGGATAACTATTAAGTACTATGCTTTTCAAATTCTTTGGTATTAACATTTCTGAAACTAGCTTTAATTTTAAATGATGCAAAAGTGTTTAAGGGTATTCATCAATAAATAATTTCATTATGTAATATAATTCTGTTCTGTACATTGCAATAAGAATTTTGCTAAGCCACTTTTGCTAAACCACAAAATAAAAATTGATGGCTTTTCTTATGTCATTAGCATGAATTAGTGAGGACCTACTTTTTTTGTTTATTATATTTGACAGAATAATATACCGTTGGGGAAGAAGGAAAATTTGCTAGCATACATTACATCTCCTGTTAGTATGCAATGGTTTTAATTTAACCCTCTCTAAATTCTCTCTCCTGTTAGCAAAACAATGTCTTACTAAAACAGCAACTACAAACACGCATGATTAAAAGGGTTAAAACACTCAAATGATGAAATCACAGGCTAAGAGAAAACTTTGATTTTATTAATTCCTAATACATTTCTGTGGCCAACTATTTCAACCAGTATTTTGATAGCAAAACAAGCGGTGAAACTAGAAGTTGCAAACTTTAATACTATATCTTTATCCCAACTTCCTTTTTACTGAAAGTACAGGGATTCCCTACAGTGTGGAGTTAGTGTACCACTTAACTGCTGCAAAGGCATGTTTTAACAGTTTGGGGCTATGGAACTTTTAATTAATTGCTAGCTGGTAATGGTACTGCTCTCACACAAACATTACCTTTAAGGCAAACATACATCAAAGGACCAGAAATTTCCTCCTTATAATACAGCTGCAATTCCCAGGACACTAAAACCCAGCAAGGGCATGGCATGCAGCTCACTTGATCTGTGTGCATAACAGGAGACATACATACAGACTGAGGACAACACATGGCCCAAAGTTGGGGGGAGGGGAAGAGTTAAATCTCTGTCTAACTACAATGTCTTCCAGACAGTCTCCAGCCAAGCAGATGGGAGTTATACCAAAGTACTTTGTGGATACGTCTTCTTTGCCACGGCAGCAGGGAGTGACCCCAGAAGTGCTGACGACATTAATTCATCTCCCCAAAAGGAGTAAGGCTGCATCGACTGGAGAGCAGTGAAAATGTTGCGGTACAGCAATGTCAGCACGTTGATGGGAGAGGCACAAGCTACATACCATACCACCAGCAGCAGCAGAGGCCAGGCCACAGTCACACGTCAGACTCGATTATCCTGTAAAAAAGGGCACCTACATACCAACAGCAAACATTAATCCAGCTGTGATTTAAAAAGACTGAGGGCTTCCGTATCCAAAACAAGAAGAATGTGTGTTCTAGTACCTGGACAATGGCAGCAGAGTCAGAGCCATCCTACCCAGGAATTAAGCACACATACTACATGAGTGGGAAAGAGATGCGATTGTGGCAAACATGGATCTGATATAGTAATTTTATGAATACCGTAAGTGACCTGGTCAGTGAGATAAAGTCACTGTACAGTTATAATGAGCTATATGAATACGTTCCTATATGAATATATCCATCTGACTTAATGGAGAGTTGTTTGAAAAACCAGCAGAAAGGCAACACAATGGAACATTGTGTGTAATTGGTCCACATAAACACAGAGAGCTGCGTATGTGGCCCGCAATGGTAAATAGGATGAGAACATCTAGCTTAGACCTATCACAATTCTCATGTAGAAGACAGATACCTGAAAAGCTCAACTTATAGAGTCCATTTTATCATTTTAAGATTTCTAATAGTTTTGTTTTAAATAAATAATATTTTACTCTAAGGCGGCTAACTGGCTAATAGCCAGCATTGCTCCTTGAGTGAAAAAGAACTGGAAGTACTGAAAATATATCAGGGCTGCTGAGGTAATTATAGTTATTGAGAAGGGATTGCAGTCCAGGGCCAGGTCTGAAAGTGGGAATATCAAGTGATCCCTCCATAAGAGAAGTGCCAGTTTAAAGCTGAAGACCTAAGGAAGATGGATTTGAAGAGAGCTGGAAGGGTCAGAGGTATAATAAACCAGGTAACTCTAAAAGTAATGAACATCCATCCATTTAAAAGAAGGGAGGAGATTGTATTATTACTATGGCTGAACTCTACTATCTATTCTATCCAGTATAGCTCCAGCAATCACAGTGAAGTATACTAATACACAAATTATCGGATTACACAAATTACTGGATTACAGTTTATTATTTCTAATTACTAGGTACTGTGTCATAAACATACAAGATGCTTTACAGACACAAAAGACACGTGGCATATATGCTTTCATTCTAAACAGGCAAATATATGTGGGTAAAAAAAGATGGGATACTACTGGAATGGAAATCAAAATTAGAAAGCTTCAGAAAATAAACGGGAAGTTTGAGGAACAATTTCAAGGAAAAAGGGTATGATTTGGTGAGGTGCTGAGGAGCATCAGCTCTTATGGGTATTAATGAGAGCTGAGGATGCTTGGTGGCTCAAACTGGACTCTGGATGGAGCAGAACAAGGAGGACATTTTAAGTATTCAGGATCACAGAGTTTAGGGCCAGAAAGCATGATCAGATCATTCTAGTCTGACCTCCTGTACATCACAGGTCACCGACATGACCCAATACCTTTATACTAACCCCCAAAACTGAAATTAGACCAAAGTATTATAGTATTAAAACAGAGAATAAAAGGGACTGAGGAACACAAGTGCCTAAGACCCCCACATTGGCAGGGAAATGGTTAACTGAAATACATCCAAATAATCCTGGCAAGGCACACACAGCCACTCACTGCAAAGGAAGGTGAAAAACCTCCAAGTTCATTGCCAGTCTAACCTGGGAAAAATTCCTTCCCAATCTCTCATCTGGCAATCAGACCTCAAACACATGAGAAAGAAAATCTCATAAACCCCTGAGAGAATGAATGCTCAGTGTCATATCAGAGCCCTGACTCTCGCCATTCAATGTTCCATCTCCAGCTGTGGCCAACCCTGATGTTCAGAGGAAGGATATAGATGTTACAGGGAAAACCCTCCTGACACCTCCAGGTGGCCAGCTGTAACACTAAAACGTGAGTTTTTAGGAACATAAAACATGAGGCACAATAGTTTTGAGCCCTGCCCCCTAAAACTCAGAGATAATCCCATCAAACAACTGCATTCATAAATTTGTCCAGCTCTCTCTCAAAAGTAATTTAATTGTTTGCCCTCAAAACCCCTACTGGGAGACAGTTTATAACTTCATCCTGCTAATGATTAGAAATCTATTCATTGCTCTCTTGAATTCATTCATTGCCAGTCTATAGCCATTTGTTCTCATACCAACTTTGTCCTTCAGTTTAAATAGCTCTTCACCCTCCCTAGAATTTACCCTACTAACATGTTTATAAGAAAGTAACCGTATCACCTCGTAGATTAAACATGCCAACCTCTTCCAGTATCTTCTCACAATATAACCCCTCCATTTTCCCTGACCACAATACTCACTCTTCTCTTCACCTGTTTCAGTTTAAATGCATCTTGGAATGAAGGAATGTGAAATATTTATAAAACATGAAAAACAATGCATCATGTGCTAGCAATTATGTAGTACTAAAAACATTTCACTACTGTTTAAACATTTTTAAGTTTTATTAAAACCTAAACAGAACTTCGCTAATTTGCAGTAATTATCTGGAATCCCATTGTGATTTACTGCAAGTTAGCAACAATAAAAAGTGTCACATGATGTATTTTAATTTTGATTGATATATTATTTTTAATTATTTATAATACTGCATAGCATACTAGTAAATATAGATTGTAAAACTCGTGTTTTTTACATATATATGTACACACATACACACGATTTATATACCAAGCACACACACAGACTTCAGTAGTTTTACTTTAATGTAATCTTTCATTACACCACTGCCTGTTATAAAAATACTTGAAGAGTGGAGAGACAAGGCCAATATTTTGAGCAGGTTATAATATGCAGAGAAATTCTACCATACCATTAATAAAATAGAAGTTTCTAAATCTTATTAGAACAAAGACAACCTTTTAGCTCTCTTCTCTTTTTGTACTAGGTACAAATATAAATGACTATCATAAGCAACATTTGGTGTGAAATGGTCAAAACTCTCTTTGGCCAGTCTATGTTGATCAATGCCTGCTGATTTTTTTGTAATTGCTTTCGTAAGAAAATGTACAGTTTTGCAATCCTTGAATGAGGGTGAAAAAAAGTCAACACAGGACTACATCAAAAAACAATCAGTATTCTTCTGGAGTCACAAAATAAAGAATATTACTACATGGACTCCTGCTGCCAGATACATCCACACATTAGACCATAAATCATGATTTAAATAAAAGAGAATCATACTGCTAAAGTTGCATAGAACAACAAAGCAGATAATTACTTCTTCTTCTCTTCCAGAAACATACACATTTGGGATAAACTTCCCAGCCAGTTTAGGGAACTGTTCCCTGGCTTACAGAATCATTCACTGGGATACAGGTCCTATTTCAATCCTGCCCACCTCCCAGGCAAGTCACATAACTCGGAATGGGATGTGAGTTTTCTCCTCAAGACACACACAACAAATGCACAGTGTAGGAGGAAAACTTGGCTAAATCTTACCCACAAATATAATTGCTCCTTTAAAAAAAAAAACCAACGAAAACAACTGTAACCCAGGCATATTCAAACCTTCAAATGGAACACATCTTCTCTGATAGTTAAAAGTATGAAAAATGTACAGTTCTCAAAGCAAGCATTCATTTGATTTACCAGATGGCAAAAATAATTTTGTGTCTTGCACAGTTCTAACTCAAATTCTTCTGATTTTTATTTTTTCAGACTTCAATAAAAACAAAAATTCTCTCTGAAGGCTTGAGATTAAGCATTAGAAATTTTATGCCAAAGAAAGTTTGTAATTTTCTTTCAAGACAGTAGGAAGGGATTAAAAATAATGTTTTCTAGAAAGACAGAATTCTTAAAGTGTTAACTATGGAGGTGCTATGACTCCATGATATGCAATTGAGCACATAAAAAGAAATTCTCTGGTTCAGGCTATTAGGAATTACCCTATTTTGTAAATTATCAAAGATTTAGTTTGTAATGAATAGAGTTTAGTGTTATGCACAGTACTTCGTATTATCGTAGTAAACATATTGCACAATAGTACGCAATAACACTGTCATGCTGCTAATTATGACTACAGTTGTGCTAACTGCTCATGGTCCAGCGTACATGGTGCTTTGGCTCCATATTACCCCAGGAAAGGTCAGTGAGGCAGAATTAATCTCAGAGGTCTCAGTACTACAAAGGTATGTATTTCTTACTGCGTCCTTTAAAAGGGTGCAATACCTCCCAGCCCCTTGTTGTTGTTCTTTATCCCCTTAGGGGTAAAACTACATCCCAAAGAACACACAAGCAGAGCCTTTTCTGCTCCTTGCCCCCAGCCCATTCCTAATTCTCCCTTAAGTAAAGGTCGACTATAATCTGACTCTAAATCTCAGTTGAAAAGTGGATTAATACAGCCAGAATTTTTGCCAAAAGCATCAAGTTTGTGGATTTATAACATAAATGAGAATTAAGTTTGACTAGATTATATTGCGCTACCTAAACTCAGAGGTCAATGATGGAGAAGACCTACTTGGGCACAGGGTAGGTCTACACAGCAAAGGAAGATTTACTGCTAGCCCGTGCCAGTCAACTCAGGCTCCTGGGAATCGGCCTAGCGCTGTTTCAACTGCTGTGTAGACTTCTGGGTCAGAGCTCTGGGACCCTCCGGCTTGAGCCCAGATATCTACACAGCAATAAAACCGCCATACAGCCCTGTTGACCAGCACAGGCCAGCCACAAGGTTTTCTTTGCTGTGTAGGTACAGCCACAGAGTCCAATACCAGCCAGTACAAGACTTGGTCCTTACATAGCATGTGTAATGTGCAGTGTTCTGCAAATTTTAAAACTGGAACATGTTATTTTCTATTATTTCACAGCTTCTCTTTAAAGCATGTTATGACCATTTAATCATAGGTAGATTAGACGAAAAATATTAACATACAGTCTTAACTGAAAAAGGATAGTCAAGGACCATCGCAGTCTCTGATCAAAAAACTTCCTTTGGTCTCTCTGATGGCTCTAATTATGTTGCACAAGCCATGTATGGTTTCAGAGTTAAATGCGCTAACTATAAACCAAATTTAAAAAATCACTGGCATCTGATATGACAAACTAAGTGTAGCCGATTTCAAAATTTACTTCTTATCAACTAAGAAATCAAAGTACATAATTCAGGTGGAGCTTTTCTTCTCTTTTTGTTGTAGTTGGTGGGGGACTGTTAAATATACTTAAGCAACTGATGAGAAAAATATATAATACAGAAAGGAAGCTATTGGGTAACCATGATTAAACCAAATACACTAAAATCCTTCACAGATGAGAACAAAATTGTTTTTTCTTTCCACCGAAATAACACTGACTGCTTAGTAATAAATACCAATTAATTCAAAGAAGCAGTTTGCTGTCACTCTATACAAAATAGGTTTATTTTCATTATTTTAATAATAATGAAAAAGATCACAGACTGCTGGCAAATACATATTCATTGTGAGGCTCTGAACAATGGCCTGTTTTCAGATAAGGGGAACAGAACAGAGAGAGAAGGCAGAGATTAAAGAATCGGGAAAAGAAGAACAAATCTTCAAAAAGGACAAATACTTATTGTACTAGAGACAGCTAAGAGTACAGAAAAACTCTTCTAGTATTTTTAAATAGAGGAATTACTATAGTCACCAAAAGGGTGTCTATGGGATCATGACTGGGAGGGGATGACAGGAACGCAAGGACAGGTTTCTCCAAGATAATATTTCTAATGAAACAGGGCCCTGCTTGCGGCGCTGGCTGGATTAGGGGGCTATTATATTAAATATTAATATTTCAATAATTACAATAATTCATATGAGATATGGCATGTCAGTTAACGGCAAACTTTACAATGTAATAAGTATGATGATATTGTTTGTGTGCATGTATCATATCGATATTGGATATTATTAATATATCTGTATTTTAATTTGTGCTGTGTTTCTGGGCCAGACTCAATGGCTATCCCTATAGCCTGCTGAATGGCCCATTAGGAAAACTCTCAGGTAAAATGGGCCCAGGGAGAGATCTGATGAGTCATCAGGACTTGCTCATGTGACTCTGGACTCCATATTACTCCTGTAAATTTCCATGGGCAGCATGGAAAAGGCCAAGGGACACAGAAGGCAGCTGCACCACCTCCATTGAGTCTTCAATTCAGTTTACATATCACCTCTGGATCTATTCATCTACAACTGAAACAGTGAAACAAAGGACTGAGACCCATCCAGGTACTGGATGTACACCAGAGGAATTATACAAGTCTGTAAACTCCAAATTCCACTGAGAAACTGATGAATATGAACTTTTAAATCATCTGTACGTATGTAATTGCTTTAATCCCTTAACAGGTCTCTATTACTTTTTTTTCCCCTTTTTTTATAATAAACCTTTAGTTATAGTTACTAAAGGATTGGCTGGCAACATGGTATTTTGGATAAGATCCAAACTTATATTGATCTGGTAACGTGGCTGATCCTTTCAGGTCAGAAAATCCCTTTTGGTAAAGAGCATGCAATTTTAAGTATCTTTACTGCATTTCAGCCTCGGGGCCCAATCAGCCACTGGGTCTAGTCAAGACCTCTTTAAGAGAGGGTAAAGATCTCTTTACTGGACATAGTGGCTAACTGGGGACCAGAGGCTGAAATGCAGTAAATGGGGCCAATTACATTTTGTTTTGTCTTCTTGATGTCCAGTTTGGGGAATCAGAAGCATTGTTTGTGGCTGATTGAAAAAGTCTGATTTCAGTATCACCCACTAGTGCTGGGAGAATCTACTTTCTATTTGCAAACTGCCCTGACATTGGCATTTTCAGGTGGCTACCCCAGGCACAGACAGGCCACATGCTCTATTAAAAAGCTTGAGAAAACTTATCTAAGACAATATGGAAAAGAGGTGATATCACAGGACAGGACCAAAGATATGGAAATTAACTTCAAAACTTAAAACTCTCATATTATCGGTGGTTGCAAATGGTATTTGAACCTTTTCAGTCCTAAATTGCTTCATGAAACTATCAGAACAGTAGTTTCCTGTCTACTTGTTAATCAATCTTTATAATATTTCAGACATTTTAAGAAGAATTTGCTTATTGACTCACTTCTCTATGAGCAGTGGCTAGGTTTGTTTTCCTTCAAAGAAACAATATAGAACTTTAAAAAGTTATTCTTGGATTCCCTTAATAAACTGAAGCACTCAACCATAATTTCATTACAGACGCCTATTTAAAGTGCCACTTCTCTAATCCACTAAAAGTTACTTCTACATGCCAGCGATAATTTCCCTAATTTAACAAGTATGAAACCAATGACACGAAGATATACTAAGGAAGTATATATTCCCTTCTGACTACTGAAAGATGTATGGGGAAAGTGTCTTTGTTCCATTTGCCATATGTATTGTATGGATACATGGACACATTAAGTATGAAATTCCTAAATTATCCTCCTCACATCCCACACAAGAAAAGTTACATATATAGGGTTACACCACGCATACACACATGCCCACCAACTAGAAAGTCTAGTGGACACAACAAAATCCGAAACTCACAGTTCTGCTCTCCATGCATCCAGTGGCAGGCAGATTTTCCCCCAACCCAGCAGAAGCCTCCAATGCCATTTCAGCAGGGGTTACTAGGTACTTACAAAAGCCATGGTAAAACTAGATAATATTTCAATTTATTTGTCAAAACACTTGCGGATCTTATCTCAAAGCAAATGAGAGATATATTTAAAATAGTTACTAGTTATTATAATGCTCTGGATAGTAACAGTGCACCCATCGAATAGTAACAGCTCTCTTGGTGAAAGAGAAAGTATTTAACAAGTGGATGAAGTCAAACAGTCAACACAGAATAATTTGCAGTCTCCTTCTATTCAGGCTCTTTTCCAGAGTGGTCTTAGGAATCTAATTACCAGAATTTATAATGAAGGTGCACATATATAAGAATATCAACTAATGATTAATAAAGTGTGCCCTCATCCCATGCTACTGAATTGCAAGTTGCACAAAAATAGCTCCGCAGAAAATCATCTAAAGGAAAACTTGTTGTTCCTAAGTTTGTTTACCAAAGAGAATGAGAAAGAAAAAAGTTTAACATGACCCAAACCATGCATACTCACGAAGACACCAAACATTAAGGTAAATGACATAGGTACATGGTGCAGTATTTATACACTGAAAGATAACTAAACCTTTCCATGTAAATCACTGCCATCTTGTGCTACAAGGACCTCACTTTTAATATTTTTTATATAAAAAAAGATTAATTTAAGAAGCAAAAGGGTCTCTGAATTGGAGCAGCACATATCCTGTTACAGTTGCTGCTGCACTGTCTTTCAAGCTAAAGGAATACCCTGAGAAACTTAAACATGCCTGAGGATATGAAATGAGCTCTTAGTATTGAAAGTTATTGGAAACTGATCTCTTCCTTATTAATGCAATTCCCTATCATGTACAAAAAGGTATCTCCATGTTCCAGAATGCAAACAATGTTTTAATCTTTAATTACTTTCTCAACTTTAACTCTACTGGAGAGAAGTATAGACATGGGCCTGAGGATTATTTCTTTATTGCATATAATCTCTGTGGTATTTAATGAATATTGTCACTTAATACGGCCCTGACAGTAGGTGCAAAGGAGAACTTCACAAGTGCACAAAGAACTTTGGATGACTTTTCAAAAAAAAAAAAAGCACAACAGAAGTTACTGCCATAGACTTTTAGCTCTTGCCTTCTTGAATAGTTTTAACAGTAACCTTTCCAAAAGTTAAATTTGAGACTAAACACCAGACTTCTCTTTTAGAATATAGTAAGTGGTGGTGTAGTCTTCATACTGTTAGTTATAAATCTTCCTTTTCTCAAAGATTTATAAATTTGCTGCCACAACTAGCTGCGAATCTAAAATTACTGAGCTTAATCCAGAAATTAGTGGGTGCAATTTTATGGCCTAAGAAGTCAGACTACATGATCATAGTGGTCTCTTCTGTCCTTAAAAACCTATAAAAGTTTATCAGCTTGGATAATCTTTAGATGTTAGAAAGAATCTGCTTTTGAAATTCTAAAAATGTTGTTAGAATATATATGGAACAAGAAGAAAATCAAGTGGCTGCATATACTTTGTAAAGACCCATTAAACAGGTGGGTTCGCTGTTGCAAATACTCTGTAGTATTATCAAGACAGCCAGCACAAAGCAGTAATAGATTTGTGACATACTTACCCAGCCAAAACACTCGGTTTTTATATTATTGAACAAGAAATCTTCTGTAATGTAGCCATCTCTATACTACCATACATTAATTTAAAAAAAAAAAAAAAATCACACCCTCTACAAATTTACACATATCCTTTACCAAAGGCTACTCTGTGGGTTTAGGATAGAACTAGAGACGAGCTAAGTTTTGTCAGTGAACCCCACTGCAATTAATTTCGATCTTAATCCAGATTGTGAACGAGTGCATTTTAAAGATTGGCATAGTCATGCAATTCACACTGTTGGTCATCAATTCAGCAAAGAAACTCTTCTGACTTTAGAGATCAAAACTAATTTCAAATCCCTTGAGGGCAACACCCACTGACATAGTGATGTCCACACAAGGATTTATGCCGTCAAAATTTTGGTCACTGGGGATATATGGTTTTTCACACAACAAAATTTTGCCATCTTAAGCACTAGTGTAGACAAGTCTTTATACAGTAAGATAATTTTAATAGAAGCAATGGAGTCCGCTCCACTAGGAAATAACTAATTTCTATCAATCTTTGCAAACAGCTTTCCTAACAAGAAATATCCATATAGTACGCTGGGAGAAGAATGTGGATAGACAAATTACCCTAGAGGAATGGGATTTGATCTGGAACCAGCAACTTTAGTCTATAGCACAACCACTCAAAAAGCCTTTAAGATACTGTTTCACATCAGTCATCACAAAATAGAGCAAGAGATTGAATGGGGATAAGTGTTAGAGAAACTGTGTGAAGAAAGAGATTTTATGCATAGATATAGATATAGATATAGTGGGCATGTCCAGTCATTGGAGAGTATTGGGACGCAATCTATAACCAAATACCACAAATTGTTGCCTAATGTGGCTTCCTAGTAGAAATGATAACACGAGGAAATGAAGAATAATCTCTCATCTGCTAATAGCTGCTTGGCTATTGGTAGCCTCTCGCTAAAAAAAAGGAAAAGTAGTCCAACTGTAAATGACTAGTTCAAAAATAAATAGGAAAGCTGTGGTTATGGAAAAATTAAAACACCAGTCACTTACCCAGCAAAACACATGGAGGTCAGAAAGATCTAATGACTACATTACTGTATGACATCTCTAAACAAAAACTAAGTGCTGTAATTATTGTTTTGTTTCTGATATTTACATATGATTTGTAAACATGTTAAAACTTCCTAAAAATAAATAGTTAAAAAAAAATCTGTTTTTTACTTCATTAGTGAAGGCCCAAAGTCTATGAAGTAAATGAGACAATACTTATTCTTGACAAGTTCCAAAGGGGTGGCCGTGTTAGTCTAGTTCAGCAAAACAAACAAGGAGTCCTGTGGCACTTTTAAAGACTAACAAATGTATTTATCGCATGAATTTTGATGGGAGAAAATCCCACTTCGCCAGTCTGTAAAATAATGAAAAAACTCACTAACTTGCTCCTCAAGAAACACTGGCAGAATTGACCATTAGAATTTGGTCCAAATGAGCCAAATGGTTCAAATGAGCCATTCTGTCTCTGACAGTACCAGAGTTTCAGGAGAGTATACAGAACAGGGCAGTTGGAATGACCCACCTATCTTCCTTTCCAGCTTCTGACAGTGGGAGGTTCAGGGTTGCCCCAAGCAAGGGGTAATAGCCCTGACCATAATGGCTATTATCCATTTATGAACCTACCTCCATGAACTAATCCCATTTTTTAAACCTATTTATACTTTTGGCACAATATTCCATTAAGAGTTCCATAGCTTAATCGTGCATTGTGTGAAAAAGTAAAAGTAAATACAATTAAAGCTAGTAAAAAAACCTAACACTCTGAAAGAGGAACTGCCATGTTGTCAATAAGTGATATGGAGTATGGAACAAAGAAAAGGTAAAAAATTGAGTTATGGATATCTAAGTTTATTTTTCTAAGCCCAGACAAAGAGATGTCTGCTGAGTCAGCAAATTAAGCATTTGAAAGGAAGCTGCATAACATCAAAGAACCTTCTTCTCCCTCAGCTCATTGAGGATGCAGGAATACATGTACACCTATTGCATGCAGATAGCTGGAAAGACTTACTTAGGAATAAGGCAGAGTGAGGAGAGAGACTGTCTGATATGATGAACTTTGGAAACCATCCTAAGAGTTGCCATGGACACAAGAGCTTAAATAGCCAGCTGGGTGGAAGATGGGCATCTCCAAGTGCAAGCAACTGGGCATTATACCTAATTATGCGATAAATAAATCTGTTAGTCTTTAAAAGTGCCACAGGACTCTTGTCTATCTAGTTTAGTTTGAGAAAAATAAATCTAAATATGACAGGCAAACCATTTCTTTTGGCTTACAAAACCATTAATATTACCTGTTTGAATGGTGGGCTGTTGATTGGCTGATTTTAAGCAGAGGGCCCCGAAGACAAGAACTCCTCAACCTTTAAGGAAAGGCAGTGAAGAAGTTTCTAGAGCCTCCTTCCTTCAACTGACATTTCAGTTGGAGGGGCCAAGACAGCAGTGTCTCCTCCCAATAATGTGTGTAATAAAGTGCTGCAGGAGAAAAGTATAAGGAGGAGCAGACAGACAGATAGAGTGTGACTGACAGATCCCACTGGGCCATGTTCCTTCTGCAACTCCCTGAATTAAGCCAAAGATTAAAAATAAACGGTTTTCATGGCTTTCAGTTGTGCACATCAGATTTCAACAATTTTATAAATGTTGTCTTTATCATTGTCCTAGTCCTGTTTCATATAAAGCATAAGAGAGGCCTGAATTTAGATTCATAGAAACTTCCACCCAGTTTAGTTCAGATGCTTTCATTATCAGTTTAAGAAATACACTAGAATATAAAAATTCCAATACAAGATAAAAAGCCCTAAAACAAAACAAAAAACCACACACACAAAAATTTTACTCCTCATTTATACTCAGGCCTCCCTGTCAATTGAACAATGAACCAGGGAGTTCTGAACACATAAAAACCTATTTTCCCCAATACTCAATGTCATAATGGAAGACTCAACACCTAACATAGTGAGAAACCCAATCCCTATATTGGGAATAATTAAAAAACTTCAGCTACTGTTCCAGTTCTAGAAAAGAACCAAACTGGGGTACTGAGAAACCACTATCAATAAAGCCACACGAACTACTGGATCTAGTCTTCAAGTGATGCCCCCTTGCCCCCCAAAATCTCACTAATACTAATAGACCTCCCTGTGTTTGACAAGTACATTCCAAGAACAAATTAAATGAGCTCATCCTGGTTACCTTGTCCTCTCTTCAACATATCCGAGTGTTTCATGCTGATCTTGTTTCTCAGTTGTGCAATAACAAATCAGAGTCTGCTGTGCTCTCAGCAGGGCTGTGCATTGGCATGGAGCACCTTCCTAAGGCAGACTGTTTTCAGCAGACTGAATTCCACATGCCATGACGTGCAGATTCCAAGCGCACCAATCCTTGGAGCCAATTTAATGAGTGAAAATTTACTTTTGATATATAAGGCCAAAAGAAGTAATACAGAAGTTCTTTATATTAACAATGTCCAGCATTACTTTAACTTTCAAGAGAATTCAGAACAAGAGACACTGTATCCTGTTCGGTTTTTAGAAACCAGAGTTGTGGTCCGGGTTTTCAGATAACTTCCTGTTGTCTTCCTAGGAGCTGAAGGCGTTCAGCACTTCTGAAAATCAGATCCATCATTTCTTAAGCAGAAAGAAGGAGAAAGCTAATAAGTTTGATAAGTAAATGCGTCTCCTTTGTGAAAACAAGCAGAAATCCTGCTAGAACTGAGGAGACGAGAATGAAGCACATCACTAAACATTTTATTTTGTAGAGCTCTACCATCAGCAGAGAGATGGACAACCATCATAATTCATAACATTCCTTTCTCCCACTCTACTGCCAAGGAAAGTTGCTACTGGAAAACAAACAAAACTAGAAGCCTCTTGTCAGGTCTGAACTATAGCAGAGCAAAAGCAGTTACCTGCGCTGTAATTATTATTCTGAGATGTGGGTGCAGATGTGTATGCCATTCTGGGTTCATACATCACATGCACCCAAGTCAGGTAATTTTGTTTAACAGCACCTGTCAGGGAGGCGCACACATGCTTCTGCTCTGTTGCCTTCTCCCTATCTATATAAAGGGAGCACCCCTCACTTCCTTCACACCAGAATCCAAGATTAACGATGCCAATGTGGAGGGAACAATAGATAGAATATGCAACAGCACCCACATCTTGAACAGCAACAGTTACACTACAGGTAAGAGGGCCAGATCAACACTGGGGCTATAGAGGTTGAAGCCCCAGAACTCAAACCCTAAAGCCCCTGCCTGATCTGCCCTCCGCTCCTCCCTCACTCAGCGCCGTCGGAGCTAGGGGAGGCGTGCTGGATTGGGCTCCTGCCAGCGCCAGCTGGTGGCCTGGCCCTGGGCATCCGGCTGGGGCCAGGGCCAGATCCTGCCACCTCCATCTCCAAGCACCAGCACCACCCATGTGCGTGAAACTCCAATTTCACACACCTGAGTGGAATAAATTATTTGCAACCATTGGAAAAAAATGGCGACACTTACATACCACTTTATTTTGAATGTAGCCTGCTTTTTAAGTTTAGGGATATTGGAAGTTTGTATACATACATGTTTTTCACATAAAAAAATAAAACAATGGCTGCACTAACACATGGTTCTATCTCCTTTTAAACAGATGAGAAACCTCCAAATTCTGATGATACTCATCCTCAGTCAAATTCATAGACCCATAAGATATATATAAGTAATACTATGGAAGTCCTGTGGTACCTAAAATTTCTTCAGGCATAAGCTTTCGTGGGCTGCAACCCACTTCATCAGATGCATCATCTGAATTTTGCTCATCTTTAAGCTGCCACAGGACTTCCATTGTCTTTGCTATATACAGACTAACACAGCTACTCCTCTGGAACTTGTACGTAATACTGATGTTCCAATATGCACATCTGTCAAGAGTAATTAAGAGTATCCCCTCCTTGCCCAAACACTTCATGTTGTCAAAAAGTATGAATAACCTCCAATTCTGTTTTCCTTGCAGTTGTTTATTTTACCCAGAATAAATATTTTAGATTACTACTTCTTTCTATTGACAATTTTCTAATTAACATTTATCCAAATAAATGGAATATTCTATACTTTAAGCAGCTAAATTTAAGAACATAAAATATAAGAATGGCCATACTGGATCATACAAATGGTCGAACCTAGTCTGGTATCATGTCTTCCGACAGTGTCCAATGCCTGATGCTTCAGACGGCATGAACAGAACAGGTAATCATCAAGTGACCCATCCTCTAGGCCATTGCCATCCTCTGACAGATTGCAATCCTTGCCAATCCTAGCTAACAGCCATTGATGGACCTATCCTCTATGAACTTATCGAGTTCTTTTTTGAATGCCATTATTGTCTTGTCTTTTACAATGTCCTCTGGCAAAACAGTTCCGCAGGTTGACTCTGCATTGCATGAATATTCCTTTTGTTAATTTTAAACCTGTCACCAGATGAAATTAAGAGGTAACCCCTACTTCTTGTGTTATGAGGAGTAAACACCACATCCTTATTTACTTTCTCCACACCAGTCATGATTTTATGGATAACCATCATATTCTGCCCCCACTGTCCTCTTTCCAAGCTAAACAGTATCAGTCTAATTAATCTCTCTTCATATGGAAGCTTTGCTATACTCACTAGTCATTTTTGTAACTTTTCCAATTCCAATATATCTTTTTCAAGATGGAGCTACCAGATCTGCACTCAGTATTCAAGATTTCTTATTATCAACCTCTTTCATAATGATTCCCAACATTGTTAGCTTTTTGATTGCCACTACACGGAGTAGATGTTTTCAGAAAACTATTGACAATGACTCCAAGATTTCTTTCTTAAATGATAACAGCTAATCTAGGCCCCAACATTTTATATGTATAGTTAGGATTATGTTTTCCAATGTGCATTACTTTGCATTTATTAATACTGAATTTCATCTGCCTTTTTTTGCCCCATCACCCAGGTCTGTGAGATGCTTTTGTAACTCTTTGCAGTCTACTTTGGACTTAACTATCTTGAATAGTTTTGTATGATGCACAAATTTTGCCACCTCACTCTTTACTCCTTTTTCCAGATTATTTATGAACATGTTGAACAGTATTGGTCCCAGTACAGACCCTTGAGACACACCACTATTTACCTCACTCCATTCTGAAAACTGCTCTTTTATTCTTATACTTTGTTTTCTATCTTTTAATCCAAGAGAGGACATTCCCTCTTATCCCATGACTGCTTTCTTTGCTTAAAAGCCTTTGGTGAAGGACCTTGTTAAAGGTTTTCTGAAAAATCTAAGGGCACTATATCCACTGAATCACCCTTGTGCACGTGCTTGTTGACCCCCTCAAAGAATTCTAGTAGATTGGTGTGGCATGATTTTCATTTACAAAAACCATGTTGACTCTTCCCGAACAATATAGAGTTGGGTGAAATCCTCCATTATTATTGAATTTTTCATTTTTATATCCTCTATAATCTTCCTGACCATATCACAGTCACTATCATCATTATGGTCATATATATTGCCAATCCCCCACCAGTATTTCCTACTCTGTCCTTCCGATATATTTTGTACCCTGGTATTACTGTGTCCCATTGATCATTAGCCTGGTTCCACGAAGATTCTGTGATGCCTATTACAGCAATATCCTCATTTGACATGAGGCACTCAAATTCATCCATTTTAGCACTTAGACTATATAATTTGTATATAAGCACTTTAAAAAATTGTCACTTTCTAGCTGTCTGCCCTTATGTGATGTAATTGAATGGGACTATTTTTTATTTGACTGTTTCCCATCAGATTTACAACTATTTTTATCCTCTCCTTACCAGAATAGAGAGAATCTCCATTAACAGATCCTCTCCTAAGGGATCTCTCTCTCCAAACTGTAGCCAGGGATTTTTGTCCCCAAATGCTTTAAACTGTCACATAAAATGCTAGGGAGAAATAGGCAGAAAAGCCTCAAAGGGGGTTTAAATTCCTGAAATGCAGTAGTGAAGCCATTTAACTGGCATTAGGATGACGACAGTACTAAAACACCTTGTGATATGTAAATACAGTACTTAGTGATAAGGCATAAACAAGAGGTAATTGATAAGGGAATTCAGCCTTTTGCAACTGATCAGCAATATCACCCTCCTAACACCTATTTTGATTTGCTGTTACAGTCTGACCTGATGCTATGTCATACACTCCCCTGCATTTAATTTCCTCCCACTCTGTAACTTTCCTATCTTCAAAGCGTCTGACGAAGTGGGATTTTCTCCCACGAAAGCTCATGCGATAAATAAATCTGTTAGTCTTTAAAAGTGCCACAGGACTCTGTTGTCCAACTCCCTAAGGGCATCCTACGTAAATCCCTTACATAGCCCTCAGAATATCATCCCTCCCCGAATTCCTCTTCCCTCATGTCCCCTACATCATCCCTTAGGTAGTCCTTAGAATGTTATCCCTCACTGTCCCCCTCCCCACTGTCACTCTACATCATCCCTTATGTAGCCTTTAGAACATCACTCCTCTTTACCCCCTCATGACCTTTAGATGAGCCCATGTTGTACATGCTACCCCCCCACCCCCCCACACACACACATTGCTACAGTGTATAAATAGCAAGCAGTTAGCAAGCTGAGATAGGAGGGAGAGAGAGAGACTGCTGACTGGGAGGAAGCACTGATTAAGAGCTGGAAGAAGAAAGATTAGAAGGAGAAAGCGAGAAGGAAGAAACAAGAAGGCAAGGAACGGAACCACCAAGCTGATGAGGGAGCAGAGAATAAGGGCACAAAGGCTTAGACAATCAGGCTAACTGAGTCCCTGCTCTGTATCTAAGTCAGAGGTAATCCTTTTGTCAATACTGACAGTGCAGGACCCCTACAGACAAACAAAGGGATAGCAGGAAAACTTTGTAAATTCTAACTTTGTGTAAAGATGTGCCTGTCAATAAAGCTGAATGCCTGTGGTAAGAGTGAACCCCCCCCTTTCTTGGAGTACCCATTCAGTGACCACCTAGCTAATGATTAATTGTTAAGGATTTTTATTATAGTTTGTTAAGATAGGTTATAGATTAATAAGTTTATAGTGTTAAAGATAATAAAATGTTAAATATTTTTATTGTTTAACTGTTTAAACGACGCCTCAGATTGCGAGTGGTGCTCTGTGTGTGTATGTTTATATATATATATATATATATATATATATATATATATATATATATATATATATATATATATATAACAGAGCTGTCCTCTGTCACTCTGTACTGTATATACTGTTATAACTGCACCAGCTAAAAGTGATTGCTGAGGTAAATGATTTTCAGTTCTTGATTCTCACTGAATTAATACTGGATTTCAATAAATAATTGCTTTGTTTTTTAAAAATATACTGGTCAGTGTCAATTCTTGAGTGGAGTACTGTATCTGTATTTCTTTGGGTTGGAAAACCATTAGATAAGCGGACCACATAGACCACTGGTGATCCGCGAGGGTACTGCAAGTGGTCCATGGGGAAGGGGGAGAGAATGTAATAATAATATAATCCCTTCTCATTGTGTAAGTTATCTTCTTCCCCTTTGGTAGACCTACTGCAGGTAAATGCACTGTGACAAGTGCAATATGGTTGTGAGTGAGCATAATAAATTATTAGAAATAGCTGTGTTTTTAATACTCCTTGATATATGTTTGACTCCCATCAGCCATAAGTTTGAGTCCCATCAGCTATGTTAAACATGTTTAAAAGAACTTGCTTATGTGGTGGTCTGCTTTTGATGATGATGTAGTGGTTCACATAAAGGAAAAGGTTGAGAACCGCTGACATAGATTTTACCTCAGCAGTTTATAGAAAGACAGTGTTATAAATGAATGTTTTTGAGTTTCTGAGATAACAGAACTATGTGCTTGTCTGCACGTGTCAGCTTTCCCTCAGCCCTTAGTTTAAAAACTGCTCTACAACCTTTTCAGTTTTACTTGCCAGCAATCCAGTTCCCTTTTGGTTTAGTTGGAGCCCATCTTTCCTATATTGGCTCTTCCCTTTCCCAAAAGGCTTTCCAGTTCCTAATAAAGCTAAATCTGTCTTCCCCATACCATCGTCTTACCCACGCACTGAGACCCTGCAGTTCTGCCTGTCTAACTGGCCTGCACTGGAAAGGCATATTCAGAAATCTTCTTGTTACACAGCTCAGAACTGAAAGGGTTATTGAGTAAATAAGTTGGTACGAGGTACAAGAGCATGTGTAGTAGGTTCTGGTTGAAAGATAGCTTGCTAACTTAGTTTACAAGCCCTGAGATAATGGCAAGGTTATTTGTGACGCGCTGTAGCATATTCCATCACCACATCTAGAAGATGCAAGTTTTGAATTGCCAGAATCACAAGGGAAGGTAAGTGCTCCATTTGCTGCTATCTAATTGGATATAATTCCCCTTGGGGACACAATGCCAGTCTCCCCATCACAACAGTGAAGACTGCAGACAGAGATTATAAAGGTGATTTCTTAAAATACAAGATTCCTGTTAAGAGTATAAGACAAACAAATATCAAACCCAAAAATATTACACATAATTTTCTCCAGAAACTATGGCAGTAGTACGGAAAACAAAAATTCAGTATTATTCTCTAATACCTATTTTAACGACGGAAGTCCATCTATTTAAAGAGTAAAGTGTCCACTTTGGGAAATCCACATGAAAGGCTTCAGAAAATGCTTTGTCTATGTTATTCTCCATGTTACTTCTTGAGACGGGTTGATAGTTTCCTGGAATTCCTTTTCTGTCTGATATCAATTTCTGCATTGGGTACAGCTCCAGGATATGATAGAATTGCACCTGAATTCATGAAACATCTGGGTACTTGAGTTTAGGAATGGCTTGTGTTTGGCTTTTCAATACAGTTTTGCAGGAATCCAGACTGCTTAGCATTTGGCATCAAGCGAAGGTCACTGTCTTGTTGAAAACTGTGCAAGACCCATACTTGCCTTCTAGGTACAGGCCAATTTCACTCAAGTGTCTGCTTTAAGGTGCTTAAGCATCTGATTTGGCAAAGAAGTCCATCATCTATGGAAGGCACGCTGGCACCATCAAAAATGGATACCTCCATAAGCTGAAAACTGGTTAAGTTTTCCTTGAACTGAACGCAGCATATGATACAGTTTGGCACATGGCCTTTGAGAGAGCTCTCCGGAACCATACCAAATTGGTTAGCATGTGCAATGACTCTTTTTGAGAAACTGCCATTTTCATGTGCATACTGATGCTAAACCAAGAGCTTGGAGGCATCAGAAAAACAAGGATCAGTATGATAACCAACATTATTCAACTTATATTCGAATGACCTATATGATCACCTACTGAGTTTTGAAAGGTTGTTTGTGCAGATGACCATATGCACCAGCACTCAGTCAAATTCCTTTTACATATCTGAGAGTGTTCTGAATGCAGATATGATGGCTATAGCTGATTATTGTCATCAGTGATGCTTGATATCAAGTGGAAGACTGTGTTAAGTGTCTAACACTTACATCATGCACAACGGGTAGAGAGATGAACGCTAATAGCTCTCAATGGTCAGTGAATAAAGCACAATTCCCACCTGGTCTTTCTAGGCATCATGTTGGATAAAACTCTTACATTTCATGACCATCTTACAAAGACAGTAACTAAGGTCAAAATGTGCAACAACCTGCTCCAAAACCTGGCGAGAACAACATTGGGCACCAATGCCTAAATGTCACACACTTTAGCCTTGGCACTCATTTATTCAGCAGCTGAGTATTGTCTTACAGCATGGGCTTATTCGTTTCACACAAAGAAAATCAACATACAACTTAATTAAAACATCCACAATATTTCAGGCATACTTAAATCTACTCTACCATCGTTACTGGTTCTCTGCAATGTTGCTCTGCCCAGTATTCGCAGAGAGGGAAGCATCACAAAACTCATGATGAAATTACATGATATTCCGTATCTACCATTAACTACAGACTTGTTTAATCCACCACATGACCATCTACCTTCATATCACCCATTGGGGATACGTTTATGGGGTGAGAGCTTCATGGTCTTAAGAGAAAAGTGACAAATTATCTCATCTCTGACCCCACTCTACATCAACTTGGGTTTGATTTACCACAAAAGCAATGGAACCTTCTTAAATCGGATTTGTACTAGATATGAAATTTGCACTGCAGCAAAATTTTGGTGGTGTTTTAGAGACAGTCCACTATGTGGGCAGTCACAAACCATGACACCAATATTATTGAGGACAGCAAAATGACTCAACTTTCTGGAGTTCTTCATCTCTTGAGCATCGTTGATAAACACACAGTGGTTTGGCTTGACCGGACTGTATACAACAAATAAAAGAACTTCTGTGCTGCTGTTTGTTGCAATTAAGACTTGTGGCCGTGAAACAACATGCTAAAGTGCAGAGCTAGTTTTATTGCCCCTTGTGCTAAAAAAATCTTTAGGTAATACTACTGCTCTGGACAACATTTAATTGATATTGAATCTATAAGACAATGCTCCTAAAGACCTGCAACTTAATTTAATATTTTTTGATGAAACAAGGATATTTGCCAAAATAAAAAAAAGGCTCGTTTTGTTCATATACAAAATAGATCCAAGATATCTGAATTTCCAGGGCATAAATGATAGCAAAGAGGTGAGAAGAGTTCTTCACTCTTTAAAAAAAAACAAAAAACCACCTTCTCAAGGAAACATCTTGTTTGTGCTAAAGATACTTCTTCTAGTGTTATGAGGAAACTGAAAAGGGAGAATTCATTGTTCCTATGAAACTGTACAAATATAATCCATTTGTCACTCCATTTTTATTCTTTGATACAAGACCTCAGACTAAACATAACAATGGGACTGTCAAATACAAAAATATCAGATAGAACAAGCAGATCAAATATTGATTAATTAATGAAGCCCAACATGTAACCATCTTAATCCACAGAAATACAATTATGTGTTCACTATTAAAGAAACCAGGACTACTGCAGATTGTCTGCAATAGCACCACAGCATGTGGTTATACAATATGCATAAGACAACTGAGGCATCAACTGATCTCCCAATATGCAACATAATTTTGCAACCAAAAAAAAGCTTACTCACACGAGCATTTGGGCACCTCGCAAGCTAGTTTCCTCTGTGTGCTTTCTCACTGCAACTGGAAAATATTAATAATCTCCCCTTTTATCTCAATAACCCTTCAACTGCTGCAATCTATTTTGTTGGCCCTAAATCACTACTAACAAACAGGAAGGAACCTGAATAAAAGATGTTCCCACAGTGATACTTTTATGCCAGCCACGTTTTCAAACTACATCTTTCAAATTGTCTACTGCCTACAATTCAGACATCTTAATTTTCTACAATTCTCTTTCTATCACTGGCCATAGGAGTTAGACATCCAGCAGACTGGAAAGATCCAGCCCTTGTCGTGAATGTATGTGGTCAATATTGCATACATCCAGAATCCAGTTTTTTTTAAAAAAGGTTCTAGTCCTCATTATTAGAGCCCTGCAAATCTGCAGATATCCATGGACATCAAATTTTGTATCCACACAGGGCGCTACTCATGATTGAAATGAAATCCTTTCAAACATACATCAAATATAATTGAAGCAGTACTATCTATGTGTGCAGACAACCTCCAAGAGGTGAACTTTCCTGGCTACCAATAATCTCATTGGTGTGTTGATTCTAAAGCCTAATGATAGAAAGAGTAAACATTAACTTTTTCATTGCTTATTTAGTGATAGACTGGAGTAGAAATGGTCGTAAAGCCTAAAAAGAGTAGGAATTGGAGACTGATGCAGGGAAAGAAATTCAGGAAGAAGAAATGAGAAGTGACACTAGAACATGTAAAAGGGACAGAACAGAAAGGTTAATGAAGAAGGAAGAGAGAGAGGGGCAGGAAAGAGATATACAGCTGATCTTTAAGGTAAGCATTTTTTACTTGAGTGACGCTGAATGTGGCAATAAAGATATTGAACAAATAAGAAGTAATGACACTAATTAAAAGTTTTGTTACTTCACTAAGGCTTTATTCTACCCATAAAATATTTTGGTCCCATTTTCACTCTTTCCTCTGCAATCACAAAGGTTAGAAACATGATTTTAAACAAAAAGTAAGCTGAGAGTCTCTCAATGATACGATTTCAAAAGTTGGGGCTTTGAGGAAAAACGCCAAACACAAGATCCACATACAATGGTGAGAATTGGCAATATTCTGATCCATAAACCATGATTAAAAATGGAATTTGTCTCTCTCTACCAAATAAATTTAACACCCCTGCCAAAGAAATGCACACATTCAACCACATTCAATGCATACCCAAGTTACCTCTGCAGTCTGAGGTCAATGCAGTTATACAGATAAGAGTAATATTTGGCCCTAAATCATGTAATTTTGTTAAAGCAGCCTTTTTAACCATTCTCCTGTTGTTATATTGATATGGAGATATTACAGTTTATAGGGTTTTTTTCATTACCAACTCTTTAAAGTTACTATACAAGGAGAAAAAAACTCTTCTGATTGCACTCTGTTCTCGTTTCATTTTATCTTTAAAAAGCTTGGATTTCCAGCATAGACACAATGCTAAAGATGCCTGTGCCAACAGGGATGCTGATTATAGTAAAAACTCCACAGTCTGTAAAGTATTTATTCGTCAGTGGATCTTGTTCTACGTGAAAGGCAGTAATCCATTTTTATGAGATACAAAGATGCTCAGTACCCTGAAAAATTACTTAACACTTCATTTCCTACTATAATAAGAATTTTCTTATATGTAACTAAATATTTTAAGCATTTTACTTATTTATAAGCCAAGTTGTGGGTGTCTCAATGTTCCTGGCATCACAACACAGACTGCCTAGAGTGCTGTTGACTATGTCCTTAAACATTTTCTAGGTGTCCTCATAATTGCTTGTCACCTGTAAAGGAGGTTTCAATCCAATGAAAAACTAACATATGGCGAACAGATGGACTCAGAACAGGCATTTGTCAAAAAAGTACTCACACCAAAGACTTTTTGGCTCCAGTCCTTTAGGACTTTCTGAAAAGACCTACTCAAAGCTCCTAGTCACTGATCGGTTAGTGAAGAATCTTGCTTCAAGATCAAATGTCAATTTGATCTTGTAAAAAAGATTTATCAAGGACAACTGGAAAGAAGAATTCCTCCAATGCAGATTTTGTTGAGTGCAAAGTAAACGTTCTGCAAGAGCGACAGGCAGCAATCTATTGCTTTCACAGTCCCAACAGTCCCAACCCAAACACTGGTATCACTCCTCTATAGAGGAAACCCCTAGCAAAAGTCTCTTAATATGACACCATTATTTTTTTAAATAAAAAATAAAACCACGCAATAGGAACGCTCTCAAAGAAACGTTACGTTACTTACTGAGGCGGTAAAACCAGGGTGGTAGGCTGAACTTTTGGTCTCCGTTTTGCGGATACTCCCATCTGGTTGGCAGAACGTTTCAAAGACTGTTGATTCAAAAGGCCAGATGCTAGCCCTGCATGGTACTGCAACTAAAGAGCAAAGGGGAATCAGCAAAGAGACCATATATTAAATACCCTCCCCTTTGCCAAATTGCAATAGTCTAGACATCTCAGACTTTCATCACACGCATCCTTAGTAACATAACAGTTACTTGCTGCTAGTAAGACAGCAACTAATTCTTTGCACTTTATAGCACTTTCCATACAAGCACTTTATAAACATTTAATACAATTCAGACTTTACGACAGGCTTATAAGGAAGGTAGATATTTCCATTTTACAGACACGTAAACCAAGACACAGAGATAAAGTAACATGACCAAAGTAATACAGAAGAAGTTACCATGATCGTTTTATAGGAGACTCCATCTATGTGATGGATCTGTGACCAATACTGTAACATCTGCTATAACACACTTTTAGGCCTGGAAGTGGAGCCTAAAATACATTAAAATTGTAATATTTAATAAGCTAAAGATATAAAATGATTAAGGACAGTGTGCTAATCCTATAAAGCAGAGGCTCCCCAACTTTTCAGCATCACGCCTGCTTTCTGATTTTTGAGAAACCCTCACGCCTCCCCACCTCTCCCTTACCATCACCCAACCCCCTTTTAACCTTCCTAAAAATTCAACTAGTAATTGTACAATAAAAAATAACCACAAATAGGTTTTCTTGATGCAAAATCTTTTCGCTATGAAAATTGCACAGCCACGCCCCCTTGGATTTTCTTCACACCGCCTAAGGGGGCACGCCCCCCAGTTTGGGAACCACTGCTATAGATGCAGTCAATTTCTCTTAAATATATATATTACAGGTGCCAGGAAAACTGATTCCATAATCTGAAGCTCTAACCAAAATAACTTTGTGAAACTGGATATTTCAGAGGCTAATTCAAAAGAATTTTAAAAATCCTCCAAAATCTACAACCATGATTACATGGTCTATAAATATATGCACATTTTCACTGATAGCATTAATTAAAGAAGTAATATAAATAGATTTTTAATGAACAAGACAGGGCAAAAACTATTTGTGAATGAGTAACAAACAGATCATATAAAATTAACCAACAGATTCAGGAATCCTTAAAAGAAGAGAGTCAGGAAGCTGGCAACATTAGGAAAATCTCCCACCCCAATTACTTGCACCTGCTTATTTTGCAAATGAAAATTTCATCTGAGGTAGTGATCTTCCCCATCAATTTATTTTAATTGCCAGTGAAAGACAATATGTAAAGGACATATGTGAACATGCAAAATTTTACTTTGAACACATTCTCAAATAGATGTAAGAAAACATTCATCATAGTGTCCCTATGTTGAAAACAATTATGAAAGGGCAAGAAATTACAAATTAACCTTAACACTTCTTAAATCGTCCTGCTCACAGAGGTTCACCCCACCGCAGATTCTAAAGTAGAAAGCATCAGATTTTTTATTCAATGTTAACCAAGCGGAAGTCCTTCCATATCAGTATCCATATCCATACCCGTCAAAGTGTCTATATATTTGCTTTGAAAAGGACAGCTATTTTACAGTTTAGCAAAACCAAATTCCATGACCGCCACATTAGGAAGGTTATGCCCAGGAATCCATGACTAACAATGTTCAGAAAATAAAATCCACTTAAAGCACCATTCCACAGTATACTGGCTGAAAATGAAGGAAACAAAACCAAGTGAAATTATCTCCTTGAAAATGGCTATAAAAATGAATGAAGCGATCCAGTGAACCAATAAGACTTAAATGTCAATGTTTAGAGCATCCATATTGCTTTTTAATAGATTCCTGATTTACTTGGTCAATTTGCCATGTGATTTATACAGCGCTACGACACACACAAAGATGTATAGCATTCTTAATAAAAGCAGAACTACCCTCTGCTAGGAAAAGGGAGGGCTCTAACAACTTCTCTTAGCCCAATGAATTTTGTTCAAATTTGTTTTTCTTCTACAAATTTCTTAAATGGGAAATCAATGAACAAAGGGACACTACAAGTTTGAAAGACAATGTTTCAAAATGTCAGGGACTTAGTTTTCGATCTCCACTACGAGAATTTGCAATGAGTGCAATATGCACAGTGTTTTATGGAATTAAAGGGAAAGAGAGCTTGGCCGGAGACTCATCTGGCTCTAGGAACATTCCCTTCCTCTTTCTTCATTGCATTTTATTACCATCAGTGCAAACTCAGCTACTTTGTCCCTGCTGACACCACTTTGGAAGAGTTATGTTCACTGTGCAGAGTGGCACGACAGGTATTTTACCCAAATGGCACCACTTTGACCACTTGCTCAAAAGACAGGGAAGAAATTGGTACCATTACAGATGAATTCTTAATATTACCATTTTAAAATGCGATACCATTTGGAAACCTACTAGTGTATTTCACACCAGTGGCTATGTACAAGTCAAGTATGAATGATTTTTTTAAAATTGCTATTCCAGAAACAAGCTATGTCCTTGACGGCTGATTCCCAATAATTCACTGACTTTTGTTAATTAACACCTCCACCCACACACATACACACCCCAATCTATGTTTCCAGGAACCCAACTATCAAAAAAATCCATAAGGGCCCATTAAATATTTATCAAACCATCTTTATAATGAGAGAAAGGGTCAAATTTAATAAATCTGACAGGCGGCTCTTGTCCAATCTAATTTATACATTATTTAAGCATCACATGCTGCACTGTACACAACGCCTTTTTGAACCAAGAAGACTGGACAATGTTATCTTAGTCACAGGTTCTGAAGAACAGAACCAAGGCTGAAGGTAATTCAGAAATTATTACTATTTACAAATGCAGACATAAGATCTAATACATACAGATAATGTGGTCTAAACACCAAATGTGCACTTACAATGCACACTCTCAGTTCCATGAGAGCAAATCTTTTTTTTAATAATAGTTCTTTACTCTTCAAACTAATGTATTGGTTTTTTGTCAAGGTGAAATGTGCGTTGAATAAAGAATGGGGTAGGTGGTAATAACCTTTTCATCCCACCTGGGTTACTCAAGGTTTTCTGTTCTGATACTCCATTTGTAGTTACTCTTTTTGTTCTGGTTTCATGGGCTTTTTACTAAGCATTAAATTATAACACTGTAGTTATTATACGAGCTAATAAAAAACTGCTAGCTATTCTATCATCATAAATTTCCTATACAGGAAGTATCTTAGAGGGTATATACAACCAATAATGCCCACCTCAATTATTCAAAATTTATGAGTCAGACACTTTTTTTTAAAAAAAGTTTGGTGTGGTGGTGGTGGGGGGCGTTGTTTTTTGTTTTGTTTTAAAGAAAATAAGTGTGTATGTGTGGGGGGTTATTTGCCTTTTAATCTCTGTGCCCTTAAAGTGATTTCAAGGTTTCTCTGCAACCATGAGGTCTAGAAATTTTTCTTTAAAAAGTAGAGACTCACTTGCAATTGCACAACTCCTAGGAAAATAACATTTAAAAAACGATATGAGATTTGCAATAAATTTGTGAATAACCAACGTTGGGTAACTAGGATGTCTTTTAATGATAAACTGAAATTATGTTTAAAATAGTGCAAAATATATATAATTTTACACAGTAGGATTCCACTGCTTTACTGATTGCCCTATTTCTACTTGTTCACTCTGGCATGCAATAGTCAATGCATTTATTTTGTCCTCAGTAATACTAATATATATGGTGATACAGGTCACAAACACATCTGTTGGCATATTTCCACCATTTCTTGGAGGGAAAAAAGTCCTTTGAAACATTTTTCTAACTAGTAATTATAAGTATTATTTAAAAACAAAACTTTGAAAGAATCATAGCCTTCATATGAAAAATTGTAAATACTTGCTATTATTTTTATTTGGTTCAAAAGCCAATTCTCAGGCTTCTGGATGGTGAAAAAATATTTGGCTTCTGAAGCTGAAGCCAGTCTGGGATTTTTAACAGAAGACATTGGTCAAAAACGGATTCAGTATAAGTAGGAGGAGGAAGTTCAAGAAGTTCAAGAAGTCTAAGACTTAGCCCAATGGCTCTCAACCAGGCATACACCTAATCCTGAGGATTCTCAGAGGTCTTCAAAGAAGTCCATCAACTCATCTAGATATTTACCTACCTTTACAACAGGCTATGTAAAAAGCAGGGGTGAAGTTAGTGCAAATTAAAACTTCATACGGATTACGTGTTTATACTATTCTATATATTAAACACTGAAACGTAAGTACAATATTTATATTACAATTGATTTATTTCATAATTATATGGCAAAAATGAGAAAGTAAGCCACTTTTCAGTAATAGTGTACTGTGACACCTTTGTGTTTTTATGCCTGATTTTATAAGCAAATTGTTTTTATGTGAGGTGAAACTTGGGGATACACAAAACAAATCCGACTCCCATAAGGGGTACAGTACTCTGGAAAGGTGCAGCACCACTGCCTTAGACCATCCCTTCCTTCCGAGCATCACTCAGAGAGTTTGTCACGTGACTGAAAAGCTTTCTGCCTTCATTCCTCAGAAGAGAGAGGCACAGCTTCGTCCAATCCGATGAGGCGCTCAGCCTCTACCGTGAGAGTAGGAATGCTTTCAATTTATTAATTTCAATGGATGCTGCGTACCCTGAAGAAGCAGACCTATAAGCCATCTCATGAGTAACTTGCTATATCAAAGATCTGACTCAGACCGATCTGACACTGTAAATATTTCATTAAGCTATTCTGCATAGATACAAATATCACATTGCTCCAAATGATATGTTCTCCAGTTGTAACCAGAATGTTTCAATAAAAAATATGTCCCAGAAATCAGGCGCAATGGTTAGACTGTCAAAAGTTTCTTGTATTCTGGTATTTTCAATGATCACCACCCAAGCTGCTGTTGACAGTTGCACACATTTAACGGGCAAGACGCTAAATGGCAAAACTTGTCAGATTAAAATATGCAATACCTATTGTACCTGAATGTTGACAAATTAAACAGCATTATAAATCATCATCATCATAACCACCATTCAGGATCCTACATCATTTAGAATCTCTATTACAGTAACTCATCCATATAACTTTCCATTCTGGGGAATTCCAACTGGGTGGTGAGAAGCTAAGGTACCACCAATAAAATGCTAAAAACCTAAGATTGGCCATATAGGATCAGACTAATGGTCCACCTAGTCCAATATCACTGTATTACCCCAATATCACTGTATTACTCTATCCTCTAAAATTACTTCAGTGCAAGTTATTGAAGTTTATCTCAACAGGTTTTACCATTCGGATCATACTAGATCAAAGGCCTTTTTCATACATCGTTCACACACTGGAGATTCTGGACTTGACAGGTGACTAAACAATCCATTACATTCCACTTATTGAAGATACTATTTAGCTAGCAGAAACTGAAAAGGTGCCTGTAGCATTTAAAGTTTTTTATCATATTAGTTCATTGGAGGGCATAGATAAGCATTTACAGAATGCTCCCCATAAGTATCTGGCCCAAGCCAGACAGCTAATGATCCAACCAGCAGACCAAATTCAATGATGAATCCTGATGGTCACATGCCACCTGAGGCAAGTATGGGCATATACGAAGATATTAGTTCACAGTACTCACTAAATTCACATATTAACGTTCCCTAAAATTCTTTTTTGAGTAGTAATCTTTTTGTTTAAAAAAAGTTTAAAACACAAAATCTAGTGTGTGTAATCATTCATATAATGGCAAAGTGACTTCTTCCAAAATCTTAATTGTAAATATTACAGGAACACACATATATAAATATTTCAAACAAAGTGCTTTGGGGGGGGGCGGGGTTGGAGAGAACGGGAAGCAATAGGAATTTATTTTTTTTAAGTATCTGGTTACAACCTCCCTGAGAACAGGGGCTTCCTGGAAGCAGTGATAGATCCTTATCCATCACAGGACTTTCTAATTCCAAAGGGGTAGCCGTGTTAGTCTATTGTAGAAAGACAACAGAGTCTTGTGGCACTTTTAAAGACTAACAGATTTATTAATCGCATGAGCTTTCGTGGGAGAAAATCCCACTTCGTCAGACGCTTTGAAGATAGGCCACCATAACATTAGCAAAAACATGCACATTTCTCTCCTTTTAAAATGCACAGTACTTTGCCCCTCATTAAAATGCTTCCCCCTTTCAGCTAATGAGGGATTCTATTACAACGAAACTGTAGTAGTTCTTTTGAACCCATCTATGGGCAAGCCAACAGAACATTCCCTCGGTTTCATCTTTGCAGACAAAGGCAGGCAAGAGAGAAGTTACATTACTTTAATTGATACTTTTAAAACCATATCTCAGATAATGAGGCCAGTTTGGAAATTCTTTCTCTCCCCCCCCCCCCCCCCCCAAAGCCATGTTTGATCATTTTAGGATAGCTGAATTCTCAACTTAGTCAAAACAGCATCAATAGAACAAAAGAGCAGGTTCTCCAATTTATTTACTTATTTTCTCTTGCTGAACTAAGTTTCAGACCTTCCAATTAATAGGAAGGCAAGACACCATGTATTTGCTCTAGGTTTTCAACTTAATTAGAACACTGATTTTTTTTTTTTTAAATGCATTTCTTCCACCCCCTTCAACTTACTAGGCAGCCTAAGCATCAAGTATCGTACCCCATCTGTGGATGTAACAGAAGTTATCCCATTACTTTTTCCCCTTCAAACTCCTGTATTACAGTTGTCCTTTTTTTCCTACAATCTCTGCTTCAGCTAGGCTGTGGAATTAAAGAGCTCACATTTAAATTAAAAATCTCTTCCATGCAACTGTTCCTATTTGTACTGAAACCATATGCATAGTGCCACCGCCTTGGTTGCAAATAGAAGAATGGGTCCTTTCAGCTCTCTTTGAGATGTCATACGAGGAAAACAAAATGTGCGTCTTTCTCAATCTGTGTAGCTTTAAACACTGCTTATTTTAGCATTTCTCTCCTTTATTATGTCTATTTTATTCCATTCTCTCTGAGCCAACTATTTATGCTGTAAGTGCTGTTTTAAGGAGTATCAGACTGCAGCCGTCAAGTGTGGTCTTGTTTCATATTTTCTTTCAATACAACTTCAGCATGGAACTCCTAAGTCTGTGAACTGATCAACCTTGTCCTCGCTTACTGCTTTCAGAGAAGGATTAAGGTTTTGGGAAAAAGGAGGGAAAAATTATGGCGCGACATAACTTTGTGACCCCCCTTTGCAGAAAAAAAAGACTTGCAAAACCATATAAAAACAGTATATTACTATTAGCAAGAGCTAATTAGATTAGCAAAGGAATTCCAGTATCATTTCTTCTTGATATGCCAGTATTTAACTGTTGACAGGAATGTCTTTATTTTTGGTCTAATGGGATCAGGTAGTTATGTTGAATTATTAATTATTATTATTATTATTATGAAATAGTCTTAGAAAAACTCAGATGAAGGCACCATCAACTACAGTAGCTTTCCATGAGCTTTATATCTTCATTCAAAACCCCGTCAATTTCTGAGAAAGACTGAGCTTGAGAGCTATAGCAGGCGTTATCGGTATAGATAAACTTAGGCGAGAGTGTAGCTGGCAGACTGCTGATGTACACGTTGCACATCGCCTTTGCACTGAAAGAGGCCTACTGACATGAGAAAAATTAATGCTTTGCACTTCATTAAGACATTAAAGATTAGAATTCGAGAGAACCAGAAACTGCAAAACTATTGTCATTTGGATGCAGTCTAATGAAAATTCATTTTAATCCATTTACCATCTAAAGTCCTCAGGATTAAAATTGACTGTTGTATAGTAAAGTTTATATATCATAATTTAGTCTGTACACAACAGGAGAAAAAAGTGGCCAAGGTTTCAGAAGTGCATAGTGATTTGCAGAAGTGCCTCAATTTTTAATGCCCAACCAAATGACATATGGGGCCTTTATTTTCAAAAATTGCTAAGTATCCCACCTCTAAAAGTTAAGGCGTTTCAGATTACTCAAAATTGGGTACCCAGAAATCTGTAGTCACTTTTGAAAATCTTGGCCAAAAAGGTTCTCAAGCCTTCGAAGAGTTAAGTTATGAATGCTTTTAGAAAGGAAAACAAAATTCATCGGGTTTGATTGATAAAAGTGTAGTTTTTAACTAAAACTGAAAAAAGTGAAGATTGGCAACATTTTTCCCCAGTATAATTTGCTTCCTTTGCTTTTTTTCCACCAGGCTACACATAAATCAAAAAAATGTTAAAGAGGCCCATACATCACAAACTGGCATTTCAAAACTATTTACGAAGTCTGTAATAGAGGACAGAACATATAAAAGTGTGACCAGGAAACCGGAATATAAGTGAAAGGCAGCTCCCACCTTCCATTTGGGGTTAATTAAATTTGGAAATAACTTCATTGAGAAGTTAGGATATTTAATAACAATGCTGATAACTCAGGGTTACAAAAGAGGAAAATTAATATCTGACCTCAAACAAAAATGTGGGTTTGAACAACTTACCTGCTCCATGATTAAGCACAAAAATCTGAAAACTAAATGAGGAAATGATACTTTGATAAGGTTTGAAAAAAGCATGCAAGCACAGCTGGCACTTGCAGAAAGACTGGAATCCAAAATCATGTTTCTGAAAAAAATCCAATGCTTAACTGTATAGCTGTATTACATTCTCAAACCCTGAGACCTAAACGTGTACCATGCTACTTATATAGATGAGGCTTTCTTAACAGAAGAAAATTAAATAAGATAATCATCTCCTAATTTAAAAGAACAGACATGGATTATAAAAAATTTAGCTGTCCATCTGTTAAAATATCACACACAGACTAGAGAGTGCAAAAAGCACAGAGATGTTTTACAACCAAATCCAAAAAGTACAGTAGTCTGAACTGGTGTAATAAAGACATATGCTTTGCAAAAACACCTCTTTCACTACACAGATGTCTTTCACCATACCACAAAGAGAAACAGCTATGAATTATGTAATCCTTACTTCCGAAAAGAGATCACGTATTCTTACTCTTATCTGCAATACTTGGGTATGCTGACTGATCAGAGAAACTAGAAAAAAATAAGGACATATAACAATCCAATTTAAACTAAGAAATGTATATTCAATATTCATTTACTGAATATTGACAGCTCACTGAAATTACCAGTATCTTATGCGTAAAGAGCTCAGATGTCAGAGCAATGGGTACAGCCTAAGACATTAAACAAACAAAAACAGAAGACAGTCACCGTCACCACCTTTTGCGGGAGTGAATCAAAAGCTTTTTTTCTGCTACTATGCAAGATTTGCTACAAGTACTTGTGATGATATTTGTGTACACAAATGGAACATGCTTTATATTACTGTCTATGGGAAATTATTATGGTGTTATAGGGTAACTAGTCACCCAGTCACTCACAGGTCTAATGAAAATCTGCTTTATTGCTGAGTAAGCAACAAATAAGAAACCACTAGTGTTAAAAAAACGTGTGTTATATCTAGTCTGCCATTTGCTTTCACGGTTTCTATTTGGCAAGCAATATATGTTTCAAATGACAGAATCCAGTATTTAAAAAGTGAGCATCCAAGTCAGTTGCAACCTGAGAAAAAGGCTCAAGGTGCCACATTAGTCTGGAGGCCACATTACCTGTAATTACATATCAGTTTACTACAGTCAAACAATTTTATTTCTCATTTTACTGCAATAGTTAAAGGTTTTTACAATAGCAGATGCCTTTCCTCCCACACATCAATTAATTTGCAAATGCACTCAGGTTGTAGAAATAATGAAGTGCTGAACGCTTTTCTATTGGCAAGTTTTGCTATAAGGAGGTGGATGCTGTAGGCGAGGTGCTAACTGTGCGGCTGCTATATACATGCCAAGGGAGAGATACGCCACATGAAACCTGGTCGACAGCTAACAGTGCACATCAATTATTTCATTTACCCCTTCCCCACCACGAAGAGAAATACACAATCCAAAAAAAGGCTTATTACTATATTTACCTAGATATATATTTATAACATGCTATAGTAACATCTGAGATTTTTGCTATCCCAAGAAAAGCTTCCAATTTGGACACCAACGAAGAGGGGGAGAGTGATGTACACAATTTCAAACGTATATTGTTAATTCCATCAAAAAAAGCTTACATTAAAATAATACTGAGGTTGCAAAATCATGCACTAACGTTAGGAAATGCCTGAAATAACAACCAAGCAAGCTGGTGTTATTTGAATGAACCTGAACTTGCTGGATAATCTGAAAGTAATATAATCTCTCTCTGAACCTACAGAAGAGGCTACTGCTGTCAAAAGCTGGTTTAGCACTTCCACAAATTCTGGCTCCACGTGCTCAGTCAGTGACTTTCACACCTCTGATGAGCTTCTTTAAAACTTAAGCATGAAATGTAAT
This sequence comes from Pelusios castaneus, assembly GCA_007922175.1. Classification (NCBI taxonomy): domain Eukaryota; kingdom Metazoa; phylum Chordata; order Testudines; family Pelomedusidae; genus Pelusios; species Pelusios castaneus. The sequence goes on from ML685804.1 coordinate 8,447,418, forward strand.
CCCTAATATTATTTCATTTATTTTATTTTATTTCTTTTAAATAACGTAAATTTTAGACCTCAACACAGGTTGTCCTAATACCAAAAATAAATAAGTTTTCTTTTTTTAAAATAAACCTAATTTAAATTAAAATTCCAATTTTTTCTAATCAATTTTTATTTGCCGTTTCTGTTGCAATGCATCATTTGTCTTCTGAAATATGGAGCCTTCTCCCCCATACGTCTCCTTCTCTTCTCTCCTGCTGTCTCCATCACCCTGCCTCCTTTGTCCAGTATTTCTTGGGTGGTGCCTTGAGTCTTTCCCACAAATCCTTTCTAAATCCCTGCTTTGTCACCGCCATTTCTTTATTGGCAGTTTTCCACTCTCCATTCCCCACTGCCTGCAGAACAAAATAGGAAGAAAGTCTCAAGGGCTATGTCTACACTTGTAATTTTAAGTCGACTTTAACTGAGACTTAGTGAGTCTACAATTGAAATTAAAGTTGACTTAAAGGGGAACTTACAAAGTCGACCTAGAGTGCCCACACTGGACGCCTAGGTCGACTTCTAGGGGTTAGGGGGACCTTGGGCAGGTCCATGATGGCAGGGGGTGCACCCCTTGTGTACAATGGGGCAAAGGGGGACAGGGACCCTGGCAGGGCATGACGCTGTCTGGATTTAGGGAAGCATTTATGATATTATTTTCTATTAATATCTCATAAATGCTATAATCCATAGGAACTATGTCATGTATGGTATCAATAGAAAGATAGTAATTTGCTGGCAATGATTATATAGTTTATGGATAGGAATTGTATTTGTATTAGAAGTTAGAAATTTGGTGTTATATCTATACTTTAACTTGTGTGATTCTGTGAAAATGCCCCGGACAGGAGGCTGTCTACAACCATTGTCTCCTTAATGGCTCATTAGATTTCTCCCTAGGCCCACTGTACTTGGGAGCCTCTACAACCATTGTGTCCTTATGTTAAGGAAGCTCCCGACTTAAGAAAACTGTAGTGTAGACGCAAGGTAAATTAAGTGGACTTAATTGACAAGTGTAGACGCAGCCAAGGTGCTGCATTCTGATTAGGCAGTCATTAATGACCCACCTAGTGCACTGAGTGCATGTGACATGCTTAAAGCCTTGGCAGCTAGAGTGGACACACACAGACATATAGCATTTCATAACAACTTCACGATATTAATCAGAATTCATAAGTTGTACAGACAAATTCCCCACAACGTCATGTGCATCCTAATATCTTAGTGCTTCACCATTTTACAGATGGGGAACTGAGGGCACAGAGGTTAAAGCTAAAATTATCAAAAAATATTCACTAATTTCAGGTGCCCAAATCTGAGACGCCAAAGACCAGATTTGTCAGAGTACTTGACATTTTACAGAACTTTTCGGATCGGTTGCAATTACAGGTGCTCAGTACTTTTCCATAGATGTCTTAAGTTGTAGAGCCCAAAAATGAGTAACTACAAAGTGGCCACCTATTAAAATTTTTGTTTACATGACTGCCTGGCAACACATAAGAACTGTGTGGCAGAGGCATGGATAAAAATGCAGTTCTCCAGCATGATTTTCAACTGCCTTTACTATGGAACAAACATTTCTTCTTCCAGTTCTCCTCATTCAGGGCACATCTTTCAACTTTGGCAACAAATTAAGAAGGGATCCTACAGGCAGCAGCCTCATCATGACACAACCTTTAATAGGGCCAGAGCAAGGTCCAGCTTGTGCACTAAATGAGGCAGGGGTCATGTGAATAACATACTATAGGTTCATGCAACTGAAGACTTAAAATGCAAAAAGCAGCCAAATTAAGGTTGTTTCTCAAATTTTGATTTTTTTTTTTCTGGGATAACAAAAGGCACCAGGCTGATCCCATCCAAATAGAGAGAGATATTATAGGCCAAGACAAAACACGTCTATGCACTTCCCTGCCTCACTTTCCTCACCACTCTTGAGCATTCTTTGGGCTTTGGTCCGGAGCCCAAGATCCCCAACAACAACTGCACATAGCCTCTCTCCCTCTCATACAGCGTCCTTCTTTGTAGCACTTCTACAGTACTGTGATAAGCACTGTAAAAAAAAAAAACCGACCATGAGGAAATAAATAGTTCTGTGTTCACTGAAGTGTTGGCTGATGTGTGTAAATAAGGCATGTGGTAACATACTGAAAGATGAAAATAAAACAAATATTGAATAGCTACCCACTCAGCAAGCACTGTCCATCCTACGTACTGAATGAGGGAGAGATATGACGGGAGAAAAAAAAAGTAACCTAGCAATCAAGTTTTTTAAGACATTTCAGACACACTCTCCTGGGGGCCAATTTAAGAGTGCATGTCCAATCTTAATTCTGGCATTTCCTAATTTCTGAGAACTTGACTTTGCAACTTTTGTTTTTGATTTAAATATTAATAATGGAATTTTAACAGTTTTCAGTTTTTAAACTTTAAATTAGTCTCCAAGTGGCAAAGAAGCAAGGAAATATATTGGTAAGATTATCGCTTCATTTTAGATCAGCTTATGGTGTTCGTACTATTTCAGCATGATTCCATACATAAAATCTCAAAGTTCCAAGATGTCTGTATAATTCAGGTAAAATATTTCCATAAACATTCCTCTATAGCACTTACAAGGGAAGGGCTGAATCATCTACTAGTGCAAAGAAGCTAAGAAATGAAAATGACAAGAAATAGTCTATTATCATTGTTTACTTTCTTTACATCTCTCAGCTTGCACAAACAGAATGAAGTACTAAAAGCCATAAGCAATGTAAAACCGTGTCACTTTTAATAGGCTAAAATTGTTTTAGTAATACCAGTAAGGGAATTTATATTTTAAAAATATATGATTTTCAAGCTGACCTTGTCCCTTCAAAATTTTTGTAACATCTTCAGTTTCAATTTGAGCAAGTGAACCTTCTTCTTCTATATTAAATGCAAGACACTTTCGTGGTATGATCAGTAATATTAATAATGTAATAGTAGCAATTTCAAAAGCAGCAATGCAGCATCAACACACGCATACCCACCTGAATGGAAATGAAACCATGTATATCATTGAAATTTTTAATACATTAGGGGGGAAAGCAGATCCTATATAGCTCAAGTATTTGAATTTTCCTCTTTGGACTCTACAAGCACATGACCTTGTCACCCCTCACAAACTAACACCAGCATATCTGATGCAAGACAATACGTTCTCCACTTTATTGGAATCAGAGAAGTGGAGGGGAAGAGACAATGCTTCTCAAGCCCAAACCCAAGTTGATAAATACTAGATTTTCACTATCACAGTTGTCAGCTCACTGAAGAACACTCAAAAATACAAAACCCCAAAACACTCTAATGGCCAGTACTATCCTATTTACAACCAAATGATCTGAAATAATGCAAACTCCACATTTAACTAGTCCTTCACTCAGATGTCATCAGAGGAGGTTTAGCCTAGAGCAGGCCTCAACAAATCAATGCTCCTGGTCGCCATGACAACCAGTTTTAGTAGTCTGGTGCCTAACTCCACTGCAGAAATGTAAAGGAGGGGCACCCTCTGGCGACCAAAAGTAAAATTGCTGGCACCTAGCTGTGAACCAATGTTGTCCACCCCAGGCTTAGAGACTCAGCCAGCTTTAAATTACAAGGTCATCGAGATAAAAAGAAAGGGCATTCTTAAATTATTCGTTTTATTGGATTTCAAAGTGACTGATGTGCATTTGATTTTTCACGCATCAGCCACCCTGCAGTATCAAGGAACATCCAACCTCTTTTCAATAACCTAAATCATTAAGCATCTTTCACCTAAGCGTAAGATATTTTAGCTTTTCATTTAAAAGGGAGCCCTTCTTTTTTTCCCCACTCACACTTTACAACTAGCAAATACTGAGAAAATCTTAAAGGAGCAGGATGCATAGATTCATCAGTGTACAGATTTAAGAGACTGAGACTTCTTGCCTTCGTACTTAATTATTAATGACAAAGACCATTTATCTTTTGCTTCAAGTATCAGCAGTGACCATCACAAAAGAAAGGTTACAAATTCAATTACATTAATGTGGCTACCCACATTTGCTTCTTTGGCACATTCACTAGAAGGTAAATCACGTGTATTAATAATCAACAATTACTCCAGTAAACTGAACAATTGTATAGGTACCTAGTGAGTTTTGCTTCTGCAGCCTTATACTTCACACTAACCCAAAGTTACAGTCCTTCCTTCAGACAAGAAATAGTAAATCACAGTGATTTCAGCTACTTAATCTCTCTTTCTTACTAGAATTAGTATTCCATTCAGAGAAATGCCTTTGGCACCTAAAGGGCCACACACCACTTTTCAGAAAAAAGGCTCTTGCAGGTGAAAAAATGGCTGGATCTCACTAGACGCTTTCCTGCCCTGCCATAGACATTGCGTGACTTTTCACAAGTCACTTAGCCCCACATTTTCAAGAGACTACGGATATTTTTGTGACCATCTTGAAACACTTTTGACCTGATTTTTAGAAATGCTGCGCGCACACAACTTCTACTGACTTCAGCTGGAGTTTTGGGTGTTCTGAAAACCAGACAAGTTATCACAAATTGAGAAAGAAAAACAAAAACACACACATACACAAAAAGAAAACCAACCCCAAAGTGGTCTCTTGAAAGTGTGAGTCTAAGCGACTCAGGCCTTGTACACACGATCAGATTATCGCGCATTAAAGCTCATTACCGCGCGATAGCAACAACGGCGTACACACGTGCAACAGGGCTCTTGCGCGTTAAGTGCCTTGTTGTCGCGCAATCCAACAACCACTCCGACGAGAGTGGTAACAGCTGTTGCGGATCATATATTGCGCGTTTGAGCTCGTGTGTACGCTTACCGCGCATTGACTGGAGTCCGGAACTGTCCCAGCATTCCCAAGTCGTCCTCTCTGGTCTCCCCCCCCCACCCGCTCTGTGGCCGTGACGAAACTGTCCCCGCCCTGCCCCGAACTTATTCCCGGGATTTTCAAATTTCAAGTCTGTTTCACTTCCTGCTCTCTTCCTCGTGGAGTGTGTTTGTGCTCCGATCATCAGTAGCAATGGCGGCCCGCCGTGGAAGACGCGCACCCCTTTGGAGCACGGCAGAGGTGCTGGACCTGATCAGCATCTGGGGAGAGTCCGCCGTGCAGGCGCAGCTACGCGGCAGCAGGAGGAATTATGACACATTTGGCATAATTTCTCGGGCCATGTCAGAGAGAGGGCATGATAGAGACACAGTGCAGTGTAGATCAAAGGTGAAGGAGCTCAGAATTACCTATCACCGAGCGAAGGAGGGAAACCGCCGTTCTGGATCAGCGCCTGCAACATGCAGGTACTATAAGGAAATAGAAGCCATCCTCAGCGGGGACCCCACAACCACTGCCAAAAGTCCCGTGGACACTTCAGCCCCTCCTCGTCCGGTGATTGCCAGAGCCGAGCAGGATGAGGACGTTGTTGAGGAGGAGGAGGAGGAGGAGATGGAGGATGACACGGAGGAAAGCGCAACCGCGTGTAGCCAGGAGCTCTTCAGCAGCCCCGCTGAGACGTCCACCCAAGGCTTGAACTGCAGCTTGTTCTCTGAGGCGGCAGAGGGGGGTTCAGGTAAGTTTCTCCTTCATTCAGCTCTGCTCCTGCTAAAATATCATTGTCTGGGGTGGGGGTGCTTGCGGGTCCCCGCTGTGCACGCTATTTACTCTGCATTCATTAGCAGGGCATCAATACAAGCAGTGATTGTAAAATAATCATCTGCATTTAGGTCAGAAAAGGTTTCCTCGATGTACCTCCAGAGCCTAATACTCAGGTTAGATGGGAGAGCGTTTGTGTCTGCGCTCCCAAAGACGGACACTCTGCCTCTCCAGCTGCAAAGCACAGCCCTGGGAACCATGGCAGCACACAGTGCAGCAGCATACGGTCCCGGCCTGCTACCGGCGGCATGTAGGAGATGTATTCTAGATGGAAGGGGCACTCTGAGGAGAGGGATATTGGGTTCCATCTGTGTGCCCTCTGCAGATTCTTAGCCCCCGGTAAGCCGTCTATTAGAATGTACCTTGTCTGCTTCAGCGCAGCGTAGTGTGTTGACCGCCCTGTACCTTCCAGTGGAATGTGCTACTGGAAGGTTACATTGGCTATCTATGCTATGTGTTAACAATGTCTATATTGTTATTTTTGTATTAGAATTGAGCTTCACAAGGCCGGTGTCTACCCCAGCTGACCGAATGAGAAACATTAGGCGGCGTTCTCGAAGAAACAGGGAGGATATGTTTAATGACCTGCTGAAAGCAACACAAGAATCCGCAAGGGAGAATAGAGCCTGGAGAGAGGAATCCCAGCAGAGGAGGCAGAAACACAGGGACGAACTGATAAGCGTCATGAAGGAGCAAACAGAACTGCTAAAGAACATGATAGCTTTGCAGTCCCAGGCGATAAATGTCCGGGCTCCACTCCAGACAGTTCAGCCGTGTATGCCTCCCACACACCGCAGTCCCTCAAAGCATTTCTTTGAAGGCCACCCTCCACCCCGGTACAGGACAACATCCAGCCCCCCCCCCCCCCCAAGCTACTTTTACGAGACCCGCAGCTACACCAACCTGTAACCCCACCCCCATCTTTCAGGTTTCAATAAAAACAGTAACAAATACTTTGAAGAATGCATTTATTTATACACATTACTGAAATGATCCTAAGGTGCACCTCATGCGTCATGGAACTTAACTAGGGAAGGGCATCATTGAAATGCTCCCTGAGTGCCTCCCTTATGCGAGCAGCTTCTCCTTGTGCCACCCTAATACTCCTAGTGGCTGGCTGCTCGAATGCTTCCTCGAGGCGCTGTGCCTCTGTAGCCCACGTAGGGGAAAACTTTTCTCCCCTACTTTCACAAATGTTATGGAGGACACAACATGACGCAATCACGGCAGGGATCTGGTCCTCCGCCAAGTCCAGCCTCCCATACAAACAGCGCCAGCGCCCTTTTAAACGGCCGAAGGCACACTCCACAGTTATTCTGCAGCGGCTCAATCGGTAATTGAACCGCTCCTTGCTGCGATCAAGGTTCCCAGTGTAGGGTTTCATGAGCCATGGCATCAGTGGGTATGCTGGGTCTCCGAGGATGACTATGGGCATCTCCACCTCCCCCACTGTTATTTTTTGATCAGGGAAAAAGGTGCCCCCTTGCAGCTTCCGGTACAGACCAGTGTTCCTGAAAATGCGGGCATCATGCACCTTTCCCGACCACCCAGCATTGATGTCCGTAAAACGCCCCTTGTGATCCACGAGTGCTTGCAGCACCATGGAGAAGTAGCCCTTCCTGTTTATGTACTCCGTCGCGAGATGGTCTGGAGCCAAAATAGGGATGTGTGTGCCGTCTATGGCTCCCCCGCAGTTAGGGAATCCCATGGCAGCAAAGCCGTCCACAATCTCTCGAACATTGCCCAATGTCACTGTCCTCCGTAGCAGGATGCGATTGATGGCTTGGCACACTTGTGAGAGGGCTAATCCGACGGTGGTCCTCCCGACTCCAAACTGGTTTGCAACGGACTGATAGCAGTCGGGAGTCGCCATCTTCCATACAGCAATCGCAACACGCTTCTCCACAGTTAGGGCTGACCTCATGTTGGTGTCTTTCCGTCGCAGGGCAGGGGCCAACTCTGAGCACAGTTCCAGAAAGGTTGCTTTCCGCATTCGAAAGTTCTGTACCCACTGCTCGTCATCCCACAGCTGCATAACAATGCGATCCCACCACTCGGTGCTCGTCTCTCGCGACCAGAAACGGCGTTGCACCGTGTGCAGATGATCGGTGAAGGAGCTGAGCAACGCGGTGCTGTTGCTCTGCATGGCATCGATCAGCCCCTGCTCCTCGGTGTCCTCATCTGACTCGGAGCTCATTGCGTACTGAGCAACAAGCCGAGATGTATTCAGAATGTTGAAGGCGACAATGGAGATCATAGCAGGATCCATGCTGTCGCTGTAGCGATTGATTGCAAGTGGTGCGTTGCGTCACTGCAATGTTGAAAATAGGCGCGAGTTGCTATTGGCAACGAGGAAGACGCTAGGGGAACACAAAGCACCATGGGAAACTGACACTTTACCCATGGCGCTTTGCGTTCCTTTCCTTCATCCCATGATTCATAGCGCCAACTTAGGGGAAAATGGAACGATGGGATAGGTGCCCAGAAGTCATTGCGCTCAACCGCGATAATGCGTGTAATTTTGTTGCGTTGCAGGGAGCAACGTGTGTACGCGTTGTCCCGCAATAAAGGTCACGTGAGTTTTGTAGCGCGATTGCCTTGTTGCGCTTTAATCTGATCGTGTGTACATAGCCTCACTCAGGGTTGTGATATGCCTTTTCACACTTCTGAAAGTGTGTTCTCCTATTTCCTTATCTGTAAAGCAGGCACCATGTTATAAAAGCACTCCAAGGTTAAGTTTAGTAATGGATGAAATATTCTATTACAAATGCAAAGTAACATTATCCAACACATGAAACACATCCTTACATGACTCCTCCTTTGAGCAAAGCTCCCCATTCGGAACTGGCAAGGACAGCTCAACCTGAAGGAGTTCATTCAAGCCTGAGAAAGCAGAAAACCTCCAGCAACCACATTTTAGAGAGAGATGGAAATCAACTTAGAAACAGCTGACTTGGGAGCTCTCTCTTCACGATCTGTGTGTGTGTGTGTGTGTGTGTGTGTGTGTGTGTGTGTGTGTGTGT
>ML685804.1:8456133-8650089 GCA_007922175.1 Pelusios castaneus
TGTGTGTGTGTGTGTGTGTGTGTGTGTGTGTGTGTGTGTGTGTGTGTCCGTCCGTCCGTCCGTCCGTCCGTCCGTCCAACCCATCTTATACCAGAAAGCAAAGCTTTCACTCTTTTATATTCCCAGGTGACATGCTAGGACTTCCCACACCACCTTATAATTCCCCTTGAAAGTGAACAAGTGCATCTGTAAGTCCAGCCAATATGGTGGGACTACAATGATCTCCATTCCTAAAATGTTCTGCACTTCTGCCACAATTTCAGTGTTGCTTTACTGTAGTAGGCTATATCCATTCAGACGTATATGTAACTGTGAGCTAAAGAATCAAAACAAACAAGGAGTGCTGTGGCACTTCAAAGACCAACACATTTATTTATCGCATGAGCTTCCATGGGAGAAAATCCCACTTCGTCAGACACTTTGAAGAAATTTGTTAGTCTTTAGAAGTGCCACAGGACTCCTTGTTTGTTTTGCTGAAGTAGACGAATACGGCTCCCCCTTTGGAACTAAAGAATCAGGTGGTTCTGATATAACACCCACATAGTTGATATAGCAAAAAGTACCTGGGCTTCTGAGAGGTACTAGTCTTACAATGGCTTTTCCTGTATTGTAAGGAAAAGCTAGCCTGTCATTGACAATCCTACTCCCCCTACCCCCTCAAAAAAACCATATCTCTCTGAATCCCCCAAGGGGCAGACACTTCATGGAGCTAAGCACCCTGTCCTCCATTTTGTATCACCTCCCACCCAGTACTACACAAGCACAAGTTCCTGAAAATTATTGGAAATGGCTGGTTCATCCTGACCAGTAAACTGGGAATGTTTTTATTGTATGTTTATTATTCTTTTATAAAAATTTCTTTGGGTCCTAACAGAAAAACAAGACACTATATATTATGTGACATTAAATTTAATGTTTTTAAAAACATGCATAAAATGGTAGATTCAGGGTTAAGGTTTCCCATAGTGACCTTTATTTTATCCCTTTGTGTATATGATACTATTGTAAAAGTCTGTCTCCATACGATCATACAAAAGGTGGCAAAGTGATACACAAACAAGGGTATGTTTTGGGGAACGTGAGAGGCAGGAATTTTAAAACAATGCAAGCAAAGAACAAGTTTATGGTTTGTAATGTTTTAATTTACTGTGTAAGCTAACAATGTCTAATACATCTCCAGTCAGGAGGCTTTGACTCTAGCTACATGCCTCCCAATAGCTGATTTCTTACCATAGCCACAGTTCAGCATCATGGATATTTAACAGCTCATTCAAAATACACTTACTGCCTTAGAGGCATTAAAAAATAAGACTTACTGTGTCTCTTTACTGACAGCAGCAAAATCGCTGCCATCAGTGCAATCTTCCGTGTTCAATTGAGCAGACTGTGTAGACACACTCAATCAATCTGGAAATCGCCATAGCAGCTCCAGCCCCAGAACGGGAGTATCAGTAAGCTGACTGGAAGGCATTTCCGATCAGCTTACCCTAGTATGTAGCGAGCTCTTAGTAAGTCGTCAGGAGATATGCAAGGTATTTTCCATACCTTGTATCTTCTGTCGACTGCTGCCGAAAAGTGCAGCAAGCATTGACTAGAGCTAAGATGTGGTCTACACTACAAAGTCACGTCAATGTAAGCTGCCTGCTTCAACCTAGTTATGCATGTGTCCATGGTAACGTTTGTCTTCCACCCGTGTAAGTTCCCCATTACGGTGGTGCAGTAACATCACCTCCCAAAGTAGCACTGAGCCATGGTCCATGTAGGGAGATCACCACAGTGCACTTTACACCGCATTACTTATGTCGACTCTAACAGTCCTCCAACAGCTGTTCACAACTATGAACTGCACTGCTCAGCAGTCATGAAGACCAGAAGATTGCACTCTTTTTTAAAGATCTGAATTTTTCAAGTGCCTGTTCCTGATTGTCCAGCTTGGCAAGCACGCATAATAGCTCTCCATTGCTGTGTGCAGCTGAGCATACTGGGTATGCACGCCAGTTTGAAGTAGACAAGAGATACTGGTTCTTCTGGCCCTATGAGGAAAAGCAGTTGTGCAAGCACAACTATGGACCAGCTGTAGAAACCTGGACATCTAAGAGTAGATTGTACAGGGGATGCAGGAGAAGGGATATGACAGGGTCCTCCACCAGCACCATAAGAAAGTGAAGTAACTGTTTCAAGTACTTAAGAGCCAGGCCAAAGATCTAATGCTTTTACAAAAACCCACATGCCATGCTTGGTGGAGACCCAACTACCATCCCACAGACCACTGTGGGCATATCCAAGGAACCAGAGTCCCGGGACCCTAGCATGAACAGTGAGGACAAGATGGAGAAGGGGGGGGAACATGTGACCAGCGGGTCCAGCTATACCACAAGCCAGGACCTCTGAGACTCCAGCACAGTCCAGCCAATCCCAGAAGTCAAGTATAGGCAAACTTGATGCAAGAGAATGAACTTGGGTAAGTGCATAATTGTATTTCCCATTACGATGATATATTGACAGCATCTCAACCAGACACAGCCATTGACTTTCCCTGTATTCATATTAGAAGAGGTAGCATCGTTATCTGCTTTTCATTCCCCAGCAGAGTTAGGCAAGGAGAGGGCACATCAAGCCATTTGCTTATGTATGTGGGGATGTCCCTTGAATTCCCCTGAGAAATCTCAATGAAAAAATTGAATGGATGCATTCTTCAGTTCTTGCCCAAAATTTTCTAGAGATGGCTGCCTTATTTCTTCCTCCATAGCAGGACACCTTCCCATGGCAGACAGCAAAAATCTGGCTAGCACCTTTGCAGTACACAAGTTAGCAGCATACAGGTCCAGCAGACAGTTTTGGGGTGCCAGCAGCAACAATGCTCTCAGCGCCTTCGCTACCCTCGGGAGTGAGAGATCAGCTAAAATAACTCCTTCCTGCAGAAAATGATGCCAGTGTTCAAAGCCATTGCCCTGTATTCATAATTGCATGCACCTGAGCAATTCCCTCCTCCTTTCCTTCACCCCTTGCAGGCCACAGTCACCACGGCTAAGAGTGATGCCATACACAAGCACTTGGAAGGAGTAGTGTCATTATGGCTTGTTTATAACGTATGGCGAGTAAACGAAGGGTACTCTGAACCTCAATTTTCACTTTCCATTGACTATATACTGACAACAGTACCCATGTGTGTTATCTGTAATTGCAGCCTTAAGGGATTCCCCTTCCACACTTGTGGGCCACTTAGCTAGATAAGGAGAAGAAAGGAGAATATTCAGTGTGACATGCTCAATGAGATCCTGCAAACAAGTGCTGCATCAAATTGTGAGCAAAAAGCCTGGTGTGTGAACATCACAGACAGAAAACAGGTCCAAGAGCCTCAGCAGAAAAGGAGAGGGAGTTGCTCCAGGACCTAACAGGGTTTCTCCAGCAGCGAACACAGATGCTACATACAAACTCTTGTGGGCCTATGGATTCAACAATCACAGACTCGCCTCTCTTTGCAATGCATGAAGAATTCCATCATAGCAGCAGTTCTCGACCACTGTGTCACAACACGTTACCGTGTCGCCACACAGCAGTAAGTGTGTCAGACAGCTGGGAAGATGGATGGATTTGGCCGGGGGGGGGGGGGGAGGAGAGAGTGGGCTGGTGTGTCCCACAGGGCTACAACACGCCGCCAAGTGTGTTGCGTCCTGCATTACAGCACCTCCTTACACGTTCCCCTTAACATTCCATGTGCCATTAGGGTCCACTTCCTACCATTCCACCACACGGGACAGGAAGGCAGCCACAGCTCCACAAAGCAACTGTGGGATTCACAAGTCAGTGTATATGTAGGTAAAATAGAAACGTTCTTTCCTCTTGTTAAGTTCCGTTCAATTAATTTATTAAGTTTTTAATGTATTTGATTTTAAATTAGACAGATTTTTCTTTGCACTGGCTTTGTTACTGAATACAATTCTATTATTTGGAAAACAATTCATCTTTATTAGTTCACAACATGTGCTTCAAAGTGCACATCAATTCTGAAAGCACCCATTTACTCGTTACTGTACACTGTGAGAAAACTCATAGGATCAGCAACAGGGTGTAATCATAAATTTACAGCAAGCATCACAAAATGAATATGTGCTCTGATTATAACATTTGGAAATGTACACCAAGCACCACACAATTCCTAGCAACCTCGAAAACAGCAGGGCCAGGTGGAGCACAACATTCTGCTTGACTCCCTCACTGTTAAAGTGCCCTTTCAGAGCCTCCATATAGCTCCTCTGGAGCTCTTCCAACAGCTTTTCCTGGTGTTTGGCTGGTCAAACTCAGCAAATAGCTGCTCCATCGCCATCCTCAGCCCTGAAGACATTTTTTTCCCCTTTTGCTTAACTGATATTATGCAGTAGACAAAAAGAAGCTACAGCCATGAGGATGTTTGTTTCATTGACATCCAGTCATGTGAGTGAACTATGCTAGCGTCCCTTCAATCTAACAAAAGCACATTCAACTATCTTTCTGCAGCTGCTTGGCGGCTGATAGTCGATTCTCCTCAAAGCTGTCGAGGTGGCTGGACTCATGAGCCACAGTAGCAAGGAGTAGGCCGGGCCCCGCAGGATCACTATTGGCATTTCCACATCACCAATACAATAGCAATCCCGAGGGACACAGCTTACCCCTTGCTCCTGTGGTTCATGAGGCCAGCCACCTCGACAGGGCTGAGTATGGACGTTGAGCAGCTATTTGCCAAGTTTGATCAGCCAAACACCAGGAAGAGCTGTTGGAAGCGGGAGGCTCTGACAGGGCATTTTAACAGTAAGATAGTGATGCAGAATGATCCACCATCACTTACAGAACTATAGAAACATAGCCCTTTCTGTTGAGGTGCTCCATGGCAAGTTGTTCTGGTGCCAAAATATGGATGTCTCCCCCCTCTACTGCTCCACCATAGTTTGGGAACCCCATTGTTGCAAATCTACCCACTACATCCTTTCTGCACATAGCTGAGAATCTCAGTCCTACATAGCAGGACACAATTAATGACCCTGCACATTTGAAAGACCAATGGATTTTCCAACTTCAGAATGATTTGCCACTGAATGACGACAATCCAATGTTGCAATTTTAGACTATGCGATCGCCACTTGCTTCTCCACACTGTTAATTCAGCGACTGTCTCTGAGCTGGAGGGCTGAGGCACGCTCAGCATGCAGATGCAGGAATGAGGCCCTGGGGGATTCAAAAGTTCTGCAGCCAACACTTGTCATCCCCATCTGCATTACAAGGTGATCCCACCACCAGTCAGAACTCATTTCTCGGACCCAGAAACATCATTCCACCATCTGTACCTGCTTTGTGAACGCCACCAACAACTTTGAACTTGTTCTCGCTATGTCCCTCAGCAATCTGTCCTCCAGAAAATTGTCATGTTACTCCTGATTGAGTTCTTCTTATGATCCCCACCCATCATGCACCACACTGCATCAACCAGTGCACTCCCGGTGAGTATATACAGCACCAACACAAGGACCCAAGTATGCATATGCACAGGTGATACGCTAACTGCAATGGTTTTATCCCAACTTATGTCGACTTAAGTTTGCACTGTAGACAGTGCCTAAGAGAGACTCTTAAAGGTGCCCAAACAGCTGATTGTTCCTGGCACACTAAACAAACAGGCACAATTTAAAACCACAGAGCAGTTAGTAATTTATGCTACTGAGCCTAATGCTTGGACAGTAAGGAGCACAGATGGCTATGCAATATGGAAATGGATCCATGAAAAACAATGGGCACAGCAATGCTCTAGTAATGAGCTGGAGTTTTCATGACAGCCTTAGTGAACAAAGCCATAGCATTTCAAGACAATATCAAGAGAGGGAGAGAACACAGAAGATACAGGCAATAGAGAAAAATAGACCAAAAGAATGGCAGGTAGACAGAGAGCAGAAAGAGCACGCATGGAAAAAATGAGGGGGAATACAAACTTGCAATTCTCATGAACAATAGGCTGGAGAGAGCATATTTAAGGTGGGCTGAACATGTGATACAAACGAAAGAAGAACGACCACAAAGAAAGTCTTAGAGAAAGAGGACTGGAAGAAATTATGTGGAAGACCAAGGATATGATGTAAAGACTCTGAAGAGAAATTTGAGGAAAAAAGGACTGGAATCCTAAGACCTATGAACCCATGCTGTGGAATGGAATGAGTGGTGAAGAACTGCAGGCTCCTCCAAACCCATGTAAATGGGAAAAGTAGTCAAGAAGTGAAGTGATCAAGAGAGGGTGAGAACATTACAATACAAGAGACTACTATGTTGTGAATTTATTTCCTGCACATAAATACAGTTAATAAACTGAATACAGGCTTCTTGGAAGAAAATGGCTATCCCACCACAATTTTGCACAAGTAAATGAGTTTACATGCCCAGCTCTAGTAGTTTTCCCTTGTTGATTCCACAACATGCAAAATGTCTATGAACAACTATTTAGGACCTTTTAGCTCAGTTTAGATGAGAAGACTCTTCAAAGCACACAACACTCAAAATTATGGATATGGCAGACTGCAACTGGGCAGCATTAGCACATTGTGGGTTTTTCAATTTTTGTTTTTAATTCTGGCAGACTTATTTAATTGGATGGAACACAAACAACATTTGCTGAGGAACATTTCCAACTGCATTCTGGAGCAGACAAGCAGCTGGCTGGTTTCACATGTAATGTTTCAGACCTCGAGTACCTAAACAGATACAATGGGCTTTCTCAATGCAGAAGAGCAAAAGCATGCTCACACATAAGCAGGATATGGGTACCATGGCACATGTGTAAAGAGGTCAAACTAACTGCATTTTTTAAAACTCTCGAATTTCCCAGATTACCATAACTGAATGCCAAACACTTTAAAATTCTCAAACTTTAAACCTGCAACATTTGAGAAAGTCTGAATCATTGTAATAATTTCTGGCCAAAGGCATACCTTAAAATAAATGTACAGAATATCCTAATAATGATACCTTGGATGAAAACGTGGGTTTAGAAATGAGCATAAGACCATCTCCCCCTCTGCAGCCCCAATACAATTAAAAAAAAAAAAAAAGATATTAAATGAGAGGAATAGTATTTGACTTGCATGGAGGAAATGAATGCAGCCTCCTTATCTGCACCCCATTCCACGTGAAATATGAAGCATCAGAATAGACACAGAGAACTAAGATGTGTTCTGTTTCCTCAGAGAAGAAGGAACTGAAATTAAAAAAAAAAAGAAAAGAAAAAAAAGCAGTGAGAAAGAAGGATGGGGGGACTGAGCACCAGCTGGCCCTACCCCCATCCCCAGGGGCACACTGGATGGAGCAGGGCCGGAGGGAGGGGCAGGGGCAGCACCCTTTGGCCCCAGGATCCGCCCTGGCCCCATCCATGACAGGCCTCCATGCTGTACAAAATTTGCTGCATGCAGCAAACATCTTGCAGGATGAATGCATGCTGCGGCATGCATGGAGGCCTGTTGCTGTTTTGCACAAGTAAATGAGTTTACATGCCCAGCTCTAGTAGAGGGAAAAGCTAGTGTTTTGTTCCTGACAGAACAACCACCAAATAAAAAAAATTAAATCAAAAGCACGATGCTTTCAAAACACAAGTAATTTTTTCTGGACTTAAACTTAGATTGGCACACTATGCAAGAAGAATTAAAACAGATACTACAATAATTACCAGCAAACATATTCACAGGACTTGGCCTGCAATGACAGCTGCGACTGGTACAGTTCTCCTCAAGAATGAAAATGGATTAAGAAAGATTAAATACCTATTTGTGTTAAAAACTCTTGATAATGAGTTTCTTTCCTTTTAGTAAAAAGGGTGTTTCATGTTGGTAGCTAATGGATTTTGTATCAAATTGTTTTAATTCGAAAACAGCACCATCTGTTGTTAGGATTACCAAACTCAAGAAAGGAGGAAAGGAAGATGATAGAAGAAAGATATGGATATATATACTGAGCATTCTTTCAGCATTATAGCCCTGGTGTCAATTTCTTACTTTGAAAAAAGTTTACAAATAGATCTCCATCCAACACAGGAAAATTCTTTTACAATCAGAAAATCTCCTGGAGTCTGGAAACTTAGTGAAGACATAATTGCACTCAGTGATGTGTTCTAGCTTTTAAATTACTCTAAAACAATGGTGTGTGTAATATATAGATCCGCGTAACATACACCTTGTAAGAAAAAAGTAACGACGTTTCCAGTATTTTTATATATCCCTGAAAACAGCGACAGTTTTGACAAATATCTTTTAAGTGAAAAAGAAACTCAACAAGGGATTAAAAACATAGGTGTAAACGCACTCCAGGAACTGGTCTTTCAAGACACTGCTTGAATTCATCAGTCACAGGGAAATCACAAAGGACTTGCTGCCACTCTCATTTGATCATGCAAGTTTCTGTGAAGACCTTGCGTAGTCCATTATTTATTTTAAATATATATTCTTTCCACATTTATTGCAAAGTGTGGCAAACTTGACACATTAGTTTTCGGAGCTCATGTTGTAGCTGACACAGCAAAACACACACAAAAGTCAGAAGGCCATTTCACTTTGAAAGGAATGCTCACTAAGTGTAGCCTCAGTCCATTCAAGCACACGGTTCAACCACTACTATATGTCAGTGTCAATTTTCAAAGTAAGTCCCTGATGTTTTGGGCAAAGGCACAGCAAAAATTGTACTTTATTTCTCTAGACTGCCTCGGCATAAACCAAAAAGTAAAGCAGACAATGAAAAAAGCAAAGGCTGTAATGTTTCTAAGTCATTTTATACGTACTACATATGCACAAAATAAACGTACTATAGAGTACACATCCATAAGAGGACAGCGCAAACTTCATGAATGTAGAGCTCTGCTGCCGTTTTAGAAAAACAGGTAAATCACAAAGGATTTGATCATAGCCTCGAGACAGTAGGGAGGTGGTTAAACTAGGAATGGAATGCTAGTAATCCCACATAATCCCTTTACCTGTGTCCTACTTTTTTAAGTCCTCTACAGCAGTGGTTCCCAACCTTTTCAGTAACAAGGCACACACTTCAATGAGACGAACTATTCCACAGCACACCCACTTTTTTCAGCTGAATTGATTGCTTAGAAACATCACATTTACAATGGTTACGGTCTTACTAGGCAGGTTTGCAACACAGTGCACCCAACAAGCTAAAGAAGGATTAAATGCATTAATGTTCAACTCCACTGGAAAAAAAAGTCATCTCAATTTTGCCCTTTAGCCACCTGAGTTTACAATGTTCATGTTTTAGAATCGAAAGACCGATCCCTCGCTTTTAATTTGATGATTGATTTTCACAGGTTTTAGGAGTTGTAATTTTGGTTGGATAGAATATTGTTTAAGATGAAACAATGTTTGTTTTACATTGGTTTTCATTACCTTTGTACAAAATTTCACGGCACACTTGAACAGTTCTCATGGCACACTGGTTGAAAACCACTGCTCTACAGGACAATCCCACGTAGCCTCCAGAACTTGGCTTCTAGTTAACCACCCAGCATTTTTCCAGTGGCATCAACAGCAGCAGAATTAAGATAACCCTTAATCCAGGAGCAAAAGCAAGCCGTTATTTTATTCGTTATTATAACTGCATTTTCCATGTGAAGTTACCTCACATATATTCAGTGAAAAAGGAGGGAAATTTAAAACAAAAACAGGAGGCATAAAGAACTTAAAAAGTCATAACTTAGATTTCTTTTTTTAACTCTGAGGTTGGCAGTGCAGCAGCCTAAATGGAACATGTAATGAATGTTCTCCTGCTTTGCGGCTCTTCTTTGCAGGTGCAAAAGGCAGGAGAGGCTGGACTACCCACCTGCAATTACATCTGGTGCCAGCCCAAATTGGGCTTCAAGCACAAAGGGGAGAGAGGAGGAGAGGAGAAAAGAGGTGATATAGGGGAATGCTGACTATGAAGGGTATCTGGTGTTCAACCATTCAAAACAAGTTAAAAGAAAAGCCTGAAAAACGCAGTGGTGCCAGCAGCAGTTCTTCCCCTCTGTTAGAGATAAGCACTGGTACAAGCAGTGCCCTTTGTACAGGGACAATGACATCTCCAAAAGCTTTTGTTTTCCTGTTTCCTTCTGCTACAAACAAGAACACAATACCTGCAATCTGGGACACCAGAGAGAAAGAACCCCCAAACAATAAAAAGGATGTGGAATTTTTTAAAAAGTAAATTCCATTTTAATTTAAAATCCAACCTGTTTATCACATATCCAGAGTCAGCCACCAGCACTGATTCAAGGTGGCTTAAATCATACTGTGATGTTATACTCTTTACATAATGGAACATCACTAATTCCTAGTAATGATTTAATGTAAATTCCTAAAGGCTTGTCTAGTCAGGAAATTAATGTGCCAATTTCCCAGGCACTAGCTACTCTACACCACTGCTTGTGTGGAGGCTCACACTGTGTACTAAAAGTGCCCGTGTGTGCTAGAGCTTAATACATGTTAAAATACACTAAGCTAACCCACCCAAAAGCATGCTTAATGCACAGTAAGTGTGTCCATATAGGGAGCAAGTACAGAGTAGCTATTTTCCTGTAAATCAATATCCTAGCTTGATGCACACTAATTTCCCCATGCAGACAAGCCCTAAATTTTCAAGTCTGCATATAAGCAAACCAATAAGCTGAAAAGATAGTGCAAATTAAAATGCATTTTGTTCAATTATATATAGAACTGTAGTTTTTACTAAAGAGTCTATAATTAATATGCCCTATAGCATTTTTTAGAGGATAACTAAATTTGAATACGAGACTTCATTAGAGAACTCTCTTTGCCATTGAGAAGTCAAGTAACACTTCTTTTGGTGAAAATGATTCTATGTACTGACAAAAGGTAAAATTAGTGAGGTACTACTACAGTATGATAGACAGCACTCTTGCTTTAGGTCATTTGATCATATACACTGCTCTCTGAGTGTTTGTAATTGTATCTGATACTTAAATGGACATTGATAAAATTTAAGGTTGACAATCTTTAAAATAAGCAATAAGTAAATCTATACTTGTCCCAAGAAAAATTTTGAAGTTTTAAAATCCCATTTAAACATTTTTTCTCTCCCCACTTTGGTATGAAATGCCCACACAGAGGAATTCGGGTTAATTCATACAGTGGAAACAGTGAAACTTACTACATATAAGTACCTTCAAATATATAAACTAGAAAATGCTAATAAAAGAATATTTTTGCTTAACATCTTCCAGTTACAAAAATCATAGTAGTAGGTTAAAAAAACCAACAATTCCCTCGGATTTTTTTAAAGTTGAAAACATCTCTACATTTCATTTCAGACAGTGAACCTAAATTGTTTCCTCGCATCAAACTCTTTATTATTTTATTATTCCTTTTGCTATTTCCCCAGACTAATTATTAAATTATTTTCTCAGTCCTGCAATATTTGTTTTTCTTGGTCACTGCTCCTTTCAGTTAATGCAATCCGCATCGGTAAAGCAGTTGTCTCATTCCTGATAGTTGCAAAAAACAACAAGGAATTTATTCAGAGCCGTATACACATCTGGTTGTCTTTTAAATAGAAACGTGATCCTGAGACGCCATGGTTATAAAACTGAACATTCCAAAGCAGCTTGATCTCTATGGACAACAACAGAGTACTAAGCTGTCACAGAAGCCACCACTAATATGCTATGCTTTTGATGTTCTACAACCAAAAAGTCCCCACCTGCCTAAGACTGTCATGCAGTCTCTCCCTTCCATCTGTCCCTCAGCACCACACTTTGAATGGCCCAAATCAGAAGCCTCTGAATTTGACAACTCTAGCAACTGTAAGGATGAGTTAACAAAAATGAACCTGCACCTCACAATCTCCCGCACAAAGGGGAGATGTAACCTTCATTTCTGCAGGAAATGTAGAATCCTCTCATCCACCTTAAAAGTCCTCTAAAAGGCAGCTAATTGTATCTCCAAGTCACTAACTGGCTCCCTCATTTATAAGAGGGAAAAAATGTGTTGACTTGTGCCCTTTAGGCACTGATACTCCATCTGAGTAAATAAAGAGGCATACTGTGAAAAGCAAATCGCACCAAAGGAAGGTACATAGCCAAGTAAGCCGTAGAAGCAATTTTATATCTTCTTCAATCTTCCTGAAATGTGATTAAATTTGACCTTTAAATCTACCAGCTCAACCAATCAATTCTGCTACAAAAAAAAAAAAAAAAACCCTTGCATGTGATGCAAGACCATGCCCTGTATAAGGAGCAACCTTCAATGGCTGCCTGGCCTACCCACTTCATTTCACTGGAAAAGTTACCAAGATTTGTCTCAATTGATTTAACTTGCAAGAAAAACACAACATCAAAACCGCAGCATCAGCAGACATTAAAGGTCTTAGTTTCTTGCAGGATGAATACAGTATCAATAGTTATTAAGACGTATTCATACAAGGTACACAAGAGAAATGGAGAAGAGATGCTAGTAATCCACCTTAATCCTAAAGCAGCCCCAAATCAGCCTCTTTAGACTGTGGGAAAAAAAAAAATTCAAGGAAAAATTTAAATAATCTTGAGACTCTGCTGTGCAAAATGCTGGATCATAATATTCTGACATTTAAAGAAAAGGAAAGGACACACAGAGATATTAATGATTCCAGAGAAAACAGATCAAGGAGTCAAGCACGCATCTCATTCCCTTTATTCCTTAACATATAAGTACTTGAGAGGGGGCGGTGCTGAGGTATAATTTAATCTGACACTGTCACACAATAAAGATTCTTGCCAGATCTGTAAGCTTTTGTTCTTTCAAACGTACTCTGCATCTTCCAAATATGTGTTTCCCCACAAAGCATACTACAAAAAGCAATTCCAGTGTACCTCAATTCCTTATTCCATATCTCTAGACTACATCTTCTGATTTAAATTAGTCCTGGTACCACACAGCTCAATCCAACATTGTTTCCAAGATGAAAAACAAACTACAATTTGAAAGATGAAGGAAGACTTTAACAAATCAAATAAGTAAGTTTTATTACCTTATATAGTGCTTATAACAAAGGGAAGAGGCAATGTACAACAGTATTAAAATGTCCAAAAATCAACGCGATACAAAATGTACATTGTAAAATGCCCATGTATACTTCAGTTTAATAACAATATGACCCAGCCCTTCTATAGCACTTTTCCTCAGTAGCTCTCAAAGCACTTTATAAAGGAGGGAAAGATGAGGAAGCTGAGACATTGAGACGTGATTTGCCCAAAGTCACCCAACAAGCTAGTCAAAGGACTAGGAATAAAATCCAGATCCTCACAATCGCAGTCTAATGCTCAATCTGCAAGGCCACACATGCTTTCCTCCAGAATTTTTTCCCCTTATTAGAGTGCTTTCAAAATTCCCACAGTATCATTACCCACTTTTTGTTCACAGAATTAGGTAGCAGATAGCTCTTTACATTGAGGGTCACAAGCAGACACTTTTTGCCTTTAACAGTACTTCATGGCCCTTCTCTCTTCCGTGTAAAGGCAAACACACTTTCCGGATAGCATTCAGGACATCCTACTCAAGGGGCTGATCACTGGCAACACGGAAAATACTGCATGCTTGGATGTCTGAGTGACACCAATAAACTGGAACCATCATGCCGTAAGTAACAGGAGATCCTGCAATTCTGTACAGTTCTGAACTATCTAATTACTAGACAGGGCTTTAGAAAAGATTTTGAGAGGATACACCAGGTAACCTAGTTGGAATAGGGTAACTGACGATTGAAAGGGAGATGCGTCTAGCCCCACCTGTAACACATTTTGTTAATTTTCTCTACCTAAGGAGGTAAGCTAAATCACATGACAGGCAGGTCATGTGGCTAAATTGGGCCTTCTTGGAGTGGGGTGGAGCATGGAGAAGAGATCAAAAACAGGCCTGTGGATAGCCAGGAAGAAAGGCTCCACTTAGAAAAGCTGGTTGGTCAAGAGTAGAGCAAGATTAAAAAGAGAAGAGCTGCACAAACTTCCCTTTACAAAGGGCTCTTCCTAGCTCCCAGGAAGGGGGCCTTGGGAGTGCAAGCCAAGATAGCTGGAGGAAAGCCACAGCGAAGACTGGACGAAGAACCCAGCATGAAGTGTCATAAGCCAGTGAGCAAAAGTTGAGGTAGAGTGCTTATGTTTCTTGTGACGTTTGTTAATCAACTCAGACCCCAAGAAACAGCTTTACTCAACACATGAACTCCTTCATCAAAGTTACTGGAGAGCCAAAGGGGGGAAACTGATGCAGCAGCTAGCCGAAAGCCAGACTAGGAAAGCAGGACCGCTGCACTAGCCAACTCAATCCAAATGGCAGAAACCAAGTCTCTGAAATTCCAGAAAAGCAGCGCTCTGCTCTGAGTAAAACAATCATCAGGCAGGTCTTGCATCTCAACATTTTGACAAGTGCAGAGAAAACCATAAATAGAATATAACTGAAAGCCCATGGCAATGAATGTTAGAATGTAGAGCAATGAATGTTAAAAAAATATATATTTCTTTTTAAAATCTGTTTTACAGTAACTAGATTTTTTTTTTTTTAAAAAAGGAGCAATGAAGTCTCATCAGCAAAGCAAAAAAATCCCATCAATATAAGATGCAACAGTAGAACAATGGTTTTTAAATAAATCACACTTATTTGATCTAAGTTAAAAAGTGATATTTTCTCTAAATGGGTTGTCCTTTTAACAGAAGGAAAAGCCAATTTCTGAAATAAAGACAGAGCCTAGTAGCACTGCTATCGTTGAGAATGTCATTTCCATCTTAAAACTGTTTTTCAGAGCTCAGTAGCAGCTGTTTCAAACTGAATTAGACTAAAACTGGAAACAAGCTGTCAAGACCCAAGAAATTAAGTCAGCCGTTTTTATTGTAACGGTCAGCCAAAACCACAAATATAGTAACATTCTATTATTTTAGACACTGAGAACCTCAAAGAACATGAGGGGGGTTGGAGGGGTTGTTTTTTAAAGTTCTTTTGGTATAGATGTGTTGCTTTGGGCTTTTAAGATGCGGGGAAATGTCAAAAGGTGGATTCTCAAATGTTTTCATACATTAGAAAGCTTAAGAACAAGATCCTCTTGGTGACTCTCTCGTCTACATATTTCCCCTTACCTGTAGCAGCTTAAGTGAAAAAATAATGTACTGCAATACAATGGGTGTGGCTGAGAGAATACTGCCTAAAACTACTTATGTGTGCTGTTTGTTTCCTTTTCTTGTGTGAAGGACTATAAGAGAGTAAAGCTATTCAGGGCCCTGGGAGAGAGAGACTATGTGCGTGCCCATGCATGTGCACACAACGGAAACGAGAAACATTTGTGCCACCAATTTCAATGAGTAAAGTTCTATGTTCAGAAAAGTAAAGCACAGTATTGCTGCAGTTGCATATTATCTGATCACACATTCAATGAAAAATTTATATTTTTAATTTAATTTAAATACATATTAGAGGGAGTCATATCTAGATAGCACTAAAGTAACTAATCATAAAAAGCAAGGAAATTCACAAATATGGCTGCCATTCAATCCTTAAATGATTTCTTTATGTCTGCATACCTCAGACGGTAAACACAGATCATTCACTACATTGTTCATTTTCAGGGACAGAAGAATACTTATTAGATTCTCCAAACACAATGGAGCAAACAAAGAAGAGTGGTGGCTTAGATTTGAATTTTACCCATTTTTTTGTAAGTGTAAAAGACAGTTTTATATTTGTTATTTCATATTTTAAAAGGTAAGCTGTTTGCAGTCATGCTCTGCTTTCCAATCAAATTTTATGATGTCTCTAAAAGACTCAATTTCAATATTTTAACAGTGTTGATATCTCTTTTCAGGTATAATGATAAATATTAATTCTACCCAATAAGTATCTTAATTATTTTGTCAGATAATCAATGTACAAACTTTTGAAGAAAGGGACAATAGCAATAATTCTTCATAGGGGTATTAAACACATGTTTTGGGTGAGGGGAGTTAAAAATGTTTTTTTTAAAAAGACACCAAGCAAATGAATAAGTACAATGATCTAAGATTTATACTTTTTGTTCATTGACAATGTCTTTATACCAACAAGCCTTTTTTTAAACAAGCTCAAAGTAACCACTGATGGCCTTCTCACTTCTTGCCAGGAGAGACATTTTGTGAACATAAAATAAAATAACATTTCCTTCAAATTCTTACCAATAAGTCACTTACCTGCTCTTATTATTTATTCAAATAATGAATGGTAGACAGTAAATTAATTTTTACTCTCCCAATCACATTCACAAAGCAAACTGACAGAAGAATTCTGTTCCTGTTGCCACCACCTGACAGGGAGGTGGATTACCTATCCCAACAGGAAAACCCCATCCACCACCTAAGCAGTGTCTACACTGAGGCTACAGTGGTGCAGCTATGCCTCTCCAGCATTTCAAACATATATAAGCCCTAAGATTCGAGAACATTAACCAAAACACCATAGCCATGGTTTTTATTTTGGTTGCAGACTGCACTGAAAAAGACTTCAGCAAAGGTAAGCTATTGATATAGGTTGTAGGCCAATTTCTGATTAAAATTGTAACTTTATTTAAGGCATCTGTGTGGGAGCCCATCAATGTAGTATCAACGCACTGTGTTTGTGTGTGTGTGTGTTTGTTTTATTAAGGAAAATAAACATCCACATGCTTGGGGAATCTAATAATCTTTAACTACCCTTGGCATCAAGATTCTAACAGAACATAGTAAATGATAGGGGAGACAGACCAGACTTTGGGGAAAAGCCTGGTCAAACAGAAGGCTCCTGCAATGTTTTTCTAAATTGGCTAGATTCTTGGATAAATTTCTGGAAGAAGGAAGATAATTTTTTTTTACCTTTTCTAAATCAAAGCTGTCATGTATGAAATGCACATAAGTTTCAACATAACAATCAAAGTATTGGAGATGTTTAAAAATTGTAATAAATATAAATTAGCTTATTGGTCATATTTTAACCAATAAAAGTACCATAAATTAATTAATAGCACTGTACCTGCTTATTTCATGAGGTTTTTTTAGAACAAGGGTAAGACAGGAATATTTGACTGGTGAACCTATTTCATTCCTGCTAAATATAATTATGCAGTATTGATTAGGTACTACTGCCTCCTACCATGAATGTACATGCACTGCAATGACAGATTTAAACATTCCATCAAGCCAAGCCTTCAATCAGAGTTTATCTTACAAAAGGATTAATGAAAGAAATACAATCATTGATCTCTTCAGGATGGTTCAGGAGTCTGTAAAACTTGTTGCTTTTTATAAGACAACAAATAATGGCCAAGAAAGAGAACCTGAAAGAGTGAGTCAACTTAAAGGCCTTTATTAAAGCTACTTTTATTATTAGAGAAGATTTTACCAGAGCATGCTATAACTGCACTAATGCCACTGATAAACGATTTTGTTCACCTTCCTCGTTTTTTCTGCAAATGGAAGCCTTATAATTTGGGACATTTAAAATTAAACAAGATAAAGTACGAAGGTATCTTGCATTGGCAGGGAAATTGACTATTTGCCCTAATAGGTCACGTCCATCTATAAATGGTAGAAATGCATGTCTTGTACTTCTCAGCCCTCCCCTGGACTGTACAAATAAATTAAGAGTTATTCCTTTAAGGGAATAATATACACCAGTTCTCCATCTTAAATGGAGTTACTTATAGACAAAATTAAACACACTGAATTAGATAAAACAATAAAACAAGTTTGTCATATTTTAAGTGAGTATAAGCAATGAGGCATAAGAGTCAGAAATGGTCCAGAAAAATAAAGAAGTAACATCTTCTAATGCCCAACTATATTAGATTTAAAGCAAAGTTTCTCACCATACGCTTCCAACAACATTACTGAGGTAAGGATCGCTCCCCCAGAGTTTAACGTTTGCTTCCAGTTTAACAGGTGCGAAGAGTGAGATGGACAGGAAGAGAGAGGAAAGGTGTCTTGGGATGTTTGCCCCTCCTTTTTACAGAATCAGTGCCTCTTTGAAAAGCCTTTCCAGCTGAGAGGACAGTGACCTATCCTGATTCTTTGCTAAGATGCAAATCTTTTTGTCCCTGCCTCCTTTTCTCAGCAAAGAATGGCCACTTGACAGGTGATGGCCCATCAGCTTTGATGACCCCTGGCTGGGGCATCATCACCTTGCCATTTGTCCTTCAGAAACTTGTTCAGTCACTCTTCAGACTTACCTGGGAAAAACACTTCAGTCATGATTTCAGTTTATGTTCATAACTTTATATATAATGTAGCTACATGATTGTAACATGACAATACTGATCAGCAAGTTATGAGTTTTCAAATGACATCTCACAATGCATGCCCTGTACAAAATCATAATAGTGTGTAGGGTGTGAATACAGGGGTGTATTCTGTCATACACTCATTTGTGAAAGAAGATAATCTTGATGTCAGTCAACAGTTTCTTGTTCACATCTTTCACTGGTCATAATACAGGTTCAACATTGTCAGAACAGTAAAATACCACCTCTCCTTCAGAGAATAACTGCCCTTTTCTTTCCTAAAACAGGGCTCAGCTTTATTAACTGAAACGACCTTCAAGGGTAAGAAATCCTGTAGATGAAGTGGATTTCTAGGTTCCAAGTCTGTAATATTCAAGGCTTTATATTAACTATTGCTGCGTGTATAATATAATGCTTGTATCATTTCCCATAATCACTGCACCAAAAGAGGACCTAATCCACTGGTTTGTGAAATATTTTGTGTGTACGGAAATATATAAGAACCAATTTCTGCTCTATGAGGCTGTATATTATTGGCTTAATCTGTAGCCAGCAATGTTTGGCTGGTCTAAAATGTCTGGAAAATATTACTTCATTTTTTCATATGTGATTCAGCCAAGTAAGCCATCCTGCATACTGTTTGAAGACACCAAATCTTGTAGCTCTGATAGAAAAAGCCAGTGATGACTAGGGAGACAAGCAGCCATCCTGCACAGAGTGTCCCAGTGACTATGGGGAGAAAGGAAATCCATTGATAAAGTACTGATGGGTTTAAACCACTTTTTACCTCTCTTTTCTTTTCCTCCCTCCCTGGAGCAAGGAGGAGCTGTTCTGCCTGCCTGCAGCTGAAGAGGCAGTTAGAAAACTGCCAGTTTCTCAGAGATCAAGCCACACCTCCCCTACCACAGACTTACAAATTTGGCCTGCCTCATTCTGCAAAGAAAAGAAATAACGTCATGGATCTATGGACCTATTACAAATAAAATACCTTACGAAGTTTATTTTCTTGAAATAAACACCTTGACTATACCAAACTGCTGTCTTGTACGGGGGGGAAGGGGTGTGCTCTTTTATACTTTTGTTGACTTGGTTTTGATCAAATGCTTCCTACATTAACACCCTACCATTCACTGTACATTTGCAACTTGCCATTAAAATTCTGATCAAGTATTCTATATGTAGCATGAATCATAAACTAGCACTTATATTATTCTTTTTTATACTATATTTTGAAAGATGTGTGTATGTAATAAAGCAGTGTTCCAGTATCTGTGTAAACACACCTGGAGATAATAAATATGGTTATGAATAAGTAGGTGTCATCCTCTGACACTTTTAGCGCTTATCACTGGTCTGGTTGACAGAAATCAGAGATTTGGGAGGAATTTCCTTAATTCAGGGCTCAACAAAATTGGTTCCCAGCTAGGTGCAAGCAGTTTTATTTTTGGTCTCCAGAGGGCACTCCTCTGCTGCATTCCCACAGTGGCGCTAGGAGCCAGCCTACAAATCCTGGTCACCATGGCGACCTAGCACCTAGGGTTTGTCAAGCCCTGCCTTAATTAGCTTGAACATATCAATAAAATCAGTAATCAAGAACATAAGCATATGATCTCAATCGTAGTCTCCAAGTTTTGTATGCATGGAAGTAAGAATCTCCTAAAATTCAATAAAGATGCAGGCAAGTTTGTGCTTAACATTACAAACACAATAATATTAATAGCCACTTTCGCAGCAATACTCAGGTTCATCCCCTACGTACTACTTCCATTAACAGGCACCAGACATGAGGAGGTTAAGTGAGCTGCCCAGGGTCAGACAGTGAGTCAATGACAGTGTTAGGAATAAAAACAACAGGAGAAAAACCCAGGATTCCTGTTTCAGATTCTTCAGTTAATCCCTAGACTACAATGCCGTATTTATAACCTTCTATAAATGTTAGTCTTCATTCTTTTACAGCCCCAATGTGCTATATGAATGAGCAAGATGCCATTTAAAAAAAAAAAAAAAAAACAAAAAAAAAAAAAAAACCACATTTCTGTAAACATACATGACTTAATTTAGTTCAAAGTTTATTTTTAACACAAACTAAATTAAGGCATTTTAACCAGACACATGCAGTGCCTGAGCTATGTAAATTAAAGTGGAGGTAGAAAGGAAGAGTGGTCTCACTGGCTTACCAATATCAAACACACAAATTGAACTGTCCTTAGGGCTCTTGCAAAGAAAGGAGAGAAGAAAGAATTGAAGGGGATGGAGAAGAGGAGTGTTTTGGGGAATACCAACATCAATCATATCCACCCTGAGATGTGCTAACAACTAGGCCATTAGTAATTAGCAGAAATACATGAAACAACACATTAAAAATAAAGGTGTTTCAAACCATTTAACGATTCACAACAATATTGGCAGCTGTTTGGATTTATGATGCACTGTATATTAGTGTATCACTTATCATAATTAGGAAAGTGAGAAATGTACTGCTCTTGGCATTATTTTAATCATAGCCCTTAAAAATACTATAGCATTACAGAACACACAACTACAACAATTAAAAAACCAACCCACACACAAGCACAGTAATATTGTGAGCTGTATCAAATTTTATGAAGCATTCTAACAACATGAAATAAGAAGTGAATCTTCTAGCTGCACAAGGCACCATTCTCACCAACAGTGTCCTAATGCAAATGATTAAAACAATTCCCACTGAGAAAGAAAATGTAAAATAATTTTTTTTTAAAATGGAATTATAAATGCAGACATGGACCAAGGTTTCTAGTTAATTCTCTTGCATCTTTAAAATGACAAAACAGCTCATCATCACCACACTCTTATACAAAAACAGTAAGGCAGCACTTAATTCACCAAGAAATTTTGAAGGCATATCCAGTGATCTGTATAAGGCATTAGCTTTGGCACAGCATTGCTACTCCATGGCAGAATCTGATCAGCCCCCCAGTACCCCTACCATCTTTACAGTGGTACCAGCAGGAACAAAGTGAAAACATCATTTTATTCTACTCCTGTGACCAGCGCTGCAAAGTCACCAGCACAAGCATGATCCTCTCATGTCAGGGCTTGACAAAACCCGGATGCCAGGTCGCCATAGCGACTGGGGTTTGTAGCAGGGCTCCTAGCTCCACTGTGGAAATGCAGTGGATGAACACCCTCTGGCGACCAAAAATAAAACTGCTGGCACCTAGCTGGGAGCCAATTTTGTTGAGCCCTGTCTCATGTTCATAAGGGAAAAATTACAGTAATACTGGGAGGGAGCAGGAAGATGGAGGAGGTAAAGGAGACCAAAACTGAAGGACAGATAGGCTGAGGTGTTGGCAGTGCATTCAACTAAGATCGTAACTACTCTCCTGAAGCTACACCAGCACAGCTACAGTGCTGTAGCTATGCCCCCACAGTACCATAGAGCGGGCACTTCCTACAGTTATGAAAGGGGGTTCCATCGCTGCAAGTAATCCATCTCCCTGTGCAGTGCAGTAGCAAGGTTGAGAAAGCAGTCTTCTTTCAACACATCTACACCAAGACTTAGATTAAAATAGCACAGCAGCCAACGCATAGCTTTGTCAATCTAAATTTTGAGTCAGTCAGGCCTAAGTATTCCTCCTCAGCCAGCAAGGATGAGGAGTGCTAGGAAGGAAGCATGTATCACCCTGGGAAAGTCTCATTACTCCATAGCAACTTCTTATGTCCAGGGTTTATGGGCTTCACAAGAGTCCACGTGCATCTCTATTCAGCCAAAGAGAACTTTGCTAAGATGTGTCTGGTTTTTTTGGTTGGGGAAATGGCAGAGTTGGAACTTGAAGATACCACACCATACACGCATACATCCTCTACCTCGAAAAGGTAAGGCTAGTACTCAAACAAAAAGACAGGGGAGAAGAGGGAAGTCAATCATGTAAAACACCTAAAGCAACAGAAGGGAACAAAGGA
Source organism: Pelusios castaneus (assembly GCA_007922175.1). NCBI lineage: Eukaryota > Metazoa > Chordata > Testudines > Pelomedusidae > Pelusios > Pelusios castaneus. The sequence goes on from ML685804.1 coordinate 8,478,328, forward strand.
GAGGGGAAAACAGAAAGAAGAAATGCTGAATTAGAAGAGGAAAAAAGTGAGGAGATTCATTTTAGGCGCAAGGGAGAAGAGGAGGATGATTATGGTCTCTAGTTTCTTTTGATTCAGACTTCAGTTACTACAGCTAGCCATGCCAAGAGCTCAATCCTGCACTAAAGAAGTAAATGGGAATTTTGTTGGTAACCAAAAGATACAGAAAATAATTTCCAATTATAACCACTTTTTTTTTTTAAAGTTCTTCTTCGAGTTTAAAGAGAATCTTCCACCTTCACCAGACAGAAGTGAAAACATAGCTGACGCTGATGAACACAGGAACTGCCATACTTCATCAGACCAAAAGTGCGTATAATCCTTTATCCTTTCTCCAGCAGTGGCTGACACCACACGATTCAGAGGAAGATACAGGAGACCCAACAATGAATAGCGAGCCTATAGGGAAGATTTCTACTCTGAAGCAGCTAGGGGTGTCTTAAGCTGATGGTTTATAGTCCTTATCAATTTTAATGTTACCTAATGTAACAGTGAATGTTCTTATTATCCATGTAAGGGGGTGATGTGCAAAAATGGCACTTTACACAAATGTAAGAAAATCAGACTCATTTTCAAATTAAACATTTAACACTAATGTTATTATAAATATTGTATTCAAGTTTTTTGATAAATGCTAGAATTTTAATTTCTAAACCAGGATTGCTGCTCTAACATTCTCTCTTGTGCATACACACCTGTTTAACAAACACTATGGATCTTCAGTAAAGGATCAACTGGGTGCTTATCTGAGAGACTCCTTTAAGTTTAAAAGAGTAATTTGTGAATATTATCTCTTCGGGTTGATAACAGGAAAGTTAGATAAAATACATAAATGGGAGATAAAATTTGAATACAGATAAGCACCAAAGACTCTTCATTTGTAAGGCCACCCTGAAGTCAGCCCTGAAAAAGCATTTTAGAGAACATAAATAGCTAGCATGTTGTGTACACAGAGGCAGCACAGTGGTGCACACATTACAAAAGCATGATATCTGTGGGAGATCAAGGTGTCTACTGAACTGCAACAACAGACGCTATAAGCCAGAATACAATAAACTGACTATAAGAGGGTATGAGACCCTTAATGTTAAAAAACAGATCTCCAGGAAGGCAAGGCAAGGCAATTCTGAGTTATGATGCTATTAAATCAATCATTCTCATTGTGCCTAAACATTGCAACGTAGGTGATCCATCTGCAGCAGACAACCCCAGAATAACTCGTTAATGAGACCTGCACTAGGTGAGTCCAATTCTAATACAAGTGAAACAAAATAGTTATATCTAATATTTAGCTCATACAGACTAAACACATTTTCCTGTGCTATTAACCAATGCTGGGAACCCCATTTTTCAGCAACACAGAGACAAAAGGCTCACTTAAGAAGTTTCTTGGATTTGTGGGTAGTCTCCTCCTGGAAATTTTTATTACAATGCACTGTTTTGCTGAGCAGGAGCACTTCTGTGGGCTTTTCAACAGTAGCCGCCACGTGTCTCAAATTTCATGTGAATTTAGGAATTATTTGCCTTTAAATCTGTTTCCTTTTTTTTTTTTAAAATGATTTATCGGATGTCAGCGAATGACATTGTAGTCATGTACACCTCACCCCGCCCCAGCTGATTGTTTCAAAATCCCTTACAGAGATGAATTAAGCCTCAGTGCCAGTGAAGTAGGTAAGGACCAGGACCAGAGAGATGAAGTGATTTGCTCAAGATCACATAGCAAGTCGGTAGCAGAGTCAAGAGTAGAACTCAGGAGACCTGACTTCCAGTCTCCTGTACAAAACACTAAAAAAAACAGTTCATCATAAAGAAATGGACATAACTAACGAAGTCCTATTCCTCCTACTTGCCTCTTTCTTTCCAAACAGCTGCTCTAGGTTTTTCTAGGAAGAGTAAAGCTCCCCCTCCCTCTTGAATGATCATTACAGTAATTTTTTTAATTTTCTCTTTTTTAAAAAACCCTTTAGAAGTTTGATGGCCTAGTTTTAAACCAATGATTTTTTGTCTTCCAGTGACATTTTTATTGCAAAGTTAGTCACAATTTCTGGCATAAACACATTTTATTTCATGGTCTTCCCTCCCTGCTACCTACTAGCACTGAAATCTCCTAGAGAATGTATGCTCCACCTGAATTTTGCCACCACTCTGTTGGTCACCGAGTCAAATCTAGGAATAATGGCACTAACTATCCTGCAAGAAGAACAATTAATACCCATGGCAGTTGGATGGGATGAGAATCATCTCTTTCAAGGTCAGAATATTTGGAGAATGGAATTCAGAAGACTAAAGGCATTTCACCAAAACATTTGCATAAAATTGTAAAGAGTTAGAAACCTAGAAGGGCATTTTTCAAGCTGCCAAACAAATGAACAGGATTAGTGACTAACTGGATAATACTTGGCATCTATATAGTGGCATCTGCCCAAGGATCTCAGTGCATTTGAAACACATTCAGATTCAAAACTCTCCCCAGGAAGTAGGCCAAGTCATATCACTTTACACTTGAGTAAGCTGAGGCACAGAGAAATAGGTAACATAGCCAAGGTGACAAGGAAAATTAGTAAGCAAGGCATCCAAGTGCCCAAAATCCCACAAGATCATACCAAGAGAACCATATCTTAACCACAAGATCATACCAATAGAAGTGATTAAGCTCTACTGAGTCTACTGTCAACTGCTACTTCATGACTGAAGTGCCATCTCTAAGGCTTGATCATTCAAAACCTTTCCCCTAAACAGGCACTTCTGTAGACCACCCTCCTGCTCATAAATACGTCAAGAGCCAAGAATCTACTCATGACACTATCGTTTCTATCCTGAACAGCAAAGATAGCTCTTAAAGAGTTACCTTCAGAAGCACAATTAGTTTTCAGACAGTCAAGCTATCATAATAAAGTTTTCTCAATATGCCCCACATATGTTTCACCCAGCTGATATCACAACAGGTTTGAAAGGAAAATGTTTCACCTTTGGATGAATGGAAACTCTATAGAAAAAGCTGGACCCCGTAACACCATGTTAAAATATTATAACACTGCATTATTATAGGATGAAGTCCCTAAAGGATAAAACCTTGGCTACATGCCAGAGTTTGCAAAGAACTGCCAACATAATAATTCAGTTACATTGTCCATGCTTCTGTAAAACTGCATTAAATTCAAAATGTTTGAACGCATCCAACAATTAAAATTAATGTTCCTTGGAATGAGTGCTTCACTTCACAATCAAGAAGAAAAAAATTACTTCAACATCGCTCCTCTACTATTATGGTTAACATTTAATGGCATTTTATTGCCATTAAACCCAATATTTGTATTGGATCAATACTAAGCTACCAAGGACAGCCTATCAAGTCTGGAATATCTCTATAAGGCTCTATTGATTTCCTTTTTGAGGCCTGTAACAAACACAATATACACAAATAATTCAGAAGAAATGTATCAAGATAATTTAATAAAACAAAAGGAACAAGTAATTTCTCTTTTTTTCAGGTGACATAAAATCATTAAACTCATTAATGGTAATTAACTCTAAAGTTAGTATTTTACGGCAATTTAGACACCTACAGATAAAATAATGTAAGCATTTTGCAAACAAAATTATATATCAAGAAAATATTTAACCTATAAACATGTATGATTTCTCACATTCAACACATAGATTAAATAGTAATATTTTCTATCTTGGTTCAATTTAATTTCACACACTGTAATAGAAAAATCTGGTGTTTTAAAAATGAATTCCTAATACTTTACACATGCACTCCACCCTTAAGAATCTTAAAATGTTTTACACATACCAATTACACCTCAAGGTCTGTGCAGTTAACGTCATCTTTATTCAGTGGTTAAACAGAGCAATTAAGTAATCTGCCTTAAATCATACAGCCAGTGGCAGACTCCAGAACCCTGATTTCATATCATCTGCTCTAACTACGACATAATATTGCCTCCCCAAGTATACAATTGGCATAATTTTCTAATGCAATTTTGATTTTGTTCTAAATTCCATTATCATCAACCATCTTTGTATATTTCACAAGAATGAAAATCTGAAAGCATCACTTCAGGCATAATAAAATACGTAGTATATAACCACTGTAGAACAGTATAATGTTTTATTTCTGTGTTTTAATTCAAAGTAAATAATGTAATTATTCTCTTGAATATGAGACATTTTGTTCGAAAAATTTCACCCCACACACACTACTGTAATATCCTACTGAAGGTCTGAAAATTTAACTTCTTTCTCTTCTGTACACCCTTTTCCATTTATATCTAATGAAGAAAGTGCTTACAAGACTATGTTCTTGTTTGTGGATTAAGAATTGTTACTAGCAAAATTAATTTTAACAACGCCAAGAACAATGTTTAAGTTTGCTGCCACAGATCAGCCGTACAACTTTAAGGCCACCAGGAAGAGGAGCGATTGGGAGCTTGTTAGACATAGTGCCTCTCCATACTCCCTTTAAAGCAGCAAAAATACTTTACCAGATGATTAATTTTTAAAAAGTCAAATCTTGGACATTAACTACTTGAAAGTGTCCCTTTAAGATAAGAAGCATTTTTCCTATGAAAGTGTTCACTAGAACCATCAACATACAGTCTGCAGCACATTTACTGTTCCACAGGAATCAGTCAATGGATACACACACCTTAACAGGCATTGCCTCAAGCATGCACAAGGCTAGGGTACACAAATGACATGCCAAGGGCAAGGAGGATGGATGAATATACAGAACAAGTAATAACCTCACAAAAGCATCAGATGAAGGAACAAAGGTACATTCAACTCAAAAGAATGAGTTGGAGCTCAAGCATTCAGAGAAGATAAATTTACTCCAAATTCAAACACTGCTACAGCTGGCATGATAGCTGTTATATTACAAGCTTTAATGGATTAAAAACTGAATTAGTATAGATGTCATATATCCAATATTATGTATTCTTCATAAAACAGACTTTAATTACACAATCACCTTTTTTCCCCCCACAAGACCACTGCATCATTCAGTGCACAGAATAGACAGTGAACAAGGCAGGATTGCTTAGTGAATGAAGCTGTTATCCAGAGGACTCTGAATTCATTTGCAGCAGAAAGTGAAAGGTGTTCAGTGGTAAGATAGGGACATAAAGGTCTTGGGGTTAAAGCAATGGACTGAGATCCAGGAGAGCCGAGTTCTGTCACTGGTTCTATCACAGATGTGATGTTAGATTAGTTAAAACAAAATTTTCAGAGGTGATCATTGATTGTTCATTTCTGGGGAGCTCAACCTAACTAGTATTTGATTTTCAAGATTCCTGAGTGCTCCGTTTCAGCTGAAGTCAATGGGAGCTGCAGATGCTCTGTACCTCTGAAAACTCTGGCTACAAGCATCTCAACTTGGGCATGCAAATCAATGAAGCATCCAAAATCAGCAGGCATGTTTGTAAATTTTGGCCTCAATCTCAATGTGCTTCAGTTCCATACTTGTAAAATGGGGATAACAATACTTCCATTCTTCACAGGGATGTGGTAAAGACAAATTTATTAACATCTGAGAGCACAACAGAAAAAGCCATGAAAATATTCCATATTCAGTGCAGTGTTTTGACAGCATGCAATAACTAACATATGGGGAAACACAATGAATGAATAAATAAGTATTAAACAGTTGTGTCCGTCTCTGAACACCTCTCATCCTATGCACTGAATGAGATGGGGTGCTTTTTAAAAAAATAGTACATAATCATATAATTAAAGGCCAATATAATGCATACAAACAAGGAGTCAGAGTTAAGGCTGCATAGGCAATCCTCCAATCAGGTACTTCCTACCTTTTAAGCTTGGCTTTTCCACCTTAATGTAATTTTAATATAATTTTTGTATGACATATATGGATATAAAATGTCTGTATTAGTCAAAATTTCAGTCCACCTAAATGATTTTAACCAGTTTCCAACTGTATGCTTATTATATTAAAATACAATCTTCCCATAAGACCTTCTGTGAATTCTAACATAATGCAGGAGATGCACACTATATAACATGAAAACAATGAAAAGTAGTATCCTGCAAATTAAGTGTTGATTAGTTTGAGTAAGTGGTTCTCAACCCGTGGCTCCCTTGCAGCCCAATCAACACACAGTTGTGACCCATGTGACATTCTCAGAGCCCACATAACAGAGAGAGCTGCATATGCAGCCCACATTGGTAAATAGGTTGAGAACAATTAATATCTAAGTAATATCAGACCACACGTGCACGACAGAATCTTTGCAATCTTTACTATAATCTTGAATTTCAAAACTGCTTTGCAGAGCAAAGTATGAAAATGCAATTATATACAGGTATACAATTTACTTAAATAGAAAACTATTTGTAATTATTAGGCAGAGCTCAGTGAGTGATCAAAAGATAACTACTGGCTTCAAGGAGCACCAGAACTTACAAACATCCAATCTGCATATCACCTACAGGAAGATAAATAAGAAAACAATGAGGTAACACACATCTTCAGCATTATATCAAAATGCAAAGGAAGCTCAATTTGGGAAATGGTACTTCAATTATAATTAAAACTTAGCTTCCACTCAAAGAAATAGTTTAAAAAAAAAATAAAAAAAAAAAATCACTCCATATATGAGACTTAAATACTGACTAATGGAGACATGTCATGTTTCCATGTGCTATAGGAACAGAAATTAACATAACTTGTCTACATGATTTCTGCCAATACTTAAAACAATAAGTCCTTTAGCCAAAGCAAACAAAAAGCCATCTAATTCCACCTTTAAAAATGATCATCCGCTTTGACTTCAGCGTTTATACTAGCTAAAATTTGTAAGCTCTGCTAGGCAACACTTGTAAAAGTAAAGTTCTTTTGTAGATCATGTGCATGTTTAATTAATACATTTAACAAGCTGTTTTGTGTTCTTAAAGAACACAGCTGTTTATTACGTAGACAACTTTACCATCTGCAAAAACTACAATAAGTAAATATCAAGATAGCAGGTGTTAATAAAGAACAGACAACATAACTCTTCTCTAGGTAAAGAATTAGTTCTTTCACTATAATTTTTTTGTAGCCCGAGAGCAGGCAAACCTTAGCTGTTCAAGTCTAGAAGGAACTGGTATTGTGGTTCATGAGAACAATAAAGTAAGTTCTTGGGGTAAATCTCTGCAAAACCACAACTATTAAGTATAAACTAAATACATGGCCCTAAGCCAAAGCCTTAAGACACTAATTGCCACTTGAAATGTGGGCGTCCACATAATATTCATTAACCACAGTTATACACATTCACACTCCATGACTAAAAGAAGCCAAGATTGTCAAGGGAGTCCTTAATTTCCCATGTTAATATTTAGATTTTAAAGAGAGAATTTTCTATTAAGGTCTATAAAAATAAAACCTCCCTGTACACAAAATATTGCTAAGCTAATCATTTAAAATGTGTTAAGACACAAACTATTTACATTACTTTTCTCCCAAAAGGTAACTCACTTATTATTGATCTTTTGTATCATACTTATTAGTCTACTCCCTAACCCTATCGTTTTAGAAGTTAAACAAGTATATATGGCTCCATGCAAGAGTAGGCGGCTTTTACAAGTGCTTTCCTTATGCTTCTCGATATCCTTTTGAAAATCCTGCCCTAGCCACACCCCACCCCTTTCTTTAACATCCGTAAGCAACCATGTAGTTATTCATGCAATCAGTAAAGCGTGAACCATCGAGAAAAGGAGAGGGAAATGCCCTTATCTCAGCTCATCAAAAATACAACAAGTAAGCCACAAAGAGGTCACAAATTAAAAATTAAATGCAGAGAGAAAGTGCATCCACACATTACTGCTGCTGAATGTTTCAAGCAAGAGACATCTACAGTAGGAAGAGGAGGTGGCCATGGACATATTTTAAAATAATGCCTATTACATTTATTCACAACACACATTTAGCAAGGAAGAAAAATTAAGCATCAGCATGCTTGAACAGCACTAGAATCTTTCTTGCTACAGGCAAAGCCACTGGCTGGCTGAAGCCGTCACAAAGACGACAAATTTGCTATTAGCAACAAAGGTAATCTATATACCATTGCCAAAGGCTGCAAAGACAGCAGGAGGTGACTGCAAATGACAAGAAACTCAGGAAAAGAAGTTAGTAATGGTTCGAGGTGTATCGAGCAAACAGTAACAGTTAAATGCAAATTAACCAATTTATTACACTTAGTAATAATGGCAAAAAAATCTATTACAGTGGATAGAGCATAAATGTTAATTATTTTCCCCTCGAACAATTAAATGGGTCTGTGTCTGAGGATTTAAGTAATATGCTTTCCAAAGTCAGCACAAACCATCACAAATAGAATAAATAAAGCCACTTCTCATAGCTCCTTGACTATTTTTACTAACTTAAGTTTTAAAATGTTTCACTATAATTTGGTCAATTGCTATCTAATTAATCAAATTAATTTACTTTGTTAATTACCTAAAAAACCCAACTATTTAATCTAGGTAACTGAATTACTCATTCAGGAGCTTTTGTGCATAAAGGCAAGGTTTTTAATGCTACTTTTAAGCATCAAGTATATCTAAATAAATTTTTTTTTTATCATCTGATAGAAGACCAATGGAAAGAAAAAAAGCCAAAGTTAGTAATTTTCTAATAAGCTGTATCTGTACACTACGTATACCCTAAAGAAATCCTCTCACTCCAAAAACATGCATCTATTAGCACTAAATTCCACCTGATTTATAAGATGTTGACATACATTTTGCACTCTGAGAAATGATTCCAAAGATGGTAGTGTGAGGTACTGTGTCTGGGTCTTAGTAAAGACTGGATCAATTTGCTCCGTTTACAAATGAAAAGTTCGCTTCCAAATTCATCCTGAAATCTGAAAGTCTTTCTTGCTCAGGCATCATCAGTAAGAAAATAGTCTACAGCCAGAACATACATCTGCTTACTGTACTGCCCAAAACAAGTTTTGCTCATTTTTATTCCTGATACTGCTACAGAACTTTTACAACTGTGTCAGAGAGGATTCTGCTCTCTCCTGTGCATCATCAGAATTATTAGCTAAATTGCAGTTGCAGAATCTCTTATTAGTAATGAACAATAAGACAAACAAATACACCTCACATTCTCCCATAGTCGTAGGGTACAAAGTAGTCTTTTTTTTTTTTTTTTTTAAACAAATATGTCTTAGAATAAGTAAATGCATGTAACAGGTTAGCAACCTTTGCTTGAACATCCCACTGGAAGCAGCTAAGCCTGGGGAGAGGGGTTGGGCTTGACTGTGTTTTATTTTGAATTTCTTTTCTAACAAAAACCAAAACCCCGCAAGGTAGTTTAATATCTCTGATTACAGCCAGGTAGTAGGTCTGCTGAGTAAGAAAGTCAAACTGCTAATGATAACTACACTTTAAACAAAAACAAAAAACAAAAAAATCAGTGTGTGTGGGGGGGGGGGGGGACCACACTTTAAACTAATACTGTGTTCTGCATCAGATTAGAAATGCCACAGCATTACAGGTAAATTAAAATGGAGGACTGTACTGAATTAAAAATAAAGATTCACAATGGGACCAGTAGAGTATTCTTTGTGGAGTTTACTTTGCTATTAAATTCAGTTTAATGTATACAGTCCAGAAATGGTAGATGCACAACAGATTTTTATATTTATAGTACAGAGCTACGCACTGATAATTATTAGGGAGGTGTGAAGTAGGAAGTTTTGGATGCAAGACGGGATAGTTTTGGCATCTGGGAAGACATGGGACCTTTTGGCAATGGAGAAGGGATGCACCTTGAATGCCAAGTTCTCCACCTCAACAACCTACTGCCCTTTGCCACAAATCCTGCTACTTCATCCAAAGACAAATAAGGACATTATCAGCTACATGACTGTGCTAGAATGACCAACAGCTGAATAAACAACAAAGTTGTTATTAGGTTTCCAAGTTCTCTCTTATCAAGACAAACGTGAGCACTTCTGCAGACAGCAGATGACTGTGATGAAACGAAGATACTGTCCACTGGCACAGAAAGGGTTAGAGAGAGCCTTTGGGCCTAGTTAGCCCACCCCATTGTACATGTAGCCAATGCCAGGCCAGGAGGGGGAAGAAAAGGAAAGAACAGAACAAACTTGGTTCCATTCGGGGCTGACTAGCCAAGAGGCAGGAGCGAGCTGCCTCCCTGCCTATCTGAGGCAGAAGGACCACTAGCCTGCCAGTAAAAGCAGCCACCAGGAAATAAGCACAGACTCCCTGGCTAAAGGACACTGTAGAAGAGAGTTCAGAGCACTCGACCTAAGAGATAATCGGGTAACTGAAGCACAGAGACCTTGTGGGATTCCAGTCCCACCAAATTTATGGCTGCCCCGCCCCAAGGAACCTGGGACCACAGCAGGATACCAACAAAGGTCCAAGAGAGGATGCTATTATACAAGCCAGCCCAGTGACTTGGATTATAAATCGCTCCCCCATGCCAAAATTGAAGGGACAACAGTAGGAAGTAGCACAGGGCAGTGGATGTAAACTGCACATTGAAAGGTCCCATGTTCAGGGGTTGACTCACACAGCACCCTGGGCTGGGACCCAATGAAGTGAGAAGGCCCAGGTTCTCCCACCTCCCTGCCTTAAAGACAGACACCCTGACCAAGAAAGCAAGGTATCAGCACTCAAGTGTTCCAACCACTAGGCCACTCAACCCTCCATGCCCTGTTACAATGATTATCTCCGCAAATACAAGAGCCAAAAGCTTTTTAAAAATTAATTAAAGCTTAAATTCTGTTTCACAAGTTCTGCAGTCTTGATACTGTGATATAGGGCTCTGCCTTTGTAGCAGACCAAACATCAAATACCCCATCAATCATTTAATTACCTCAGGGTCTAAAAACATCTATTCATTAGCATTTTGATACACATCTTTTACCTTATTTGACCATTTATAGGCCTGAAGTAGTTGACTGTAGAGAGGAGTTTTGTCCTGTACAGGATCTAGGCTCAACAATCCACTATTATGGAGAGGATGGTTCTCAGAAGGTTTGCCTACTAGATTGCTCAGACGTTCCAGTTCACTACAAGTAGAAAAAACAGCAACACCACCTTTATGTAAGATCTGCAGGCAGTGCACAGTGACAATCAAGAGTGCATGTAAGACATGGTCCTTACACATCTTACAATTTTAAAGAACACACACTTTTTTCCATTTATACATACATTTTTTAAATGCTTGTCCAGAGATCAAGGCAATTTGACAAGCACAATATTACCAAATCACAAAGCCTCCTCACATCCCCCAACAATGCTTCTCCTTCCCCCAAAACCTGGAAAAATAGATGGGCAGGGACAGGTCACAAGCACCATACATATTCCTAGATTTGTATAAAATACTACTTAACTGAAACACTATGGTTCATTATTGTTGCCCCCCAAAATATTCTTACTATAGTGCTTGTTTAGTTGTTGTTGCTTACATCTCATTTATCAAATATCACATATAGAGATTAAAAAGTTAATGCATATTTGCAAAATCCCATCATCTTTAGAAACTTATAAACTTTCTAGAGTGCTGAAGTATAATATTTCAAATGACAGCCATAATCAGGTGCCACTGAATTGAAAACAGGATTCAGGTCCTAGTGCAGTGATTTGTGAAAGTCTTAGAAGGAGGAAGCCAAACGAAAGATCCAAAGCTGAAGACCAAGCTGAAGAATTATATGCTTGGACATATAAAAATTAAAAAGGGAAAATACAAAAAGTCCGGGGAGAATATTTGCCTTTGCATTCCTTTTCCTCTTTGTCCGTATTCTGTCCATTTAGGTTGTCAGCTCTTTAGGGCAGGGACCTGTTATCATAAATGCCCATAAGCACCTTCCTCACTTTTGGATACTATTTAAAAAATAAACTACATATAAAAGCCAACATCAGCTGAAGTTGTTTATTAACATAAAACTGAAAAAAAAAAATCAAAGAACTAACAGTTAAGGGATCCAAAGAGTTTCCCAGCTGCTACATAATCCTTCATAGCACATAAACGATCACTCCCTTTGACTTAAATGCCCCCACACCATCTTTAAGTCCCATTCCTGCAAACATATATGCCTGTGCTGACTTTACTACAGTTAAGTAGACACACTGAAATTAATGGTACAAACTAACAATAGTAACATCAAGAATGTGTTTAAGTATTTGCAGAAGGCCTAAGTTGCCTTTTTATGGCATTATCCAAAGTCTTTTGACTTCAACAGGTTATTCACCAGACCCTTGTTTCTTATTCAGTAATTGAAATGTACTATTATGTGTCTACAGTACCTCTCTCACATTTGGTTGTAATATAAATAAAAATAATATTTACCCAATTATACTGCAACCTTTAGAAAAACATAATTAGGTATTTATAGAAAAGTGTGAGAACACATTCCCTAGGTAAGATGCAAGACACGAAAATATTTACAGTAACTTATTCACAGATTCTTTGCAATTCACAGATACTTTGTCATCAAATTTGGTTGGCTAATTAAAAAAAAAAAATCAGCTCACTAGAGTCAGAATAGAAACTTAGAAAAGTAGTGGAAAAAGTCCTCCAATTCATCTGCACATTGAATTTTTTTGTGTTTACAAGGAATCAGGTAGGAAACTAAATACCCTTACAGCATCACTATGATACAACAGCTTATGGGGAGGGGTAGTAAGTACTAACATGTCACTTAACTAGACTGAGAGGTTGGTTACCTAGGTTTTAGAATTATTTGATATTCCCTCATCTACTGAGAAGTTTCTGAATGTTTTAGAGCCAGTAAAGTGATTATTTATGACTTACCACAAACACATTACATAACAAATAAAGACAGAATCCCTGCCCAAAACGGCTTACTGTCTGAAGCCTTGATCTTGCAAAGGAATCTGTTCAGGTAGCCCCTTACTATACAAGAAAGTTAGAGTTATAATAAATAATATTTGTTGATCCCTTTTGCACTATAAGGTCCTCTGTTAAAATGAAAACAGAAGGCATACAAACGCAAAGACAGGACAAGCCATCACTTAGGTGATTACATGGGGAGTTACTTTTGCAGTTTGTATAAAAATACAAGATTTGATGGAGAAAAATAATTTCTATGGCTTCCTATCCTATAAGCACATCTTAGCATTATTCTAAAACTAGAGCATCCCCACAAACTCCTCTTCTTTCACCTAGTTGTTAAGGCAATGTTTTTCTTTAAAACATACCAGCAGCTGAAAATGAAAAATGGGATCTTTTCATGTCTTATTTGTCTAAAATGTCATACACTTATAGCACTGCAGTAATCATCATAGTGCTAGGAGCAGCAGTCAGTGTTCAGGAGTCCCGCGTGCTACGCACTGTACAAAGAGAACAAAAGAGACAGTCCTGCCCAAATGAGTCGATAAATCTCTTTGAGGCCTTAGTTTAGGTATCTCACTCTTATTGAATTTAGTGGGAATTAGGTCAACTGGGGGTCTAAATACAAGAGACAACAGCTGGATACAGACTGATGGGGAACATAAGGAAACAATAATTACCCCCTGCTGATGAGCTGTTAGAAATCTACTTGAGCAAGCCAGGCAACTGAAAAGTTGGCTTCCCACCAGCTACTTCTAATGCACCCTATTAAAAAAATTAATCCCAAAGACTGAGTTAATGGTAGCTTTTAAAAGCTGTTAACTTTAAAATCAAATACAAAATCAAATACAAAGTTACCAACACCCATTAAAACTGAAAGAACTCTGAAAAGCCAATGTACTTCTATCTATGCCCTTCTTTTACTTTTTCCTCGGTCCAAACCCAACACGGCAACTTCTGTTAAACCAGCATCTCTCGTTTCCTATCAGCTGCACTCTGCGGTTCTTAATGAGCCTGGGTGCTCTTTAATTTCACAGGCTGCCCAGGGAAAGGTTTGTAACAGCAAACGGGTCCCATCCCTTACTTAAGCTTAGCTCCCGAAGCCGTAGCCCTGTGAGTCTAGTTCAGCGAAACAAACAAGGAGTCGGGCAGCCACTTGGAAAGTCTCCGTTTCCTCCCATTCTGTATGTTCCCCATCCTCGAAAAGCATCTGATGAAGTGGGATTTTCTCCCACGAGAGCTCCTGCGATAAATAACCGCGTTAGTCTTTCAAAGGGGCCGCGGGGACCCCTGGTTTGGTGACCCCATTGCTTTATGGCATGAGCTTCCATGGGAGAAAGCCCCACTCTGAAGAGGGGGAATGGGAGCAGAACCGGCCTGGGTGGACACACCCCTTCAAGCCCATCCCAAGGCAGGGGAGAAAGGGAGCGGCCGGCGCTCCCCCCACGCTGGTGGGCTGGTCCAAGCCCGCTGCTATTTAAACAGCGCTCTGCGCGCGGCGGGGGCAGCCCGGCTGCCAAACGCCCACAGGGGTCGCTGTGGCGAGTCCCCCAGGCCCCGCCCCCTTCCCCCAGGCCCCGCCTCAGAGCGCACAGCACGGCTCCCCCACCCCCACCCCCACCCCGGCTCCCAGAACGCGCGCGCCGGCCCCGAGCCCGCGCTCACCTCAGGTCCCGGCTGACCGAGTGCAGGCTCTCCTGGAAGCACGACACGAAGCCCTTCTCGCGGCCTTCCAGCGTCTCCTTGTTCCGCATGCCGTCCTTCAGGCAGTCAAAGACCCGCGTGACGCTGGAGCGCAGCGCCTGGATGGCGGCGATGGCCTGGGAGAAGGCCTCCAGGTTCACCCCGGGGCTCAGCACCCCGTCCGCCATCTTAGCCCGCCGCGCTCTCCGAGCAGGGAGCGCCGCGACCAGCACGAGGCCGCGCTCGGCCCCGGGGCAGGCTGGGAAATGTAGTCCCGTGGGCGGGAGGGGGGGTGTCAGGGATTTCCAGCGTGCCTGTCTGCATGCTCTTTAGTTTAATCGTCTCTGATGACTTATTCCACTGGACACAATGAAGAATCTTGAGGTTTGTATTTATTGTTTTCAAATAGAGATGACAAAAACAACTCTTAAATATTTATGAATAGTTTGAGATTTGTTTCTGAAAAATAAAATCACTCGTGACTAAGAAAATCTCTCACATATAGTGGAAAGAAAGGTGATAGCTTGTGTGCTTATATTTCTTTGTGTTCTTGCTATGCCTAAACTGCTATATGCTCAATGTTAAGTAACATCTATTTTAATTGTTATCATCCTATTCTCCAATATTAAAATTCTCACTGTTGAGAACTCCCAATGTGGACTCAAAGCATAAAAATGAGAGATCACAATGCAACTGTTTCGAATTTAATTAAAACACACTATTCATTTCTCCATATTAGGCATGTCTCAGACATTTTGAAAGATGGGAAACTTACAGGTACACACTTTTTAAGATAACAAATCAGAGTATTCTCTGTAAAGGTTAAGATTCTCAAAAAACATCCTCTCTCTATATCCAGGCTCTCTGAATATCCTTTTGTTACAGACAATATTGAGCCAAATTCATCCTAGGTGCAACTGTGTTGAAGTCAATTAAATTGCAGTAGGCATGGATTTGTTCATTATGTTTAATTTGGAAATGTACATTTTGATGACTAGTATCTGCGCTACTTCATACACATTAAACCCTGTGCAAGTCCACACCATGAGCAGCACCTGACTAAAGCTAAGGCAATGTTTTATTCATCTTCATTAGCTACTACATAAGTACACCACAGGTGAAAGTTACGGACACAGGGCTGGGATATGGGAGACTGAGTGGCTCCAGGGGACTGGTTACAGGTTTCTTACTTCTCAGGTTATGTCCCCACTTAAGACACTCACTACAGCAGGGGTTGGCAACCTTTGCCAACCCCTGTGCCAGCTTCTCCTCCTCAGCCCTCAGCTGGTGCTGACGGCCCACTCGTAGAAAGAAGTGGCTCCTCTCAGCAGCGGGCCTGGGGACCCCTATCCCCAGGCACACCATGGAAAGAAGACTCTGTATTGCATTCAAGCTTGCATTTGTTACTTAGTGAGTCCTTCTGAAGTCAACAGGATGTTTTATTGAGGAAGAATTGTAGGATTGATCCCATTAACTAATTATTCCTGACAACACCCATGCAATATAGATAAATATTATACATTTTACAGCTGAAGGAACTGAGATTCCAAGTATGCTAAAATTTAATCAAGTTTGTAACAACCAGTGACATGGTTGCATTTAAATATGGCCTGTACCCTTCCTCAGCATGGCTAATACACTAAGACAGTATGTTTCACTGTTCAAAGCGGTCTAGTTTTGATGTAAGATTGTTTTCCTGTAACAGTTTGTCACACTTACTCTAGCATAGACAGAACCCTTAACCATGCTTGCGTAATGGGTTTGTCTGGTCCTCCTACCTCTCAGTTCTTTGTTTGGTAGGACAGCCCCCCCTTTACCTGCTGGTGCTGACCTCAATGCTTGTATTCCAGGCATTATCTCTTGTTGAGCTGCTATGGAATACCTGTTAAGATTTTCCCAGAATGCACTGATAAAACCATGGTTACATAGTGTAGACGTAAATAGGCACACTTGGCTGGCACATGGTTGTTACGAAAACAGCTGCTCTATGGCTACAACTCTACCTTGTTTGTTAAAAATTAGTCAGAAGTTCACAAACTAGATATGAAAGCTTAGTTGTACTAGTAATCTAGACAGGTCTGAGTGGTTAAGTGACATGCTGGCAGCCAAACAGCAAGTCAATGACAGAGCTGGGATCACAATGTACACTAAAAGGTTTGTCTTTATGAACATAAATATACAATTAAAAATAATTAATATAAAAAGATTGTGGAAGAGAAGCATGATAAAAGAAACAATGCTAAAAGTAGAAAACTAAGTACTGGATGGCAAAACTTGGTAATATACTCCATTGAATTAAACAGTTTGCACAAACATATAGAATTCAATTAGATCCTCAAGAGCTCTGTCTTTTCTTATAAATGCTTACATGGCTTCAGCTGGAATACTCACACTAATAAGCATACATGAGTACTGGAAGTTAGTAACAAAGAGCATGACTAGCTAGTGAGAACTGAATACTTGTCTAGTTATCTATCTGAAGGCATCTCTTTACAACACACTTCCCTACACTTGAAGCTAGGGGTGCGATTCCCAGCTCAAGGGGTACGTCTACACTTGCACCTTAAGTTGACTTAATGACACTTAAGTCGACCTACAGAACGCTGCAGCCATACTGGGTGCTTCCTTAAGTTGACTTAATAACTCCATCTCTGAAAGTTGACTTAACACCTAAATCACCCTTATTAAGTCAACTTAGGCCAGTGTAGATGGGAGTGCCCTTAAGTCAACCTAATTGGTCTCAGGCCCCAGTGCAATGTGGGGCAGCTACCCACAATGCACCACTCCTCGGTCGACATAGCAACTGCCAGTGTGGACATAGGAAGTCGACTTAAGATTTTAGTGTGCACTCTTTAAGTCTACTTAAAATCAACCTTGTTAAGTCGACTTAACAGAGCCACTACTGTAGACATATTCATCGAGCTAACACACTAAAAATATAGTATAGCCAGGCTAGGTACATACTCAGAGCAACTAGCTCATGCTGCCACTCACGCTGCCATGACTACGCTATTTTTAGCATGGTAGCTTGATCAGAGCTAGCCCAAGAAAGTCTCGAGCTGGGAATCAGATCCGCGGCTAAAAGGGTTGATATAGCCACAGTTAACTCAAGTGTGCTAACTCGAGCTAATCTACTTCAAAACAACACTTGAGTTATGCGGAATGACATGATTAGCAACACAAAGGCTATGTCTACACTGGCAAGTTAGTTCGAATTAAGGAAACTTAATTCCAACTAACTAAAGCCATGGCTACACTAGGCTTTCATTAGTTTGAATTAAGGGCTTCCTTAATTCGAACTAATAAATTCGAATAGGGTATTCGAAGTAAGGGTTAATTCCAACTAGTTCGTTCGAATTAACCAATGTGGCCATGTTAGTTCGAACTAACCGGCCCATTGAATTCAATGCAAATCACTAATTCGAACTAAGCAAGTGCCATAAATGGCACTTGCTTAATTCGAACTAAATTTTGCTAGTTTGAATTAAGTTAATTCGAACTAACTAAAATTAGTTTGAATTAGTTAGTTCGAATTAACTAATTCGAACTAATTTTAGTAAGTGTAGACATAGCCAAAGACATTGGATTAGCCAGCAATTGTGTTGGCTGCTCTAACTCAAGCTGTTGCATCTCCCACTGCATTACAAAATGCGAGCGCTGCTGAGGCTCAAGTTAAAATTGCCTATTCCGTGATGGACCAGTTAGCTCTGCCTTAAAGCAGCACTCAACTAAAACTAGAGATTTGTCAGTGTGGATGGAAGTAACGTGAGTTATAACTTAACCTAAACGTGCTGTGAAGACACATTCTCAGTGACTTGCCCAAGGTATGTCAAGAAGCCTGTGCTGGAAAGGATATTGACCCTGAATTTCCTGAGTCCCCTGGCTGACCTATCCACTTGACCATATCTGCTTCCTATCAATCCTCAATCATTTAAGTTGTCATTGGTATTTGTTTAGCACCAGCGGTGAGCTAGGTGCTGTATAACTCACAAACTAAAGATCATCCCAGTCCTGCAAGGGCTACCTTAACCGACGGCTGTTCATTTACCCATATGGAAAAGGTAGGGGTCTTAATCCAGCTTCCAGTGATTAAATGTCCATATCACAAAATCCCCCACCCTATACATATTTGGTATCCTTGCACTCTGCAGAATGTCCAAAAGCTGAACAGGCTATGGTTATTGAATTCCCTTTTGCCCCCTGAAGGTGACCCCTTTGAGGTCAGGTTTAAGGCAATGTGGGAAAATCTGCTGTGACCATGTTCTGAGGAGAAATAAAAGACTTCAGTCTCCAGGGCTGCCAACTTTGTGCAGCACTGAATTCAAATGAAAATTTAAAGCAAAGTGCAAAAATAAACTGTATGCAGTCAAACTAGTTGTGTTATTTTATGCATGTGATATTCTGTCCCAAAAATATGTCAAATTTTACTTGCAAAAATAAAAGGCTGCTGTTTTATTCTATACGCAATCTGTAGAGCAATACGCTCAGTCAATTTTTTTTTCCACTCAAAGATCAAATGCAGAATCTGGTGAAAAACTGAACGGGAAGAAGATATCATTATTCAAAGGCGAAATAACTGCTTAAAATTAGATCTGTGAAGGCATCAAAAATACCAGAATTCACAGATGGTTTGTAGATAAATTTCATACTGTATTCAGTCCACTCAACATCTAAAAAATATATATACGCTTTTCCTCACTTTCTCTTCAGTCTGAATGCTGATGCCTGCTCAAAACATATGTGCTTCTTTCTCTAAATTGAGCTCTGAGTCATGTTCTATTGCACTATTACATTCAAACAGCACTTTCTGAAAATTTGCACAGACATATTTATTTTTAAAATATGTAAAACCACATATTTAAATTTTATGTGTATTTTTTGCATACTTTCAAATAAACAGCTATTATGAGCCGGCTAGATATGATGTTAGCAGAAATGATAATACAGTGGGAACAACATAGACAAGCAGAGTTGTAACATGCAGGGGGATGAGACTGAATGATCTAATTGTTTCTTTATGGCTCAATCACTTACCCTGGTCCTGTAGTTACCATGCAAGCAGAATTCCAGTTCAATTCACTAGGAGTTTTGTTGGAGAGGTACAGGGTTAGACTCCTTGATGTGTTTGTGTGATCTTCCTAAATTCAATATGCACTGTGATTAAACTAAGGTTTCCTTCTAGATTCTGTCATATTCTTTTAAATCTTAATGTATTCATCACATCAGACTGGTGTGTCAAGTGGTTACAGCAGGCAACAAAAATTTAGGACTCCTGGGTTATGTTTCTGCTACTGTCTCATGAGGCAAATCTTACTTCCATGCAGATGGAGAGCCCAGATTCAGTAGAAATGCTGCAGCTTCACTGCCTAAGTGAAATAAGCAATATTTGAAGAAGCGGTACATACATATAACTCATCTCTGTATGGTTCCCTATGCATTGTTGTGCAGGGAAGATTTGGGATAGGAAGGGGAAGGGCTAAGACATAGTCAATGTACTACTGTGCAAACCCACTAGCTTTGATCATCATGGAGCATGGACATAAGCAGTTCAGAAGGTATTGAATTTTAAGGTCTGTAGTAGCATCTGTTACGTTGATTTGATTATTCCCACACTGCCAGAGCCCAGCCTAGATACACAGAGTGCGCTCTGCTTTCCAGGATATGACCCTGTGACAATAGTTAAATACTTTGTCTCTCTGTATCCAGCTTTCCAACTGCTCTTTTAAAAAATAAATGCCTGTCATGGGTAGTTTTAGGCTTCAGTAATTAACAAATGACTATGAAGTACTTTGAGGTCCTTGAATGGCAAGTAAGATGTAAGAGCAAGGTTTTATGATTCTTTATACCATAGCCTGCCTTGTAAATACACTTCAGTTAAGGTCTTTTTTAATCCAGCCGTTTCATTGATTTTGTCCATTTTAAATGGAAGATTCCAACAGTAAAATGAAGTCAATAAAATCTGTTTATGGTTGAAAAAAGCTATGAAAATTTGGGATTTCCAGATTACAGTATCAATTTTGAATACATTTTCTAACAATTTCATGGATCAGTTTTTTTCAAACTTCTTCAGACTCATCAATTCATCAAGGACAACCTGGATGAATTTAAAACATCAAGTTAGCATAGAAAAATCTTCAAAACAACAAATAGAGACTCAGTGGGCAATTCAGAGTCTACTTCATAATGGCCCCTGATTCAGAAAAACATCCCTATTCAGGAAAGCTTCTAAACACATACAACCTTTAAGTGGGTTCTTGAACTGGATTCTCTTTCCACAAGGGTTCCTTTTCCCCCCCTGATATAGGTATACATAAATGTGTGACTTTAGTTAAAGGCCAGTGTAATATAAAAGATATTCTAATCTCTAGACTTGATTGTAAAGAATAAATGATTCATTAATATCCATAATGAAAAATAATATAACTCTCAATCAGAAGAGAAGCTTCCATCTTGTAGAACTGAATCTACTTTGCAGAAAGTTTCAATATTTTTATAGTACAAGTTCTGTACTTTCTATTAAATGCTTTTGTTTCAGTTGAATTTTACTTGATTCAATTGTTAGATTACCCTGAGTTAATTTACGACTGCTTTTCAAGTCTCTGATTTCCTTTGCTCTCCTACAGGGTTTTGAATCCTTCAATTCAACTGTACAGCATCCAACTGAAACTTGGTTAGAAAGCATAACTACAATTGCACCCCAGGCTGTCAAATTCACCCAACTGCTAGGGTGATCAGACACAAGAGTAAAATATCAGGATAGCAGCCGGGCCTCTGAGCTCTCAGACTGCAGCTTGGACTCCCAGTTTCTGCGGGTGGTGGGATCTGGAGCTCTCAGCCACTACAGATAGCAAAGGGAAGAGGATCTGTAGCTCCTGAGCAACCAGTCACCACAAACAGACCCGATATAGATTCTGTAAGAGCCTTATTTATGTTTGTCCCCTGCCTCTGGATTCTCTTTCCTCCTTGGCACCTCAGTGTAGTAACAGATTTGATGGGCCTCTCCTTTGAGCCCTTAGCATCCCATTCCCTGTCAGTGAAGAGCCTGCCTTTTCAGTAGACACCCTGGTTCACAGTTAAACAAGAATACCTGATAAAAAGAACACTAATACTTGGATCCAGATGACATAACTTTATCCAGGTAGACATCTCAGGAAAAGGTCAATCTAATTTCATAAGCTAAGAAAGTCTATTTCTGGCAGCTGTGTCCAATTCAGAGAGAGAGACATTATCCTCAGAAGAACATGAGGATCAAGCTCCTTGTTTACAATAGCTCTGCTAGGCCATATCATACTCTTAGTTACTCAGATGCAATGCCATTAAATTCGGGGGGGTTGCACTATGGTACCTAAAAGTGTAGTTTGTCCAACTACAGAATCATAGAAACTGGAAGGGACCATGACAGGTCATCGAGTCCCGTGCCCTGCACTCATGGCAGGACCAAGTACCCTCTTAAACCATCCATGACAGATGCTTGTCTAACCTACTCTTAAAAACCTCCAATGATGGAGATTCCACAACCTGCCCAGGCAACTTATTCCAGTGGTTAATCACCCTGACAGTTAGGAATTTTTTCCTAATGTCCAACCTAAACCACCCTGGCCATAATTTAAGTCCATTGCTTCTTGTTCTGTCATCGGCGATTTAAGGAGAACAATTTTTCTCCCTCCTCCCCGGGACAATCTTTTAGGTACTTGAAAACTGTTGTCATAACCCCTCTCCGTCTCCTACCTGTAATGCCAATAGTAAAATGAAGTTAAAATGTTTAAAGAGTCCTTATTAAATCAGAAAGAAGGCCAGGCAGCCAGTCACCTTAAGAGATTTACAGGGCTAATTGCATGCTTCAGTACTTAAGGTCTCCAAAAAGGCAACATCCATCTTCTGTGGGGGAAAAAAATATCTTCTTGCTATCTAGAGATTATTTAGTGTTCTGATATTGACACTACTTCTGTTGAGAGATGTAAAGATAAAAATGCAGTGCATTCAAGTACTGATCATTTTTCATAGTCACTTAGTGACAGTGCAGCCTGTAGTCAATTGCAGCAGATTTATCTCTTCTGATATTGATTGTGCATGTGGCTAAGCTGTTTGCAGATACCTTGCTACATCCCTCCTGAACTGCAGCAAGAGGTGTAAAAGGGTGAGGATCAGGGTGGTGCCACACTTTCTAGTTTTTATTAAAAAGCAGTTTAATTATTTTGATTTAAGTGGTGAGATAAAACATTTTGTACGTGCATGGACATAAAGCACTTTCTGTCGGAAAAAGGGAAGTCATAGCAGTGTAACTTTCCATTGGACACAAGCCTCTATTGTGACAAGACGAACTGGGTTCGAGTCAGTGAACAACGGTAAACTGCAAGTACAGCACAAGTTGAAACTTCAGATCGTTGTGGGCCAGACCTCCATAATCTGGATCAGAATGGGGGCTGAAACTCACGTTCCTGGAGACTACTTGCCAAATATTGGAGATTCTCTCTGGATTCTTACCTTGTGGAAATTGTCCTCCTGCAACTCCTGGTCTGGAAATTGCAGACTCTAGTGGTGTTTGCCAAGTTCCAAGTCAGCAGAAATACCAGTGTTCTAAATGCCATACACAATTCATACATTCAATAAAGAGGATTCACTTTCACACTGAAGATTTCTAATTTGCAGAGTCATCTTACGCTAAATTCCACTCAGTCCAGCCATCAGACACTATCTTACATTAAAAATGAGCCTGAGACACTGTGTTTAAGCATGGATTAGAATCTGAATTGTCTGCAAGTCCACAGTGTCAGATCCCAGTTTTTGTTACGAGCCCATTTCTACTTTAAGATCCAGAGCCAGGCTTCTGTATGTCCTATCCTTCACTTAAGCCAAACTATATCCCGAAGTGCTGATACAGAGACTGTGGATTTGATGGCTGGACGATGACTGGAAATCCTTGGGTATGTCTACACTAGAAAAGCTAAGTCAACTTACAGTGTCTACACTAAAAACTTAAGTCGACTGCCTGCGTCCACACATGCAAGTGCTAGGTTGACGGAGAGCCACGCTCAAGGGAGCCACAGCTTGGGGGAAGGGAGCTGTGGCTCTCTTCGTCTCCCTTCTTCTCCCAGGGAGAAGGGAGCCGTGGCTCCCTGGCAAAAGGGAGCCACGGCTCCCCAGCAAAAGCTTCCTCAGGAACTACATCTTCCCTTCCCAGCCTCAGTAAGATACCATGTGGCAACGTGCTCAGCCAATGAAGCAAAAGTTAGAAGCATTATCTCAACAGAATAACTGGATTGGCTACTCACCTCCTGAGGGGTGGATGCTATTTCTACCAGTTCAAAATTAAACCTTTCATGGGTGTCACATAATACAATATTCACTGGGACTTTGGAGCTTCAAAAAACCCAAAAAGTCGCCTTATAAATTCCAAGTTTAAGTAGGAACATTCTATTAATTGTTAGGCATGAACATTAACAATCATCCGAACTTTAGAATTTATATTAATCTGTGAAAACAACAAACTGCAGGCCTGATACTATGGTACATTAGAAATATTGGTTTTAATTTTAAAAAAATACACAATGGCTTTACATTTCTACCTGTCCTGTTTTCTTATTGGAATGAATACAGTCCCGTTTTCTTTCTGGCTAATATCAGGTACAGCAGAGAGCTTGGGAAAAGCCAGCAGAATTGATCAAAAAACATTAAAATGACCAGAGAAATTTAGTAAACTACATGGAGGTGAAATTTAGATATTTTATTCTTCAGATAAAGACTGGCCCAAGAACAAATAGGCTACACAAATCTACTGTATGTCACTAAGTTCCATTGCTTGTTCCTGTGCACGGATTCTTTAAGGTGTTCTACTCTTCCCCTCCACTCTTATTATAGTCATCCTTTTCCTGGACAGATTTTCTAATTATTCCCAAGATAGACATTTCGCATCTATCGAAACCTCCCAATCCTCTCTCAGTCTTTCTGCACCCAGAGGTGATTCTCTGATCTTCTCCTGATCTCACCTCATTTCATCTCTTCTCTTGGCAGAGTTACCCATCAGTTCTGAAACCTGCCTTCTGAATACAAACGTTTCTTGAATAGACTCTAATCTGCTTCCTGCCCCACTGCCACTATCCATCCCTTGCACAGATATCCTAGTTCACAGCTATTAAGAAATTAGTATTGCTGTTCATTATATATAGCAAATGGGATCATTGCGGACAGATTGAAGTCTGTTCATAAACCCAATAATAGACTGCAAGCATTATTGCATTCACTTACCCTTGCTGTTCACAGATGTGGGAGATGGGAAACAAACATGGTAGATGTGGACATTTAATGCACAAATGGAAAATCAATGACTCCCCAGCATGCGATTGTAGCTCCCCGCGACAAACCATCAAACATATCACCACTTACTGCCCAATTTATAAATATAAAGGAGGCATCACTGCAATAAATTCTGCTGCTCTTGATGTAGCCATCTGGCTCAATCAACTTCAGGTGAAACTGTAGTTGCTGCTCTATATCAGCCATACAAAAGAAGAAGGAAATGTGATAATCAGACATTGTCTATAGTAGAATTATTTTGCTAGTATGGCTTATACCAGTTCTCCGAACAAGTTAAGATGGCAAAATTACCTTTTGCTGATATAACTGTGTCACCATTGATGGAAAAACTTTTACATGCAGATGAAGCCTAAGCCATTTTCCTCTCCGCATTCAAACAACAGTGAGTATTACCCCAACCTTCATAATATAAACAATGGCTTAACTGCATATCTATGTATCACCTGTTTGATCCATTCTTGGTTCTTTTATTGGAAGCCTGTCCTGCACAGATAACCTGATCCAAACTTAACAATTAGCAAAATGTTTCCCCAGAAGGAGCCATATCATATTTCAACATCTGAGACCAAGCCTCATTTTAGTTTGTATGAAAATAAATCGACAATAATGGTCTTTGCTATCACTCATGTTTCAAATACTCTGTTGTAACGTTTCCTTTTGTTGCATTTAAGACGACAACGTTCCAATTTAAATAATGTCAATAACGGACATGGCGGATTGTTTTTAAAGTACTTTTCTCCTGAAATGAGAGCAGTATTTCTGAAAATGTACCAACAACAGGACGGCTGAAAGCATAAGATGACGACTGAGCTTTCTTACAAATGGAACTAAGGAAAAATGTTCACCAGCAGGAAAGTATGACATAAAGAGGAAGAGGTAAAGAAATTCCTAATCTTCATCCTTTGTTTAAAACAAAACAAAAAACAAAAAAGGGAGGATGGGGTGCTCCAATAACAGCCCAAAACAGTACAGTATCACTATGGCAGTGGTTTTCAAACTCAGGAACCTCAGAAACTGGATTGCGGTACCCTCTGCTGCCACCGCCAAAAGACTGGAATGCATTGCTCAAAGATGTAATTGTTGGGTCGCAGGCATAAATTTTTTTCAACTGGATCCCAAGAAAAAACATTTGAAAACCACTGCACTATGATACCCTCTAGTGTTTTGGAGTATTATTGTAGAATACTACAGTACATTATTTAAAATAAGAGATTGTCCTTTGAACTTTGCAATCTGGTGCCCCTTCTGGGGTGTTTTACCTGATCCAGAACAGAAAAAACCCTATATTCCATAAGGAATATTGATCCAATCCTGTCTGTTCTATCAGTTCAAAAATAGCCTTTGATATGCAAACAAAAGTCTAACAGCTTTTTTTTTGGTAGATAAAATACTCCCCCCACCATTGCTGCCGATTTGTTGTTGATTTATAATCAGAATATTTTATGAAACATTTGAGGGAAACCCAATTCTGTCCACCTCCAACTTTTTAAAGAATTACAAGGTTTCTTTCGTCCATTGAATAAAACAACAAAACCCTTTTCAAACGCATTAGAAACCCACTATTTATAACAGACCATCGAACAACATTCTTCTCATTAAGCTTTACAATTCACTGCCGTAGGGAAGTTCCATTCACTTAGAATAGCTGGATTTGATCAGAAATTGGATAAGTGAATCTTGCAGATATAGTAAAATTCATGCTCATAACTTTTTTTCTTTTAACTATGTTAGGCACAGTCAAATCTCTAAACTTGCTGGCTCGTAAGCTAAAGCTATCAAAGTGCTGGCAGGAGAATAGACAGGTAAAGGAAAAGTTTGTGGGGTCCTACGAAACCTGATGCTTAAGACACAGCTTTTTAATGCTATTTGATTCCTTTAAAAATAAAAAAACAACCCAAACCCAAGAACAACTAAAACTCCGAAAAACACCACTCGGTATTATTTATTTCTCTCCGCAATGATAAAATCTCATATTACCCCATTCTCTCCACAAAGAATTTAGGATGAAAAAACACTTAATGGCTTTCTTTTTGCTCCCCCACTTTCCCCCAACTCTCATTACAGTCTGGTTTTTCTGATGAGGATATTCTGCTTCATCCCTACTGATTGATAAATCATTATTTGGGTAAGTGATTGTTCTGTTCACACATTTATCAACAGGTGTGAATAGGCCCCATCTGCTCTCTGAACTGACTTTGCTAACACTTGCCCTCCTCCATCCTGGCATGTGTATATATACACCTCTCCACTGTGATTTCCACTTCATGCATCTGACGAAGTGGGTTATAGCCTACAAAAGTTTATGCCGACGAAAATCTGTTAGTCTATAAGGTGCCACAGGACTCTCGTTGTTTTTGCTGTACACAGACTAACACGGCTACCCCTCTGGAAATTATTTGGGTAGTGGGTCAAAATCATCTCTAGTGTAACAACTTCAGTGGACCTATATCAGGTTTTAATTTGTCACGATATGACTGACTCCTTTGCATTTAATAAAAAGTGCCAGCTAAGTCAGCCTACTGATTTTTATGATGATTTGCTTATATTCTAACTTTGAAAAGCAAATATAGGAAAGACTTGTGCAGGTTCTTCATTCACACGGCATATATATGAATAATTCAGCCAACACTGCTTTCCATGGACAAGGCATTTAGCTGTCCAAGTCCTCTCTTACCACTAAACCTTAGGCCATGTACACACGATCACTTTATCGCGCATTAAGAGTCATTACCGCACGATAACAGCAACAGCGTACACACGTGCAATAGGGCTCTTGCGCATCAACAGCCCAGTTGTAGCGCAATACAAAAACGACCTCGACGAGAGTGGTAGCAGTTAATGCGGAACAGGATGAGGACGTGATCGATGAGGAGGAGGAGATGGAGGATGACCTGGAGGAGAGCACAATAGCATGTAGCCAGGAGCTCTTCTGCACTCCCGCTGAGACGTCCACCCAAGACATGAATTGCAGCGTGTCCTCTGAGGCGGCAGAGGGAGGTTCAGGTAAGTTTCTCTTCCGTGCAGCTATGGCTCCCGCTAAAAAATCATTGTCCGGGGCAGGGGTGCTTGCTGTCTTGGTCCCCGTTGTGCACGCTCTTTACTATGCATTCATTAGAAGTGCATCAACACAAGCAGTGATTGTCAAAAAATCATCTGTATTTAGGTCACTAAAGGTTTCCTCGATGTACCGCCAGAGCCTCCTACTCAGGTTAGATGGGATAGCGTATGTGTCTACGCTCCCATATAAGTATACTCGGCCTTGCCAGCTGCAAAGCACAGCCCTGGGAACCATGGCAGCACACAGTACAGCAGCATACGGTCCCAGCTGGCATCCAGTGGCATGTAGGATATGTATTCTAGCTGGCAGGGGTACTCTGAGGAGAGAGATATCAGGTTCCATCTGTGTGCCCTGTGCAGAATGTTAGCCCCCAGTAAGGTTTCTATTAGGACGTACCTTGTCCGCTTCAGCAAAGCATAGGATGTTGACTGCCTTGTATCTTTCAGTGGAATGTGCTACTGGAAGGTTACATTGGTTATCTAAGCTATGTGTTAACAATAGCTTTATTATTCTTTTTTTTATTAGATTCGACCTTCACAAGGCCGGTGTCTACCCCAGCTGACCGCATGAGAAACATCTGGCGGCGTGCTAGAAGAAACAGGGAGGATATGTTTCAGGAGCTGATGAAAACAACAGAGGCAGCCGCGAGGGAGAATCAAGCCTGGAGAGAGGAATCCCAACAGAGGAGGCAGAAACACAGGGACGAACTGATAAGCGTCATGAAGGAGCAAACAGAACTGCTCAAGAGCATGATTGCTCTGCAGACCCAGGCGATTAATGTACGGGCTCCACTCCAGACAGTTCAGCCGTGTCTGCCTCCCACACCCTGTAGTCCTTCAAAGCATTTATTTGAAGGCCACCCATCCCCCTGGTACACTGCAACATCCAGTCCCCCCCAGAGCTACTTTTTAGAGACCCGCAGCTACACCCACCTGTAACCCCTCCAAAACTCCCCAACCCCCCACCCTTTTTTATCTTTTAATAAAAACAGTAACAGAAAATTTGAAGAGTGGCTTTATTTGTACACAATGAAAATCTCATAAGGTGCACTTGATGCATCCTTGAAGTGAACTACGGAAGGGCATCATTGAAATGCTCCCTGAGTGCCTCCCTTATGCGAGCAGCTCCTCGTTGGGCCCCCCTAATACTCCTAGTGGCTGGCTGTTCGTATGCTTCCTCGAGGCACTGTGCCTCCATAGCCCACCCCGGGGAAAACTTTTCTCCCCTATTTTCACAAATGTTATGAAGGACACAGCATGCTGCAATTACAGCAGGGATGTTGTCCTCGTCCAATTCCAGCCTCTCATACAAACAGCGCCAGCGCCCTTTTAAGCGGCTGAAGGCACGCTCCACAGTCATTCTGCAGCGGCTCAATCAGTAATTGAACCGCTCCTTGCTGCGATCCAGGTTCCCGGTGTACGGCTTCATGAGCCATGGCATCAGTGGGTATGCCGGGTCTCCAAGGATGACTATGGGCATCTCCACATCCCCCACAGTAATTTTTTGATCTGGGAAGAAGGTACCCCCTTGCAGCTTCCGGTACAGTCCAGTGTTTCTGAAAATGCGGGCATCATGCACCTTTCCCGACCACCCAGCATTGATGTCCGTAAAACGCCCCTTGTGATCCATGAGTGCTTGCAGCACCATGGAGAAGTAGCCCTTCCTGTTTATGTACTCGGTCGCGAGATGGTCTGGAGCCAAAATCGGGATATGTGTGCCATCTATGGCTCCCCCGCATTTAGGGAATCCCATGGCAGCAAAACCCTCCACAATCTCACGAACATTGCCCAACGTCACCGTCCTCCGTAGCAGAACGCGATTGATGGCTCGGCAGACTTGTGAGAGGGCTAATCCGACGGTGGACCTCCCGACTCCAAACTGGTTTGCAACCGACCGGTAGCAGTCAGGAGTCGCCATCTTCCAGACAGCAATCGCAACACGCTTCTCCACGGTTATGGCTGACCTCATGTTGGTGTCTTTACGTCACAGGGCAGGGGCCAACTCTGAACACAGTTCCAGAAAGGTTGCTTTCCGTATTCGAAAGTTCTGTACCCACTGCTCGTCATCCCACAGCTGCATAACAATGCGATCCCACCACTCTGTGCTCGTCTCTCGCGACCAGAAATGGCGTTGCACCGTGTGCAGATGATCGGTGAAGGAGCTGAGCAATGTGGTGCTGTTGCTCTGCAGGGCATCGATCAGCCCCTGCTCCTTGGCGTCCTCGGCTGATTCGGAGCTCATTGCGTACTGAGCAACCAGCCGAGATGTATTTAGTATGCTGAAGGCAACAGTGGAGATTAGAGCAGGATCCATGCTGTCGCTGTTGTGATTGCTCGCAAGTAGTGCGTCACTGCACTGTTGAAAATAGGCGCGAGTTGCTATTGGCAACGAGGAAGACGCAAGGGGAACACAGTGCACCACGGGAAACTGAGAGCTTACCCATGGCGCTTTGCGTTCCTTTCCTTCATCCCAGGATTCCAAGCGCCGATTGAGGGAAAATTGAACTGTGGGATAGGTGCCCAGAATTCATTGCGCTACTCCGCGATATTGCAAAGAATTCTGTTGCATTGCAAGGAGCGACGTGTGTATGCGCTATCCCGCAATAAAGGTCACGTGTTTTTTATACCGTGATTGCCATGTTGCGCTTTAATCTGATCGTGTGTACATAGCCTCAATTGTATCACTCATTTCTGTTGGAGTATTGCAAGTGGAACTGTCAAACAT
Source organism: Pelusios castaneus (assembly GCA_007922175.1). NCBI lineage: Eukaryota > Metazoa > Chordata > Testudines > Pelomedusidae > Pelusios > Pelusios castaneus. The sequence continues at coordinate 8,508,990 of ML685804.1, forward strand.
AGGTTTGCTTTTGGGGGTTTTTTGGCACTTGATAGGAAATTTGTTTTTAATCAATAATGACTCTAAACATCTCTTCTTTTAGACGTTTGATCACTTCTGCCTAAATTTGTCTAAGCACTTAACTTTGATATTGGTAAGCAAGGAAGCTATCTCCTTTGGAAAGCATTACTGGATAACATCTGTAGTAATCCACACTGCATGAATGGTACCAATGAAGTGTGTCTGGGCAGTAGCCCTTACCTGGGAGGTACAGTGTAAATACTACAAAACCAACCAGAGTCCTGTGGCACCTTAAAGACTAACAAATTTCTTCAGGCATAAGCTTCCATGGGCTCCAACCCACTTCGTCAGATGCATGAAGTGGAAACTACAGTAGAGAGATATATACGCAGGGCATTTTTTGTGACGGTACTCAGTGGTACTAAGTACTGGCATCTTTTTTTTGGTGCCAGTACTTAGGGGTACTGAATACCAGAACATTTTTTTCACAGTGATGCAGCCCCGGCTCCCGCCACCACCAGCGGCAGTCCCTGGCTGAGTACCGGCACCTTTTTTTTCCCCTCCAGAAAAAGCACTGTATATACACATGCCAGGATGAAGGAGGGCAAGTGTAGCAAAGTCAATTCAGTCAGGGTAGAGGAGGCCCATTCACACCAGTTGTTTTTGCTGTACACAGACTAACTCGGCTACCCCTCTGGAAAGCGCAAATTCTGTGGAACCTGTGCTTCCTTTTGGGATGGGGAACACGCCAGTGGTATAGCTATGGTTGGGTGTTGGTGTTCCTCTGAAAGCAGGCCCACCCAATCAGATTTTAAGCAATTCATCCCGTGTTTCGCCTCTGTCTTGCTTATGACACCTCGTTTCAACGACAGGCCCTGCCAAAAACTCGGTTCTGGCAATGCCTCCCAAGCACACATGTGAAAATAGAAAGTTCCATCTCTACTTAACGAGATCCTAGCCTGATGTTAATAAGAAGCTCTTACAAAGAATGTTGCAGAGTCTTTAGCAGGAAGCTTAGCTTTCTTAAAAGAAGCAACATTCCATTTTTTCACTACTAATGCTTGATTAAAATGCACCTGAGTGTGTGTATCTTCAATGCAGTGTTTGGTAACCCTAGTTATCAGACTCTGAACTATGTACACAATAATACAAGTACGTACACCAGTAATTTTTTTTTATATTATTGCAGTGCAGATTATGTAAACAGGTAAATATTCGTTATAGTACTGTTCTGTAGGCATATTTACAGATAAATGTTTAGTATAGTATTTTTACATGTAGGTGTGCCCTCTGATAGCTTATTTGATTTTGATTTGCTGTTCAGATAAAAATATTAGCTGTATTGGGATAGTTGTATCATTAATTAAATTATGTAGGAATAGTAATTGCATTATGAGTTAAAAAAATATAGGATAAATATCAACACCCTGTGCCACTCTACCAAGTGGGCACATGCTTGGGTTTTGCTCTGCAAAGCATTTATGCCTTTCCCAGATGGTAGAAATGACCTTTGTGGGGGTGCTTAACAAAATTCTGAACTGATCTGAGGACAAGTTTTCAGTGAACACAACACTTCATGCAAACTGCAACCCTCCACATAGCACCTACCCTTCCAACCTAGCCCCAAAGGACATGGCATATTTTATGTCTCAGCTAAGATGTTAATATGGACTTTTTCGTAATACTTTAGACTGCTAGTACATTATGCGACCACTGCAAAAAAGGAAAGTCTTAACAGGAAGCACTGAGACCGTATTAATTCCCCTGTAGGGCTGCAACTCATCCTCTGTTAGGCCGTCTTTGGTCTTTTTCCAGAAATGGAGGTGGTGTACACTTTGACAAATATTATTTATCATGGCTCGCAGGGCAATAATAGTTTTATACTAGAGCCAACTCTATTTCAGAAAGGATCCTCATTATAGCATGATTTTATTTCTCTGTATAAATATGCTTTTTACTAGTCTTTGTACATTGAAAATTCCTTGTGCAGCTGTTATTGCATTTATAATGACAAATGGCCTTCATCAACTGAGTATCTTTCTAAGAACATTGTATGTAGCTCTCTTAACTAAGGTTTTTCACACACACATAGTTGTTTTCCATGCATGTATATTGCTTGGCACCATTTTTTCTGGAACATTAGCCAAAACCAAGCCATGTTAGACAGGAATATTTCATACCAGAGGGGAGGAAGTGGATTGCTAAGGAGATTGACAATATAATGCAAAATCTAATTAATCAGTTTAAATGTAGCCCACGCTGTTCGGAAGTCCTAAAGTGTTATCATCAGAGAGCTGTTCTAGGATAGCCTATGGAAAAGGAGATGGTGGTGTCAATGTCAGGACCTAATGGATACTAGTTGTCAGGGCCAGCCCAACCATATAGGTGAACTAGGCAGTTGCCTAGGATGCTAGGCTTTAAGGGGCACCAAATTAGATGGAAGAGAATTTTTTGCATATGTTATCTCTTACAACGTATTGGGGAGAGGGCGCCAAAAATCATAGTTCGCCTAGAGCACCAAGAAACTTTGGGCTGGCCCTGCTAGCTGTCCATATCTCCGAAAGCACCGTCACAGCTCATCTCTCTGTTGCAGAATCTGACCTTCCTTGCTCCTCAAAATGCCAAACTAAAAAACAAATCAACGTTCCCTTTCCGCACACACATCAATTGGCAGTGTTTTGGTTTGGTTTTTTTTTAAATGGCGCTGACTTTTTCACAATGTGCCTTCTACACATTAACAAAGCCCTGCCTCCAATGTCCCCAGCACTGCCGCTTATTGCTATTGCGAAGTGGTTTTTCGGGAAATGGGAAGTCGCTCAGCATTGGGGAAACGGGCCTGGCTGTGGACTGCTTTACCTGCTCTGAGGATTTCATTCAGGGCTTCTCAGTTCAATGCTTTTCCCAAACTCTGTTAATGGCAAAAAAAAAGAGAGAGAAACAGGTCTATGAGTCCTACAAACTCGCCTTAATGACAGCCAAGGAAGCTTGAGAAATATAAAACCGAAGCCAGAAATGTAATTTAGATTTCAGTCCAGTTATGTTCAGAGAAATGAACATTTAAAATGATGTTTGTGCCGCTTGTAACTTTCCTCATGTAAACAAGATCTTTTGCTCCTACTGACACTACAGAGTTCGTACAGCTTTGAGAAAGTGTGGTGGATTCTCTTCTGCCTCATAGATATCCTCAAAACTCTTAGCCAGATTCTGCCTGCAGAATCTGTGTCTTGGTGATGAAAGATGAGAGTAAGCCACCTTGACTTCCTGATACCAGGGTGTATGTTACTGCAAGTTGGGGGAAAAAACCCAACACCACCTTCTGTCTTGTGACCTGGGCAAATGTGGAAATTGCAGAGCAAGGCTAAACATGGACCCCTCCCTCAATGTCACTTTGACCATATCGCTTCTCAGATTGTAACTGAACCTGAAGAATTAAGAGAAAAGGAAAGGAAAGACAAAATGGCAAGGACATTGAATTGATCTCTCTCCCATATCCCTTCAGGCTGTGTTGTTCCTTCCATCTCTTCAGACTGGGCAAGCTTTTAACCACATCAGCCAGGATGTGCTATACCCTATCAGGGAACCAACTCCTCTGACTCCCTTCCAAAGCAGGGTCTCTCTCTCTCCTTCCCCCACTTCCGTTTCCATTGACTGACTGGTAAGATTCTGCCTGACTTCATTGAGAGGCTTTTAAAATCTTACTCTTTGCTATTAGTATTGATTAGTCTCTTAATGGGATTTTTTTCTTTTCCCAGCTTGTGGCATCAAGTCCTATATTCCTCTTCAGGGTTCTTTGTTTGGATTCACAAAGGTGAATACAGCTGTGGCTCAGCTCTGCTAAGAGGTGCTAATCTACTTTACATTAAAAAAGAAAAAACACACATTGCATTTCAGTGTTTGGAAGATGATGCCTAATGATCTGGTCATTTTGTTTGTATGTAATATTCAGGCTTAAAAAAAGGTAAATTGCTAGGCTTCTGCAGGAGAGGATTTGATAACCTAGTGAGCTAACGCACAAACTTTCTACTTCCAGGGGCCTGAGTTCTAAATTAGTTTAGGACACCAAATGTAGTAATTAATATCTTGCCTTTATTTATATAACAGTTTACAGGTTAACACAATCTCCCCAAGAAATAATCCAACACTAAATGCAAACACTTTTGTGGTGCAACACAGCAGCAGTTTAATAGTGCATAGAACTACTACGCAACTTAAGACAAGAAGTGAAGAAAATACTACGTCATAAAAAATGTCGGCAAAGTCTTATGTAGAGACCATGCAATTAAACAGATTACATTTTGGCCAAAATACCCTCTGAGTTACAAACCTGCAGTAGAACTGCCACAAGGTAGCCCCTCCTCAGACACATTCAAGCGTCTATGCCTCACTTTTCCTTTTTCAGAGTCCCCACTAATTCCACATCAACCTCTCTTGCCCGAGTAAATACTCCCTCTTTGGGGCCAATTTATTACAAGAACATAGTGCAAATATTTTTCAACGAAAGTCCTAAAACATACTCCATTTATCAGCAGTCATATCATCCTTAAAAATCCCAAGACATCTAGTCTCTTGACACCCAACCTACCACACTCAAGGTATCTTCCATCACATTTGGGCTATTCCTGGGTCCTTTTTCTCTCATTTTACCAGGCACTTCAGCCTTCTGCCTGGAGTTCAGCCCCACTTCTTCCAGCAGGATCCCTACAATCTCTCTTAGGTGGGAAGTCATCCACACCAGGGAAGCATCTTAACATCTCATGTCCCAGAGAGACCAACAGCTAGGCCTTTCTACTGTTCTCCAGGCTCCAGCATTCTAGCAAAGATGTCAGCAGGTAAGCCCCTCTACTGCTGTTCTGCCTTCTGGCCCTCTGCTTCTGTTCTCCAGCTCAGAAAGCCAGCAGGCAGCTCCCTCTGATCAGGGCCAGCCCGAGGGTTTTTGGTGCTCTAGATGAACTATGACTTTCACCCCTCTCCCCCCCATCAAAGTGCAATACTTTCATTTATAAGAGATAACATATTAATATAATTTTTAAATGGTGAAAAAAATTCACTTGCATCTAAGCTGCCACCCCTTGAAGCCTGGCTGGCACCCTAGGCAACTGCCTAGTTCACTTATATGTTCGGGCTGGCCCTGCCTCTGAGGCTCTCTGGCTTGTGGCATTCAACTGGCCAACCCCTCCTGCTGCTCTCTATCTGCCCTCTTGCTCACTTCTTTCAGCCTTCTGCCAGGAACCACCTACAGCTTCCTTCATGGATCTCCTACAGTCTCTTGCCTGTGACAGTTCCCACCTGCCAATTTCTTGACTCACAGGCTATTCTAATTTTTAAGGCCCAGTGGCCCCTACGAAGTCCAGCTGGGGTCAGCTAACCAGTCACCAGGAGACCAGCCTCTTCCCTCTTAAAAGGCCAGTTTTACTCTGTAACAGAGATCTTTTTTTTACACATTACAGAGAGTTGGCACTTTTAGAAGCACAGCACCCAACACAAAACTGCAGCATTCATTCAGTACCAATTCAGAAGGATCAACACTGCTCTGAATCACCAGCACCACTGCCTTTTTGTGGAGTACACATCCATGCAGTGACCCAGAAGCCTAAACCTATTCTGCTTGTGAGTGCTTCAGGATCACAGCCCAAGGTGGCCTCAGTCTTGTCCTTGGGGAAATTTATCCATTAAATGATTTAGCTCTTTTTTAAGAAACTTAATGTTGGAGTGGAAAATTGTCTCTGAAACAGATGATAGGGTTTGGGGTTTTTTTTCCTACTATGGTACCAGAAAATGCTAGCTGCTATTTCCTTGCCTCCATCCCAAGGTCTCAGTATTTAGAATTGTTTGGTTACAGTTCGTTGCCATGGGATAGGAATTCAATGCAATTTATAACCTTCTTTCTTGGCTCTGCAGCCTGAGGTTTGACATTCAGTTGTGTCATTCACATTGGCTCACTGATACCACCCGTGGTGTTTGCTTAACAGCATCCATTATTATCCAATATGTGACTCAAAGGCAGCATATACTTTAGACCCTGTATTACAGTAAGGATGACTACATAGTCCACCTCTTGTGACAGGTGAACTAATAGGCTATGTCTATACTTACCGAAGTTAGTTCGAATTAGTTAATTCGAACTAACTAATTTGAACTAATTTTAGTTAGTTCAAATTAACTTAATTTGAACTAGCAAATTTTAGTTGGAACTAAGCAAGTGCCATGCATGGCACTTGCTTAGTTTGAATTAGTCAATTGCATTGAGCTCAATGTGCTGGTTAGTTCGAACTAACATGGCCACATTGGGTTAATTAGAACTAACTAGTTCAAATTAACCCTTACTTCGAAAAGTATAAGCGAATTTATTAGTTTGAATTAAGGAAGCCCTTAACTCAAACTAATGAAAGCTGAGTGTAGCCAAGGCTTAAGTTAGTTCAAATTAAGTTTCCTTAATTCGAACTAACTTGGCAGTGTAGACATAGCCATAGTTGGAAAATGTTCATGACATACTGAATTGCAACTCATGAGGAACTGACTGTGGTAGCTATGAAAGAATTTATGTGTTAGTTGAGACCCCAAAATCTCTTTCTAAAGGGGTGTTCTAATCAAGTTGACCTAGGCTTTCAGCTGGTCTGGGATAATATCAGTAAAATTGGAGTCTCAGAATGAAACCTGGAAAGTTGTCCATGATGAGTTTACAATTTTTAAACTTAAGGAAAAATATAGGTTTGCAGTAGAAAGTTTCTCAACCGGGAATACAAGGTATAATAGAAGAAACAAAAAGAGGGAGAAAATATGCTGGAAAACATTGCAACATAGCCTGGACATGAATATCCAGTACAAGAGGTTTTCTCTGAGAAAAGCTGTTTCAGGTAATTTTACTGCAAAGGCATTTTTTCTGGAAATGAAATCTAGACAGGATGTTACTGATGGTCCACATCATATTTTCAATAAATGATAAACCTTCATGTCCCATGAAATATGAAAGTAGAAAGCTGCACTCCATTATATTGAGGAAAGGTTTTCCCTCCCTCCCTTTTGTTTAAATGTATTCATTATCAAAGGGATAGTGCCCTTGAGAAGCTGAGGCAGTTCGCTGTATTGCTGTGCAAGGAATTTAAGATACTTAACTCAAGTTTTCACAAATGATGATGCAGAGATGTGTAGCGTTGTCTTTCAAGAAGCCCCCAATCCATCTATTCAGTGCTGACACTCAAGCTGTAAGGAGACATCTTTGTATAATTACTTACATACTGCTTATTTGACGATGTAGATCTCCATTTCTAGCACATTCATTGGAAGAGTTAGAAATTAAAGCAGAAGGGTTTAGTACCTTGTATTACAGACTTCAAATCTCATAACTCCATGTATGGAAATCCTATCGACAATAATAAAAGTTTTGTATTTGGAGTGAAGGAAAAGGATATTAGAGAGAGAAAGAGCAAAATCTTTTTGATGAGAAAGGAGAATTTGGCTTTATATGGTTTCCTTCATGCTGCCTCTCAGGTCATTAAAGTGCTATGAATTGTTAAGGTCAGTTGGCTGGGGTGCGAATTATTCTCCACAGCTCCATTATGCTTCACTCTGCTATTCATGAGTATCACTTATGAAAATAAATGCAATAAAATGTATAATATAGACCACCTCCAAAAAGGAACCATGCTGTCTCAAATGAGAAATTTAAAGAATTCCAGGGTTACCAGAATGTTAATTTATCCATTAGTTAAATACCCACCTCTGTTACTGATTTCACTTCCTATTCCACATTTCACCACTTTATAGTTTCTCTCTCTCTCTCTCTCTCTCTGTCTCTCTCTCTCATATACAAAGGTAAATATTATGTATTGGAGTTATTTTTAATATAAGCAAATGTTATTTTCTCATTTGAAAACACAGTTACTGCACTATCTGTAAGTAATTAGTTCGTATAAAAATAACACTAGTTACTATAAGTTATCAGTAAATTTAATTGTCCTTTTACAATTGTTCCAAATGATGAGATGCTGTTAACATGACCCTATGTATTATCACAACCATGGTATATTACAAGGCAACTAAGAGATTGTGATAACGTTATACATGATCTCTCGCGAAAGCATATGAAATATATGGAACTCTGCGTCACCACTTTTTTTAAATTTTGTCTAGTTCTTATTTGGTAACCCTATCTTGCCAATTACTGATGGAAATGACCATGCCATTTGAAATTCACTAGTTAAGTTATCTTTCCCTCATATTGGTAAAATATCTCAACCAATAGCATGAGCATGTTCTGAATTAACCAATTTATTGCCATACTTTAGTATATTTTTCCCTTTGGTTTTATATGAACCAAAGGAGCTAGCTAAGCTCCTTTCTTGTCTAATCAATCACTTTAGAACAATCTATACCTATTGAAGATAAAAGGGTGGTTTATTTGTCTAACATACAGATTTGGACAACTCTAATGCCCCAGAATTACAAGTTCAGATCCCAGTAGGGTTGATACAGTTCTTCATCCATGTGAGGCAGATAAAATAAATCCCATATAGCTTTTAGAAAGCGGGTCTTTTAGATGAGACTTTATCAACTCTGCTAGTGACCCACAGCCAGGAGCCCCCTCTCCTGGACTCAGGTGGTTGAGGCATCAAAGCAGGTTTTTCTGAGAATGAGTTAGGTGCCATTCCCGCAGCCTTAGCTTACGGCTCTCCCCTCTCCTTGACATCTCCCATTGACTACATAGGTGCTGGAACCAGAGGTACTGGGGGTGCTGCCACACCCTCTGGCTTGAAGTGGATTCTGTTACATACAGGGTTAGGAGTTTGGTTCAATGGCTCTCCATATACCCCCACAGAAATTATTCCAGCACCCCAATTGGCTAGCTTAAGCCAGTGGTTTTCAATCTCTTTTCCTCAGGACCCAGTTGAAAAAAATCATTTGTGCCCACAACCCAACAATGACATCTTTGAGCAATGCATTCCAGGCTTTTAGCAGCAGTAGCAGGAGGAGCCGCAGAACAGTGCCTGAGGGTCTGTGACCTAGTACTGGGTCCCGACCTTAAATCTGAAAACGACTGGTTTAGGCAACTCTTCCTCTTGCATGCTGGCTTTTGTGGATTGCATTCGAAGGTGCTTATCTTGCTCCAATCATTGTATAGGGAGATGAGCGGACCTAATTCAGACTTTGTGGATCAGACTGTTGTTTCTATGCCTTTCTAAAAACAAATGGAGCGAGTCCTGTGACACTTTTAAAGACTAACAGATTTATTTATCACATGAGCTTTCGTGAGAGAAAATCCCACTTTGTCAGACGCTTTGAAGATTTTCTAGTCACCCAAAGGTTATGGGTGTCAGTGCTCAGCATCACAACCCCAAAATCTCTTTGTGAATTTGGGCATAGAGACGTCAGGTTCTAAAACACCACTTTTTAACAGCCAGTATTTGATAGGTCATCACTTCATTCCATTATAGATGGACTCTTCTTCCCACCGAATATGGACATGTGTGAATTTTGGGTTGCTTGGAATCTGAACCTGAATCGAAATCTGAATTTCAGGTAGGCTCTAATTTAATAATAGGCTGGAGCAAACCCCCTGATTTGACCATTCTCAGATTCTAGGGTCTTCACAGTCCAGATCCAAATACTGTGTTTTGGGCTTGTCTTCATAATTCAATAATATTATCTCTCTCAAGTATTTCTAAACTAACAGTGTATAAAAGCCCAGTCCAACGGCACTGGAAATCAGTAGAAGATTTTCATTTGATTTCAGTGGGTGTTGGATTGAGTCTCACTTATTAATAAGAGAAACTGGGTTCCTAGCAGTTTGCGGGCGGGGGGGGGGGGCTCAATCAACAACCTTTCACCCCTTCATTAATCTGATGCTATTGTGTTTATATCAGCCTTGTTTATCTCATGTGTACTTAGTGCCATCTTGTTATGAATATGAAATATGCAAATTTGGGGGATACACTTTAATAGTGAGTCCATCTGCTAGGATATTTTATTATAGAGATGTGTGAATGCAGTTGCCATGCAATACACTTTTACACACAGCGACCACGAGTTACAAAAACAAGGAAAAACATCTCATGCTTCTTCCCTTATTTGTATTTCACATGCCTTGTTTATGCAGGTGATTTTAATTTTAGTTTATACCTTTTCACAAAAATGCAGTTTGAGTGAAAAAGCCCAACAGAGTCAGCACTGGATCTATGTCTGTGTGTGTACACACAGACACACATACACACACCCCACTCCTAAACAGACAAGGCAGCTATTACTCTTCCCCTGTATATGACAATAAAATCTTAAATGTGAGGAAAAGATAGAAACCCGAGTCCTTGGGCTCTCACTTGCACTGTTGAAAACCAAGAGTTTATATATTGAAGTTAAACCACTGTAACTGAGTGGAGAGTTAAACTTAGTAATTTATATTTACATAGTGCCTTTCATCCCAAAGAATTCCAATGTGCTTTACAAACTATGAATCGGATCTGGAACCCACTAATAGTAATATTTAAAAGCACTTACATCCCTATGAGATCTCACAAAAACAAACACAAGGCTGATTAAAATTATGAACCTGATTCTGCAAACATTATTTACAAAAGTAGTCCCAATGAGAGTTGTAAGGATTGGACAATCGGTTGCTACTGTCTGTTGTTTCTCAGTCACAACAGTTAACGCCATCGCCACATGCTTGTCTCCATCCATCTGAAACTGGTAGAGAGAAGTTACAACTGTTTCTGACATCTAGACAAGTGAAATATGTTACACCACTGAAATATGTTACACTATTGTTTTTACCATATGTGAAATATTTTACATCATTGAAACATCTTAACTTGTAACACAAATAACTTGAATTAACCAATCCCATAGACACACCAACCCAGCCGACCTTGTGAAGATAGGAAAAACATAGCAAAAGACTAATTCTTCCACAAAATGTATTCCTTGTCAAATCACACCTATAGATACAGATATTTTACTGAATAAAAATATTTTACATATAAAAGAAACTTACATTTTGCCCATATAATACTTGACAACTTGGGTCTGATATAATGCTGACCTTAAGTAAAGACACTTGATAATTATGCATTAAGCATTATGTATTCTTTCTCTCTATAGAGAACTTTTCTTTGAGTGCAAAACTCAACTCAACTTTAAGTATGGATTCCTGGACATTAATGCATTGCTATTTCACGTGCTGCTATTTCTCCTTCTTTGTGCTAACTAGTTCTCTGAGTTTATTTCCAGGATAAAAAGTTCATTAATTTTATTCTTATGGAATTATCTCCCTTACTTTTTTATTTTCACATGTGAGTGTGTGTGCATGAGCACATGTACATTTTTTTTCATTACTTAAAAGTTAAGACATGGTTAATTTAATAACTTGCAGGTTAAATCTAGACATCCTACACAGCAACATAGTGAATGGGGTGTGGCACAGAGATTGCAAAAGTTTATGGTGTCCTCCTGGTGACGGTTAAAATTGAGGTATTTTCAGATGTATTGGCTCCCTTTGATACCATTGTTCATGAGATATTGTTTATATGCCTGCAAACATCAGGTGTATAGGGAGGTGGATGGCTTTGCTTAATGGCTTAGTTCCTAACCCTCAAAGAGATCCCAAAAGATTGGATTGGCAATGGCTCCTATTATTCCAAGGGTACTCACAACAAGTGAACCTCCAAATGATTCCATCTTCTCCTTCCTCTTGTGCAACGGATATATGAGGCAGTCAGGATTAGCGAGAAGGCCTGGAGTACCATGTCTTCATTTTGCAGATATGCTGATGACACTCAGCTTTGTGATTCTCTCTTCCAAATTAGATAGTCTCAGATAAAACAGAAGGAATAATAGGCTGGGAGAAATCAACTGAAATATATACTGAAGAGTACGTCGGCCCCATCTAACCGAGGCTTGTTCACAATTTATTTATTGCACTTAGGCAATCTGGTTAGACTCAGTTATTACTGGATGATCAGCTTTCACTGGTATATGCTAGCATGGATTCTTTTCCATTTTTGTCTGACCAAGAGATTGTGACCTTTACAAAGGAACAGCTGTATGTGGTCAGACCAATGGTCCATCCAGCCCAGTATCCTTTCTTCTGATAGTGGCCAATGCCAGGTACGTCAGAGGGAATGAACAGAACAGAATCGTTAAGTGATTCCAATCCATCCCGTCACCCATTCCCAGCTTCTGGCAAGTAGAGACTAGGGACACTTTAGACCATGGGGTGCATCCCTGCCCATCCTGGCTAATAGCCATTGATGTACCTACCCTCCATGAACTTATCTATGCCATTTTTTAACCCTGTTATAGCCTTGGCCTTCACAACTTCCTCTGGCAAGGAGTTCCACAGGTTGACTGTATATTGTGTGAAGAAATACTTCCTTTCATTTGTTTTGAAACTGCTGTCTATTACTTTCATTTGGTGACCCCTAGTTCTTGTGTTATGAGAAGTAGTATATAACACTTCCTTATTTACCTTCTCCATATCAGGCATGATTGGATAGACCTCTGTCACATTCCCCATTAGTCATCCCTCTTCCAAACTGAAAATCCTCAGTTGGATTAATCTCTCCTCGTATGGAAACTGTTCCATACCCCTAATCATTCCTGTTGCCCTTTTCTGTACCTTTTCCAATTCCAATATGTCTTTTCTTCAGATGGGACAACCAGATCTACATGCTTTATTTCCTATATGGACATCACGGCCCAATTCTGTCACCAATCATGGCATAGTATTGACTGTTATTCAATCAGGATTTACCTAGAGAGAAAGTGGAAAGTTGGCATTGGTTATCTACGTAGTTATTAAGCTCCAATGATGCAAGTTCAATATTTGCATAACTGGGTCAATTATTTAGCAATCAGCATGTGCGTATGCTGCACCCGGTACATCTGAACAGATCACCTGCTCGGTAAAAAATAAATATGTTTATTCCAGTGTAAAGGAGAGAGAGGAAAAAGTACAACTCAACCTTCTAGAGCTAGCTGATCATGCATTTTCCATATCAAATTGTCAGCATTTATTCAATTACTTCACTCATTACAAATGTGTTCTTCAACTACTACCTAAAAACCCTTGCTACTGCTGTCATCTCCATTAGAAGTGACGTGCACCTAGCTGTAAACAACGTGGGTTAAAAAGAATCCATGGAGAACTTCTTGTTCAAGACTTAAGACCACAGTCTCTTGCTTTCCAGGGCCAAATGTGGCTGGGAGTAAACACACACAGTCTTGAGGTAAGGGAGGAAGTGTCACACTTAATTCAGCAATGAGCCTTGGAGGGTAAAGGAGGTAGAGGAGCAGCACTGAAGGACTCCAGAGGGTACCCCTTCCAGTTCTTAGCCAGAAGGATGGTTGACGCTATCGCTCAGTGCAGAGAATGGGTGGTGAGCAAGTGTTTTAGGACATGTATGGTGACAGTGGGCGGGGGAGTAGGGAATAGAGGAATCTTGGGGCTCCATCAAGGAGGCAGAGAAGCACCTGCAGCAAAAGAGATATACTCTCAAACAAAGGCCTCTATTTAAATAATAAGCTGAAAGGCAAATTCCCTTTCTGGTGGGATGTTAATTATAGATTCCTTCTCTAAAAGCTCCTCCTGCTTTACTCTTACCTCTCCCCTCAAAGAGGAAGATCAGGGAACCGCTCTCTTCCTGAAAGTCAAATAAATCTTAAATGCTTCCTGAGCCATGCTACTGGGCTATCCCGTGATTGGCAATATGAAACAAAAGACGAGGGCCTGAAAGTGACTGATCTTTCCTGTGTTAAGGTGAAGCAGTTCCCATCCCTTGGCTGAACTCTTCTGGTGTTACTGTGCTTTAATAACATTCAACTGATCCAAGTTTTTTTGAGAAGAGGTGGAGAAAACATTTTTTTTTTAAAAACTTGTGATGATTCTTTCCCATAAAGAGGCAATGACCTGTCATGGTTAAGGTTTGCCATTTGGCTTACACAAGCATTTTGAGAAGCATTATCACCTTAACAGAACAGCAGCATCACATTTCCCTGCACAACAACTTTTCATAGCTAAAATGCTTTGCATCCCAGTTTCCCTGATCTGTCTAAGTGCTTGCATGCTGAAAATCCACTCCCGCCCAGGTGTCCCTCTGGCAAGAAATACACAGCATCTTCCCTCTAGAGAGCACAGTGACCGCTCCTTTGATTATTTAATTAGTGAAGATTCACTACGGGCCTGTGTAAAACTCTCTGAGCTGCAAAAACTCCAGACTCACACTTACACACATCCAGTGGCTGGGAATACCCCTGAGAAGAGTGACTGGGTAGTGACTGTTATTCCAGCACACAGGCTGGAGCAGCAGCTACAAAAGGGCAACACTACAGTCTGCACATTAGGGTGGTGGGATAGACTTCTCCACATGCCGCAGGCTCTGTTTCGCAGGCTCTGAGGAGGGTTTCAGAGTGCAAATACCATGATTTGAAATACACTAATTTCACTTTTTAAATTAAGGATAAATAGCTGGGAAATGTGGACTTACCTAGCATAACAATTTAGGATTTTTCCCCCCAGTCAACATACTAAAAATATAAGGAGGAAGGAACAATAGATGAAGTAATGAGCAGGCCCTAATCCTGCATGAATGAAGTCAATGGGAGCTTTGCAGGTGACTTATAGGAGCATAGGTTCAAACCCAAAATGCACTAATTTTCACTTCCGGTCCCCTCACTTAGGTCCCAAGTGAAAATAACTGTAGTGGTTTCTTCTTACTGCTCCTCACAAAACTGCCCTGCAGCCATCTTTCCTCAGATGATGGTCAGGACTAGAATTGCAAGAGTGTTGCAGGCTCTGATTGAGGTATGTTAGCTGAGCTCTGTTTGAAACTCAGCACAAATATCTTTCACACTGTCCTGGGCTTGGGTCATTGCATTAGCCCTACATTTTTGGAAGTGCTAAATTGACCCAATAAGATGCAATAGAAATGTGTATTTCTATAAAATCAGAATGACAATGCTTACCCACCTTTATAAATCACTTTTGAGATCCTTGGCTGCAAAGAACCATAAATACAGAGTGCTACTTATAGACTATATATGTCTTTGTCTCTTCAGATGAAACATCCTTTTAAAATACAATTATTATTACAGCAGTAATCTTGGATAGCTCTCTGGGCTAAATTCACCTCTGGTTTAGCAAGTATAAGTGAAGTCAGAGAGAGTACATCTGGTCACACCAGCTCAGAATTAGCCCTTTATTGTAAAACAAGCAAGGAGTCCTGTAGCACTTTTAAAGATTCTTTGTTTGCTTTGCAGAACTGGACCAACATGGCTACCCCTTTGGAACCCTTTATTGTACACACACCAGGCGTCACGTTTACCTTTTTTGTACTTTGAATGATTCTCTATTACTTTAAGTCACTGAGTGTAGAATTGGGTAAACATACCACCTCTGCATTTTTCATCCTCTTCAACACAAAGCCATATTCAACCATATGAGCTTGCAGAGTCAAATGCATCTGTGATGTAAACAGATGCAACTCTTTGCTGAAGTCAGTGGAGTCATACCTGCTTCTATGGGGGCTGCATTTGGCCCTTAAGATCTGTGGACTAATCCCTTCTGAAGCAAAACCTTAATTAAATATTTAGTGCCTTATTCTTCATCCTTACTCAAACTGTAGTAATTTAATATCCAAGTACTCCAGTCAGAGGCGACCTTTGGCTATTGGGGGCCCTAGGTGAAGGCCCATTGCAGGGCCCCCAGAGGCCTACAAGGGCCCCCCTCTGTGGCCCTGGTTCCTTGCCACTAGCCCGCCCAGCATCTGATGAAGGGGAATTTTCCCCCACGAAAGCTCATGCGATAAATAAATCTGTTAGTCTTTAAAAGTGCCACAGGACTCTGTAGTTTTTCTGCAAATAGACTAACACGGCTCCCCCTCTGGAACTTGACTACAGGGAACTTCCAGGGGATTAATGACCAGGGAGAGGATCTGATGGTACACAGTGAAGCCTAGGGGCCAATCATGAATTCCCAGGCATTACCCTATATCTAAGTAATATTGCTATTATGAAATGAAAACATTACAATAAAAATGGTATATGGAGAGTAGTAATCTCCTCACTGGCCAGCAAATTGGAGTGATGAAGGTGGGGTCACATTTCTCACATCTCAATCCCGCTAAATGATGCTCAGACCCAAAGTCAAGGGCATCTTGCAGGTGAACACTTCTTTATATCCTCTGCTGGCACATAGTTTGGGCTGGCAATCTAGCTTTAAGACATTGTTTTTTATATTTCCCCTTTGAGATTGATTACCTTTGCCCTGTGGCAGTTCTGAATAACATCCACCAAGTTTCAGGATGGAGGGTTCCCTCTGTACGTATTTTTGGAATTCCTAGGTGGGGAAAGCCATATAGAGGTTTCAGAATTATGGAGCAAGGCAAATCCTATGACTTAATATAGTTACTAAATGACCATGCAAACCACAGAAATATAAGGGATGAATAAAGCTTTTTCTGGCCGGGAAGTTATTGAAGGTTTATTTAAAGGGGGCGGGGGGGAGACATATATTAGGTGGGGTAGATTCTTTAGTTCTTCTCCTATAAACACCTCATCCTCTGTTTTTGTATATATTAAAAAATCTGCCAATTTCTTTGGACCCTTCTCTGTCTCTGTGTTTAGGAATGGTCCCTCCTTTCAATAGGTACCCATTTACATTGAGGCCTTACATCAGAATAATGGGACCTGATGCAGAGAAGGGTTTAATACCTTCACCTGCCCTTGAATTAAGCACTAATCCATATCTGGAAGCTGCACATTCTTCTCCCCAGCCTCTCTTGGTCACAGCAGAATTGCTCTCACTCTCAAACCTACAGCTCCTGCTTCCTGGCGCTGTGAAGGTGTTATCACACATTACAGATTTACATGATAATCCCCAGTTTCATATAAGAAAATCTGGTCTGGTTAAATCTAAAAGCACATCTACCAGTATCAAGGCATTTCTTTACCACCTGATAAACATATTCAGGAGCTCTTGCTCGGTTCCTCCCCCTTAACTCCAGCCTCCCTACCCCAAACACACCCCCACGCACCAGAGTCTTATTTCTACCATGACTTCAGAATGAAAGCGAAGCATCCCAAGATTTGTGCGGGCAGAGCCCACAGAGCTGAACCACAAAGGGCTGGCCACATGGGTTCCCTATCTTCCAGCTATTCTCTTTAAAAAACAAAAAGAGAGCAACTCAGCAAACCAAGAACAAAAAAAAGCCAACCACCCAACCAACTTCTGAAGGGGACACACCCAGTTCTCCAGTCCAGACCCTTTGGTATGTGATCAGAGGCGGTGCAACTTACCCAGCCAGGAGACCTGCTTTTACTCCTGCAATAACCCTCCCCAAAGCTAACCGTGCGCATTGCTCAGTTCATCTAGGGATGTACATTCATCACGTGGGGGCTCGCTCCCTTGGGGCTGGGCAGACGGTGCTCCGTCTGCAGGCTGCGAGTGTCCAGCAGCGTGGTGCTGAGCGCCCAGGGACGCTCTGGAGCCCGAGACATCCTCTGCCTTGGCGTGGCTCCCCAGCCCCTGCAATTTCCTCCCTGCACCTTTAAGAAGCCCGTTCTCGGCGGTGGGGCGGCTGCTCAGGCTCCGCGGAGGAAGTTACGCAGCCTGGATCAGGCACCGAGATAAAAGCCACGGCTGTGATTGAAAGTGATGGCAAAGGGATTTCAGCCTCAGTATTAACTTGCCCGAGGAGCAAAAGGGGGGGGGGGGGGGGGGACGGGAGGATAAAGCTCCCTGCCATCTGCCCTTCAGCTCAGCTGGGGGAATCCGATCGCCCTGGCTGGGAAGAGGTGAACCGAGCCAGCCTTTCCACTGGCATTTATTTCGGGGCGGGGAGGGACCGGCTGGGGTGTTTGGGGGGGAAGTAAACTTCCTTGGCTCTGCTCTGCCTGTCCGAGCCCCCCCCCGGCAAGTCTACCCGGCCCCCCAGCTCTCTCCTCCCCAGCCAGGTTGGCTCTTCGGGAACTAGCGAGCGGGGGGGGGGGCCCCCACCCAGCCAGGAGGCGAGACAGTGTCGCGGGGGTCCAGCGGAAACCTCCCTCGCTGCGCCGGCTGGAGAAGCGCCGAGCCCGGGTAAGGAGCCCCCGTGGGTGCGCCCGGGGTGGGGATGCGCAGGGGTAGGGAAGGACTGGGGAGGGGGCCCCCGATCTCCAGCAGGGAGCTGCCACGCCACGGCTTTGTCCAAGGCTGGGGGACCGGCCAAAGCGCCCACCTCCGCGGGCAGGAGGCGAGGCAAAAGTTGCTTTCCTTTCGGTGCGGTGGGGCTACTCCTGGAGAGCATTGGTGTAAGAGGATGGGCTGCTTCGGGCCAGAGAACGGGCGAGTCGGGTTGAAGGTGTGAAGTTACACTTCAGTCTTTTCTATACAACTTCCCTGCCCACCGCGCCTCCCTTAGCTGGCTGCGTTGCAGGCTCGCCTTAGAAAAATAGAATAAAGGAGCCGGGCTACGAAACGAATACTGTCTCTCGAATGCCAGCCTGCAGGTCTCCTGGCTTTTGTGAATAAAGTGCACCTCCACCGTAATTTGTTTGCCTGCATATGCTTAAGCAGCTGCTAAATTGTTTACTCTTCTCTGCCTGTGGTAAGGAGGGGATGCCTACAGCCTTCTGGTTAAGGAAGGCTTGGGACTTGTGTGTTCTTACAGTTTTACCAAGTGCAATAAGGTCTGGACAAATATTTTTGTGAAAGCCTTACATTTTATTGATCACACCTAACTTTCTACAGGAAAACTATTACAAAATTAGCCAGGACTTTGTCTTGGAATTTGCAATGCCCATGATTTTCCATAACTGACAGAGACATAAGATACAGACTAAAAGTCCCCTGGTAGCAAGTTCTAATTTCCAAACAAAAGGTTTGCCTCTACTTTTTATTCTGTCTCCACAGTTAGTTGCAAGAGCCTTGCAAAATATACAATTATTTCTCAAGCTTTCATCCTTCTTGTGCCAAGGAAAGAGTGTTCTCCTGGATTAAACTTTCTTTTAGAGTTTCAGAATAAGTGATGCAATGCTAAAGATCATCATATTACACTGACATCTAATTTCCTGTTTTGCCTGCTTTCTAACATTAGTCCTTGAATGATCTCAAATTCCTTATGTAAAAGAAACCTTATAAGGGGGAAAAAAAAAAAAACAAAAAACAACCCAGCATCAATTTATCTGGAACCACAAATGCATTAAGGATAGCAGCTAAATGTGAGTGAGATTTGCAATCTTTCTGTTGAGAATATGGTTCTCCTCTGAGTTTTGCAACATCATGTGCCTGCCATATTACGTGCTGCAGGTGTATTTGCTAACTTTACTTTTTAGGATGAATTAAAGGGAGTATCATCAACCTGAAAGAGTATCATCAACCTGAAAAAGAGAGAAGGGACTAAAAAATTTTCTTGCACACAGTGTCTGTTAGTCTTTTTTATTTTTATAGTTTGAGGCAACACTTCTGGAAAGAAAACTCAATCAAGTTTACTTTCTGTACTTAATTCCAGAGGTGTATGTTGTAAGTCAGAGTATTGTCTCTATTTCAATAAGAGGTTGATCCAATAAAAAAAGGAAAGACCTAACTCAAGATACCAAGATAAAATCTAATTTTGTGTTTCTAATACTGTGTCTATCTGTCCCTTGTGATTGCTGAGTACTCTTAAAGGAAAATAAAGAGCATTGATTCTATTTGTTCCCACAAACTACAGTTTCTTAATAATATCGGAGGAAGATTTATTTTTCAAGAACAAAACAATAAAACTGACCAGGGTAAAACCTGTAGTTTCGAATTTTTTCCTTGTTTGCTTTATGCCATATTGTTTCAGAGCAACACTGCAACTATTTCTGCAAAACATCTGTAATGTTAAAATATTGGTTCTGCAACTGTAACAAGATGACATATCAGTCTGTTTGACTAATTGTAAATAAATTCTCAGGCGGATTTTTAGTTCCTTGGCAATGTGACATTTAGCAACACTAACAAAACAACTAATAGATATTATAGATTCTTTCCTCAAACTTCTCTCTCAAACATTCAAAAGCACATGTATTATTTTTAAGGTTATGAAAATAGCGTCTTAAAGATAACAGCATGAAGTGCCCATCAACTGAAAATTACCTTACTTTTTTAATCTGTTCTACTGAAATCTCTGCTACTCTGCAATGTTGTTTATTGATGTAATAATTAGGCACTGACTTTTGTAATCAAAAAGACAGCTCTGATGTCAGTACTGCTTAGACACTTCTGTCATACCATCTTATTTTTGTTAAATTTACTCAGAAGTAAAAATAGCAACCAGACTATTCTTGTTTTGGGAGTTTATTCAGGGCCAATGAAGCTATAATGGGCTCCTCTTTGAACAGCTAGAGATGAAGCATGAAAGATGAGTTTTCTTTTCTGCATTCATTCATCTCAGTCAGAAATCCTTCAGCCTAAAAAAGGCTGCGGGGGGGGGAGGGAAATAGGAGATGTTAATGTAGATGTATGAATGCCCCTAATATGGATCAATGCATCTGTAACCTAGAATTTCACATAGTAACCAAGGTTCATGAGAAAGCCAATGCTGACCACGCTATGTAGGCAAATTCCAAAGGGGTAGCCGTGTTAGTCTATTGTAGAAAGACAACAGAGTCCTGTGGCACTTTTAAAGACTAACAGATTTATTTATCGCATGAGCTTTCGTGGGTCTTTAAAAGTGCCACAGGACTCTGTCTTATGTAGGCAAAGTCATCTTTAAATTCTGGGGGAGAAAAGTGTAGACTCAGGTGGAAGAAGAATTAGTCAGTGCTCAAGTTTTTGTTCTGAAAACACACTTCCATAATGAGAGAAAGTGTGAACTATCTTGGGATTAATGCTGAGAAAAGTTTCCCTTTTTGCTTTTTTGTTTACTTGTGATTTTTATGCTCTAGTGGCAAGAGAGGAAAAGATTAGTTTTTTTTTTAAATCTGAAATGAATACTAGGAGAGGTCATTGCTCTTTGTGTATTAGGAGAACCTTAAATGTTATTAGTACTTTAAATTGTTTTCATTAAATGTTATTGTGCAAATAAATCCTGTCTGTGGATACTGGACTGTGTATCTGTCTGCCTAGCTATCTTATTTGTTTATTTTGTAAAACTATCAATTTGTCTGTCTCTCTCTCCTCTGTGTCTACCAATTCATGTTCCATTCTTGATCTTCTAATGACTTATTTCTTTTTTACATATTTTAGAGACCCATTAGTGCTGTTGTTTTTCAGATATTGTTAAAAATCAGGTACCCTTACATGGAGCAGCATTGACACAAACCTTCTAAACAATAGAACACCCATAAGTATTTTAATATGGATTTTTTTATTAAAGTTGTATATCTCACTAGCTCTTTAAAAAAAAAAAATCTCATGACCCTAAGAAAGCTCAGCCTAATTTTTGTATATTTCATGGGAGAACTGTGTTCTTGCAAACCTCGTTTCACCTTCTCCCCCTTTCCTTCCAGCTAATCTGTCTTTTAATTTGTTGCAGGTGGTGCTTGCTAATGAGCTCTCCCTTTTCCCTTATAATGAACAAGAAACGAGACCTCAGGTAGTTGGATGGTTGGTAGCTGAAGCTTTGGAAACTTGGCATTATCAGCCATACATTGTCTTATGTGTGTGCCTCGTCACCAGTGCAAGAAGCAAAATAAAAGACAAACAAATCAATGGTCATATTTTCAATAAAGTGACCATAGGACAATCTGTATAGATGGCTTGCAAAATTTACCACCCAAATTATATTGTCAGAAAGATTACTCTTTAAAAGAAGTTTAAGTAAAGTTTAGTTCCAAAGAGTCTCCCATTTCAAGATTACATAAAGTCACTTAATTATTTTTAATAATTAAAAAAAATTATTTAAGGTATACCAGTTTAAGACGCTTTAAAAAGCTATACATTTGTAGCAGATGGAAAGGTTAAAGAGCTCTTGATCTAGCCTCATCACATAGCCTCTCCAGTTTTTCTCCTATCAAATTTCATCACTGAATCAGAACTTGATAGCTCTATTGATTGAGTAGAGTCACCTCTAGATATTTTCACACTGATTTAGAAGATCTTTTATGCAAAATAAACAAAACACCAAAACAAAATGAAGTTAAGGAAGACTTTTGACCACTGATCAGCAGTTCTGGAAGGGCTGTCCAAAATTCTCCAAATCAAGTGACTTGCAAACTTGGCTTCTGTACTAAGAGACTTTCCCTGTCTGAACACAGCATACAGAGCGGGGCCATTGCTGTCATCTGGATCTCCTTAGGCTATATCATTTTTAGATGAGGCATTTCCATGCTGATGCTGACTGTAACCCCTAATTCAGTAGCTGCCTTTCTCAGGACTCTAGGCATTTCCTTTGCCCAGGGACCCTGTGCTTGGTCTCAGCTGTCATGCTGCACCTGGCTGCTTTTCTGTTGCACTATCTCCCTCTGGCCATGGGACATTATGACATTTGCAAATCCTGGGTGACCACAGATGATGGCCCATCATGGGAGTATTATGCTTGCCAGCCCAAGGCCATGCGAATGAAGGACTATGTGAGCGTGAGAGTGGATCCACCAGGAATCACCTGTGGGGACCCCCCTGAGAGATTCTGTACTCATGTAAGTAACCGGTTTTATTTCTTTCCTAGTTGACATGTGGTAATTAACTATGCTTATGTCATCAGGGGCAGAATACTGTGACCGTGAGACAGTGTGTAATAAGGATGCCCAAGATCAGGGTGGCACTGTTATCTGGCAGTTACAACAAGGAACTTGAAATCAACTCTTCTACTTCGGTTCTTATATTGTGCTGCTGCTGCTGCTTTTTAAACACCTTAAGGTCATTTTCAACTCTGACACTGATTCATTGTGAGATCCTGGTGATATCACTTGAACCTTCCTAGGACTTTCGTTTCCCCATCTGTGGCAAGGGAAGAATGCTTACCACCTTACAGTGGTGGGAAGTAACTGTTTGCAAAATGCTTTTGAGGACAGTGGATGAAATATGCTATAGAAGTGCAAAGTATTAATATTTTGTGTCTGGTTCTCAATGCCATTCATTTTTCTTAGAAACTCCCATCATGTCTTTTGCTACAACATGTAAATACTAGCAGAACAGCCTACGAGTGGGAGATGGTGCTATCTCACATACCAGAATAACAAAGGCAGTCCCATATCAATGGAAGACTCACAGAAGCTGAAGATCAGTTGGTTTGTTATCTGTTTGGTATGGATAGTGTTTTTAGGTCAGTAGGACGAGATATTCAGAACCCCCACAACTGGGGCCAGATTTTCAGAATCATTCTGCACTCATGTGCATCCATCTTTTGAAAATATCCACTTATTTAGTGCCTAAATGGGAGCAGAGCACTTCTGAAAATCTGGATCCAGGGTCCACTGTAGTCCAGTGTACTCCTATGTCAATTACACAGGTGTAATCTAATCTGAGGAGTCCTGTTTTATCAGAGTTGGGGGGATGTTCAGTAAGTGTATAGAAGGGTGTTGACTAGGGAGGAAGGGTATATTATGGTCTCTGTAGACTGGTGGCATTTGAAAACAGCCTCACGGTAAGAAATCTCTAAAACCGAGCCCTTTTCTTTCTTCCGTCTTCAACATGAAGAAGCCCTATAGATAGACATTTGCTCTTGTATTTAAAATCCTTAACCTATTTTCCCTTAAAATATTAATCATTGCCTTTCATTCAGTACGCCACAAAGCTTGGCAGGACCACTTGATTTATAATTCACAAGGATTATTTTGTTTAAAGAGATCAGAGGTCAAAACAAACAGCAAAACAATATAGTTTAAAAGTCCTTTCCTAACTATACAATGTTAGAACTACGGTGAGTGAGGGGGAAAAAAACCCCCCAAATCATATTTTTAAGGAAAATTGACAAATATCAAATTGCACTGAAGAGACTTTCATCTTAATTGCATAGAAAGGAGAAGTCTCTTCTTAACAGATTCTAAATCACTAATTAAATGAGAGAAAGGGAGTATAGTCTAGTGGCTAGTGCTACTAACTGGGAATGAGAGTTTGTTTTCCACTCTGCCACTCACTTGTTTTTCATCATTAGTTAAGTCAGGTGAACTGTGCCTCAGTTTCCCCATCAGTAAAATAGGCAAAATAAGCAGATCACGACTTCTCTGAGGAACATCAAAATTTGTTATCCCAAGTAGAACATATTGACCTAAAAAGCTAACTGATGCCAAATCTCTAGTTTCACCAAAAATATGAAGAAAATATTTGTATTGTTACATATATTCAAAATGTTTTCATCAGGAACATCTAGAAATTAAGTCCACTAATTCCAAATGTGTAACTATTTTCTTTTTAAACGCTCATTCTTTGGACAGATGAAGCTATAAATCCAGAAGAAAGTAGCTAACTATTGATAAGTCAGTCTAGAGGCATAGATTTCCATTTATCTGATTGGCTACAAAGGGATTAAAAGGTGTCAAACGGATTTCACTGAATTCATCAGGAAGCAGTTACTTACCAGTGCACCCTGGTTAACACTGCTTCAGACCTCGGTGGTTGAGCTATCAGGAGGTAATTGGTAGAAATTTACGGACTCACTACATCATAATTTTTAAGCCAGTTATGAGCCAGCATCTTTCTGTTGGTGTAACAAAAATTCTTCCTATCTTTTGTGGTTATTTGGTCTAAGCACCTGAAGTGCTTAGAGAACCTCAGAAGGAAGAGTTCTAGAAATGCAAAATATTATGGTGGCTTTAGCTCCACTGCTGTTCCAAACTCCAGAATAAGCACATCAGTCCTAATGCCGATATTAACTTCACTGTACAAGAGGGGTAATTTGTTGTCTTGTTAATGTTTGAACTTGTATTGCAACAATGGACACTAAAGTGTATTCCCTGAAGAAGAAACAAATTTGGAACAAAAGTATTGTCAGTTTCTGGATCATGGGACAAATTCTGCTGCCAGACTCACTTGTACAAGTCTTATTGCAATTCATGGGCGTTCAGCCTGTATAGCTGATGTTGTGTCTATGCTACATGCTGTTAAATAGGTACCTCACAGGTTCAAAACAAATAAAAGGAAGTTCTTCTTCACACAACGCACAGTCAACTTGTGGAACTCCTTACCTGAGGAGGTTGTGAAGGCTGGGACTATAACAATATTTAAAAGGGAACTGGATAAGTTCATGGTGGCTAAGTCCATAAATGGCTATTAGCCAGAAAGGGGTTAAGAATGGTGTCCCTAGCCTCTGTTTATCAGAGGATGGAGACGGATGGCAGGAGAGTGATCACTTGATCATTGCCTGTTAGGTTCACTCCCTCTGGGGCACCTGGGCACTGGCCACTGTCGGTAGACAGATACTGGGCTAGATGGACCTCTGGTCTGACCCAGTACGGCCTTTATGTTCTTATGTAACTATGAACTCCCGTAGAAGTAACAATTACCCCCGCAACACAGCACAAGGGTAAAATATAATATCACGAGGGGAGCGCATGACATCTGAGAAGCCTCTTCAGTTAATGAATCTATATATCCTGTGCATTTTGTTCCAATTTAATTCGATTTTTATAGCCACTTTCTCAAACTCCTGGTGTGTAACATAATACCAAATAGCAGGGATTCAATCTAGAAAAACTGTTAACCAGTCAAACAGCCTTATAAAACTGCAGCTTATGCTGTCATTTCCCCTTCCTGTGCCGTCACCACAAAACCCCTCTCCTCTCCCAATCCTGAGTAAGTTCTAAAGGCCCAGAGAGGTATAGGATGATGCTGTCCATCACAGTAGATGGAAATGTAAATAATAAAATTAAGCAGAATAGAAAGCCAGTCCAGTATTCAGTGAGTAGCTAGGAGAGAAACCTAGGACAGAGTCTCATCCTGCAGACTTCTACTCCTCTGGCTGGAAGGCCACCATGGTACCTTTTCACAGCTTTTGTCCTGGAGAATGGCTTATGCTCCCTTACCCTTGAGCAGCCCCTTGTGGTCCGCACAGAGAGTGGTTGGTTCAATCACAGTGTGTGTGGTTACTTATCTATTGACACAGAGAGAAGACAGTCTGAAACGGGGGATGTGGGCAAAGAATGCTGGCCCTGTATAAAGGAGGTGGTGAGCAAACCCCCTGAGCTCCCCATCACTCATTGTTGCTTCTGATTCTTAGTCTCTGTATTCAAGAGGTGCAAGTTTAGCAACTCTCCCAAACGTTGTGTTAGATACTTTATAGCAAAACTAATTATTTCTGGTGTATGGTTACAGGCTCTACACTCCCCCCCGCCCCCCGTGGAGCTGATTAAATATTTTACTATGTTTTGCTCTCCTCTTTAGTTTTTAATTACCTATGTGGAACAAGTAGACACTCTTAAGAGTGTGGTTTTCTAGCAGCATAAATTTTATGATGTGTCTGTATTGATCTCTCCTCTCTCAGGTGTCTTCTGTAATGGCAAGCTGCTATGCATATAGTTAAAATAACAATTTTATTACTTAAGTATTCAGTGCCAAGGGGTGCAGGGCACAGCACAGACATCTGAAATAAAAATAAAATTACACACAAGAATCATAAATATATGATTAAAAACCTCCAAAGTAGATAAAGGGGAAATGATGATCTAAACACCTGGCATTATTAAAAATGGATGTAGGAGGGGAGTCCTACACACAAGCTCACATTAAGGTGTCCATCCTGAAAGATGATTGATGCCTTCTGTGCATTACTGAGCATCCTCAACTTGCATGGAAGTTAAGGAGACACGCCAGTCTCCAGGATCAGGCTCTAAAACTGTAAGGACTTTGAAAGATTTTCAAATGATATTTGAAAAATGAGGTGTGATAGGCTGAGGGGGATGTCTGGGAATTGTAAAAAACTCTAGAGCTGAGAAGGTACAGTACTCAAAGCAATTTCTACTCACATCTGGCTGCTATTTCCACTCCATAGAGTGTTCCTGATGCTTGTTAAATCAGGGGTTTTGTTTTCACAGTTCTTGAACTTTTTCCTGTTTATGTCAGTACCCTTCTGGCAGGGTCACCTTAAAATGAATTGTAAATTTCACAGTGGCTGGAAAAGGTGTGGGGGTGGAAAGAAGATGGATGGATGGATGAATAAATAAGAACCTGAATGAATCTAAAAGAGACTGAAAATTAATAGGAAACAGATCTCTTAACCCAGGCTGCTTGGGGAAAGGGTGATATTTTGAAGACTAGATGCAATGTGCTGCCTACAAGTGCTAAAATCACATTTCAAATGGGATGGGGGCTTTGGAAAGTAAGAATTGCTACTCTATAGTAAATTTCTGTATGGTTTTGCGTGGATGCAGTAGTGTGCTCTACATTACCTGCTACAAAGCTATTTGTCATCAAGCTGCAGTATTAGGGATGATGGGCAGAATATGGTCTGATAAATAAGACCCCCAGGTATTGGCGACCAAATTCTCCTTTGTGATATACAGAGGCAGGCCCTATTGAGGATGAACTAATGTAACTGGAGAAAAAAAAAAACTGACATTTTTTACTTTGTTTCCAAGTTTGCATAAGACTAATTATTTCCTGTTAACAGTGTGTAGGTTTACAGTGCAACTCCCGCACCGAAAAGACACATTCTCGGCCACAAACCCAGGCAGGTGTTAGGGTTCCTGACTAGATATCTAACAAATGCGCTCTGACCAAAGTGGGAAATGCCCTGCTCTTTATTACCTGAGAGCTTCATCTGAGCTACAGCAATGTAATATCCTAAACTGTAATACATATAATTATTTAAATTGTTGATTAATGCCACAGAGAGCGGTCACTGTTCCATAATAGCTCCGTGGTGCGTTCAGCCCATCCTTCCATTGTGAACTAGCCATTGGTTTGTTTGCTGAGTTTTTGGGAATGTTGTTCCTCATTTGTTTGTTTGCTGAGGTTTTGGGGGTGCTCTGACAGCAGGCAGAGCTCTTAGACCATATTGATGAGTCATGGGATATTCTTTGCAGCATCAGCATTGTTTCATCAGTAAATATAGTTTGTTGATTTTGAGAGAAGTATGTGAAAAGAACTTCAGTTGTTTGTTATACCTTCAGCTACATGTGGCTTGTGTTGATTCCTAGCTGACATCTGACTCCTCATCTTAGAGATTTACACCATTTATTACTTTTTTTTCCTGAAAGTTTCTCTTAAAGCCAGACAAACTGGGGATTTGTAAAGAATGCTCTTTCAAAGGCACTCAAAGATGCCTTGACACAGCATATCTAGTGGTAAGAAGGACTGATGATTTCACCCTTCTTGTTATCTTGAGCCAAGACTAAAATGTTGTCCCGCCCCAGCTCACATTACCTACTGGCAGGAAATAAACTATCCTGTCCCACTATCTGTTTTAGACTACTTAGGTTACTGGAGCTGAATCCAGAAAACTGGTTTAAAAAAATCCCTTCTAAACTCTGCATACCATGTGGTGTGTCAGTAATCTCAGAGCATCTCGTAGGATGCTGCAGAATACACAAGCAATGACAAATACATGTATCCACTTCCTTTTTACAAATTCTAGGTTAACTTCTGCTGTCTTTAGAAAAAAGTAGGTGATGGGGCGTGAGGGCTCTTTGCAGTTCTACTTACAGCTAACGGGACTTGTTGCATGATCTTGGGAAAGTCATTTCACTCTTCATGCCAACATTTACCAGCCAAGGCAGAGAAATATATCCTGGTCCTCTAACATGACGGTGCTGATGAAATTATGAATATTTTACTCATCTACTTGGTTGGGGGGGTATTAACATCTTCACAAAATGTTTTCTCCCCTTTTGTCATCTTGGAATCACCATATTTACTGACATCCCAGGTGTTGTGATGCTAAATTAGTTGAGAATGGTTTGAGTTCCAATGTGGTTGGAGAAGGGCAAGCGACAAAGCATTGTTATTTCTTTTAATTAGGAGTGAAAGAAGTTTTCTAATACAGTGATGCCATCCTTTGATCAGTAATTCAAACCTGGAGGAAGGACTGGGTAGAACTTGGGCCTGGTCTACACTGCAGCCGGCGGTCAACGGGCAATATGCAATGTATGTGTTGTAGTTTGCCACTGCCTCTCGAAGAGGTAGATTTACTACAGCGATAGAGGAACCCCTTTCGCTGCTGTTGAAAGTGTCTACCCTACAGACCTACAGCTGTGTTGCTGTTTTAGTGCAGACATACCCTGATGTTGTACAAAAGAGCCTGGGGGTGTGTCTACACAGCAGTTGGTTGCAAGCATGATTCCCAGTGCTGATAGACATACACGTGCTAGTCTTCTTGAACTAGCGATGTAGCTCCTGCCACGTATGCAGCTGCTCCGGTTACTCACACAAGTACAAACCTGTCCAACCTGCTACAAACCTGAGCAGCTAGCTCAAGCCACTGTCTGTGCTGCATCAGCCACGCTGCCATTTTTTAAATACACTAGTTCTGGTTGGTGTACCATGCTGGGAATCACGCCTCCCAGATGCTTGTAGCGAAGAAGGAGTGCAGCTGCTCCAACCTTAAACTAGACGTTACTGCATAGTAGATTGCGTCTCAGACAAAGTACCGAAATCAGTTCAATGGTCTGTTTAAATGCATTAAGTGGAATTCATCTTATGAGAATAATGTCCCACGGTATCATCAGATCTTCTCAAAATGTCAGTGGAAAAGACATGGGGATACAAAATTAAACTGTCAGGTGGATTTAATTGCTACAGTGAACTTTCAGCTAACCCCACTGTGAAGGACTTGGGAGAGGGAATGAACTTTAAAGAAAAGGGTGGTTCTTCACATGAAGCTGCACCATTCTGGAAGAATCCTACAGAATGTAATAGCATTCTGCAGCAATTACTCCAAAATTTTGCATAGGAAACAATAGGATCCTGTGGAAAGAGCACTGGACTGGAAGTCAAAAGACCTGGGTTTTACTAGTTGTTCTGTCACTGTGGAGATCGGTGACCTTGAGGAAGTCATTTCATAATTCTGTGCCTCAGTTTCCCAATCTGTAAAATGGGAATAATGATACACTGTATGATGCTTTGATATTAATGGATGAAGAGCACAATGTAAGAGCTAAGAATTTTATTATTCTGTAAAATTACTCTTAATCTAAAGGATTCAATAAAGACTGAAGTTCTTCCTATGTAGGCTTTTAATCATATTTATGGTATCCTATAGCAGGGATGTGTCTTTTCTATTACATTCTATGGGACTGTTCCATAATTACATGTATTTAAAATATTCTTACAAGTAATGATACAAGGATTAGTTATTAATATTTTATAGTTTATAGATATTTATAGCACTTTATATACCAAACTCATCCGTCCTCCACCTGTGAAAGTTTCATTGCTAATCTGAGATGAGATTGAATTACAATTCAGATCTCAAATCAAACTTCTCTACCATTCTGGATCCAGGGCTCTAGATTGATCCATTATAATTACATTAATACTTTCTCTAGAGACTCCAATCCCAGTGTCTCAAAGTACATCACATGAAGGAATGTTTGTAATGAGGACGTATCCCATTCTATAGTTGGAGAAAGTAAATGCAGAAAAAACCTCCTGGGCTCCGGGGGTTTTTCACCTTCCTCTGTAGCACAGGGCATGGTTCACCTACCGGTGAATTCTCTGTATCTTAAAGTCCTTAAATCATGATTTAAGGAGGTAAATAATTCAGTCATAGGTTGGTGGCCTATTGCTGGAGTGGGTGGGTGAGGTCTTGAGGCCTGCATTTTGCAGGAGGTCAGACTAGATGATCGTACTGGTCCTTTCTGACCTTAAAGTCTATGAGAAAGACATTTAGGTCTCGATGTTTAAAGGGCTGTGGCACTTAGGAGCCAAAATTTCATTGACTGTTAATGGGATTCTGGCTCCTAAATGCTTAAGTTCTCCTTAATTCAGTTAGGTATGGCAATGCTGCATGCAGCAATACCTACATAACTTTAAACATCTGGACTCAAGTGATTTGCCCAAGGATACAAAGTGAGTCAGTGGCAGAGCAGGAAAGAGAATCCACCCTAACTCCCAGCCTTATGCCTTAATCTCAAAGCTGCAAAAAAGGTACTTTTAGACACTTTGGCCTTTTCCAGAGGGAAAAACATTGCCAGAAAATTCCAGCCGGCTCTAATAGAGAGCTACTGGTTCCGTCCATGTGGCACTTCTCTTGTCTGAGGTGACAGATGTAAATGCTTGTTTGAGAGAGCAGGAGCAACTGCCCCAGTCACTGCAGAAGGGTGCACATCTTATGCCAATGAATTTAAGGCCGTAGGGTCTCTTAAGGTAATGGATTCATTTTCTGACCTACTTTGTGAGCTCACTCATGCGTCTACAACTGCAACTGCATTCAAGTAAAAGCGCCCAAATTTCAGACTTGTCAGAGTTATTATGCACGTGGGGTTTTCAGTGACCTCATTAGCAGGAGTTCTTGAGCTAGATGATGAGAGCACCATTCTAGGCTTCCTTTCAAATTAGTGTCTTTTCTAAATATGCAGCAACTCACAGGCTTTGTGCAGTTCAGATTCAGTAATGGAGACGTCCCTTGTTTATATTCAAACAGTTCTACCCGGTACACATTTTCCTTTGCTGGGAAATCCTTTCATCATTCACACGGACCGTCCATTGCTAATTGTTAGGCTATATAATTAAAAAAAAAACTGCAGTCAGGTCAATCAAGGTAAAGGGAGGACTAGGATTGCAGAATCCTGGCCAAGAACCACTTCAGGCAATGATATTTAACATTTTCCACCCAAGAAACTCAGAGCACTTAAAAGTAAATATTATCCCTGTTTTACTGATGGGGAAACTGAGGCATGGTGAAGTGTAGTATTGTCATAATTCATCAGAATACAATGTTGGCTTAAAGGTATTTATAAAGGCAATGTCTAATAGACTGAGCGTAGGAAAGGAAACCAGGAGCCCTTTATTTCTAATCCTGATACTGACTCAGTCTCTGGTCTTCGGCAAGTTCTTAGATTGTGAGTTTTCCCCCTCTGTAAAATGGGGACATTGATACTTCCTCCACAGTGCAGCTGCCTGTTTAAATTATTAAGGTTTATAAAGTGCTTTGGGATCTTCCAGAGAGGGCTACTGGTATTAAAGGGCTATTATAACCACTCTATGGAAGAGGAACATTCTTTTCTTGATCACAAGATACTGCTACTTCCACTTACATTCTGGAGTTAGGGGTTCTTATCCTTCTGTCCCTTGAGACCACATTGTCTAGCATTTTATGGCACGCTAATGAGCATTTGTTTATATACTTAGCTTGATATTTAACATTCACATGGCTCTGCCAGAAAGGAAAGTATTGGATGTTTAGGGAAAGGAAATGGGGAGGAAGCAACAAAGGAATAATGGGATTTAAAGTGGCAGAGAGGGGCATAAGGTATCTTGTATCTGTTTCCAACATGATCAGCTACAGAGATGATGTTTTTTCAGAGAGTGTGGGGTACAGAAAATACTGCTAACCTGTGGCTTAACCTGGCATACTTGAGCCACAGGAATGCAGCATTTTGCAAGGTTGGTCTGCAAACCACAAGGAGTTGCAGACCACATTGGCCTACTGATAAAGATTACTCTCATACAGATAATCTGTGTTTATGCCACAGCATTCTATACATGTATCCCTGCCCAGTTATTTCTGTGCCTACAAATAGACAGGTTTGGGAGTGGAATTGAATTTGTTTTTCATGGGATAGCCCTAGCTCCAGAGGGAATCAATTTTATTCTTTGGCAAAACAAAAAAGAGCAATCTTGTGGCACTTTAAAGACTAACAAATTTATTTTTCACATGAACTTTCATGAGCAAAGTCCCACTTCCTCAGATTCCCAATTCAGTAAAGAGGTAGAAGGGTGAAAAAAGGGGAGGGGAGGGACAGAACCAGGTACAGCAAGTGCATTCATGGATATTAGCTGTGCAGATTCTATGGATCAGATTCATCATGCCTCGTGGTCTGACTTTGACCTGTGCAAAATTGGTCTAAGCCACAACCATTCTGTTTTTTACAGACAATTTGAACTCACTTGACACAGGTGTGACTTGCTATGCAATAATGCAAGGCACAAATTTATGAAGAATCAGCCCTATGTATAATATAGAGGTGGCATAAGACAGTGATAGCTCAATATATATTTGCATGGGAATAGAGTATGTGCATCTCAAGTGCCCAGGAGATGAAAAGAGCGGGGAGGGTTGCATCAGAGGGGGAAGTTTGTGGGTTTGTCTATTTTAATGGAAAACAGTTATGCATGTTTCCATCTGCAGATTCCTTTTAAAGACAAACTAGAAAAGTGTCCAGGGTTCAGCAAACATGTGTAAGGAAGTGGGGATGCTCCCAGGCCCCAGGGTACTTTACAGCTGTGTGTTACTGTACATTTGCAGAAGTGTGTTTGTATGCAGAGAGGCAGAAAAGTCACTTCCTGCTCAGATCATTCTTCAACCACAACAGTACTGCCTAATGTACCCGAAACCAACATCATCTTTCGTGTTACCTTTCGCACTGGTTATGTTCTTTTTGGAACGCTAACATTCTAGAGGAAGAGCCAGGGTTTTACAGGCTACTCGCTGCACAGAGGTTGACTGGAGAGGGCAATTAAAGGGTTAAAGAAAGACACTTGTATTGAATTGGTTAGAGTTGCACCCCTTCCCTCTACTGGACAGACTCGGAACGGCTCTCGTGTGTCAACAGCCCCATACTGCTAGCAGCTAATGAAAATTCCAATGGCAGCAATTCAGAGAAGGAGGGTCTCCATTTAGTCCCCCCTTGTTGTTAAGTTGCGGTGGCCCCAGTGTGCAGTGCAGTGCCTAGAGCTGACTAAATGATTGAATTTTTGCTTCAGTGGCTGAAGCCAATATAAATTGTTTAATTTCAAGCAAAATTGATTTTAAACAAAACAAAACAAAAAAAACCCAAAATGGTTTGTCCAGAAAAGGTTGAAACAAGCAGTTTGAGGTTGGGGTTTTTTTTGTTTTTTTTTTAAATCCTGATACCATGAGCCTGAAGAAATAATTTGCCTAATTCATTAGTAGTTTTGGTCTCCCCAGAACTGCATTTTTGATTAATTTACTATTCACCAAAGTTTAGAAGTAACGACTCTGAAGGCCTAGATGGCCATGAATAGGTGTTAATACTTTGCGTTTTAAAGAGCAATGGAAGAACTATACAACTCTGCTGGACTAGAACTTACATAAGACAGGCAAATGACATTCACGCTGAAGTCTATAGGCAGGAGCTCTCATACCAAACCAAGTGTGGCGGTCAGTCCTGTATCCATCATCTTGATACGAGTTACATTCTCTGGATGAAGGCTTGCAGAGAGAATCCTGGCCAGCCTTTTTAGGAGCTCCATATCACTTCTTAGCTCACCTCTGCTACCCCTGTCCTTCCCTACCCCCATTGAATTACCGAGGCCTTTTTACATAATAAAATATTAATGTCAGCATAGACAGTCTCTGTGCAAAAGCTGCATGTATTGAGCTTACAAGGCGTATAAGCTTTTAAAGAGCAGGACACTTTTCCTACTTCCTAAGCATTTTCTTAGTCCTGAATCAATAATGCACTTACTAGACAGTATGTGGGTCATTTTTATTGTGTTCCTAATCATGCTGTGCGTGCATGTGTACACTGCATGCACCTACACACATGATTTCTCTCCATAGCAAGATCCAGGTCCCAAATCTGTCAGGGGAGTGACTAGGGAGAGAGAGGCCAAGAAGCTAGTTCTTAGACACAAGCTTTAGTGAAAGGAAGAGGGGAGGAATATTTCCCACAGCTCTTTGTTCCATGCAAGAAAAGAGAAGCAGGGAACAGCTGAATAAAAGGTGCTGAGAACATTGGGTTAAATTTCCCTTGACTTTGAATATATACATATATTTTTCTCTGATACTCTGTCTGATCACTGCTTCCTGTGAAGGCTCTTGGATGCTAGGTCACCCTTATTAATCCACAATCAAATTCACAAAACAAATGGTCACTGCTAGCAATGTGCGCCTGAGCTCATAGCCCCCCTGCGCATGGTTGGCTCGGTGGGTAAAGAAGTACGGTAGGGCTGTAGAGGGAAAGGGACTGTATCTGATGGTGATGGGATTATCGGTTCAGAAAGAGGGAGCTCTTCAGAAATTATTCCATGGAAGCCAGGGCTGCGTGTGATGCATATATGTGCCTGATGCAAAGAGGAGATTATCTTCTTAAGAATGGAATTTTCAGCACAGAGGACTGTTAACCCCTGCCTCACCAATGCATCCTATAAACCTCTTCCCAGTCTTTTAGTGGTGTGGGGAAAACATTAACTGCCTATCTCTGAACAGTCAGCAGACCGAGGGTCAATTTTGGGGCTCCCAAAGCTTCAGAGCCCTAGAAATACCCGTGCCAACCTTTCTTCAAAATAAAGTTGCCAACTCTTTTACTATGAAGATAACACTTTAAGATGTAAGTTGTTCACTGGGGTTGAAAGTTTGTGAAACTCTATCCCCGTGTAAATCACTAGGTAGAACACTGAACTGGGATTCAGGAAACCTGGGATCTATTTCTAGCTCAAACATGGGCCAGCTGGTGACGTCACTGCTCTGTACCGCACTTTCCCCCTTAGTAAAATGGGAATGATATTGTCCTCCTTCGTAGAGCACCCTGAGATCTGCTAATGAAGAGAACCATATTGGAGCTGTGACAGACCCGTCAGCCTGTTGGTTAAACTCCCTGGGCCATTGGGGTGAGTGCAGATTTAAGGTGAAAAGACTTCATTCTGTACTCAAAAGGGACAGTCCTGTGATGGCAGAAATGTGACAGTCCTGGTGGAAAGAGGAAGTCTCTCAATCACTTCTTTATTTGCTAATGGGAAGAGCAAACTATTTAGTGTGTCACACAGAAATGGTGGCTGTGCTCTCTGCCATAGCTAGCTCAATTTGTTGGAGGGGGCAATTTAAATATCAAATTCCCTGGAAGGGTCATATAAGCCTGGCAGGATTAGTTCGCCTCTTTATCTTCCTAAAGTGGATGTTCTAGGCGCAATGTTAAACAAGGAGTCCTGTGGCACTTCTAAACACTAACACATTTATTTATCACATGAACTTTCGTGGGCATAATACTAATTCCTCAGATGCATGAAATGGAAACTGCACTATGTTAGGTATGTACATTCAGAGAAGGGCGAGTCACAAGGTCAATTCAAACATTTCCAGAGAGGTAGTCTGTTAGTCTTGCTTAGAGCAGGAACTGAGACTGCAGAGTTTTGTTACCAGCTTTGACCCTGACTTACTGTTTGTTTGGGCCAGTCACTTATGGCAGAATCTTCAACAGTGGTCACTCTTCCTTGGGTTCTTCAATTTTTGGATGCCTGGCTATAGATCATTTCAGGGACTTCATCTTCAGAAATTCCAAGCACCCAAAACTCCAGCTGAAGTCAGAGCAGTGGGGGCCGAGCAACTTTGAAAAGTCAAAGCCCAAAGTGTCTTCAGCTGGATATTCAAAATCAGTGGCCGCTTCTGTAATGTTGGGACTTAAAAGCTTCCCTGCCTCAGTTTCCTAATCTGTAAAATGGATAGTGTCTCTCTCAACCACACAACTTTGTTCATAATTTTGACCGTGATGGTTTGTAACATAGTTAGAGATGCTGAATTGAAAAGCGGGCATAATATTATCAGCAGTAGCAGTCTAACACCACTGGACTACTAATAAAACCCTAACAAGATCCTTCTAGAATTGACTAGATAATAGATGGAGCAGAGGAGAGAGAACGGGGTGCTTGGAAACACAGGCCGAGTCCACAGTAAGACAGGCCCAGGGGAGCACATGGGACTTGGATGAACTGCGTGCTGTTGACTGAATAAGTATCTGCTTCAAGCCAAAAGGAAAATGAAAAGCAGCAAGATGCCTTACCCAACATATCCCAGCTTATGATTACTAAGGGCTCTTTATTCAGACAGTGGTGTCTTTCTGCTGACTCATGGTATCCGGAACAAGCGCACAGACAAAATGTTTCCTAACGCCCCTTGCTGAAGAGTGACCTTGCACTCAGACAACCTTTGATGGGGAGGAAATAGAAAGAGAACAGGGTGGGGGGGAAGAGTGCTATCAATTTCCAAAACCACAGAAGCAGGGAGGAGAGTGACATTAGGGTGAGCCAGAATTAGAAGCGCCTCTGTACAGGGACCCCATTTCTGCTGTGTTAATAATTCATACCAGCACTGACTTTTCTTACCAGCAAACAGGAAACAGCTTGTTAGGAAGGACATTTTTTTTTTCTTTCTCTGCCTAGAGATGAGCCCCTAGTGGCTTGTACAGAGGTGAAAGGGGAGTATAGGGAAGGGCAGAAAGACTGCCCCATCCTTCCATGCCTCCCCCCCATCTGCCTCTCTCTTCCCTAGAGCCCATCACCTTAGGGAGAAGTACAGATACTTTCCTGCGAAGATGCAGCTTCTAAAGCTTGTCACTTGACAGCTGACATCTCACCAGAATCACTTCCTGGTACATAGCCATTTCAGAATTTCTCCTCAGAACGTTTGTTTTACATGAAAATAAATAAGAAAGCAATTTCTCCTGTCTCCAGCCGTGCAACTCAGGTTCCATCATGTTTAGGAAAACAACAGAGTTCTGTGGCACTTTTAAAGACTAACAGATTTATTTATTGCATGAGCTTTCGTGGGAGAAAATCCCACTTGTCTTGAAAGTGTGTGGCCAAGTGGGATTTTCTCCCACGAAAGCTCATGCGATAAATAAATCTGTTAGTCTTTAAAAGGGCCACAGGACTCTGTTGTTTTTCTACAATAGACTAACACGGCGACCCCTCTGGAATTTTGCATCTTTAGGAAGTGAGCGAAGCACTTGTAGCTACAAATCATTTATAGGTGCATCTAGTGGGGGGAGTTTTCAGGGTTTTGTATTCCCACCCATCCTCAGGCCTCCCAGGAGAGATGTTTGGAACATGGTAAGTATCTTCTCCCAGTTTGGTTTGGTGTTTTGTTTTTCCAAAAACTTGCAAAAATTCTCACTTTTCCTCAAGGGCAAGACTGGATAACTCTAAAAGAAAGACAATTTTCCACAGAAATTTTCATTTAGAAATAAAGGCCATTTTCCATAAAAAGATTTTGAATAAAAAAAACTTGTGCCCAAGGCACACACATGTTCCTGCACACAGCTCTGGCTTACATGTAATAATTTTTGAACAATTTCATTTTTCCAAACCAGTAATCCCATCGCCATCTGATATAGCTTCAGTCCCTTCCATGGCCTCATTACCCACCTAGTCCAGCCTGGGGTAGGAGAGAGGGGACAGAGAGTTTACATCACCATGCTCTACTTCTGTAACCTCAACCGCTTCATTGCCCCCAAATACTCCTCATTGATTTTTAAGAGCATCTGAGATGACACTATCATGACAATTTAGATGATGCTTTTTGTGTTTTCATAAGTCTGATGGTTTAGGCTAATTTCCTTCCTAAAATCTTGTGGTGCTAAACCTGGTATACGTATGTATATGATAAATGAAGGAGGGAGAGAATGTTAGTGCGTGAAGGAGTCTGAAACTGCTCTATGGAGAACTGGCAGGTCATATAGTGCTGGATCCTAGTTTCCAGCTGCTAAAATACATTCAAAGTTAACTAGAGGGTTGCATCCCTCCATTCCCCTCCAAGCTCCCCGTGTGTCACCCTCCTTCCTATCTACCTGCATTTCATGAGCTCCCTGGAGTCTCCACCCCTACCCAAGGGCATGCACCCTTTCCCCAACTCATGGTCCCCGATCCTAGTAGCTGTGTGTCTCCCACCTATCCCCCTTTTACTTTCTGTCTGGGAGATTGTCATTCAGGATGTCAACATTAGACTTAATGGGTAGACCTGAAATGGGCAATATTATGGTGGGAGGTGTTAATGGCTGCCATCAACTGGCTGTTTGATCTCTAAATGGTTTCAGAATTGGTTAGAGATAATGGGCATGCAAACAGATGCTAGTGGCTGTGTTTCCCTCAATTTTTGGAGCCGGTTGGATACAATGTTGCCAAGTTACTGCATTACATACAGACAAACAGAAAAATGCAATCAAGTTGAGCATAAGGGCTCTCTTCGCTCCACCAAAAATCCCTTACCTGCCTCACATTTCTCCAGTGAAATAGCAATAGTTGCCATCACTGTGTGATGGGATTAGGAAAGAGAGGAGAATGGCATTTCTCTCTTACTGGGAGAGGATGAGCCGATGAGATATTTTCTGTAAAGATGTGCCCTACGCTGGAAATATTTGAAAATCCCTGATGTAGTGGTGGTAGTAGGAAGTTAGATTTAAGAATCTATATTGACTTCATACCTAGCATTGGGATGAGTTCCAGAGGGGTTGCCGTGGTAGTCTAGTTCAGCCAAAACAAACAGAGTCCAGTGGCACTTCTAAAGACTAACAAATTTATTTATCGCATGAGCTCTTGTGGGAGAAAATCCCACTTTGAAGCATCTTCAAAGCATCTGATGCTGAAGTGGGATTTTCTCCCATGAAAGCTCATGCAATAAATAAATAAATTTGTTAATCTTTAAAAGTGCCACTGGACTCGTTTTAGCATTGGGATGGTCACTCACCCTCATTTTATAGAAGGGGACAATGAGGCAGAGAAGTAATGATTTCACTTGCTGCACAAGGTTGAGGAGAGACTTGTTTAGGAAAGGATGAAGCGCCCCGTTTCTAGCCTGGATTTAGTGCTCAAAAGTTTAAAACTGAAGGCAGACTTCTATGAAGACAGTTCCCTGACTGAAGGAGCTCAGAGTGTAAACAGACACCATACAGAATGAAATATTATTCTTATTAAATACAGAGCCAGAATCTGAACTCATTTATACTGAAATAAATCCCACAGTAATCCACTGTCTTAAATAGAATTACTCTGGGTTTACCGCAATGCGTCTGAGCCCAGAATTGTCCCATTGCGTGTTGCAGGCGTGGATGCCAGTTCTATGAAGTTTAATAGTGGCGGTGGTGTTGCTTGATACGTGCAATGTAAGAGGATGGCGATGGGGTAGCAGATAACCCCTGTTCCAAAGCCTGTGCTTTGCAATTGCTAGTGAACGGCGGTCATTCCAGGGCCTTCCAGCTCAAGTGACTTGAAATCAGATTTGGCTGAAATTTTATATGGACCTATCAGCCCAGACTGGTTGGTTACCCGTTTTTTCGTTTTTCCCCTGACTAGCCTTCTGTTGGTTGGCTCCTTCCGCCACCTCTTTCCCTTTTAAGATTTAGGGCAGCAGGTGATTTTAAGGCTGGATCAGGGCAAAACAAAAAAATGCTAACGGCGGGACTGGCTGGCAAGTAGTAGCTAGCTGTGGAGAAATTGATGGTTCTGGATCATGGCTGGGACCCTAAACAGAATTTAAGGCTGTAAATGTATGGGATTTAGCTAGCAATACAAGCATCTTTACATTGGTATAGCTGTACTGAGTTCTCATTACAACTAGATCAGTTTCTAAACCAATCTAGCTAATAGAAAAA
The DNA here is from genome assembly GCA_007922175.1 of Pelusios castaneus. Lineage (NCBI taxonomy): Eukaryota > Metazoa > Chordata > Testudines > Pelomedusidae > Pelusios > Pelusios castaneus. Next base: position 8,549,343 of record ML685804.1, read on the forward strand.
CCTGCTAAGTAAGGCAAGACTGTCAAGATGTCTTGCACCAGACTCCATACATGGCTCAGGATAGCAGAATCTTATTTGGCTGGCACTAGATCATGCTTTCTGACATGATTCAGAACAGAGGTACGAGACTCCGTTATTACTGTTTTAAGCTACTTCTCTTCCAGACATATGTTTTGATCAACTGTACCTTTAAAAAGGGCAATCATTTGAAGACTAGGGATCTGTCAAGTCTGCTAGCGCTGTCCAATATTTGATGGTTCCGAGAAAGGTGCAAATATCCCTAGAATGTACTTGGGTGAATTGGGCAACTTTGTATATTGGGGGACAGGAATATTCCAGAACTGTTTGTTTAATAGGAGAGAGGTTGGCCATATATATTAGATTATTTTCATGCTTCCAGGTGCCTCTGCTGGTGATTTATACTGCTTGCCAGCTGTTAGAAATAATCGCTGTAAATTAATTATGGCTGTTTCACCCTCTCTTCCCTCCCAAAGCTATGCCTACAGCAAAAATTGTCAGTGAATATTTCCATTTCTCTGGGATTTCCATCCTGACCACTGGCAGGTTATCAGTTTATGGCCTGAAGCATGATATTTAATTACCTACAAATGTTATTTTGGGTTATAAAAATCACCTTGTCCTTTCTTAAATGTAGATAGAGCATTTGACCTATGAGTAAAAACACTAAAAATATTTAAAACAGGCTATTTGGACTTGTATATCACACCTATATACATATGCACAAAAACACATCTTGGGAACCCTAAAGAACTTTTGTCTTTTGGAAAAGAAAGTTCTTTAATCAAAATCAGCTGATGGCAGTGGAATAATTTTTCTTTTTCTTTTAACCATCTCTGAATTTGGCATTTGTTAACTATTCACATTTTCTAAAATTGTCCTAAATAGAGCAGAGTGAAAAACTGGTTTTTCAATTGAGGGTCTGAACCAACACATTTTTTAAATAAAGGTCAAATCAAAAGATTTTTATTTTCATTGCCAAAAATCTAAAAACAGAAAAATTCATTTGTGTTCAAATGAAATATTTCCTTGGACCCATAATGAAATATTTGTGGGTTTGGGATATTTTTACCTGTTTTTCATAATGAAGCATTCTTTCAAAATGAAAATCCAAACCTTTCATTTCCAAACCGACAAAACAAATCATTTCAAAAAAATTTTAAATTTAAGAATGGGGGGAGGGGCAGAAATGATTCACTGATTTCTCCAAGTTCGTGAATAGTTTAGGTGTCCCTGAGACCTCATTTTCTGGCAGGTTTAGTATTTATCCTCCAAAAAGTTGCCCAGCTAAGCAGTCATTGCAGATTTCTGTTCTGCAGCCCTGCTGCTCAGTTGGAATGCCCTGGTCTCACAGGTCCCTTGTTGGGGTCGGGACAAGGAGCTTAGAGAAAGGAAAGCCAGGCCCAAATATGTTACTAAAAACAGAAGCTTCTCTGAAGTTTCAAGGGGAAAAACTGGAGGCATTTGTTTTAAAAACAGAAGTTGGTGCTTGGGCAAGGTAGCAGCTTGATCGCCTAGAGTAGACAAGCAGAGTTGTCGGTTTTCTCCACAGAAGGACAGAACCAGAAATGGCAGTTTGGACTTCTCCACACCGCTTCACCCATATACCTCAGACTTGATTGCAGGGAGGGGAGAGGACCATCTGGGAGGACGACAGAGTTCAGGATCCATGGCCCTCCTCAGTGTTTTGCTCCCTGTGTTGAGGTGGTTGATTAGGTTGTCAGATATGGTGGATTTTTGTGATATCTGAGGGAAACCACCTATTGCACAAAAGGCCATCAAGAGCTAACACCTGTTGGTTGTTTACAATGGACCTGCACCAGCTCCGATCCAATGGGCCAGCGAAGGAAGTTCCAGTCACACAGCATTCATCACTTTGATTTAGCCAGCCTTCCAACTTTCTACACCACAAACTGTTGTAATCCTTCGCAATCACTATCTTAGAACAACAGTGCTAAGAGGACCTTCATCAGAATAGAGGTCAGAGGCCCTATTCTAGTTACAGGTAGATGACACCAGCAGCCAAATTCATCCCTGGTCTAATTACATTGAGGCCAATGGAGTTTTATTTTGCTCTACATACCATGTTACTAGATGCACTATTAAAATGAGGCTCCATCCCCAACTAATGGACGAGGGGAAAACCAAAGATCTGCATTAAGACCCAGCAACTGCAAATAACTCCTTTGCCTCTGAAAGGGATGGAAAATAAATAGAATGAGGTTTGGGCGCTTGTCATACACATACAATATAATCAGCTGCAATGAAGAGCACTTGGGGTTGGCAGAATATTAGTGGCAATAGGGCCTCTAATCCTGGGATTAATCTGGGGAACTCGGCTAAGTGTAAAGAAGAGAAATAGAACATCAAATGCACTAGAATGATAATTTCAGCTGTCTCCTGCAGCCTCCTAGACAAACAAATCCAACTTTGTGCTTTAAAGAAACAAAAAATAACTAACTGTATTAGATAGAATGTCTCTGTGCTTTTGAGCATCTGGGTGAGAGACAGAAGGTTGTCACGGGCGCTGTGTGTAAAACCTTTCCGCAGCAGGAACAGGCACGGTAAATACACAGGCTGATTCATTAGTGCTCCTGACCATCTGCTCCTCAGAGCTTGGTGCTGGGGCTGAGTTCGGGTCAGAATGGGGTTTGACAGCAGTGAGGTTAGAGATTTACACATCTCCCGTGGCTGTTGGGTGTCAATCTTCTCAGTGATGGACAGGTGGTTTGTGTTGGGGGCAGTAGGAAAGAGGACTAGAAGACACCCATGGTTCATCAGAGCTTTGCTTGGTACAGTAGAATGTGCTTTTGTAATGTCTGCTGGTGCAGCTCCTCATGGCACTAATTGCAGCAAGTAAAGTAATCAGGTGCAAATGAATAATGCCTTTTGCAGCATTTGCAACATCGGAATAAAATTTGATGCTAATTTAAGCCCTTTGTTGCTGTCCTAGGCAAAACAGGGACTTTGTAAACTAATCAGCTAATCCTTAAGATGGGGGGGGGGGGGGAGAGAGAATAAAAGGCAGGGTCATATAGTAGGCATCCTACGAGGAGTTCTCAAGTGTGTCACAAGGTCCTTAAGATGCCTGAAGTGCAACCAGGATGGGCTAGTGTTAAGCAGAGAGGATTGCAACCTGGTGGGGTTATGTGGATGAACTGAAGCCATAGTTATCTAGCCCCCTCTCTCCACAGGAGGAAATCACATGGGAATGTCCATCTGTGCCCACTTCTGAAATTGCCCTGAATTGGAAAAACTTGAAGGCCACAGAAATTCCAGTTCCTCCGAGTGATGTTTTTCCAGCAACGCTTTTCCAAGTATCATCTACAGAAACCTCCCTGATAAACCAAGAATCAGCTTATAGCAATCATTCAATTAAAAAAAAAAAAAAAAAAAAAAAGAACCCTTTGCTTTAATTAGTCCCTGCTTTAATCTAGAGAATTATCTTTCCCTGCTTCCATAAACAGGCTCTGATCTTTCCGTGTGTCAGGTTTGCCTATCTACCATCAGTTGTCACTAGCCTTCACTACTCTTTTCCTCCAAGCTTGATCCTGAGAGGAGCTAACCCCCTGAAATTCCCATTAGTCTCAGAGGGAACGACGTTGCTAAGCGCCTCATGAAATTGAGCCCTGATATGGAAACACTGTCAAACCTCTTCTTTTCTTGCTGTCTGTCTTTTGTCACTTACTTATGGCCTTATCGTGTTCACCTTGAAATCAGTTGGAGTTTTGCCACTGACATCCAAGGAAGCAAAGTCAGGTTCCTTCTAAACCTGCAGCTGATGTTAGCTGTGGTGTGACTGAAATGCCCTGAATTCTAGCCCCTTGGTACCAGAGTTGTTTGCAATACTTGGAGCAAAATTTAACACCCCTCCACCCCAAATCAGATTCTTGCTTTGTGTCAGTGTTGTGACATGGGTCTAGCAATTCAGAGAAGGGGGAGGAGGGACGCACCCCCCAAGACACCCAGGTGTGTGTTTTATTTTTTGTTAAACATGTTTTCATTTAAAGTTGTCCTACTTTTCTAACAAAATCTTCCATTTTTTAAAAAACCTCAAACTTTATTTCAAGGATCAGTTTTAGTATCAAACAGATTTTATGACAAAGCAAAAATCTTCCATTTGTGTTAGTCAAATTTCTTTAGTGTTATGATACTTCAGTTGGGAAAGGCAAAATCCGTGCCCCATACAATGGCTGGGTTGGCAATAACCCTGCCAGTCTGACCCATGCAAGGAAAACCATTCCTGCATGAAGTTCCATTGATGCCAGTCACATTCTAGACATAGGCTGTCAGATCCAACAACTAAGATTACAAAAACAGGACCACAATTAATAAAATGTCACAAATAATAGCGCCACCCCATTTTTATTGTATTTTTCACAGCCCAGCAAAGAGTATTTTACCCCAACTAGACAGCTAGTGTTTTTCTGGGTCCCCCCCGGCATGGAGATCCACGTGGGCTACATTTGTATTTCTGTGCAGCTTTCGTTGTTCACAACAGATGTCTGCTTTATTTAAAATAGTCCACATCTTAACAGTTAAAGTCATTTCACCTACCAAAATGTAGTTTGTGAGAAAACCAATTTTGTGCATTATATCTGCCAGAAAAGCAAACAACTTCCCATATTCATTTAGGGCCACATTTGACTCATACTAAAGTCAGTTGCAGAATTTTCACTGACATTATTGGGAGAAGAATAGGCCTAAGAAGCTAGCTAATTTTATAGAGTTGTAGGGCTTTTTCCATTTTGAATCCAGGTTTTCTTTAATGCCTTCCTTCTCCCTTCAACCCCATTGACTTACCAGTCCAGCTACAGTGTTGTGTATTTATATTCTTTTGTCTTGCCAAACGTTAATATCTTTTCTGTCTCAGCTAGCCTCTCTCAATAAGCCTGTAACTGGTTCTCTGACCTTCATGCCCTTATTCCCCCTGGTATTTCAATTCCTAAGCAGTTTTGTATCTGACTTGCATCATGTTGCCTCTCACTGGGTATGGTCTGAGGACCAATTCTGCAAAGTATTAAGCACCACTTAATAGTTTCTCAGCACCTTGCAGGATTAGACTATATCTGAGATTATCAGCCCCAGAAGATAGTTGTGAGAGATGGATCCCAAACCCAAATACCTTTAAATTTGGGGTAAATATTTATCAGCCTTTGAACATTGCAGGGGGTACCCTCTCTCTGCTGACCTGAAGCAAAACCTTGGATCACTGGACTTCAAGGGAGGTTCAGAGGTGGATTTGAACAAAGTCACTGTAGCCCATTTCTAGACAGTTAATGCCCTCAGGTGGATCTGCCTGAAAAAAGTTACAACACCACAAACATGCCTCTGTCATTGTAAAAACTGTACTCCATTTAGACTATTGCAATTTGCTCTGTCACTTTGGGCTGTGGTCCCACGAGCTATGGCGGGTTGGTATCATATCACTATACACCAGAAAACATAGTGACCAATTTACAGCATGCAAGAGAACCAGAAAATAGAAACCTCCAATTGCCTTGGAGCAAGTCATGGATGGTAGCATGCAACTTGAAAGGAGCAATTTTGATTTTTAAGCTTATGTTGCACATGTAAATATCTTGCATTCTAAAGACAATCTGCCTAAGGTTTCATGGCTTGCATGGGGTAACAGATACAGAAATGATACCTGGAATTGTTTCAGTAGCACTTTTTAACTGATCTTCCCAGGACCAACAAAAGAGCCAAAGGTTAGTTATCTGCTTTTGCACTCCCACATCCCTCCATACCGAGCTGTAACCTCCCCCACACCATCATTTAGAAATTTGAGCACCTCAAGAGATGAGCATCTTAATGAGTTTAACCCCCCCCAAGAGTTCATTGTAGGAGAGGAAGGCAGAGAGTCAATGGCTTGAGGACCAATGCTATGAGTTGACTCACCACTTGAGTGCTCCTCTCACGGCTGGGCGGGACACAGCAGTTCTCTCAGTTACTGTAGGCCCAGGTGATCTGCCTCTTCATGCCTCTGGCCAGGTCTAAGGTTTAAGACCAACCCTTTCAGGGAAACAAAGTCCAAGAGAAACACATGTCCCATTTCTCCATCCAGGCTGCTGCCTTGTACACAGGTTTCTAATCCAGAGACCCTAAGATAGGCAGTCAAGGTTCACTCTACCAGACCGCTTGTTGTCATCCCTGCTTCTCTAAGCCTTTCCTGGGCTTTGCCAGAGCCTTCTTGTTCCCTAGAGAAGTCTGTCCACTCCCTTACATTGTTTGTGGCACCACCCAGCCCCTCCTCAGCTGGGTTTCATCATTAATTAGGCCTGATCTGCCCTCCAGGTGCACTCAGGTGGACTAATTGCCCTCTGAAGCCCACATTAACTCTTTCATCACCTGTGTGGGGTCAGCCTCCCATCATACTAATCTCTATCTCCTTGCATGTTCACTTTTCTTTAAATTATGTTTGCACTTGTCCTGTTACAGCATTTAATGTGCAATTAATAAACCTTATTGTATTTTCCACAGCTAGACTGTGTCCTGCCCGGGGCACCCATTATGGGGCATAAGGTGAAATATGGACCTCCTTCACACCCCTGCGTGGGCTATGCAGACTTTGGGTTTCAGATGTATAGGAGTAAGCAGGCGCTGCCCATCCGCTACTCCCCTCCCTTCAGAACAGGTGTGTGGGAAGTGGGTACAGCCTCGCTCCTCTTCCTCCTGTCTTGAGCGCACCAGCCTACATATCTGAGCCAGGGAGATGGGTGCCCTAATTTGCTGTTAGCCAGCAGTAGATTGCTACATTGCAGAAGGGGGAAGTAGGGAAAAAATTGTACCCATCACAGACACCATTCTTTCCTTGCAGCGCTCCTGGGGCAAGACAAAATGTTTTATTCCTGGGTCTGTTCTGCAGTGATTTCATTGATGCTGTTTTTGCATATTGTGTTTTCACGTGCATTGTTCATATCCCTTGTTGTGTTTTGACTGTGATGTTCTTGTCCCATGATGTTTGTCCCCTCTGTGACCCTGCCAAGTCTCTACTTAAAGAAGCCTCTCCAGGGAAACCCCAGATGACAGTGATCCACGGAGGCCTAGTCTACTACACTGAAAAGGTTTGCTGGAATAGCCGCAGCAGAAAACCTTCCTAGGGCAGATGCAGCTTAGAGATCATCAAATGAGGACTATAAGCAACGCGGACACAAGAGATTCCCCAAACTAAAGAAGCCATTCTGGCAAAAATCATATTTTTACAAGTATAACTTGCAGCATTTGCTAGAACAGAAATGTTGTTCAAATAAACCCTGACTGATATTTCTAAAGTTTCTAGTGTAGACCCGGCCTTTGTGGCTCTTTCCCCTTAGTTCTGAATCAATGGCTTACCCTTCGGAGGGGTCTTTGCTGCTGTTTGAGTCGCCTTTCAGATGAGAGGCAGAACCCAGAAATCGGGGCAATAGCCTTTTGGTGTTTGTCCCCGTAAGATAAACTGCTTTAGACTTTAAAGCCAGAAGGCTTCATGGTTCTCATCTAGCCCAGTGCTGTGAGAACTGCCCACGTGTGCCGTGAGATTTTGTACAGAGGTAATGGGGGGGAGGGGGTAAAACAAAGGTTGTTTCATCTTAAATAATATTCTATTCAACCAAAATTATAACTCATAAAACTCATGAAAATTAATTAAATTAAAAGGGAGGTATCAGTCTTTCAGTTCTAAACGTTGAACATTCTAAATGCAGGTGGCTTGTTACAGGGCTTTTTTCATGATGGTCCTCAGGGGTGCTAAGTACCGGCCCCTTTTTTTCCCCACAGCAATGAGGCCCCGGCGCCTGCCACCAGCCCCAGGTCCCCAGCTGAGTACTGGCATCTTTTTTTTTAAAAAAAAAAAAAAAAAAAAAAAAAAAAAAGCACTGGCTTGTTGTATGAACTGTGTTGCAAACCTCTCTAGTAAGAGTGTGACCATAGTAAATGTAAGTAAATGTGACATTTATGAACAATTAATTCAGCTGAAGAAAAAAAAAATGGGTGTGCCATGGAATGGAAGTGTGCTGTGTTACTGAAAAGGTTGGGAACCACTGATCTAGCCTGACTTCCCTGCACATTTCTGGCCACAGACCGTCATCCCCCCCTTTCTGTAACAGACCCATAACCTCTGGCTGAGGTACTGAAGCCCTCAAATCATGATTTAAAACGTCAGTTTACAGAGAACCCACCATTTACGCTAGTTTAAAGCAGAAAGTGTCATGGCATTGTGATGACTAAGCTGTGAGTTTGCTGCAGCAGTACAATGCCATAAGTGGTGTGAAAACACGAGAATGATCCAATACTGCAGGAGAAATGTAGCTTCTATTGGGTATGGGTTTCTTCTTCATTTTCCATCACAACTTTCGAGTGTGGCTGTGTATTGTTAAAAAATTCCTACCTTCCATCCAATAGGTGCCTGCATTTCAGAAGAGAAGGGGAGAGTAGGGTGCTGAATGATTGCGCTGTATTGTGTCTTAAATTACATACCTGTAGGTCATATTATCTTAGACATCTTAAATTGAGCATTCTTTCACATCACACACATTACAATGGAACAGAAGCCTTACCACATGGGATCAGGCCAGAGGTCCATCCAATCTACTAGTGGCCAACATATGTTTCTCCATCAAAGGAAGATGGGAGAGAACCCGTCATAAAACTCCTGGGCAATTGCACAGTGCTTGAAATTCATACCTGACTTCTGCAAGCGAGTCTGAAGCATAGCACGGATTCCCTTTATTCTGCTTGTCTAGCTGCAAGTGTTGTTCAAAGGCCATAAATTTATCTAGCCTCCTTTGTCTTAAAGATTAGCTGAAGTGTCCATCTAAACTCCAATGTCTTCTACCAGGAGATGAGTTTGCTAATCTATAACTACCTCTGTCCTCCTTCCGGGGTCGCAGTGGCTTCTGGTTCTTTACACACACCTCTGTTAAAACCACATTACTGAAGTTACAAAGTTGAGCACTCCAAAGTTAAGAAATGCCAGAACGAAGGTTGCCTGTGCAATCTGACTTCAACTCCCTTGGGCACATGCATTATGACACAGTCTTTAATTACAAAGGCCACCTTCATTCTGGCATTTCCTAATTTTGGAGTGCTTGACTAGCAACTTCAATAATGCTCATTGTGGGTTGTGTGTGTGAAATTTTTAACAAACCAACTGAATAAACAAATTCCATCGTGTGACATCAATACCCACATGGTTCATCAGCAGAGTTGGAATGGTTCCACTGCACAGACTTTTGCCACTTCAGCTAAGGAGTCAATGCTAGCAAGGGTAGATTCTCAGCCGCTGTGCGGCCCAGCACTACAGGGGGATGAGACTCACACTTTGCCAGTGAGTTTCACAGATATTTGCTAACAGCAGAGGAATGCAGTGACCCCAGAATCTTGGGTTTCATTCCTGGCTCTGGAAGTAAGCGTCCTCTCATGGGCACAACCCCTCCTTGCTTGTTCCCACCCCCGCAAGCTTGATCCTTGATCCACAAGCTTCGTCCCCACCATCTTGTCCTTGTCAGTTCTCTCTCGTCCCAACCTTTGGCTCCTTGTCTTCATCCCAGTCTCCATTCCTCCGGCTTCTCATCCCAGTCTCCTTGCCTAGCCATTCCTAATCTTTCTCTTCATTCTTACTTTCTGAGTCCCAATCTCCTCCCCCTGCTCAGTTCCAATCTCCCTGCCCTGTCAGTCCCAGTTCCTCTTTCCTGGCTCCTCACCCTCACCCTTCCCCTTCTCAGTCTTGGTCTCATTTTCTGGGCTTTTCATCGCCTTAGTCAATGTTTTAACATGGGCAAAACAATCACCTTTTTCCTCAGCCTCATCTCAAAAATGACAACCGTTTTGGCTGAAATTTTCCAAAAATTTCAGCTTGAGACACACCCGGCATGTAAATTTTGGCCCTTAAGGGTTAAAATTTGGTAACATTATAAGCAACCGAAGACAGGACGTTGTAATGGGACGTGTGGGCAACCTTAATAATAGGTGGCACTACCACCCCCGCCTTTAACACTAAGGTCCGCCTTCTTTTATTATTGTTCATCTTCCAGGAGAACCCATACCTGTGCAGCGATGAGTGCGATGCTTCCAATCCTGACCTGGCTCACCCACCAAAGCTGATGTTTGACAAAGAGGATGAAGGGCTGGCCACCTACTGGCAGAGCGTGACCTGGAGCCGCTATCCAGAACCACTTCTGGCTAACATCACGCTTTCCTGGAACAAGAGCATTGAACTGACAGATGACATTGTGGTGACCTTCGAATATGGACGCCCCACTATCATGATGCTGGAGAAGTCCCTTGACAATGGGAGGACTTGGCACCCATATCAGTACTATGCAGATGACTGCCTGGAAGCCTTTGGCATGACGGCACGGAGGGGAAAAGAGCTCTCTACCAGCAGTGTCAACAGGGTCATCTGCACAGAAGAGTACTCCCGCTGGGCAGGGTCCAAGAAGGAGAAGAATGTGCGGTTTGAGGTGAGGGATCGCTTTGCCATCTTTGCTGGCCAGGACCTCAGGAACATGGACAACCTGTATACCAGGCTGGAGAGTGCCAAGGGCCTGAAGGACTTCTTCACCGTGACTGACCTGCGGATGAGGTTGCTGAGACCTGCACTTGGGGGAACCTATGTACAGAGGGAGAACTTGTACAAATATTTCTATGCTGTCTCCAACATTGAAGTCACTGGCAGGTAATGGCTGATATCTATATTTTGGTCTCTTTTCTTGGAGGGATGGGGAAGGGGACCTAGTGTTAATATTGGAAAGAACCAAGCTATATGCATGTGTTGACCCATCAGATAGCCAACTCGTTGTTTCTCCCTGTCTTCTCCACTCTTCCAATTCAAGACAATACCATCATTAGAACGGTTGGGTGCCATGTCTCCTAAAAAGATTACAAGTGGGCCTCCTGAAGGGAGTGAGAGAATCTGCAATGAAGATGTATTGCATCCCCACATTCAAACACAATCAGCAAGAGCAGGGGATTTAGGCATTGGAATTCTGGGTGCTCTTCTCAGCCTTGCCGTAGACTTGGTCTTTGCCCTTGGCCAAGTCACTCAGCCCCCATATCTCCACTCCCCCCACTAGTAAAATTGGGGTAATAATACCTGTGTTTTGAGGTGTAATTAATTTTGTAAAGCACTTTGAAAGCCAGCAGAGACGTATGGGAGGTTCTCTGGGGATGTAAACACAGGCTTTCCTTTGCTCCAGCAATAAAATAGGCCAGAAAGTTGATCACCTTCACCTTGGACTAACGGATGCCTCTGAACATTGGGTAAGTTAGAGTTAGGTCAACAGCTTCCCCCACCTCTTTACCAGGGGCGGTCTTAGTGATTTGTGAGCCCTGGGGAAAAGTCAAGTATGGAGCCCACACTCTGCAGGAGGCCCCATCCTTGACTTTTGGCCCCTGGCATTGCAGGGGCCCCCACCCACCGCTGCCTCACCCCCAGCTTCCTGCCAGCCTCTCTGGTGCTGCCCACCTGCTGCCTCCACCCTGGCCTACGCCTCCTCTTGGCCAGCCCCTCCCCCAGTCTTGCTGCCGGTCCCCTCGGTTCTTGCAGAGGCCCTCGGCCACTGCCCTCCCGCTGCAGCCTCCCTGCCCCCCCCCCCCACTTGGCTGCTGCCTTGCCGGTCCCCTCTCCCCTGGGGTTTCCAGCCAGTGCAGCTGCAGTGCTGGCTCCCCACCACCTCCCCCCTCAGTCCTCTCCGGGGCCCCTACCCTGCATGCCTCCCCATTCTTCTCTCTCCCACCCCAGCCCCCCCACCTCACCTGGCTGGCTCTTCCTAGACTGGCCACTTCTGCCCTGGGTGGCCCATGTGTGGAATGTGGGCCAGCAGGTGACCGGGAGATTTAAAACAGCCAGCTAGCCAGCCCCAGTCCCGCCCCCCAACTCCTGGAATCTGGCGCAGGGGGCCCTCCCCTGGGGGAACCTGGGCAAATGCCCACCCTGCCCCATACCTAAGACCGCCTATGCCCTTCACTGATCTCCCTGGTGCTCTTCTACCCATCAAACTCTCAGACCTGGGCCTCAACCCAATTGAGCAGCACAGTTCATCAGGTAGCCCAGTAGATTGTTGTAGAGGCCAGGCACCCGCTCGGATGTGACCAGAGATTTAACTGTGTTAATTCAAGGGGTCATAGAAAAGAGATTCATCTCACAGGCTGGAGACCTGGAATAACATCCACTGAGAATCTGCCCTGCTGCTACACACAAATCTCTCAGTCCTGACCTTCATTACCCTCTGCTATTATAGTCCTGGGCTCCAGCACAGGCCTGCCAAGTCACTTCAGTCCTGACGCCTACTCTGCTGCTATTCCAGCCCTTGACCTCTCCTGAGGTACCCACGTATAGACACATGGGAAGCCTGTCTCTGTCCTGAAAACCTTAGTCTAAGCTGATAAGTGATGACATACGAAGGCTGGTGGTGAGGGATATTGGGCTCCACCTCACGAGCTCCATTTTGTTGGTGATGCAAGTCAAGATTTGAACATGGGTCCTCAGAGATGATGGTCTACCCACCAGAGCCCCACACCCTGGGCTGGCACTGGTTCAATCATGTGAAGTTTAATCCCACGAGCGGGTTTTTGCCTCCCCTGGTTTCGTTGCTTATTTCTCCATGCAATGCCATATGTTACGTTATGACATCAACCGAAGAAGCGAAGTAAGGTGGGAAAGTGCCGAGATGGCTAATTTCCCATTCAGCGTGTATGAGACTTGCAAGCAACAAGGAAAAAATCCCACCAAACATCACCACAGTGACAGAAGAGCCTCTTGTATCATTTCCAGATGGCTTGCTTCTAAGACTTGCCAGTAGAAATGTTTGGGAGGTGGCACTGTGTCGGAGCTTTGTAAATTCATACCAAGGAAAATGAAACCATGCAAAGAAATTAAAGGGCCCCTCTCTCTGCGGGGGGACATGGCAAGGTACAGAGCATGGTGGGTGCATTGTATGGGGGGAGAGACCTATTGTGTGGGGAACTCAAGATCTAGGAACTGTGTACCTATTGTGTGGGGAACTCAAGATCTAGGATTATTTATATAGGACCTCCAGACTAAGCAATTGCTTAGGGCTCTGAGAGGTTCAAGGGAGGACAATTTCATTATAAGTATATGTTGGAGTGGGGGGGGGCAAATTATTCCTGCTTAGGGATCCCCCCAATGGGTTAGCACCAGCACTCCATCAGTATATGTGGTCCTACATAGTCCAGCCAAAACGCTCTTGCCCTATGGAGCAGATGGTACAGGTGGGCTTGGTCTACCGTCCAATTAGTCATCGTAAGAAATGCTTTAATAAAACACTATTTTCATGTGCATTAGTTTATAAACTTTAACTATCTAAGCCTCCAATGCCTCTACCAGGCGGGCAAGGATTAGTAGCCCTGCTTTACAGAGGCAGAGACCCAGCTAGAGAGGTTATGCAACTTACCCAAGGTCACAGAAGACATCAGGGTCGTAGCTGAGATTTGAACTCAGGAATCCCTTGGTCCCGCTTCCGTGCTTGGGCCACTTTTTTTCCCCCCTTGAAAATCCAGATAGTCACACAGAGGGGCTCTATCCAGGGTGAGGAGTGACTGTATGGGGGGCTTGTCAAGGATAAAGGGCAGCTTTCACAAATGTCCTGAGCCATGCTAGGGTCCTTCTTATGTGAGCAGGACAGTGTTAAAGCAGAAGGGACTGGACTCCCCTCCCTACACACTGTACTTGTTAAAATGACAACTGCTATACAATATACAAATGCACTGCCTTTTCCACATGCCGTGGAATTGCTAGAGCTGTTGAGATTTTTTTCCCTTCTTTTGTGCACTGCACTGGTACATCACTTGACATATTCCCCTCTTTTCTGTGCTGTGAAGGGTTCTCCACTATGATATTTTCCCACTCTCTCTTATTAAGAGGAAAGTAAATGAGACCTTTATAGCACAGGAGGTTTAAAACAAAATCCCAGCTCTCTTGTTTGTGTGGAGTTCCACTTACTCAATATTTGCCATTCAAGGCTTGGCTTGTGAGCAAGGCACCTCAGAAGCTAAAGCCAGCTCTGACCCCAAACTTAATGAGATTATCTTTTGATTTATTTATTTGTTCTTTCCTCAAACAAGTAGAAGCCGCAGTGGGTTGTGTAATGTGTCTCTAGGGCCCGGAGGGGAGGGGAGGGAAGGAAAGGAGAAGAAGGAGGGAGGGGTAGACTACAAATGACCAGTGGAAACTGCAGCACTGTTTTAAATAGGAAGACAATTACGTGTGTTTTCGGTTTTGCTTTTTAATGTCTGACGAGCTCCCTCCTGCCAGAGCTGGCAAGGTGCCCCATGCAGCAAGCTGCCGATGGTTGCTACAGAAGAGTGGAATCTGCTCTCAGCCCCTCCACTCAGCTCCAGTTAACATTTCAGCTGTATGTTGTGATTTCATAAGCAGACTGGTTTGGGGGGCTTCCTGAGCGCTGTGAGTTTCCCCGGGTGGGGAGAGAGAATGGGCTGAAACTGGAACCATGTAGGCAGCCTCTTCTCCGCTCCCAAACTTTAGGCACATTGATAAAAATGAGACCTCACCTTTGAGCTACCGTCGCTTTCCCCTGGTCTCAAGCTAGCAGTCGTTCTGACCTTTCCCCAAGGGGACAGGCCCTTCCTGGCCTAGATTGAGGGGGGAGAGGCAAAGACATCCCTTTGCCCAGCTGCCAGCCCTGCAATTGAAATGCCAAGAGGGTGGTGGGTGGAATTCTTGCCTGCTGGAGAGAAGCCATGGAAGGGTGGTGGGTGGGAAAAGGGAGAGTGAAAGAGAGGCTTTATCTGAATTGATTCCCTCCCCATAGTCCTGTGATTACTTCAGTTCCAGCCAGCAGTCTTTCAGTGGAAATTAATCTAATACTGACTATAAGTGAAACTAATTAGGACACAGGTATTTAAAACCAAATCAAATCTGGTGTACTGCTCAGCATGGAAGGGTCACCATGTGCAAGAAAGGGGGAAATCAATGTGAGTGATATGAACGCTGCAGTGGAAAGTGGGGTGAAGCTAAGAACAGCCAGGACTGCTTCTGTAGGCCAGGAGGAGGGTTAGGGTATTAGGTGATTCTAGAGCAAGAAAACGAACACTTATCTACAGAAGTGCATAGATTAGCTGCTCTATCACACTGGGGCTCAGGAAGGGCAATTAGAAAAGAAGAGGAAGAATATCATTGCAAAAACTTTGAAAACCAGAATAATAAAACCCAAACCCTTACCTGCAAAGCAAGCTGCAGATCTGGACTGCCATTGGGGTGGGGGTGGAACAGGCTGTCCCTCCCTTTTCAATGAGGGTGGTTCCCCTGGGAGTGGCTCTCAGGTGGGCAAAATTTACCCACCTCTTTTAATTAATAGTGCCCTGCCAAGTTTCAGGCTGAGCAGCTCTCCTATCAGTTAATTAAAACTGGCAAATTTACCTCCTGCAGACATCCAGCAGCTTGGTGTAACTTGACCTCATTAATGATACTGACAAGATTAGCTAGCCAGTGTCCAGTTGGCTTTAACAACCTGGAGAAGAACATGATCCTCATGTAGAGTGGAGAAAACCCTTTGTCACCAATACAGTGCATGTATCAATGGAACTTTCATAGATCCCAAGGCCAGAAGGGACCATTGTGATCATCTGTGTAACACAGGCTAGAGAACTTCCCAAAATCCTTTTAGAAAAACATCCAATCTAGATTTAAAAATTGTCAGTGATGGAGACTCCACCACTGCTCTAATGATTGCTTACACCTACTCTTAAAAATTTACACCCATGTACTTCTGTCACATTGACTTAGCTCATGAATTCAGTACAGTTTATCTAATTCTGTGCAGGACAGGGCATTAATGTTATAGATATTGTGATGCTGTTGCATGGGCTACTCCAGAACCAATAGTCTTGTTGGTAGATCACACGAATCCTCCATCAGTCAAGGCAGCATTTCTACAAACCCCTGTAATTTTTGCTCTTGCAGCCCCGTGTTCCAGCTTCTGTAGAAGAAAAATCATCACAGGAACCTGACAAAACTTCCTGGAAAGAGAGCAGGGCAGAGGTTAACAAGACTCAGACTCATGGAAGGGTTGGCTTCATGCTCACATCTGCATTCTGTGCGCTTCACTTTTCTGGAACCATATGTATCTTGGAGCAGAATTTGGGGCAATCCATGGAAGTTCTAGGGAGTCCTGGAGGTCTTCCTTTGTGGGTGATAAGTGTGCTGTTGCTGTGACATACTACTGAGTCTCCTGTCCCTCCAAGTGCACATACACGTGTACGTGCACCCTTTTCCGACTGCACTTTCACTTCACGCTAGCTCAGCTAGGGCTGTTTCTCAGTTTACGTCTGGCAGTTTATTTTTACTCATTCGCTCTTTCTTGGTGTTCTTTTTCTCCTTCCATCCTGTCCCTATTGATCTGCTGAGTAACTGGAGATGCACAGAACTCAGGACAGGAATAGAAAAGAGAAAGCCCTCTCTGTGTGTGTGCGCGCCTGTGTCTGTCAGATGGGGTAGTGAAAGGGAGGGAAACGGAGAGAGCTTTCTTCTGCTCCTTGCTTAGTTCTCTGCTCAGGACAGCAGCCAACCCAGTTAATCTTGTGAGATTAAGTGAACGAGTCTCCTTGTTTCTTTTCCCGTGTGCAGTGTCACACTGGAGTTGTCAGGCAGGTGAGATAAAAAAGGCCAAACTCTGCTCCCATCATGCAGTGTCTCTGTGAAGTAATTTTCTCCTCTCTTTAATGTCAGGCACAGTAGTGTTCAGTAGGGCACACGCCATCAGAGAGGTATTAATAATCAGTAATTGAAGTTAATGTGGCGTAGCCAAGACACATGGATCCAGTTATGAGAAATCAGATTTGAGAGAAGTGAATCAATTTCAGACTAATTAACAGATTCCCCTCTTTCTTCCTCCCTTCCCTATTTCCTCTTTCTTTCCAGACCCAAGCAGTCTTCTGAGAAAAATGTGGAATGTGAGCTCAGAGAGGTTATTTATATTGCAAAATGCACATGTGAAATAGGCTTAGAGAATAATAATACCTCGGTTGCTGGGCCTATGTCAGGCCAAGGATTAATTAATTAGAAGAGATGATTTTTCATTTTGTAGCTTGTTTGTTTTAGGTTCTCCTCCCTCCCCTCCAATCTGTTTTCTATCTGTGACATTTTTTTGTTGGTGGTGATGTTTGTCTTTATTTTTTAAATTTTCCACCTCCCAGTGGTTTGTTTCCTAATTTTTCCTCCCATTGTTTCAAGCTGCTGTGGGGTACATGCTGTTAACATAGATTCTCTACCAGGACTGCATTTCTTTCCATGTGAACAGGAGCATAGAGCTTGCCATAGCAGACCAGAACACTAGCCCACCCAATCCATTGTCCTGCCTCCAGCAGGGGCCAGTATCTGTGGCTTCAGACTCATTGGCTCTGTCTACACTTACCAAAGTTAGTTCGAATTAATTTTAGTTAATTAACTTAATTTGAACTAGCAAATTTTAGTTTGAACTAAGCAAGTGCCATTCATGGCACTTGCTTAGTTCGAATTAGTCAATTGCATTGAGCTTAAATGTGCCGGTTAGTTTGAACTAAGCACATAGTTCAAACTAACATGGCCACATTGGGTTAATTTGAACTAACTAGTTCGAATGAACCCTTACTTCAAAAAGTATAAGCGAATTTATTAGTTCGAATTAAGGAAGCCCTTAATTCGAACTAATGAAAGCCTAGTGTAGCCAAGGCTTAAGTTAGTTTGAATAAAGCTTCCTTAATTTGAACTAACTTGCCAGTGTAGACATAGCCAGAGAAACATAACCATCCACAAACAGCCTCAGAGAGCATCTGGTTAATCATCCAGTGTTCACGTGCAGGAGGGAAGTCTTTGCTGCCCTCCCAATCATCGGTGCCCCAAAACACGACACTTGGTGTTGCTGGATAAAACACCTTGAGCAATACAATTATCACCTCAGCTCAGCTAAGCTGCAGCCTCCTGATGCCATCCCTCTGGATAGTGCAGTGCCCACAGCCTTTTGTGGTTTCATGTTTAGGAGTAACTGGTTCCCCACTGGCAATAGTATCCAGGTCTTGAGGATTGCCAGAGAGAAGCTCTTCTGATGCTATGAAGCGTCTCTCTGTGGCGCCCATTGGCTGAGCGTGTTCTCTCTTGCTGCAGGAGTTTTTTGGAACTGGTCTGAACTGGGGATAAGCTTTTGTTTCGGAGAAATCTTGCTTCTGGTTAGATAGTTACATTAAGTTATTAACTCACTTCAGCTCTTTGCTTATATTTGCCCAAAACTCTGTAGATGCTATTCCTCTAAATGCTGCAAAACAGAGGGGAGTCATTGGAGGCTTGCAGTCAGATGGGGAGAGAGTGAGAGAGCCAGAAAGCTGGTCCTTTGGCCAAGCACTAGTGACATTTCATCAATACCAGCAGAAAGATGCCCAAGGTCCTATTACCTGCCTCCGGCTTTGTTTCGTGCATGCTTTTTTCCTTTTGTTGCTGAGTTGTGTCCGGTCCTGAGTAGATAATAGAATTTCATCAATAGACTGAGGAGGTGATGTATGTTAAAGCACTTAATATAAAGAGACTTCTACAGGAGCCCAAATTAAATTTGGCCAATGAACTCAATTGCAGGCATTATTGTGTTCCAGGAGAAAGGCCAGAGAGCATTTATACACATTACGCTGCAAATATTTATGTTATATCTCCGAGCTGCATCCTTTTCACCCTTCCTCCTTGTCTGCCCCTCATTCCCTACCTAGGAAGGTTTTTAAGAAGACTCCTCTGATTGTAAATAATGATGAGGGGAAATCCTTTCCAAAGTTCGGCAGTATTTTGACTGTTGCTGAGTGGCAATTTATTTAAAATGAATTGCTGCATCCAGCAGAGTGGCTATCCATTAGGCTCATCATCTTGCATTTGTTAGATGGGTCTTCTCTTGATAACCCAGCTTCAAATGAATTTCTCAGGGTAGCATGAATAGTTTCCTTTGCCCTCAGGGGTTCCAGTAGAATTCACCAGTCCATAATTACGCTGTGGAATCTCTGTGGAGATGCAGTCTGGGAGTAGAAAAGCTTCTTGGGGATGAGCTTGGTGAGTGCGATGCGTCGCTCCAGTAGGCTGTGTGCATTGGGTGCCGTACGTGAAGAGTCAGGCTGTGTGGCACATGACTTGTTCCCCTGCAGGAGGCCACAGGACATGAGGCTGTCTTATGCTAAGCTGCGAAGTTCGGGTCAGGGTCTGAATTTCCCGACAGTTTAGCCTATTCAGACCTGGAGTGGGGATTTATAGTTTGAGGCTGAAGCTGGGACATTGCTGGATTTACCCAGGACTCAGAGGGACAGGGCTGGGGGTTCTGTTCCCACAAAATCAGTTCAGGTCCACCTCTAGTCATATGATTCATCTGAACCATAAAGTCAAATAGTTGGAGGTGTGCCTCATGCATGCTGGAGCCATCTGATGTTGACGTGACAAGTTCTCTTTATGTGTTCTGCATTGGAAGGCTACTTGGGCTGACTTTCTATATAACGTTTTCCACCTCTCTATCCTGGATGGTGAGGAGGATCCCAGACTGCATTATTTTTTCCAGGAATTTGCATCCAAATATAACTCTCCATTCTGGGAAAGCAGGGAGCCTCCGACATTCTGTGTTCATTGGGAACTTGTTTCACTAGTTTCATGAAGGGAACAGAAAGCACCATAGTGCAATGTCCGTTGCATTTTGTGTTTGCAGATTTGCTTTGTGCTTTGCTGATCTGTCGGAAGAGTTGCAGAGAATTAGGTAGAAATGGGGTTAATCGTCAGAGAACTGCCTGAGTGTTGTGTGTAAAAACAGGCTATAGATGACAATAGGGAAAACAGTTATTCATGTATCCATGAGAGCCAAGATTAGATGAAACAGGGACTTTCTGAGGGATAGAGAGAAAAGAGCTCCCTTCAAACACATCCTCCCTGTCCCCTGAGACTCATTAAAGGTTCATCAGTTACTGTGAGAGCAAACAATTCAGTGGAAAGTCATCGTAATCCATCCTTTGGATCGCAGACAATAGCAACTTGCCACTCCTGTGTTGAGTTTTCCTGGTGACAGCTGTGATCACAGGCTGGAAGGAGGGATTTTAACTAGAAAGGATTCCTTTGCTAGGGTAGTGGATTTTGAGCAATGTCTGATGGGGTGACCAGATAGCAAGTGTGAAAAATCGAGAAAGGGAGTGGGGGAGAATAGGTGCCTATATAAGAAAAAGCCCTGAATAGTCCTTATAAAATCAGAACATCTGGTCACCCTAGAGGTGCGGCAGGGAGAAAGAGAAGCCAGAGGGTCTCTGACCCAGAAATCAGGCAGGACTGGAAAGCAGGAGGACTCTCCACCACTATCCTGAGAGGCAGTCTGCATTGCTGAAAAGACGGTGGCAAAGTCATGAGCGTTGAGGAACATACAGGCCTTATTCTCCAGTGTGACGAGAAGAGGGAGGGTGATGCGGGAGGGAAGGGAGGATGGGTGGAGGCTGAGAGAAGTTAGTGGGTACTCAGTAGAGGTCACCTGCTGCTCTAAAAATGGTGTGGAGAGAACTGGAGGAACCCAGCCGCTCGCCTTCCTCCACTCTGTCATTAAGCCAGCCACATGCCTGTCTTGAAATTCTGGAGCTCCCAAGCTGCTTGCGTGTGCTGTGTGCGTGTCTGGCTCAAAGAGAGCTTTGGGCCACGGTTTAGTTCGGAGAAGTTCTCCGGTCTGGGTTTTACTGGGGGTCACACTAGGTGATACAACGGGCCCTACTGGGCTTGGAATCCATCACTCCGTAGCTCCCTGATGGAGAGTACTGGGGACAAAAAGGTTTCAGGGATGATGACTGTGAAAAAAGTGAGCAGGGGCTGCAACTTATCTACTTATTGAGTATTTCCCCATCCTTGGAGCAGGGTTGCCATGCGATCTAGTGTTAGAAGAGGGGCCTGGGACCTAGGGTTTCTGAGTTCTGTTTCTACAACTGAAGGCTCTCTCTGTAATTTGGGGAGTGAGGGGAGATAGTAATTTAACTTCTCTCTCTGTCTTAGTTTCTTCATCTGTAAAATGGGGCTAAGGATCCTTAGCACACAAGAGCAGTGTGAGATTGAACCTACAACGCACATGGAGATCCTTGGAATGATCTTGATGGATTTAAAAAAACTAATTACGTTTTAATGTTATGGTGAATGAAAGACCAAGCGGTAGCTGCCTTTTTCACTCGTCCAGCTATGCTGGAGGTCTGCTGTGCTGGCCATAGTCTTGGCTGCTCCTATTCAGAAACCTTAAGCGTGCTGTCCCGTCCTCGCACAGGCAGAGACTCGGCCCCACCCCGCCCCTCTCACTGATAGATGCTGCCCACCTGACTCTCAGAAATGGAGGTGACTAGGAAATGTTCTTCATGGCCGCAGAATGATGCCCACGCCCCTGTAAACTCTCCCTGGTGCCCTGTGGCTCTCCTCTTGTCCCTGGCTTACGCCTTGCCAGACGAGCCCATGCCACATCATTTCAAAAAGGGAGGACCGCTAAAGGATTTCCCTTAAAAATAAATAAATACGCCAATAACACAAGCTGTCGCATTTGGAGCCAATACTATAGATACAGGCCGCTTACTAGGGAATACTCTGACATTGTACCCGTAGGACGGCCACGTGATGTTTCCTCGTATTGCCCTGAGGCCGGAGATGTGAGAGAAATTGAGACTCCATAGCCTGTTCAGTACTTGGCCTCCTGGCTGATGCCACTTCCTCTGCTGGTTTTTGGGTTAGAAACGCTTATCCATAGAAAGCTGGGCTGAGACCCACCACCCCATTTCACACAAAGGCCACTGAATAATTATCACTTGGTAATTCCTGGCACCTGGACTACCCTGACCAGCCCTCGAGCCAGAGAGAGCTTCCTGGAGTGATCCTTTTATAACGATAAAAAGGGAGAGGAGCTGTGGCCACCCTGAGAATGGAGAGATGTACAGTAGTCTGTTCTAAGACACCCCTCCGATATCATTGATTAGATTCTAAACCCCTTGCCTGGGCTCAGACATTTGGGTACCTGATGAAGAGGAACAGAGAGAAGCAGGATTTGCCACCTCAAGCCGTGGAGCTGGACTAAAGCTACTTTCTCCATTCTCCACCAGCTGGATCTTGGCTAGAGAAAGGTGCTTCTTTTATAGTGCCAAGCTAAAGCGTGCGTCCTTGGACTGAGGACATGGATGGTGGTGGAAGGAGGGGAGTCGTTTTTACGCAGCAAAGCCTGACAAAAAGAGTTAAAGCAGAACAAAAGACGGGTGGCAGTTGGGGATGTGGGCAGCGGGAGGATGGGAGTGGAAAGTTTTGTTCAAGGCAGCAGCTGTACAACAGGAGCAGCAGCCTGGGCCATTTGAAGCTGCTTCACTGTTCATTATTAAATAATGCACCCTGATTGATTGGTCTGAAAAGTGCTGTGTTGTGGGGTCAGGCTGCTCAAGTTGGAGTTTTCTGGTTAGATTGATGATTCTCAAAGGTCGAATTCAGAAAGCAATTCCCTGGTAAAATCGATCCTTTGGACGAGGTAACTTTTGTGCTGTGGAGAAGACCGGGCAGCGAGAAATAGCTGACCTGGGACTGAGGGGGGAGGGCGGCGAGCTGTCTCTGCTGCTGCTTGCTCTTTATTTAATTTTCCTTGTTTACACTGATTAGAAAGCGAGAGCCCTCTCTGGGAAGCACAGTGCCCAGTCATCTGTACGTGCTCCGACAGCTGGACAGATTGGTGTGTTTCTTGGTGGATCCAGGAAGCCTGTCCTTCCTCAGCCGTGCCCCGCAGATGTAACAGGGCAATGTGTGACCGCTGCCCCGGGGGCTGCGAATAGCTCCACGTACTGACCCGGTAGCCAGTGGATGTTGTGCATCATCAGCAATGAGACAGCTGTAGATGTGTGCGCACATGAGCGTGCACCTTTCCCCGTGGCCAGCAAAGACCGTTCCCTCACACGTCTTGCAGCTGTAGGAAGGTCGGCCAGGCCTGCGCTCCACTCTTCGGCTGAGATTTAGTGTCTGAGGCCCAGTAGCTATGAGCAGTTTCCAGTTCCACGCTGTGGTGCAACACCTCACCGCTCTGAGGGAGCCCCATGGTCTGTGGGGTTTTCTGGACATTTCTAAAGACAGGAGTGTGGGGGAGGAGGCTCGCCTAGAAAACGGCAGCGGACTGGAAGAGCGTCTCCACTCCCATCAGGGCGCCTGCTTCTGCCAAGTTAAGAGAAATGTTTCGTAAAATGCACCATGTAGCTGGGTGAGTCTTTAAAAGTGCCACCGGACTCCCTGTTTGTTTTGCTAGACTAGACGAACATGGCTCCCCTCTGAACTTGAACAATCCTCGCTGGCTCTGCTGCTTCTGTGGGAATGCAGCGGATGGTGAACAGTCCTGCTCGAGGGAAGAGGCTGTCACATTTCAAACCTGAGCTGACTCAGCTGCCTTGTCATCGCAGTAGTGTGGCTACGAACGATTGTAAAAGGTGCAAGAGGGCTCTGCCCAATAGCGGCTTCTGGTCCCCTGGTCGGCGGTAGCTGAGGGCATGGCTGAAGAGCTGAGCAACCATCCTTTCCCCTTCTTTAGAACCTCCTCTCCGAGGATCTCAAAGCAGCCGGCAAATATGAATCATTTAAGCATTATCCACCATGCAGTGGGATGTATTAGGCCCATTTTACAGATGAGGAATTGAAGGCACAAAGAGGTGAAGCAACTTGCCTAGAGTAACATCAAGAGTCTATGGCAGAGCCAAGACCCCCATCACCCAGTCCTTTGCTCTAACCTTGCTGATAGCTCTAGGTTTGAACCAAGGAGAAGGGTTGCCCTTTGCTGCACCCTGCTCTACTGGACTGAAATACTGTTTGGGACACAGCAGTGCTTGGGTTCCATCTGGCTTGGGCCCACGCTTTAAGCTTCCATCTGGTCTCAATTCCTCGCCCTGGAGCTAATAGTTCTGCAGGGGGAGAGAGCTGACAGTGTCCCCTCCGGAGCATTAGGAATCCATGTCTCCTCTGCGAAGCAAACGAGAATAGGAACGCATTCTCTGGGTGTGTTGGCTTTTAAAGGCTGGATCACAGGGTTGAATCGTGCACTTAATTGGCCCAATTAGCAAAGCGTGAGTAGCGTGGTACCACCTCACAGCCTTTGTTGTCTGATTCAAGCCAGGACCAGCTCAGCAGGAGTGATGCTCTGACCTGCCTTAACCTGCTCTTATGCTTGCTTTCCCCCCACACCCTTTCTTCTTCTTTTGTTAATTTTATAGCAAGCGAGGGAGCCAGTGCTCCGTGGACTCTAAATAATTCACAGAGTCAGGCTCCGTGGCACCAGAGTGCTGGCCATTGCCTATTCAAAGGGGTTAGGACATCAGTAAAGAAACTCAAAGGCAAAAGAAGAAACCATCAAGCTGAGACACGGGGACCCTTTTTTCTAAGTACTGGCTAAAGCCACCTCCCTTTTCCAGACACTGATTTACAAGCTGCTCCCAGCCGCATTTAAATCCTATGGTTTTTAGCTCTATCAGCTGTTACTTGCCACTGCCAGCCTTCAGTAACACAGGCTCTCAAACATAATATGCTGTGTTTGGCAGCTCCTGCTTGAGAGAGCAAATTTTCTCCCTGATGGATTGTGTATTTCCTTTCCTGCCTGGGTCATGAGATGAGCAAGGATTGTATGATGGGGAGGAAGGATTCTTTGCCTAGCTTCTGCATGGCATGTGAGTAAGTAGCTTGCTGGAAATAAGAACAAGGAAACAAAAATAGCTTACTAGTGAAATCTTCGAGCCATGCACAAATGGGATCACAGCCAGGGCAGACTCGGTTGATCAGAAACATGGGGCTGGAACTCTCGGGAGATTTTAAAGAAAGTTCACCTTCTGGACTATTTACAACGTCTTGTGATTTCCCTCTTGACTGGGTCCAGTGCAGGTGAACAGCACCAGATTGACAGCTCTTGAGACTGACATCCTCTGTTTGTTCCCAGAACAGATAGAACCACATGAGGTTCAACAAGGACAAGTGCAAAGTTCTGCGCTTAGGATGGAAAAATCCCATGTGTTGCTACAGGCTGGGGGCTGATTGGCTAAGTAGCAGCGCTGTAGAAAAGGACCTGGGGGTTATGGTGGACGGGAAGCTGGATATGAGCCAACAGTGTGTCCTTGTTGCCAAAAAGGCCAGTGGCATATTGGGCTGCATCAGTAGGAGTGTTGCCAGCAGATCGAGGGATGTGATTATTCCCCTCTGTTCGGCACTGGTAAGGCCGCATCTGGAATACTGTGTCCAGTTTTGGGCTCCCCACTACAGAAAGGATGTGGACAAATTAGAAAGAGTCCAGCGGAGGGCAGCAAAAATGATTAGGGTGCTGGGGCACATGACTTATGAGGAGAGACTGAAGGAACGAGGCTTATTTAGTCTGCAGAAGAGAAGACTGAGGGGGGATTTGATAGCAACCTTCAACTCCTTGAAGGGGTGCTCCAACGAGGAGGGAGCGAGGCCATTCTCGGTGGTAACAGAGGACAGAACAAGGAGCAATGGTTTCAAATTACAGCTGGGAAGGTCAAGGTTGGATATTAGGAAAAACTTTCTCACTAGGACGGTGGTGAAGCACTGGAATGGGTTACCTAGGGAGGTGGTGGAATCTCCGTCTTTGGAGATATTTAAGGCCCAGTTGGACAAACCCCTGGCTGGGGTGATTTAGTGGGAGTGGTCCTGCTTTTAGCAGGGGGTTGGACTAGACGACCTCATGAGGTCCCTTCCAGCCCTGTGATTCTATGACTATACAGTAAGCAGGCAGGCACTGTCCCATCAGTAGAGTTGACTCTCCACCGCTGTGCACCCGGTGGCCATCTATACCTGTAAAAATTGAGTACCACCCAGTCAGACGTCGCCACTCACGTGCATGGGCGGTTACATTTTTACACCACTTTGCACAGATATAAACAATGACAAGACGTGCAGGGTAGTAAAGAATCATTGCTAATTGCACCTCAACCCTACCCTAGAGGAACTACCTCTAGGATAAGCAGGGGGCTCAGTCTCTGTGGCATGTAGGGCGAGCGGTCTGGAGCCAGGAGTTTTAATCTAAGCTCTGACTTTGCAGGAGTCACCTAACCCCTCTTCGTCAGAGTCCCTGTGGGTAAAATGGGGATATTTAATTCCTACCGACCTTACAGTGGTTCGTTAAAAGATTATTCATTAATATTTACAAAGTGCTCAGTGGCTGTTTTCATTCTTTGCTGTCTCCAATGATGCTGCCAGAAAGAGAGCAAGCTGTGATAAAGATTTTGGGGAGGGAGAGAAGTAGACTTTTATCCACTAGGAACTGGACTGGGACTGACTTTTCATTTCACACAGGGCATCAAAGAGCCATCAGTCGGTCATAACTTTCAGCCATCACTGACCAAAGATTGATGGCCTTAGGATGAAAGGTTCCCTAACCCACCACTACTCGACCCCCTGGGAGAGAGTTCTTGATTTTAACAGCCTGCTTGGGGATTGAGGCTCCCAACTCTCATTAATATAAACATGAGCTAGTCCTCTAAAATCCTGTGTCCAAGGGCCCAAGGTGGTTCAGGAGAAGAAAATAGGGGGCATGCCAAGGTGATTTCATGGATTCCCAGAGTCAGCCTTCCCCTGTCTTATCCTCATAGGATTACAACATGGGACGAACACACAGATCTTATCTCTGGTTTGGGTGATGCGCTGGATTGATGGGGGGACAGGTTACTTAATAGCAGTTTTCCTTGGACCACATGTGAAAGAAATTTGCTGATCACCACCTAAGACTTGGTGATAGCTTGTTAGCGTCACATGTAGTAGTAATACATTGGGGCTAACTTCGGATCTGACTTTTTCCTTCTGCATCTACCTTGAGTTCAGTGGTGTTGCACAAAGGGTGAGCCAGTACAGAATTCAGACCTTAGCATTTATATAATGCCTTTCATCCAAGGGCCTCAAACCATAAATACAAATAAGCCTCATAACATCAGCTGTGAAAGAATTATTAATTCCATTTTACTGATGGGAAAAGAGAGGCACAATGTTAGCGATTAAGGCCAACATTTTCAAACCTGGTTGCCTAAACAATCCAGCAGCTAAATCCATACTTACGCACCAAAATAAAAGAAGCCTGAACTGCAGTTGCTTAATGAGTCTTCAGTTGTGTCTCTTGGACCCTTGCTCTTCCCAGGCTGGGTTGGGCCAATTAGTGCGAGCGTTTATAAACTGGGCCAGCCCTGTGCTATTGCGATCACATGAGTAAAGGAGGGTACCTCTCGCCTTCGAAGAGGGGATGCAGATCACCCTGAACAGGTGAATGAATTCCTGTGCCACAAATGTCAGCAATCGTAGGAACTTGCTTGGGTGCTAGGAAATCCTTCGGAGCCACTTTTGTACATTTAGTTACGCAGGATGTCCTCGTAGCTGGGAGCAGCTGGATTTCTCCTTCTCATTTTTCTTCTGTAGGTGTAAATGCAACCTCCATGCCAACCTGTGCTCCTTTAAGGAGGGCAGCCTGCAGTGTGAGTGCGAACACAACACCACCGGCCAGGACTGCGGAAAGTGCAAGAAGAATTTTCGCACTAGGTCTTGGCGGGCAGGCTCCTATCTGCCTTTCCCCAACGGATCCCCCAACGCATGTAAGTGACTGTGCTCTCTCTGCACAACGCTGGCAAACGGAAGTGAGCACTGCTTAGAAGGGTCAGGATGTCTCCATCTGGAGTCAGTGCCCAGGTCTGCAGAGTAGGGTCGGTCTTTGCAGTGGAGAGGAACATTGACAAGTCTCTCAGTGCGGACAGGAATGGATTGCTGCACAGATGGATGGAAGGGGAGCGTTGTGACTATTTGTAGTGGAGTGGCTGGATGTGGATTGACAGAAAGGTATCCTGGCTCGCAGATGGATAGGTTTTTAGGCCATTGGCGTGGTCCGTGACCTTGACTGGGTCTTTTACTCTGAATTACTCCATGTCCCTTAAAGAAAACATCAGGTAGCTGTGGAAATGTGTTTACTTTTCGTCCTCCTGTTCTTCCTTCTTCAGTGCAGTTATTGAGCATGGAATGAAAGGCGTTTTGGATGCCCTGTTTATTCGCAGCTGGAAGCTGTTCCTATGTACATCATAGAGTGTTTGGTCACAGTGAATAAGAGAAATGTCCCTCAGCGCAGCGACTGTCCCATGTAATGAATTGTCTGCTGCATTCATGTTGCGGTACATGCTTGCACAACACAAAATACATCATCTGTAAACCATCGTCATTCGAACACGGAAAGGGTGGGAGTGGGGACACCAGATACAGATCAAGCTCCCCAGGTTTATGTCCAGTTTGCACCAGCAGGCTTGTGCAAGTGTCGCAGAGCACCAGTAACCACTCCAAACTCTTAAGCAGCAGCCCTGAGTGTTACCAAAGAGAATCCTCTTTCCTCTCCCCCTCTGTTTCTGAAAGATTTATGCGCTTTAAGATGATCAAAGCTGAAAACAGGCTCTGAAGGCCATGACAGGAATGTTGTGTGTGTGCGCCAGGGATGGTAGATGAGCGTCTTCTTTGAAAGGGAGCACACTTCTCAGCTACTGCCAAGAGCTTGTGTTCCTTCAAAGGCGCTCGGGAGAGTTTTTTGGTGTTGACAGGGGCAATGACATGCTATTCTCTCTTTTCCTTCCTTCCATTTGATCTGTCTCCCTTCCCATTTCTCTGTCTCCCCTTCCTTTTCTCTCTTTCATCATCCCCACTTCCCTTCTCCCTTTTTTTAACATCTGTCTTCATTCTTCCTTCTCAATAACTCTTCCCCCTCCTCCCTTCAGTTCTCTCTCTGACAGATATACGTTCTTGTCAACCTCTGGAGTAGAAACAATTCTCCAGAGCCTTTTTTCACCACTGTAGGGCTAGCATTTTCATTTCGGGCCACCTTCTTTATGGTTGGGTAAATCTGACTGCTGGATGTTTATCTCCAATCTAACATATGGATTTAATGTGACCTTTAACCCCTTGAGTGGTCCTCAAACATTTTCCCACCTATGACCAAAAATAAACAGTCAGGGTTGAAAGCTGGTGCCCTCAGCCTCACCCTACTGAATGCACAACGCGAGGGAAAGGTCTTTGGCAATTTCTTCTGACCAAAGTCTCCAAGTCTCAGGTCACATGTGGTTCCCCGCCCCGCCTGCTCAGTCCCAACACAATTCACTTATGAGTCAAGTCCCACACCTTGGGAATCCAGCAGCGTTCATATCATGCAAAGAGAATATGACAAATCTCAAAAGCTTACGTGGCCTTTGCTGAGCATGATGGCAGATCACGAAAAGGGGTGAGAAGAGGTTCTGTGAGCAGTAGGTAAGTTGGCTTGC
This sequence comes from Pelusios castaneus, assembly GCA_007922175.1. Lineage (NCBI taxonomy): Eukaryota > Metazoa > Chordata > Testudines > Pelomedusidae > Pelusios > Pelusios castaneus. The sequence continues at coordinate 8,578,614 of ML685804.1, forward strand.
CTCTCCCCAGTCACTGCAGGTAGATTTCAGCCTGTGTCTCGATACCCAAACATTTCCAAAGCCACTGCTGTCTGGTCACCTCTATAGGTTCCTATAGGCTGCTTTCAAGACACAGCAGCAAGCTAGAGGGACTGTCCACAAAGCACAAAGGGACTGTCCTGTTAATTAGCACAAAGCCTTCTCGCCTTCTGCTGACCCTGTTCCTTTTCGTTTCCTCCAGGTGCGGCTGCAGGCTCGGCCTTTGGCAGTAAGTAAAAATGTAACTGAACTCCTGGCATGTGACATCTTCAGCGCATGGGCCCTGTGCACATCAGTTGGGAGACAAATGGTTCTTTTCTGCTCATTATCATCTGCCAGACAATAAGTATTCTGCTCTAATGATCTCTCATTTTCTGTCCCATCAAAGAGCTTTCTAGTTTCATTCTTTGTCTTCAGTAACCTCATTGTTTCTTTCTCTGGCATGGTTTCTCCCCATGAGGTTCGTTAGGATGGCAGTAGAAACACACTTCTTCAAAAAAACAAAAAAACCAACCCAATGACCACCGTGAACTTTTCCCCCAATATCGCGGACTCCTGCTCCAAGGAGCTATTTTTTAATTCTTTGATACACCATCCAATTTGAATCACCTTGGACTATATCATGCCATCCATTTAAAAATAAAATTATATATCATGTAATATTTTAGGCACAAGCTATTGATTTCAGTGGGGATTTCAGCAGACCAAACACCTTCACAATTGGGGATCATTTAGAATCTAGATCTGAGTTTTGTGGTTCAGGTTAATCTCAAAAAGAAACAAGGTGAAGCTGGAGAGAGCATAATGGAAGGCAATAACAATTTGATGATGAATGGGTTAGATGAGCTTGTTTATGAGTAGAGGCCAGCTAAAGAGGGATTATTTAGCCTTCACAGAAGACAAGAGGTGACCTGTATTAAGTATTTAAAGTAGCTAAGGGTTATTATGAAATTAAGCATGATAATCTACAGGAGGTTATAGGACAGACAAAGATTCGGGGGCATGGGTTGAAGTAAGAATTTATATTAAAAATGTGAGGGATTATTATATTATTGGTGTTCAGAGCAATGAGGACTGGAATAGAGTGAAAATTGTAACCAAGTCATGATGCCCAAGCGGTATTCCTGGAACAATGTCATCCCTGGGGTAACTCCATTGACTTTGCAGGAATTATACCACCAGGAATTACTCCGGTGATTAATTTGGCCTGTTGTATTGAATTCTTCCACTGCTTTTTGGGGAATTTAATGCATGGAAGAGATGTCTGTCAATTTGATGACCTTTTGGCAGTCTGGAGGGAATTGTTTTGCTGATTAGGGGGTTTGCACTGGGATATCTTTGCCATCATGGTGCTCAAATGTATACGAGAGAGATGGCACAGATATTGTCAAGCTTGCAGACAGGAAAGGCTTGTGGCCTGTTTCTGATCCCACATGACTATTCAATTGCTACCTCTCTTTGCCTTTATCCGTCCCGTCATGATACAGACACATTCATTCTTGCTTGTCCTTTTTAGGCTTCATTAACAGTGAGTGAGGTAATAGTAAAGTTGGCAATATTTAAACCAACATCCATGCCAACAAAGTAAAGTTGTGCAGTAACCCAGCTGAAACATGACTCACACACCAGAGTGGACTCTTCTTAGATCCTCATCACATCCATAATGCTGTCCCTGTGCTAACTTCTCTCTGGAACTGAGCATCCACACAAACCCAGCAACTTCTGTACATATCCTGCAGCTGGGGTCTTCAGTTCTTCATGCTCCCCCAATTAAAAGGAAACCAAGAGTAAAGCTTTTGGGCCACCAGTGTCCCCTCTTCATGGTAGGTGGTGTACTTTCAGAAGTGGAACTGTCCTTGTGTTCGGTAATCAGCAGAGGAGCTTCGTTTCACTTTTAGCCCCCGAGATAGTCTCGAGAATGGTATGTTGCTGTAGTTTCTATAGAATGCTTGCTGGTGACTGCAGAATATGAGCCCAGTGAGAGTCATTCCCACTGCAGGAGTGTGCACAGAAATTTAAATTTAACTGCTTTTGGAGGTGCATGTTCTGTGTTCCTACTGTGGTCCCAGGGCTGGAGGAGTTCTCTGCCCCCACCAATTATTGGGGGGCCCATGCCCCTGCTTGCCCTTCCCTCTGCACAGCCCAGAGGCGTGCTATCAAGGTTCTCAGATGGCTCAAGTAAGAAGGGGAAAACGAGCCTCTTCACATGAATAGTGATGGCTGGGAGTTGGGGCAAATTCTCTTCCATTAGACTCAGTGGGAGTTTTTGCATTGGCTTGAATGTGAGCAGGTCCTTACTGTGTGTTTCCTTCACCGTAAAAAGAGACCATGGAGGTGTACTGGTAAGAAGCAACAGATTCATGGCAAGACCTTCCTGCTTCCTCAGCTGCCTTCTTTTCACCTCTTTTCTTTGTTTCTTGTTAGTTTATGAACGACCACAGCGAGTTTCCACAGCAAAACCCACTGCTACAACACCACCCAAAACTACCAGCACCACGCAGCAGCCAGGTGGGTGCCAAGCTCCGCCCCACAAGGCAGACCCTACGCTTGCTGGTACGGACAGGTCCCCTCGCTGATTCCACTGCCAAAGTCCTCTGCCACCTTTGTTTCCTGCCACAGCTCCTCGAATAGCAATGATTAGCTTTAAAAGGAAGACGATCACCTCTGGCTCCTTGTTCATCCGCCTTGTCGGAGTTTCTGGGGACATGGATAAAAATCACACTGGATGGGTTCAGACCCTCCCAGCCAGTGGAATGCCTAATAAATATATGTTCATCCCTAATTTAATTCAGGGAAAGGGCACCTGGACCTGAACATGAATAATATACATATTCTCCCCTCCTCAGCAACCGCAGTCAGAATTCCAATCCCAAAGTTGACTCCTTAGAAAGAGGCAGGTTGTGGCATGATCCTTCCTCTGTCCCTCGCTGCCATTCTGGTGTTATCAGAACATTATTTGCCCTTTTCTCAGACCAGGAAGTGGAGGCCAGGGCTGGAATTTTGGGGAGTCTAAAGGTATTGTTTTAGAGTTGTACTTTGAGAGCAGCCTTTCAAAGTCCTTCTGAGAAGGAATAGCCGAGGCACAAAAGTTACTCTGTGTGCACTGTAAGGAGTGAGAGGATATGGGGAGTAAGGGGGTGCAGAAACTGAGGTTTTCTTTGCACCAAAGCAACAATGAACTTGATTTGCCCCAAGCAGAGGTGCGCACAGAAATTGGAAGGCTGGGTTTGTGTCTCTTCCCTGTGCACAACTCTAATAAGGAGTTTTCAAAATGCAGGGGCAGGTCCTCCACACTTCTGCTTTGACCTTCCAGTAGAAGGATGGAAATTGGTCTTGGAGGACAGCTAAGGATTTTCCTTCCATCAGGGAATGCGCCGTAGCATAAAGGGCATGGTCAGGGAAAGACGGCATGGCCTGAGCCCTGCTGCATTCACAGCTAATGGAGCGCCCCTTAGGGCCCATAGAGGTGGGTGTAATGTAGAGCGGCCTCAAGGGTGCTCTAAAGTGGGACAGAAACAGAATCACCTATCTTTGATTTGTTCCTCAGCCTCTTAGGTCCTGTACCAAGCCACTCTTGGTCAAACCTATAGATATAATGTGAAGTCTTACACTTGGAAAAGGGGGTTGAACACGCACACACTGGAACATTATGTCTTAATTGCCCACTAGCAATAATTTGTGTCACTTGGGGAGGGAGTGAGGGGACAGGGGAAGGTGAAGGATTCTCTCTTGTTTATTTGGTACTTTTACTACATGTAGGCATGATTTGTCTCTTCTTTTGGAGAAGAGGAAATGTAAACTAGCAGCAGAAACACACACTTTGTCTGCTGCTGTGCTTTCTGGGCCTGATTTTCCCATGGGGATATTTTCCACCCACACTGCATTAGTAGCTGTCAGTCTCCTAGGGTGGCTGCTGGAAGCCTGTTGAGGGAAAGGCAGAGCTTGATTGTGTGGGAGCAGGTGGAGTCCCATCAGCCATGGAGGGGTGGTTCAGCTGTCAATCACTAACATGCCTTGGCCTTGTGACTAAACCCCAAATCCCTCAGCACTAAATGTCACCATTTCCTGGTGGGCCAGGAGGACTTGACTACCACAGAAAGCAGGGGTGGGGGAAAGAGTGCCAGAGCACCATAAAGTGGTTGTACTTCTATTTATTTTATCATGATCTGTAGCCTAAGTCTTCAGTCCCATTTCCCCACAAGCAACTCCACAGTTTCTAAGAAGGCAGACTCCAGCCTACATCCAGCTCTCCCCAAACCTAGTGCCGTACCTTTCCCCCAAAGCTGATAGTGTCTCCTCTAGTCACCTTCCAAAGCAGTTCTCACCATCCCAGCACACTTCAACTCTCCTTAGGTGTTCCCACTCCTCTGTTCAGGCCTGGAATGAGCTTTTATAGCCCCCAGGCCCTTTCCACTCCCAGCAGCCTCGGAGCAAAATGGTTAATTAAAATCAGCTGCTTGCTTGTTCCCTCCCAGCCCCTTGTGAGGGTTCACATGGGCCCAGTGTGTTTATGCCATTATAGAGATGTTCATGGAGGCACCATGGTGTAGGGCTTAGAACAGGGTTTACTTTGATCAGAAAACCTCAGTTCCGTTTCCCATTTCCACTGAGTTATTGTGTGACCGGGGGCTAGTCACTTCAGTTCCTCCATCTGTAAAGTGGAAATCATTCTTGCTGCTCTACGCTTATATTTGTAGCAAGTGGATATCTACAGCACACACCTGAAGATCACATTATCTCAGAGAAATGTTTGTATATTATCTACAGAACAGTAATAATGAATCTGGGCTTGCATGTATGTGATATGCACCCAATGTCATGTGATTTTTATCCATGTTTGACCAGAGTAGTGTGTTTTGCCAGTTGCCCTGTGTGTTTGTGCGTTCTGCTGTCCTGGCTCCGTGGTATCTTTGGGGCCTGTCAGGGAAGTGGGAGACAGAAAGGCTGCATGTTTATATTAGAAATGGGTGAACAGATCTGAGAGACGAATCAGACCATTTCCCTCTCAACACAGGGCCTTTGTCATTCTCTAGGATGGAAACCAACCCTCTCTGAAGATTCTGGTTTACACCATTCACGCTTTGTTCATGATTTCTCATTTTCAAGACAGTAGCTGTAGCTCTAGGGTCTAGCCCAGATCAGAACAAGAACAACTGAAATGCCAACTGTAAAACCTGTTCTCATGACCTTTCTAGATTGCTCAGGGTGACTCCAAAGGTTTTGAAGAACAATATATGGGACTGATGGGTGCTGGAAGAGAGGCTTTAACATATGAGCCCAAGAGCTGCCTGGGATTCCCAGCTGTTCTTGTCTGTGACCCTTCCAGATTGTTGCCCATTTGTTGATGGACTGTCAAAAAGAGCAGCTGACCCAGGACCCACTTTCAGTCAAAACCTTTGAATTAACAGATGGCAGGGTGCAGAATTTGCATCATGAAGGCAGATCTCCAGCGTAGGTTGGGCAGAGCTGAGCTTTAAGCCTCTCATGCCCCATATTTTGTTCCTCCAGTGACTTAATGGGTGTCATTGTGTTTTCATCAAGTGGTTGGTCCTGATGAGAAAAACAGTCCGCTACCTACTCCTCTTGTGGGAGTGGCAAAGGGTGATGCTTTTGTGTTGAACGTTCTGGCTATGGGCTCTGCACTGACATAGCCATTATTTTGCGTATACCGGTACATACCATGCCCACATAGGAGTCAAAGAGGCTCTAATTCTGATTGATTCCCACTCTGTAAGTTTAAAATCAGGACAACTCCATTGACTTCAGTGGAATGACTCCTAGAGATGTGCCAGAACCCCAGCATTCTCCCCTGCCCCTTCCTGAATTTAGGCTTGGTTCAAACGCAGGTCTGCACTTTGCTGCTCAGGTCCCATCTGTACTTAAGACACAGCTCTAGCCAGAAAGAAATTTTAAGTATTCCTTTCAAATGCTGCCCCATTTCTGTGCTGTTTCTCCTGCGTTTAGCATGTCTACCGTTCTTTTATCTGCTGAATTTTTGCTTCCTACCCTGAGCAGTCACTGCCAGCCAGCCTGCTGAGTTCCCTGCCTCTGTGCCTATCCAAGAGACGCAGAAAAAACCAGGTATTTAAAGCTAGACTGGCTTTTTTTTTTCCTTCCCCATTGTGCTTTCATGTGCTAGCCAGCAGCAGTGAGGAGAAGAATGTGGAACGTAGACTGGAAGAGCAGATTAGCTTTGGGTTTGATCTTTAAATTGCATAGATCCAATAGACAGCTCCTTTTACCTGCTTGTAGCGTTCTTTGTGGTCAAGGTGGAGCTGCGGTCATGTCGTCTGTGAACCTCTCCTGCCTTTCATGTTATCAAGCAAGGAGCAAATCCAGGGTGGAAGGGGGAATAGAGTGCACTTAAAAACATAGGGACATGGACTAAACTCACCCCAGGGACATGGGAAAGAAGAACTAAAGGAAATTGACGAGCCGTGCAAAAGAGAAATTATTCACGTGCTTCTCTTAATCTGTGAATTGCCCTTCTCCATTTCTGGCACGTGTCAAATCCTCTTAGAAACATCATGTTCTGTTAGATTTTGCGATTTCCCATTCGTCAGGCAGTGACATTCTTTCCCTAAATTTGGGGTGATAAAAAAAAAAAAGCCCATCTCTCTCTTGCTCTTTTTTGTTCATGGTCCAACTGTCTCAATGATGTCAGATCAGCTTTGGGAAAAGCAATTTGTTGGCTAACGGCTCTGACAAAGCAAAGAGGAGGAGCACAGAACTGGCATGTAAAACATCAGTTGTGTATAGGTCCCACATAAATATTAGCTATTCCACTTACATATTTATTTTCTCTTGGCTTCCTAATGTTCAAACAATCCAGTTTCACCCTTTTCTCAAGGTGAGGTGCATGTGCATTTATCAAGTGCTTCTCACAGCCAGGAGAAGGAAAGGAACACTGCAGCTGAGAGTTTTATACCTCCTTTGCCTGAGCTCTGCTGCCTCTAGGGCATTGTCTAAACTGGTGGTTTTTTCACTGAAGTAGCGACAACAATGAAAATATCAAATGTAGATATGATGCAGTGGTACGAATCACCATTGACGCTGATGCAGCATACTCCAATTTACTGGAACCCGCTTCCTCCTGGATAAATAAGACCTAGGACACCTCTTGTCTGTTTTGAAAAAGCTCAGTGATGGGACCTTTCTGATTTTTGCCATATTCCAATTCTAACTCAGTGAGCCTGGAGGAGAAATTTGTGTATTTACCTCACACCCATCCCTGAAATGTAGAACCATCTGTGAATGTCACAAAGCTACAAGGGAAAAGTTCTCAGGATAACGAGCATTAATAATTTTCCTCACTCTGTAAAGACGAACAAGTGGAGGTGTGTGTGAATGACTAAAAAGCAAAATGCCTCTGGGGTGTTTTTTTATTGTGACTCTAATTAAACCCTTGCCAATTAGTGAGGGGCTTTTTTTTCATATTCTTTTTGACACCATATCAATATCAAGTGGCTTCCATTTTCCAGTTGAAAAGGACACTATCACCCTACATTTAGAGCTTATTATATTTTCTCAACTCTGCGTTGTTTATAATATCCTAATAGAGGCTGGAAAAATCACATCTCTCCTTGGGTTTGTCCTTTTAATTTTGGCAAAGATTGAGGGTTTTTTTCCCCCCTCTTCCTTATGTTACTCATTTGAAGGTTGAAATTAATGAGATAGCTTTTTTCATTTTACTTCCTGGTTTGTATACTAGCAAGAATGAAGATTGTCAACAAAATTATAGTGATAGGATTTGCCACAGACCCAGTGGGGAAGGCACACAGTGAGTTATTTTCAACAGGAGCGCCACAAATGGGCAGCATTTCTTTGCAATGATTTGCTGAGTTCCTTCACTGATTTTAAGGCAGTACTGCATGGCCTGAGAGCTAGGGACACCACATTCTAACTCTGCTTCCAGCGCCAATGCCCTGTAATTTTTGTCCAAAAAAGGTGTGTAAAATTAGATGCCCAAATCCCTACCGAGATCCCTAAACAAGTGGCCTAACTTTCAGAGGGGCTGAACAGCTGCAGCTCCCTGAACCCATGTTGCACTCAATCTCCGCAGTTGTAGCCCTGGGCTCTGCACTCAGCCAGCCTTCCACAGCACCTCTATTGATGGAGCCCACAGAAACTAAGCGGGGCCTGTGGCGGTACACACATAACATGCATTGGGTTTGAAACATTGCGACCTGCACAGTTAGCGGTGCAGGAATAAGTCAGCGTCGCTCCACCGAAGTCAGTGGGGCTATGCCAATTTACGTCAGCAGATCTGGCCCTTCATCTCCTAAACCCAACGCTATTCGCTGACTCTTTGATTTGCCTCCACCGTTTTTGTAACGTGACTTTTCTATATTACTTCTGCAAGAATACACCAGCTCCTCGGCAGCTGCCCCACTGCATGTGGGTTTCTCCCAGTCCAAGGCTGTTGCTGGAAAAGAAGGTAGGCGACATGCTGCAGAACTGGCGTAGCTGGCTACTATGTGTTGTGCTCAAGTAGGGACTGAGGCTTAGAAATTGCTTTAGTTACTAGAATTACAACTCCGCTTTCCATGCATCTCTCACTCACCCAGCTGGGAAAGGCTTGGCTTTGGTCTATGCCCTCTACACAATTGAGAGGCTGGACCGAGCCTCAGATTTTAGTCACGTACATGAAAGATAAAGATGGTAATGGTAGAAAAGATTCTTCTCAAGCTGGCGCTGGGGTGAATGGCGAGGATCATGGAAATCTAGTTGATCCCTGAGATCACAGTGTGTTTGTAAAACGGAGTCACTTTGTAAACAGACAGAAATGTGTTGTTTAGAGCAGAACTGATTTTTTTGGATGGCCTATGGTTGGGTGGGGCCAAGCCTTGTGTCATTGGGAAACAGAGGCTGATAAAAACGCAGGAATTGCTTAAAATCTGATTGGGTGAGCCTGCTTTCAAAGGGGGTGGGCCATGGCCCATCTATAACTACACCACTGGTTTAGAGCATCAACTCTATATGTTTCCTTGGCTTCTTGCCCTGTGCTTATGTGGCCAACGTGTGCTGTGTGCACTACAGGAGGGACCATCAGCAGCTGGCACGCTGGCCCATGAGGTTGAGGCTCAGTTTACCCGTGTCTAGTGCCGTAGTTTACACTGATATTCTTGGTGCTGGCAGCAGATTGGCAATATTCAGCCTCATTTCCTAGTTCATGTGCCCTTTGCAGGTCCTGCTGTATAAATTAGCATCCCTTTTAATATAGGCTCTAATTGAATTAGAGCTGGGCCCATACTGAAACGCTGGATTTGGAAATTTGAGGGGCAGGAGGGAGGATGGCATTGGAATGGAGGCCTGGAATTTCAATCTAGATGTGGAATTCACTGTTTGTCCGTCTCCATAGTGCTGTCAAGCCAAAAACCTGAAGCCAAACACTGCCCATCTTTGGGGCAGTTGAAAGCTTTGGGGCCTGGGCCCATCTCTAAATGACATGTAGATACGATACTGCATGAGGAGAGAGATCTGTATTACCCATGTCTGTGCTTCACAGCGCTGGTAGGAAGGATCCCAGATTAGTAGGACCACCGTGGTCCTCATAATGGCCTTTATGTGATAAGTGGGATCGAGATTTCTAGTTGTAGCTTCGCCTCTGAATTGGCCCTTGAGTCATTTCCCCGCGCTCTGCCTCAGTTGTACTCTCTGTAAAAGAGGTCTAATGCTGCCCGTGAGAATGTACATTAGGAATGGCTGGGCTGCCAGTGACAGCCCACCACATGAATGGGTTTCTTTAGACCTGCATAGTCCCTTGGCAACTTATCGGGTTCTGAGTTGCTACCATGAAACCCAGCTGACGGAGCAGAAGACATTTAAACAAAACAATAAGTCCTTAAAGAAAGTAATTGTCTTGCATTCGGTCAATTCACAGGGACAACAGGTCTTTTCTTCTCTGCATGGAGTTTAAAGCATGTCAAGACCAGTCTAAGTTTTTTACCATTTTCATTGTTGCCAAACTAGCTAACAGGGATCCCTTCTGTTTAAAGAAAGTTAGAAAATGGGGCCTAGAGGCTCCACAGGCACTAGTGAGGTTCCAGTCACAGGGTTTCCTTTCCTGTAGAGTTAGGCTGCAGAATAGCCATATGCTACCAGGGGCTCCTTGCATGAGGAAGGGTAGTTTTACTGCCTCTAACCATCGTTGAAGACCATAATGTCCACAGAATGTTGATGGTTTTTAGAAAACGGGATGGGGGAGGGAGAGATTTTATACCACTTCACCATCCCAGCCAATGCGTCTGACTGGAGCTCCCTGCACCGCCTTTGGGAAGAACAAATGCCCGGACTCCATTAAGTTGATGTTCTCTCCGTTGGTGCCGTTCCAAGCTGTTCAGCGTTCAGCAAACCCAGCAGTGCCTGAACCCAAACCTGTTCCGCAGGAGCCTCCTGAAAACATCCGAGGTAAGGAGGTGCTCTCACACTCGGAGCCTGCAGCAAAGGGAGGGTTCTCCTCAAATGGCAATAAAATGCAAAAAGCGGAGCAGTCATTATGTGTTATGACGACTCCTTAGGAGGAGCCAATGGGTAACTGATGCCTAGGCAGATGAGAAGAGATTCAGGCTAGATGAGTCCCTTGAAGCAGACCTCTCTTCAGCCTATATCATAAACCTCTTTCTTTGTAAGCTTATGGGAACAGCAGCTGAAGCCAGAATGGGATGGGAAGAAAGATGGTCTTAAGGAATTGTGTGATCTACTCTGTCTCTGACTATGCCACTGACATTGTTCAAGTCAAGTCCCTCAGCGAGGCCTTCAGTTACCCCTCTGTAAAAAGGAGGGGCTCTAGGGCTCTAGCAAACCTTGCAGAGGTGCCCGGGGCTCTGAAGCCACTCATGCTGGTAACTGCACTGTGAGCTCCTGAGCTGGAAGCTGCAAGTAGCCAGCAATGTCCCATTTTTTCCCCATGCAAATAAAGCAGTTGGCCTTTAAACAAGCTTATTTACCAGTTGAGGGAGGAGGGAAGGTGCTTTCTCAGGTCCTCATGCTGGGTGCCAATCACATGCAGGAGACAGTTTCCTCGCCCAGCTAAAACTGTGGGCGCTGGCGTGTTGCCTTCCTAGCGAGGAGCAGTGGGGGCCACACCCCAAGTAACTGAAAAGCCACTGCCAACAATGCTGTATTTAAAGCGGTGTCACCTGGTGAGCATGCCACACCCCCTCTCCCTGACCAATCAAAGGGCTACCTTAATTAGGCTCATCCGCCACCCTGGACTAACCTAGTTAAGCCTAATTAGTGATCCCTTGATTCTTAACCCTTCTTTCCCCAGAGAGTTTTTCCCCTTTGGGTTTGTAAGCCTGTGAGAGACACCACCCGCTTCCTCGCAGCCAGAGGCCCCTAATAAAAGTCCAGCTCCTTGCACCATTGCAGATGAGCATGCTCCATTTCCCGCAAGCCCTTTCTGTGGGCTAGCAGGGAGCAGCTCCGGCTATGTGCCTTCTTACCTTCGCAGAGGCCCAAATAAAAGTTCAGCGGTGTCCTGTCAGAGCCGCCCCCAAATTCCTCTTTTCTGCTGAGCCTAAATGCGGCTGAGGTGGGGGCTGCTGCTGCCGCGGGCCTGGTGCAAAGGCGAGCGGGTGTGCCAGGAGGCAGCTTTTTTGGGGGGGGAGGGCCTGTGTGCTGCTGCATCCCTGGCATTATATGCTGCCCGTCATCCTGTGCCAGGCCTGGTGAGCAGGGACAGTGGGCGAAAAGGCCAGACAGCAGCACTGAGCTGAAGGGCTCTGCTCAATCCAAGCCTTAGACAGGATTGGGGATCTGTCACCATGGCAACTTCAGCTTAGTGCGGCTTCCCCTCAGGCTAAAGCCCCCTGGCTCGGGGCGAGCAGACGGCCCACCTTTTCATGGGCTGGCAGCCGCCTAAGGGCTAGGAGGCGCCCGGGCTGACTGCCGGCTCAGTACGGCACGGATGGGGATGCAGCTGAGCCGAGGCCGGCTGGTACTTCCGGCCCCTGGCACTACGTGATCAAACTCGGGGGCCGCTGCAGCTGGGCCGCGGTGGCCTGTCACTGCAGGGAGAACACGACCACAGCCAGCGCAGCCTGTGTGTCCGCATTGCATTTCTTAGTGTAGCTCAACCCCGAGTTGTTCTCCAGGGAGGAGATTGTTCTATGGCCCCAGTACGGCCGCCTGCCCGTCTGTTCCTTTGCCGGCTTGTCTGGGCGTGCAACGACTAATACTTTGCCCTGGCGCCTACCAGCTACGTGTCCTGTGCATTACAGTGGCGCACGCCGCCTCAGTTAAACGTTGCGATTGCTGGGGAAACTGAGGCAGGGGGCATTGAAGAGACTTGGCCAAGATTTGCATGAGTGTGTTGAGCAGGGGCAGTAACCAGGGTGGCCTGGCTCCCAGCCTCCTCCGCTAGGCCCCTGTCAGCCCCATGGCCGATTCACCAGCACTGTCTGCTCCGTGCCAATTGTTCCCTGCCTCGGTAGGATGAGATATATTGTGGCCGTGCCTCGAATCCCCAGGCAGGCTGCAGGCCCTGTTGTCCTTGGCCTCATCCAGCCACTCGGCTACTTGCCCGTCAGGGCGTGGGCCGTTTGTTCCTAAGCCCAGGCCCGAGCCTCTGATTTGGCCGCAGAACCTGGTTGTTACGGTCGATGACGTCGGCAGTGGGGACAAAGAGGCTGCTTGGAATTGTCTGTAACCCACATAATTGTGGGGCCCCAGTTTCGGCTGCGGGAAGCCTAGAGGTCTGACCACGCATCCCACATCTCGCAGCTGACCCTGCCCGTGGCCCATCTCCCCTGCCCGCACAGCACTCATCTTCCTGGTCAGTCCGTGGAGCTAAAGCAAGAACAAAGGCTCTCGGCCGTGCATGGCTCCAGTGGGCTCTTTGGTGATGGCGGCCATGCGGAGCTGAGTACACAGCCCCGGGATACACCCTCCAACCTCTTGGAACGAAGCACATCTGCTGTCGGATGAAGGGTCTCCCAGGGACGGGAGAATAAAGGGACGCATGTCCATCCTTTTAGCTGACAGTGACTGGGGCTGGGAGTGTTACTCAGCATCTGAGGGTTTACCCAATAATGCTGACTCGTGATTTCGTGCTCTTCCAGCACTGGGACATTTTACCTGTTGGCTCAATGAGTCACCGCAGCACCTAGCAAGGTGGGGGACGAAAGGGTCCCGGGGCAGCAGCCGAAGGGCCGAGGAAGGTCTATTGGGTAGAGCAAGAGGTTGGGTGTCTGGCCTCCTGCAGTCTATTCCCAGCTCAGTGCCTGTGGGCTAAGCCCGTCATTGCCTCGTGCCTCAATTTCCCCTTTGTAAAAGCGAGCTGACCCCCCCCCCCACAGCTCCCAGGGCGTTTGGGAGGCTTCGCTAATGAATATGTAAAGCGCGTGGCGCTCCTCTGATGAATGACAGCTATGAAAGCGCTACATGCAGGGGGGGAGAAAAAACAAACCCCAGCACCAGAACGTGAGAGTTTCTTTCCTCACGATCAGTTTGACTCAAGAGGGGTGAGGTTGTTTACTGCCAAACGAAAGCGGCTTGTCTCATCTCCTCACTCCCTCAGGAAACCAGTTATCTGGGCTCCTTTTAGTCTATTTCGAGCATATTTGAAACTGTACCGCGCAGGGAATCCTGCCCCAGATCGACTTGGCTGATTGACTGGTCTTCCTAAGCAGAAATTCAGCGTGAAATTCAACCCCGTGCAGGGGGTCTGCACAAAGCCCTCAATCTCAGAGCCACCGTTTGCACTGGGGTGAATTTTCACCTTGGAGAACATGAGCTTGGAAGATGCTGTGTTTGGCAGCTACTCTGCCTGAGGCCCTCCCCGGAGTGGGGCAACGGCCGTTCGGTGTTCGAAAGACATGCTTTCAATGGGGGATCAGGGGATTGATCAAGTGGCTAATAGGGCCCTCAGGGCACGGCCTGTGTTAGGTGATGGGCCCTGGGATTCCTGCTTCTGTTCCTCGCTCTTACACTGATCCCCTTCAGCAAACCACTCCCTCCCCAGTGACTCAGTTTCCTCCCCTGTAAAGTGGGAATAATTGACACTTTCCTACAGGCGGAAGAGCTGGAATGTTTGCAAAGGAAAGTGGAACCCCAGGTGAGGAAGCTGTGATCTTTGGGACAAGGACAGGCCATTTTTCAGCCTTGTACAGCACTGAGAGCCCTTGACCTAACACAGAAGCCTGATTCTTTGTTACAGGTCTGGACCCCAAGCACCACCATCTGGCAGCCTCCCCTCCTCAGGTTTAAAAAGCACAAAGTCTTCCAGGCCCTGAACCCCATTAGACCTCATCTGAAATAAAGGACACTCATGCAATCACCATTGTGATCTACTACAGTGCTGCTGTAAGGTGCATGTTCGCAGCAAAGGTTTCTCTCTGGAGGACTAGCTCCTAGTAAGGCCCTTCACGGTTGGGGCAGCTACTTACCCTGATGAATTTCCCAGACGGCCGTGCTCCACTGGTGTTAGGCATTTGCTCTCTTCCATCGCACTGAGCTGTATTTTTTCTTTTAAATCTCTCATGCAGCTGCTCCAAAGAGCAAATCAGGACACACAGCACACTCTGCTGGCAAGAAGCTGGCGAAGAAGCCAGGTACTTTCTGTTGTAGTGGGTTTAGCTGCCTGGTGTGAGTTTGTGGGCTATGTTAGGATAACCTTGCTTCCTAGCCATAGAGCAGTGGCTCTTTCCACCATCATTGATCTAGATAATTAGCTAGCTAGATAACAGTCCTGCTTTGAGGAAAGGGGACTAGATTAGACAACTTCTCAAGGTCTTTTTCCGTCCTAGACTTCTATGATTCTGTTACTTGCTAGACCCTTTTTGTAGGTTAGTTGGTGTGACCTACATTAAAGAGAGGCCAGGACAATTAGATTTTTAAGACTGAGACCTGTATACCTTTTGCCTGTCTCACCTGATTGTTGGTCTTTGCACATGTGAAGTGGTGAGGAGATCTACAAAACCTAACTTTGCTTTTCACTGATCTCTCTGCAGTACAACACATTTACGTGTAGAATTTCTTATGCATCAAACTTTAGGGGGGAAAAAAAACAAATGAGAAATGTAGAAAGCCACCAGCTGTCTTGTGCAGAAATAGATTTCAGCGATGCCAACGTGATGTTCTTGGCTTACTCCGTTATTGCTCTAGCACCAGAGCTGCTCTCCCGTAGTGTAGGAAGTGTATGTGTGATAAGTGATGAGAAAAAGAATGTTTTTAATTTTTCCAAGCAGCTTCAAAGAGCTCCAAACTCATCAGGCTCAAATCTGGCTCTGGCCCAGTGACACCTGTTGAAACATTTAGAGGTAAGAGGGACAAATGACGACAGTAGGAAAACAGAAAACAAACTAAAGCTGAGAGCTTCAGAAGTCTCTTTGTAATCCCGTGATCAAGATTTTCCTCGCCTTTAAAAACACAATCCAAAAACACCGCCTACCTGGGTCAAGGAGGTGTCAGACACCTAGAAAACTAGCAGATACACTCGCCTGAATGCATCTGCTACTTATCATTATGAGACAGATTCCTTATGATAAAATAACCTTCACATGAACACAACAGCCAGCGACACCCAATCAGATTCCTTGAGCATTAACTGAGCAAAGTATTTCATTTACATTCAGCGTTTATACTTGTCACAATTCCTCTCAAAGCCACCATGAACTGTGGGGAAAAGCCCTGCCTAGCTCCATGTCATCTGATCTTTATTTCATAGAAGCCGATCTCACTCCTCCATCCCCATCCGTCCCCCCATGTGCACACCAGCTCATGTTTCTTGCATTCTGTCTCCCTGCCATCCTCTGTCTTACACCAACAGTTGAGATGGGCTTGAACCAAATCTCCTGAATCCCCCCAGCTCCTGGGAGAGCTCAGAGCTGGTCTGACCTTTGCAGTGTGGGCCTGTTTCTAATGCACCTTCTGCTCCCAGAGGCCTCTTGTTTCTCCTGCTGGCAAATAGGCACCAGCGAACTCTGCCTGTGAACAGCAGACCTTTGAAGCAGGGTGGAAGTAGTGATGCGAAAGACACAAGCGCCCTGGCCCATCTTTCGTGCCTGTCCCGTCTGCAGTAGGCCTTCAAGCTCCCCAGGCGAGCAAGCTCCCCTGACCCATGAGACTGCCAGCGCAGCGAGAAGTTTCTAGACAACTTAGCCCTGGTGTGTCTGATAGAGACCCTCACTGGTTGCCATTATAAAAATCATGCTCCTGGAAATAAAACTGCAGGTCAGAAAGTTGTGTGCTCTGCATCATCCACGCCTTAAAAACCCTCCTGACCAGCCGTTCCTTGGCCCAAGAGCAGCGTAGTTTCTCTCCAACACTGATCACTCACCAGGCAACTCAGTTAGTTTCTTGGAGAAGCAACTGTCTTGTGCCAAAAGAAAACTCTCTGAGCTCCCCGGATTCATGTGCCTTTTTGTCTCCGCTGGAGCATGGCGGTGGTGACGCAGCGCCACGTGAACGCATACCAGGGCCTCCTCTCTCTTCTCCTCCCAACAGACTGCGAGTGTTACGGCCACTCCAACCGGTGCAGCTACATTGACTTCCTGAACCTGGTGACCTGCGTCAGCTGCAAACACAACACCCGGGGCCAACACTGTCAGCATTGCCGCCTGGGCTTTTACCGGAACGGCTCGGCCGAGTTGGACGACGAGAACGTGTGCATAGGTGAGTCGCCGGAGCTCACGGTGGGCCTGCCTCTCCAGGGAGTTTCGGAGTCGCTGCTTTGCAGCTGGCTAAAACGAGCCGTGGTTGAAAGAAGTTACCTGCCGCTGGCTGTTGGGGAGCCCGTGAGAACGGAGGCCAGTGGCCCCTTGTGCACACTCTCAGCAGGAGCCCAGGAGGTGAATGGGCCTCACAGAATAAATAACTCCCCCCCCGAAACAAGACACATCAGCCCCAAGTGAATGAAAGTACATTGGCAGCCCAGCCCAGGGGAACTTGCAGTATCCTAGAAAGGAGACCTGGCTTTGAACCAGCATCTTGAGATAAACGGTCTCTCATCCCCACTTCCTTTTTCCAGCTCCCCCCACTATTCGCCTCTGCCTGGGCTAGCCCCACGAATGCCAGGTGTCGCAGCGCTGCGGTGCTCTTCCCCCGCCCACGTCCAGCAGCCAGTGTGCTGCACACAGGCTGTTAGCTCTGGGCTAGCTCCCCTCTGAGCACTAATTCCTCCAGCCTTGAAGCAGCGAGGACAACCCATGCCCACCCAGCGCCTGTCAGTGCCTCGAGCAAAGCCGCGCTGCAGCGGGGTCTGACGACATTGGATCCACTGATGATGGATCCTCGCCCCCTGCCACCCTTGTTCCCCAAGCTGGCCCCAATTAAAAAGTCTCTCCTAGGAGACTTACACCGGCGTGCGGCTGGGAGGACTGATGTCAATTAATCAAGGTGCTGGCTGGCACAGGGCCTTCTGTTTTTTCCTCCTGTCATGTCCCTCCTTTTAATATTCCCCGCATTGCTCCAGTGAGGGCAGTCTGCCTCCTTCACCTTGGGGTATAAACGCAGACAGAATCCGGGCCCTCATGCTCCTGCAGGCCCACACCGCAAATCCACAACATTCCTGATACCAAACCAATCCCCCTCTCCTTCCTCCACCATCTCCCTGCCCACAGTCAAGGAACTGGTCTCCCAGCAGCTCCCCGCTCTGGCCTCCAATGGAGTACAAATGGACAGCAGGCGATGGTTCCCGATCCCGATTAGAGAGAAATTCTGCAGAGTGGGTGGTGCCGAGCTCTGGGTCAGGCTGGCCTTGGGTCAAGGCTGTTCTGCCAAACGAGAGCAGCTCAACCAAATCTCTAGCACACAGAAGGCAGAGCGAGTCCAGGGTAGAGAGGAGTCCTGTTTGTAGGCTCTATAACACCTAGAAGGGATTGCACGTGAGTGCCTGGCATAATACAATCCTGGGCCACACCTAGAGCTGCTAGGAACCATGTTCATACAAATCAGTAACACCCAACCCTCTGGCACAGAGGACCGAGTATCCACTGAGAAACACCTGGTCTCCCTCCAAATGGCAGCAGCATTCCAGCAGACTCGTCGCACCTTTTCCCTTCCGAGTTAAACGTGGTTCCAAGGAGGTTGTTGTGGCTGACCTTTCAAATACAATCCTGAGACCCACGATCGTGTGTGGACATTGAGCCAGGGGCACGTTGCATAAGGGGAAGAGTTTGGCCAAAATATATCCTCCCTTCCCACCTCCTTCCCCCTACTTCTGGAGAGCTGTGCGCTCGGCCGCTGCCCTCCTGCCCAGAACAAGCTGCATTTTAGCAGTGGGTAGAGCAGGATCGCCATAGATGGCTGTGGGCTAGAAAGGCAGCCCAGAGATGCAAGGTAGGATTAATAAGGACAAGGTTTAAAGGTGCACCTTTAAAAGTTCACTCTTAAAAACCAGGGATTAAATGGGCAGCTCCCCCAGCCAGCCCTTTTCCAAGCCCCGTCCGTGTGCAGAGCCCTTTCCGAGAGCTCCCTGGCTCTCCGAGTGAGGTGGTAACTGGCTTCCATGTGTTTGGACAGAATGTAACTGCAATCAAATTGGATCGATGCACGACCGCTGTAATGAGACCGGCTACTGTGAATGCAGAGAGGGTGCCGCTGGGCCCAAGTGTGACGACTGCCTTCCCGATTACTACTGGAGACAAGGGTGTTTTCGTAAGTACCGCAGGCCGCAGAACAAATGCTCGGTGGCACCCATGAGGCCACTGTACCTGCCGGCTGTGCGGTGAGCTAGAGCGCTGGCCAAGGACCGGCAGACAGGGCCGCCCTTCAAAGCCCTTCCTCCAGAGAGCAGGAGGGAGCTGTCTTTAGCGACACCCACTCAGCTGCCAGAGGTAGCTGCAGAGGGCTCAGCTCATGAGGCTGTTGATGAGAGCAGCTGTGGAGTGCCAAGTTCCCCTCCTCCCAATGAACCCCAATTCGCGTCGTGTCACGCCACATTAAAGGGCAGGTTGCAGCCACTCTTGGGAGCCTTAGACGTGCTCACGTAGCCCAGGGGCGGAATCTGAAGGTCCCAGGGTTATGGGTCTTCAGCAGCAACTCTCCCTGTTCTTTCCTCCCAGCCAACGTCTGCGACGAGGAGCTCCTGATTTGCCAGAACGGTGGCACCTGCTACCAGAACCAGAGGTGCATCTGCCCTGTTGGCTACAAAGGCGTCCTGTGCGAGCAATCCAAGTGTGACTCTGACGACAAGGCCTGCACCTCCGCCTCCAGCATTGACCTCAGCCCAACCCCCTTCCTCATTGGTGCACTCATCCTCCAGCTGGGACGCTTGGTGGACTTCTGAAAGGCAAAAGGGAGCCAAGTCAAGGCGCATCGCCAGGGGGACCTAGGAGACAAAGGTCCTAGATAGCCCTCTCCAGCGCCGCATCCTCAGCCTTCTTTTACTCCAGGACTTCCATGTCGTCATTCAGTCACCTGTCCTTCCACCACCAGCAGCCTTGCTCAGATATCTGGCCGGAGGTGGCCGCAGCGTGGACTTGGCTGATGGGCTGCACGGAGAGAACTCACCTTGGAGAAGCTGCAGCACCTTGGCGTCATTAGAAAGGACTCCTGTCACACACATGTCCTTAAAAGCAGCGACTCTTTCCTCCACTCGCAACAGGGGCTCTGACCCTGCCGAAACAGTGCCGCAATGCAAGGATTATTATTATAATTATTTTTTAAAGTTTTCCATTTAGTTTCATTTTCTTTCCTCTCTGGTTTTGAAAGAGCCAGTCCTAATTGCTCCAGTACCCCATGGTACTAGAGACGGAAGTCCAAGGCATCCCTGGGGGACTCTGCTCCAGAGACTGGAGTCCAAGGCATCCCTGGGGGACTCTGCTCCACCCTTGATGCATAGTCCTCTGTTGAACAGGCCTGGCCCTAGAAATACTGTTGCCTACAAATCTAGTTGCTGAATTTATTAAGTTTTGTATTTTTGTTGTTGGATCTTGATTTCCTTTTCTTGCACTTGACCAGAGGGAAAAGGCCATTGTGCACGTGGTTTATCAGAGGAGTGCAATGTCTTATCCAGGTGTTTCTGTATACTGTATGGTTCAAATACTTTTTTGGTAGAGAATTATTTTTGTTTGGATTAAATGTTATAAAAGGACCACAATTTAAAGGGACATTTGACCATGAGCATTTGATTGTGGCATATAATCCTGCAGTAAAGCGACTACTAATTGCTGCTTGACCATCTTTTCCTTTGTGCGCACACTTACAGGTAAAGACTTATTTTTATGATTCATGATGTCTGTCCTCTTGTGGTTTCTGACTCAAGTGACAAGGTGCAACCGCTGAGGGGTTTGTTTCATCTTTAAGCTCTAATGAATTTTTAAATTGCATTGCTAAGCAAGATCAGCTTGTCTGTCGCCAGGGATTAGTTAACAGCTCCAAGCAGGGACTGGCTTTAATTTGGCATCTGCAGAGACTATTGATCTCAAAGGGACACTGTGGCAAGAGGTGTTGATTGACAGCATGGAGGTGTGTTTCCAAAGGGAACCAGCTGTTTAGACACTCTATTAATAGGCAGGGCTCACTTGTTCAACTTGGCATTTCTGGCGATGGGCGATCTCTATTTTGAGTAGTAACTTTAAGGAGCCACAAACTTTAAATTCACACGTGTTAGTTTGAATATGGAAAGGGGTTTAAAGCTGGTGAACACGCTACACTGGGAGGAAGTATTTTAAGCCATTCACATGGAGAATTCTGAAGCAACATGTGATATAATTTGCAAAGTGAGCAATCAGGTTTGTCAGCCAGTCGAAAGTTTCAGCAGCCCTCCGCTGGCTTTTTCCATTTTTGGTCTCCTTACCCAAGTATCATGCTATTGCCCTTTCCCACATTAACATCGCTCCTGTTTTGATACTCTTCATATAGGAACAGCTGCTCCTCCCCGCTTCACAGCTCTCAGCCATCGCCTGTTCCCAGCAGTGGGAGTTTTCCAGGTCCAAAGCCACTGCTCAACCACATGTATTTCAGTAATTATACACAACTAGAAACACTGAAATGCAGCTGCCTCTGCAGAGGAGGATGGCGGAAGACTATTACTTGTTACAAGAAGAGGAAAACTTGAGTAGAGAGAGGTTTTGTTTGTTTTGAGAGGGCTTTATAGTATAGTATGAAAGATCCCACATGCGAAGAGCAGGAACTTTGATTCAGTTCAGCCACAGAAATGGTGCAGGGTTTAACAGACCCTGCTGGAATCTGACCCTTTAGGTATGAGGCGTATAAGTACCACCAACTTCACGAGCTTGTTGGCAGAAGCATTCCGCTCCCTTTCCCTGATGCAGCTGTACCAGATGCTTGCTGTTGGTACCATCCTTTCCTGCTATAGCAGATGAAGTCCCCACGAGGTACAATTCTTGCAAGCAGTTTTTATAGGAGAGGCTATAACTAAATCAAGACATAAAGGTCCTTCTGGAGGGAGAAAACACACATTTCCCTTTCCAGCCACTACTATTTCTCGAGGAAATTAGATCATAAGCAACAGCAAATAATTTACTACTTCATAAAGCCATTTCCCCAGACAGACTCTGCAGCCACAGGGTCCCCCACTCTGTACTCAAGTGGCCTTTATTGCAGTGGAAGCCAGAACATTTATAACAGCAACACAAAACTTCCATGGGAGGAAAGCAATCAAGCATGGCAATCTTGGGAACTGACTAGTTAGAGACTGTGCAAATGCCTCCTATACAGGAGGCACCAGACAGCATTGTTGAAAAGACGTCACTGGCTTCCCTGTATGTTTTTAGAGAGAAAAACAATAATGCTGTTACAACCCCCCACCAGAGGTTGGTTTAGACCATGGACCTTCAGGACCAACACACAGGCCTCTACAGACTGGCTAGTAACAAAAATAGACTGTCATCCTTTAAGTAGCCACGAGGGGATTTCACACATTGGACAGCTGCTGAAGTCACAGTGCAAAAGAAAATAGAAAAAACATGGTACCCATACCCCAGTACTGGGCTCTTATAAATATCTACCTAGATATATTACTTGAGAGTGGCATCTATTTCTAACTATAGGACACAGACACTAGGGAATTGTCTCAAAGGCAAATTAAATAATCTGTGGACACTGGTCTGGACAATTCCAAGTCACTGGTTTGAAAACAAGGGGAGGAGTTCTGGTCCAATCATAAAGACAGACTCCAAGTTGGCACGGTCAAGCCGATATTAGAAAGACCACCTGCATTTTAAAATCTAGTAGTCACGCAGGCAGGAAGGAGACAATTGACAATGCTGCTCCACCACCTCTTAAATTCAGTGTTTAAAGACGAAAATGTCTTTTTAAAGCTCAGTGCTTTGAGCATATTAACAAAAGGGAGCATGCAAGACAGCGATTCACAGCGGAAAAGAGCTTTAGTGTAACACAAAAAGAAGAAACAGCCTTTATCTTATGTACAGGCCATTTATGAACATTCACCTTCTGGGAGACCAATAGTGAAGCTATGTAGCACCAGTTCCATACTTTTAAACAGGGTGGGAGATGTACATGAACCTCAGACCAGTTGTAGGAAGCTAGCAAAAAGAATTCCTTAAAAGGCAGCACCACTCTTTTGGAAAATTTCCTGGCACTGACATTTTCAGCTGGTTTGTACATTTATACTTAATGCGCCATTCAGGCTCTGCTCAACTTTTATTTGAAAAAGAAAACTTCCAAAATTGTATCTCTGTCTGCAAATGCCGACCTCTTTTAACAAGCATTGCGAAAGGCCTTTGTTTTTCCTATTTACCTCAAACAGTATTCCAACTTTAACTATTTGGTGGTGTCATAACAAATCTGTTTATCTCAAACAGGAGCCACCGAATAATCTACAATCCCAAACCTGGTGTCTGGCGTGATTCGAGAGCGCAGCCCAGTACAACTATCACCATAGCTACAGAAAAGAAAGAAACAAACCAAGCGTTGCACAAATTCACTCACCCAATAAAGGTTTTAACCAATATTTATTCTCAGCTGAAGACAGAGAAAATTGACATCTGCTGGGATTCGGTAGATCTTCACAGGACAGCTCTTTTTTTTAAAGGGTTAGGAAGCAGACAGTTCATCTGAACGGTTGGTCCTTAAAGGGGAAGTGCAGACCATTGAAGGGAAAAGTACTCAGCACATCCTGTCAGAATTTTTCCCCCCTCAACCAAATGCTGCACTTTATTTGGCTTTCATGAAATGCCTCAAGTGTCCATAAAAGGAGTTGTTCACTATAAGAGTTAGGCACTAAAACTATTTAAAGCAACATCTTAGGAAATGGTCCTAGTCCATGGCCAGAGCTGGACCAACGCAAGGGCTGGCTAGCTGTGGCATATTTAAGCACCAGGGACAGAGCAGAGTTTAAAGTAGACTTACAGTTTTGGTTGTCCAGGGAAAGCTTTGATGGATTGGTTTTTTTAGGAGAGGCTCTAAACCAGGGGTCTCAAACACGTGGCCCACAGGCCACAGGCGGCCTGCAGTGACTTCCTGCGGCCCACAATGACACCCAGAATGTGTAAAATAATTATAATTTATAATGTAAAATTCTGAGTGTGTTTATTTGCTTACTCTTTGTCTTTCTGATGATACCACCATCTTGACTTTTAATAGCATACTATAATACTCTTCTTTTTTTAAATTTTTTACTATACTTTTGTATCGTTGTATGAAAAGATTTCAGTGACATGGCCCTCAAGCCAATATCCTAGTCCTCATGTGGTCCTCCTGGTGATTTGAGTTTGAGATCCCTGCTCTAAAGAGACCCTCTGTTAGCCAGGAGTTGGAATGACGGACTCTGAAGACAGCCCCATGAAGCTCTGCAGGGACTTGGGAGTTCGGGAGGGGAGTGGAGTGGAAAGCAATGACAGACCGCAAGTCCAAAGTGCATTGAATCCCAGGGGAGAAATGCCAATTCTCTACTCGATACAGCAATGAAACTAACCAGGTTGCATTGGAGAGTGTCCCAGCCATAGCCTCGCCAATCTAGAAAACAATCCAATGAGGGTATGTATGTAAGCTATAATCTCCTCACACTTGCCACCATCGTCCTGCACTAGTGGAAAGTGAGTCCACATTAGCAGACAGGAGTACATGGCTAACAGGCTTCATCATTCAGAGGCATTTAATGTACAAGACGCAGCTTGGTTTAAATTTATTTGCCCTGAAAACAGGGCAATGGGGTTTTTCCAGGGATTTAGAAAGGACAAGAGGAGAAGCCTTATATATGACTTAGGATTGGAACCTTTTTGTTAAAAATTGCGTTGTTGTTTGGCATGGTAAGTCCCAATTACAGTACAGCAAATTTTGTTTCATCTCTGAATTATTTAATGCCAAGTAGAGGAGAATGCCTTGCAGTTTTAGAAACGTGGTCCTGCTTATTATGGCATTACTACAGTAAATGCAATCTGGAAATGACCAACCAGCCGTCAGCTACTAAACACAGTGGTACTCTAATTTTAGAGTACAGACATCAACTGGGATGGTCAAATGGCTGCTTTTTAAAAAAATTGATTCTGAAGTCCCTGTTTTTAACACAAAGTAACAACAACATACATATAAAACTTGCTTTACCCTATTTTACTAGTTCGCGGTCTACAGCCTAAGTTGTATTTTTTGGCCCGATAATACACAATATTTGGCATTTACATGGCATCAGTAGAGGTCAAGACCCTTTAGAAAGGAGAACTATTACTTCCATGTTAGACGCTGGACAACAGGCACAGAGAATAACTGACGTGCCGTGTCCGTCAAAGCCAGACCTCCCAACCCTCAGGCCTTTGTTTAGTCCACTGGACCAAGTTGCCTTCAAATCAGCAAGCCACATGTGACTTGTCTACATCAGTTTTCTTATGAAAATTCTTCCACCACTTTCCCAGTTGCCACTATGTGGTTTAGATTGAGTCCAAGCAGAGCGAGACATAAAATGTTAAAAATATGGGTGGCCATGAGAGTTTTGTCTACTTCAGAGCACCTAACATTGCTACCACCAGGGGAGTGGGACCTGTGTTCCTGAGAGTGGGAGACTTGGGGGGGAGGGAGAGGGGTGCAAAGAAGCTTCATGTGGACCCCCCCAATAAGTTTCATTAAGCAGGCTTTGGGTGCACTTCGCACAAATGACAAAAAGTGAAGACACCGTAGCTACATTTCCTGAAATGGGTGGTTGTATTTATGAACTGATTGCTTAGATCTGGCTAGTAAATCTGACCTGCGTCTTGGTACCCGGAAGGGAGATATCTTGACTGCCAGACTGAGGCTATGGTGCTGTCCTGTATATAATGCAATGAAATCTGAAAAAAGACGGCACTTGTATTAAACAATCATCTGTTCGGATACTCTCTTAACAGACAGGGTCTGATTCTCCTCTTACTTCAGCATGAATCAGGAGTAACTATGCTGAAGTCAATGAAGTTCAACCATAAAGGAGAGGGGATAGTGCAAATCTGTGCCTCTTTTAATAGGCCACCTACTCTGAACAAAGTAGATTTCGGCTCTTACCAGTACAAGGGATTCCCATTCCGTTATGCAGACACATCAAATGACAAGCAGCATAACAGAGGAGCTGCTACTGCATTGAAAATTAAGCCAATACACTGAAGCCACTGGATTAAAAATATTTCAAGTTTCTTTCTCCAATCTTATTGGGACCAAAGACCAAATTAAACTCTTTACATTAAAATACATGCAGTCAGTCTTCGGTACATTCATTAATGATTCTTCTAGCCAGGGGTGGTTCTCAAACGTTTTTAATGGGACCCACTTTGCGAATATTTCACGCTGTGACGACTCCCACCAAAGCCATGCCACCCTTATTGACCTGCCTGGGGGCCGACAACTCGTGACCCCCTCGGGGTGATAACAGCCAGTTTGAGAACCCCACTTCTAGGAAAGATACAGGCAAGAAGGCAGGTCTTGCACTTGTTATTCTGCCACTGACACATTCTGAAACGAGACTACGTGAGAATGACCAGTACAAGACCACCTGAATAATTTAGAGATCGGGCACATCACTCAAAGTGGTAGGAAACAAAACGACAGCATAATGTAGATCCCATATGATCATCTGCCTCTACTAAAAGGTTGATTACATGATGCATGGGGAAAGGAAGCAGTTGATACAAATATACACTATCAATTTATATCTTACCATAGGTTTTAGTTTTGCAATACATTTTGTCTAAATTCTGTAGGTGAAGGACGTATCTTGGATCATACTTTGCCTGCGGCTACACTAAATGCTATGTATATAGCTGGAAGAAAAATACTAATTAAACACTATTAATCTACATCATATGAACTCTCATTTGTACTAAAACCAACTAATTCTAGGATACGCACAGAGAAAAATGTTTAACATAAGGGGCAAACTCAACCCAAACCATTTTTATTCAAAACCAAAATACAATATGAACAGATTGATAGGAAAGATTGATAGGAACGAGCTAATGTGGAGGAAAAAATGGACAAAACAGTGACAGACACATAGTTAGTGCTAAACCACAAATTTCTCCAGTGGCAAAAAAACCTAGAAGCTGCGAGTGTAAACCGAGAGACTGTAGTACCACTCCCGATCAAACAGGATTTATACATCTCTCAGCCCATCCTGGGGTAACTCCACTAAGCAACAGTCTGTGTAATAGATGATTTACTGCGTATAGAGAGATATACACTAGCCACTTATCTGTATGTAGTGAAAATGGCACAGCTTATTTCTCCATATTTTATTTTTTTATATATGTACGTCTGAAAGGCAATATAAGACATCAGAACAAAATGCCTTCTTGCATCTATCAAGCTGGAACTTACGTTCTGGAAAGGGATTTGACAGAAAGGAGACTGGAATAGTTCTAAGATTTGCTTGACCAACAGATTTCCAGTTAATGGTTAGAAAAAGCATTCCCTGATCCAGATTGATTTTGTCTTCAGTTTATTTACATAAACACACACATGGTACCCGCAGCTATAGGAATTACAGCAGTTTGTTGGAAGGCCCTGCCTTTAAACCCACAGTGAGTCAACAGCAGGCAAACTGATACCGTGGAGGCAAAGAGGCACGAGGTTTCTAAGACGACATGACAGACTTCATCTAGCACTTTTTGTCAGCAGAACTTCGCTGGTCAGGGTGTGAAGAAACACACCCCTGACAGACATGAGTTTCACCGACAAAGGCTGGCATGGACAGTGATACATCGGTGGGAGATGCTCTTCTGCTGCCACAGCTACTGCTGCTCGGTGAGGGTGAGTTAATTAGGCCGGAGGAAGACCTCTCCCATCAGTACAGATGCGGTGGTACTGCTGTAATGTACATACATAGATACAGAGCCTCCAAGTGGTCCCATAGTCTAGATGCTGAAACACACAGGGCATGAATCCCCACCAAGAGTGATATAAAGATCACGACCATGTGACAAGGGACTTCTTCCAGCAAGTCTACTCCCTGCACACCCTGTTAGATCATACTCTGCTCCAAACCATTTCATGACGCTTTGCAATGCATTCATTGCGAGCAATTCATGCAGTACACATAATCAACCACGCTCTGGAGTGAACGTCGCAAGCATCTGTTATTAGCTTCATTTCATGTGCCCATCTAATGGCAGAATTTAGCCTTTTTATTTTCTTTACCCGGTAACAGCAGCTGTGCCGTGCAGATACAAGCTTCCAATATACATATCACACAGCTGTCACTAGTAAAGTCAGTTTCCTGCTCTGATAGATGAATTCACACCAGTAAAATTTGCAGTTTACCATGAAGGATACTGTCCTATTATTCTTACAGTAGTTACGTCATCTCTACATTTTGCTGACATCTCCACCTGCAGCTGTTTTTCAGTCTGAAAGGAACAAAGCAATATTAATCACTGCAACAAAAGTGTTGGGAGACCTAGGGGAACCCACGGGCACAATGGTTTAGCCCCTGGCAGGAACCTTTTTTCTTACATCGTGGTGAATTGGAAAGATCACCATAGTAATGGAATCAAAATTACTCATGTACAGTGGGGGGCATAAGGCATTCAGTAGATGCGCTAAGAACCTGCCTCCATTAATTTAATGGGGCTAGGTCTTAATTTTGCATCTTAAGGAAGCTGGGTTCAGTCTCACCAGAGCTCATATATAAAAGCAGGTTAGATAGCTTCCTCCTAGTTCTGTGAGGTCATCTGTCCACAAAACAAAATGATTCGGCATACCATGTTAATGTCTTCTCAGGTTAGACATAGAACAGCAACAGTAGGGGCCTTTGCAAGTTGCAAATGAGCTGAGAATACACTGAGAAATCTGCACCTTGCGCACCCACACTACTTCTGGTGATTGTTTAGCACATAGAAGGTCTGCCACTGACTAACACACACAAACAAAATATGAGCTCTGTATTGTCCCTATGAACAACAGAGAGTACACCTACCAGATGTTATTCACTTGCTTTATACACTTAGACATTCACCGAGTTCCTATGAGAGCCAAATGTGAACCTGAACACATTCTATTTAGATACCACTCCAATTGCCGTTCCTTTTGTTCTGTTATGAAAACATGTACAGAAGAGTGGGGCTTGTTTTTTAAAAAATGAATGATTGCAGTTTTATTCATTTGCCAGTTAAATATTCTACATCAGCACAGTAAACAGAATCCAGAAAGAGCAATACTTGACTCTAATACTGCTAGCCCTTTTTCATCTCCGTAGATCTCTGCGCCAGCAATGCCAAATATTAGCAAGTGTGACTAGAACTTGGATTAAGATTTCAAATACTTCTGCTGCTTATTTGTCACTGAGCACCAGTAGGGCCTAACCAGGCTCACAAGATCCGAGTGTCCTAACTACTGCTGGCTTCAGTGGGGGCTCAAGGCCTGCAGCCATAGATTGTGCTGTCAGTCTAGCGTCTGCTACTGCAATAAATTGATGTCACAATCAGAGGGTTAAAGGCAACAGTTGAGGACTAAGGAGCAAGAGTAAGACTCAAGGCACATCTGCCCTAACTCAGGATATTTTGTTCCTACAAAAAAATGGGGAAGTGAAATAAAAATACATATATTATATATACACACAAGTACAATTCTCTCTGTTGAACATTCATCCCCCATGAGGCACCAGTGGAACTTCAGAAAGAATCAAAAGCCATTTGACCTGTTACCATCTTCTGCGCCTTTTCAAAATGTCCCATTTGCATTAAAGAAACTACATTTATCAAAAATCTCTGGCGAGGTTTTCTTTCTATTTTTTTTTTCTTTTTTAATAAAAAAAATTGGCTCCACTCTGAAATTAGCTTTTGGCCATGGAAACACGCAGCAATATACTTGCTGAATTAAATCTTAAAATAATTCTGTATCTATACAAATATACATCAATTCAACATTTACAGCATTTCACTTCCTAGGATTGTAGTTCAAACGTACTGCCTTGACGGATACAGCAATTATCAAACCTTTCAGTTCAGAAGCTCCAAGGACATAATTTCTCAGGCCACAGTCAGTGATAGGATGGAAAAAACGGGATTTGTTAGAGAAAAGTCACAATATAAAGGAGTTCCATGTGTGCTAGATACCTGGTTTTTAGCATGGTCCATATTTTTAAGGGTTGGGGATAAGATTCAGAGGGGCTTATGTAGTGGGCAAGGGTGCCTGCTACAGCTGATCCTAGAAGGAGTTCAGCTAATAGGAGACCTTCCGCCTCTTGGCCTCACTCAAGTCTTTTTTCTCTGGGGGTTGTTCTGATGTTCTCCTGCTTGCAGGGATCCGATAGTCCTTGTCTTTGATCCACTCCTTCTTACTTTTCTGTTCTTCTTCACTGACCATTCTTGCCTCTATTGAGGGGACAGAAGCTCTCCAGTCGTGGTCTTGCCTGGGGTCATGGGAAGCGGTGAAAGGCATGTCCGTCTGTCTTACAGCTTTTTGGGGCTTGTTGGAATCGTCCACCTTGGATGCAGCGGGCTGCACAGTGTTCATCTGACCCGTGTGGGCTGCAGGTGTATCAGGGCCCCAGGACAATGTCACTCCTGGATTGCTCAAGGCTGCTGATGAATTACTATTCTTGGAGGCATGCTCCTTCCCTGTTGCTTCTGTCCTTCTAGCCAGTCTTGGATCCCGAGGTCTCTCTCGAACAGCGGGCTGCACTGCAGCCTTCCCCTGTGTGGGAGCGGTGACTCCCCTGGAACCCGAAGCTTGAGACTCTAGTGGCTGTTGGACTACTCCACTACCTTGTGCTAAGGGGCCAGCACTAGCAGAGAGTTTTCTAGAGTCATTGCTGCTTTTTCTGTGGGTGGCCTCGCTCTGTCCATCACTGCCCAGACAAGCCTGTACTCGAGCAGCTTTCTTGGACAGTGCAGTGGTAGGAGGATAAGAGGCTGGCCGCTGTAATGTTGGTTTGAGCTTCAGAATTTTAACTGCGTCCTTTTTATAGCTTTTTTCACAAGTCTTGATGATAGCTCCTCTTCTCTGAGCATCCTGAATCAGCTCGTTCCAGTCTTTATTTTCCTTGAGAGAAGAAAAAGAGGAAATAAAAAGAAACATGAACACATAGGAGTCTCAGGATACATGCGGTCCAATCTTTAATCCATGCAACCTCGCTACAGACAGCCATCACAGGAACTGTGTTTATACTTGCTCTCGGGCAAAGGACTTTTAGTAAAAGTTTCATTTAAAAGCAAAAAGCAATGAGGCATCCCACTACTCTAGCACGGAGGACACTTTTAGATTGTACAAACTCGTTTAAAATGACATCTCCTGTGTCTATCATTGTCCAGGACAGCGGTCCTCCCATGTTGTCCAAGTAGGACACAAAAATATGGTGTGACTGCCCCCTAGTGGTGCCAGAGACACAGCAACAGAATATGACTATAAGACAGTGGTGTGCAAATTGGGAGTGCGGGATGGACAGAATTTCTCCACCGGGGGTGCAAAGAAACTTTGTCAATATCACTTTTCACAGCAGACTTACTAGTGCCTCATTGCCACCCTTACTTCTGCGGCTGCTGGCAATGGGGTGCCAAGTCTGTTGTGAAAACAAACTGACAAATACCACGTTTCACATTGCCACCCCTTATTTCTGAACAAAAAATGTTTCAGGTTACAGGTAACGGGGGAGGAGATGACAAATTTCATGAACGGGGGGGAAGGGGGGGAGCGCGGAGGTGCGACTGGAAAAGTTTGCACACAACTGCTTTAAGCGATTTCAAATGTAGGCAATTTTAAAAGGTGAATTAAAGCAGTTTCAGGCACTACGTCTGCTCCAAATTCCCCCCTGCCAATTTCTGTGGTTGTCCAGCCACATTTTCTTGTTTGATAAAAACATTTTTCTTCACTATTGCTGCGTAAAAGAACACAAGAACAGCCATATTGGGTCAGACCAATGGTCCATCTAAGCCCAGTATCCTGTCTTTCAACAGCAGCCGGTGCCAGATGCATCAGTAGGAATGAACAGAACAGGTAATCAGCAAGTGATCCAGCCTTTACGCCATTCCCAGCCTCCGGAAAACAGCAACCCCAACCTGTGTTGGCCAATAGCCACTGATGAATCTATCCTCCATGAACTTAGCTAGTTTTTTTTTTTTTTAAACCTTGTTATAGTTTTTACCTTCACAACATCCTCTGGGAAGGAGTTCCACAGATTGACTGTGTGTTGACTGTGTGTTGTCTCAAGAAATACTTCCTTTTGTTTATTTTTAACCTGCTGCCTATTAATTTTATTTGGTAACCCCTAGTTTTTGCGTTATGAAGAGTAAATAATTCCTCATTTATTTTCTCTACATCAGTCATGATTTTACAGACTCTATAATGATCTCTGCTTCGTTGTCTCCTTTTTAAAATGAAAAGTCCTAGTCTTATTAATCTCTCTTCAGATGGAAGCTTTTCCATACCACTAATCATTTGTGTTGTCCTTTTCTAATTCAAATACATCTTTTTTTGAGATGGGTTGACCAGATTTGCATGCAGTATTCAAGATGTGGGCGGGCACACCATGGATTTATAAAGAGAATATATTTTCATATTTAATATTTTCATATCCCTTTCCTAATGACTCCCAACACTCCATTAGCTTTTTTGATTGCCACTGCATGCAGAGTGGACGTTTTCAGAAAACAATGACTCCAAGATTTCTTTCTGAGTGGTAACAGCTAATCAAGACCACATCGTTTTATATATATATTGTTGGGATTATGCTTTCCAATGTGCATGACTTTGCATTTATTAACATTTAATTTCATCTACCATTTTGTTACCCACTCGCCCACTTTCATGAGTCCCTTTGTAATTGTTCCTAGTCTGTTTGGACTTAACTATCTCAAGTAGTTTTGTATTATCTGCATATTTTGCCACCTCACTTTTTTACCCCTTTTTCCGGATTATTTATGAATATATTGAACAGTACTAGTCTCAGTACAGACCCCTGGGGACACTACTATTTACCTTTCTCCATGGCTGAAAACTGACCATTTATTCCTGTCTGTTGTTTCCTATCTTCTAACCAGTTGCTGATCCAGGAGAGGACCTTCCCTCTTATCTCATGACTGATTAATCTGCTTAAGAGCCTTTGGTGAGGGGACCTTGTCAAAGGCTTTCTAAAAAAAAAATAAATCTAAGTACACTATATCCATGGGATCACTTGTCCACATGCCTGTTGATCCCCTCAAAGAATTCTAGTAGATTGGTGAAGCATGGTTTCCCTTTACAAAAGCCATGTTGACTCTTCCCAAACAAAATGTATTTATCAGGTGTGTCCGATAATTCTGTTCTTTACTAGAGTTTCAACCAATTTGCCTGGAACTGAAGTTAGGTTACGGCTCTGTAATTGTCAGGATTTCCTTAGGAGTCTTTTGTAAAAACTGGTATCATATTGGCTATCCTCCAGTCATCTGGTACAGAAGCTGATTAAAATAATCAGTTATATGCCACAGTTAGTAGTTCTATAATTTCAAATTTGAGTTCCTTCAGAACTCTTGGGTGGATGCCATCTGGCCTTGGTGACTTATTACTATTTAATTTATCAATCTGTTCCAAAACCACCTCCAATGACACCTATTCAATCTTGGACATTTTCTCACATTTGTCACCTAAAAAGAATGGCTCAAGTTTGGGAATCTTCCTCACATCCTCAACTGTTAGGACCGATACAAAGAATTCATTTAGTTTCTCTGCATTAGTCTTAGCTTGAGTGTTCCTTTAGCATCCCCATTGTCTTTTTTTTTTTTTTTGGCTGTTACTTTTTGAGTCTTTGGCTAGCTTTTCTTCAAATTCTCTTTTGGTCTTCTTAATTATTTTTTTACCCTTCAGTATAGTCCCATGTGCAGGGAAGACTGTTTATCCAGGGAAAAACTGTGAAAATGTTGAGAAAATGCTGTCAAATACACAAAGTAAACAAACTGAAGTTATAGAAAAATATTTTAATTTTTTTAGTTGGTTATCTTAGGTATTATTTGAAATGCATAAGTTAAAGATCGGACAAAAGTGATTTTTTAAATTTGAAAGCTTTCTTTTAAAAATCTCAAACTCAAGAAGTTTTCTAGATGAGTAAGATTTAATGGCTTCTTAGGTTTACTCTATTAAAAACAAGTTGCTATATGCAAGGACAAGGGTATGATGAGAACAGAGACATTTAGAGGAGACAGAGGGGATATTATAGCAGTTTTCAAGTACCTAAAAGGATGTCACGAGGAGGAGGGAGAAAAATTGTTCTCCTTAACCACCGATGATAGGACAAGAAGCAATGGGCTTAAATTAGAGCAAGGGAGTTTTGGGTTGGACATTAGGAAGAAATTCCTAATTATCAGGGAGATTAACTACTGGAATAAGTTGCCTGGGCAGGTTGTAGAATCTCCATCATTGGAAGTTTTTAAGAGTAGGTTAGACAAGCACCTGTCAGGGATGGTTTAATGGGGGTACATGGTCCTGCCATGAGTGCAGGGGACTGGACTCGATGACCTCTCATGGTCCCTTCCAGTGTCTGTGATTCACTGACTCTGCTGAATGAGACATGCACATCCAGAGAGACTTAACATTAGAAAAGAGAAATGACAGCTATAGTAGTTAAAATGTCCCACCAGTCCTGATTCTTGCTCCAATGCTAAATAGTTACCTCAAAACTGGTCAAGTGCTGCATACTTCACTTCAATGAAATAAGCTAAAATCTCCCCCTTTCTTTACGCCACTATCCCTAGGTTCTAATTAATTCTGCAAACAAGGGGATGAACAGGACAACATCAATAAGCCATTTCTGATGAAGTGGGATTCACCCACAAAAGCTCATGCAATAAATACATTTGTTAGTCTTCAAAAGTGCCACAGGACTCCTTGTTCGTTTTCCTGATCTAGACTAATGGCTACCTCTTTGGAACTTATCAATAAACCAATGCCTGGAACTAACCTGGCCCCTTTTTATGCTTGCTTTGCATTCTCACCATATGCTACAAGCAGAGCAACTCTTCCTCAAATATGGAGGGCCCTATCAGGAGATACGGCACATATGGCTGGAAAGGGAAAAGGGACCAGATCTGGGGCTGTGTGGATCCTCTGGTCTTTGCCCTGCATGAAGACAGAAGGCAGGTTCTCTCTTTCTTTTTCAAGGCCTGGAAAGAAAGAAAGGGGAGGATTCTGACTCTCTGGCTGTGGAGCTTGTCAGGCCAATTCTCGCTCCAGCTGTTACTAGGGAAAAGATTTACCCTCTCATATTTTCAGTATTTTTTATTGTTAAATTTTCTTACAAGCCTTTTTAGAGAATAACGTCTCACCTGACTGGTTTGAAAGCCTCCTGGAGCAGGGTATTACATAAGGACAACTGACCTGCCCAAGAACAGCTTTCAAAGCACTAGATTGCTTTAACTGAGCAACCTTATTCCAACAAAGATTTCTCTTTCACGAGGGGGATGGGCTGGGAATGGCTTTCACTTTATCCTTCCCAACCTGAACTAAGCCCTGGTCTATACTTGCCACGCTTTTCAGTGGCCGTCGATGGGAGACGCACAAGGTACGTAAAATACCTTGCATATCTCCTAATGACCTCCTAACCACCCCTAACACAGTGAGCTAAGCCGCCTGGAAACAGCGTCCGGTCAGCGTATCTCTACACCAGTTACAGAGGTGGAGTTAGAGCTTCGGTTCCGTGTACAATTGAGCGCGTCTTACCAGACCGCTCAATCGAACGAGCAAGAGCACACTGACTGCGGCGAATCCGCCACCGTCAGAATAAACATATTCTAACAGTGAGAACAAGCAGGCATTCACTGGAATACGACACTGCACCTACCATTAGAGTCGTCAGTCTTCCGAGGATGAAGAGGCTGAACTTGGCTCGGGTAATGGTAACATTCAGACGCTGAAGACTTGCCAAAAACCTAAAATAATGAAACACATATAAGTTGCTGAACTATTTCTTCTAGCACATTTAACTGGACTTTTGACATTTGCTGAAATAAAAACAAATGCTACCTACAAAGAAGGTAGGTTTTGCTCCATTCCCTCTTCCCACTAAGCAGCCCGCACCTCAACGAGGGACACTGGTTGTTACCCATACCCTTTGCCACTTCAATCCTCTGCAGAAAATCCCACTCCCCCTGCTTCCATATCTGCTGCTTCCCTTCTCCAATCCCTCCTGGTACCCACTACTGCTCCTTTCAGCTTAGGACAGGCTCCAAATTTTCCTACTCCCTCTGCTCCTTCCCTTCCCTGCAGACTCACAGATGGAAGAGATCAACCTTATTTCTCCTGTCAAGACTTTGAGCTTCCTTTTGACTTGAACTGAAATAGATTAATAATATTGTGTATGATTAATGTGAAAACGTTTTATTTAATAATTCAAAACTGTGCTTGAATATTATATTTATTTTTAAGGTGACCTGCAAAGCAGAAACACACTGGTTTGTGCCATTTTTGCTTTGTCATGGTGTTTGAGACCTGACTTTTTTAGTTCTTGCTAAAGAAGTTTTTGCATTGGAAATATCAGGTCTTGTCTACTTTGTTTATGCCAGGGAACTCTACAGATAACAGAATTATAGCATCACAGATGAAGATTCTGAAACCTGAGCAGGGAAGGAAGGTTTTTAATTGTTTAAAGTTCCATTTTTGTTAGTGCCCACTTAATTCAAACTCCTGACATGCCTTGTGGGAGAAAAAAAGCCCTTTTTGTTAAAGACCAGCACCCACCCACTCCTCCTCCCAAGAGGACTGAAAAAGCTCCCAACTCTAGAGCCCACTCTACACGGGGGAATTTGCAAAATGAAGCTTATCAATGCTCACATCAGTTTAGCAGATCAGGTCCCACAACAATATTTGTTATTACCACCATGCTAATGAGACCTATTTTTCAGATGTTTCACACACATGGTCATAAAAACACTGAGACCCAGAGAACAGCCTATGTTAGGTCTCTCCAACCAGTGGAATTTCTGAGGTAAAATACCCTAGTATGGACACCACACAGATCTCCAGCAAAAAATAGGAAGGCAGAACTTGGCATTCCTGATATTCTAAGTTAAAAAAATCTCGGTGGGTACCCTCTCCCCCAATTAAAATATTTTTCCAGTGCCACTTCTTGGACAGGGTTTTTCTCTTTGTAGGTCATCTTTTCGGTTAATTTTGTTAGCTCTGGAGATGAAAGCCCTCTGCTCAATACAAAATAATCTATAGCACAGGGAGTTGTGGAGCAAATTTCCCTTTGACACCTTCCAATGTGGTTAGACCCTGCTTTGAAGAGACCAAAATGATGAATACTTAAAGCTTGTCTGCATGGATTACAGAAAGTTGGGGTGTGAATTTACCCCACACCATCTTGCCATGGTCTGTCCGGGTGCACCTTTGCTGGTGCGTGTTAACAGCTCATTAGAGTGCTTTGAGTTAGTCCCATTTCAAAGAGGGTGAGATCAAAGCAGCCTAATGAACTGTTAATGTGGATCAGCAGTATTCATACAGGCAGTTAGGCCTGATCTACACTAGAGAGTTTTGTCAACCAAAGTCAGCTCCCTCCACTACAGATGATGAATGTGACCCTTTGCCTCATTTTACTTCAGTTTTCCTCTGTACAATGAGGATAAAACTTCTGTACCTCTTGGAGGTGCTGAGAATAAATACATTAAAGATTGGAAATCTACTGAAGAAAAGAGTTAGGTATTTCTATAGCACAATCTGGCCAGAGATCTAAAGCCACTTGTAGGAGGAGTGGAGTGGGGACAAACTAACAATTCGGAGGCTTAGTTTGGCTGCTAGAAATGAAAAACATCAGCTACGGATATTATCTCCCCGATATTCTCTTACTAACTTTATTCTGCAGAGAACACAAGTCAATAAAGATCTCTCTACTTGTACTGGAAGAGACTTCAACTCATCATACTTTTTTGTTTGTTTTTAATGGCAGGACATACCCAATTGACCCTTGCGTGCTGTTCGCTCTTACGCACGTCACTATAATGCAGTCTTTTTGTCGACCCTGGAACCCGTCAACTGTGTCTACTTCCCCCATTCTAGAAAAAAAGAGGAATTGTGAGATGTTTAAATGTTCATCTTTGGTTTTTAACTATGTGCTTATCCCAATGACGTAAGAATAACTGTTTACCAAAGAATAACTGTTGAAGTAACTCACACTGTAAATTAATCTGTTTCTAAGAAAAAAGTATACATGGCATGGCCCTTCCTTCTGAAAACATTTGCTTTCTTTTTCTGAGGCCAAAGTTACGATAAATTTAATGTTCAGGTTCACTGTAGTTCAGGAATCATTTGAAGTACGCGCTTTAATCAGCTTTATTCTGAACAGTTGCATAAATGAGTAGACACACAGATACAAACTGAAGATTGGTACGCAAGACCTCACTAGTATTATTAAAAAAAAAAGCTTTGAATGCTGCTCTATGATGGTAACAGCTCAGGCAGTGGCAGCCAATTTTCTGTACTTTTTCTCAGCACAAAACCCCCCTAACTATTCCAGATTTTACCCTACTGCAATACTTGACAGAGGAAAAGCAAATCCACCCAGAGGATCTAGTCCTAGTCAGAACCTTTTGGATATTTTACCTGTTTTTTCCAAACTCTCTGTTCAGTTCTTGTTGAATCATCTTTTTCTGTGCACTGTAAGGGGTGATTATTCCTATGTGTCGAAAACTGATGTCATTCTTCTTTTCTCTAATCAATTTCATTATTTCCATCACCAGCTTCACTTCCTGGGGATTAGCAAAAGAGCTGAACAAGCCAAAGAGGAAGAAAAACAGTGTCAAAACCATTTCTGTGTTGTTAGCAATCCTTCAGATTTAGTACTTGAGCACATCTTACGAGCTAGGATTTACTGTGCCTCCTCATGCTTTATCTTTCTGAGATCTCTGGATGAAAAACGTTGCACTACACCTACACGCAACCACCAAGGTAGGACTGGCATTCATCTGTGGGGAATGTCTACAGTGAAGGGGCTCCGTTGTTGGTTCCACGTGAGTTTTAATGTCTGGGGAAGCTGTAAAGGAGGAGTGTGGATGTGTCTTATGGTGGCAGAACCATAGACTTCAGCAGGGGGCAACAAGTTAGTGGAGGGCCTGGAGAAACGATTCTAGAGTTAACAGTGTGAGCTGGCAGCTGGTGGGACACCAACACAGGCTGCTAGGGACTCAACTCTATACCGTCACAAAGTGTAAGATTCCTTTCTGATGTCCAGGTCATTAAAGAGTTTCTGATGAAGCCATACTGTTCTTCCAGTTTTGTCTTCACATTGCGTCAGTTTGCAGCTATCTCTTCAATATTGTCTTCTTCAGAACCTGCCAGCTCTCCTGAACTCCTTTTTCCTTTCGATTTTCTTCCCATGGATCTTACCTACCAGTTTTGAGTTTGTTCTTCAAGAATGATACAGAACAGTGAAGAAACCAATTTGAACACTTGAATGAAGAAAACATGAGGAGCAAGACAAAGCAGAGTTAGGCTCAAACAGACAGTGCTACGTGCGTTGTGTGTAATTTTATGTAGAAGACAGTAGAACTTTAAACAGAGTGGACTGGGATTTCTCTATTCACATTGTTTCCTAGACCAAAATAGTAGAGCCATGTGACAATCAGACACTGTCACTCCTCACAACTACTCAGTCCCAGACAGTAGCACAATCTGCAGTGGAAGAGTTAAGTGCCAGCAAACATTTTGTGGAAGAGTCTAAAAGTCTGAGTTGAGCACAGCTAGAATTAATCAGAGAGAAACACTTTGGAACTTCCCCGCCCTACTAAGTTGGAGCAACTAGAGCCATTCAAAGGTAATTATGGATGACCTTGCACAGTCATGGAAAGCCTGGGGACTAGCAGAGGGAAGGAGAAATGACCTTTACTAACATCAACACTACATTTAAAGACTTGTGAAACCCTACTTTGCACCCATAGCAAGGAAAATGGGTTCCAAACTGGATATGAAAAGAGAAGAAAAAAAACTGACTCAAAGTGTGTTGAATGACAGTCATTCCAGGTGGTAAACAAGCTGTTCACAGCATCTCTGGTTCATTGCAAGGTAACCACTGAAGATAGGAAGCCCTAAATATACTCAAACAGTCACTAACATCCAAGCCCTTTTATAAAGGCAAGATAATAGATTGTCTTCAGAGAAATGTCAAACTCACACCCTGAGTAACAACACTCTCTCATTGCTGGAGGTCAAAGTCAGGTCCGTAGTTAAGAATGGAGCTTGGCTGCATTCCATGTGTGAAAAATCATTCTGCAGTCACTCATACCAACAGATTTAGAATTTGGTGAAGAGGAGAATAAAGAACTTACTCATTATCCCGTTTCTCATGACCATCTGCTACATCAAAGACCAGATATGGCTGGAATAACCAATCTGAAGAACACCTGCTCTCTTCTGTTGCTCTGTAAATAAATATAAATAACACCATTGCAACCAGGAAGAATCCTGAGAATTGATACATCACTTATTTATGGGTTAAAAAAATGCAAGAGACTTTCAGTTTCTCTTTTATATTTCATAATTCCTTTTGTCACCAATGCATACCAAGTTCCAAAGGGGTGGCCATTTTAGTCTAGGTCAGCAAAACAAACAAGGAGTCCGGTGGCACTTTTAAAGACTAACAAATGTATTTATCGCATGAGCTTTCATGGGAGAAAATCCCACTTTGTCAGATGCTCTGACAAAGTGGGATTTTCTCCCATGAAAGCTCATGCAATAAATAAATTTTGTTATTGTATACCAAGGCATAATACTGAGCTCTTGGAGACAGAGAACTAAATCAGTTTTTGAAATAGCAATCTAGTTAATTCATGCACCACGCCCACAGCTGGAAGAAGGATATGGGAGTTCCCATGCTTGTTATGCAAACATCTGTTTTCCTCTTCTTGAAAGAAATCCTGGAGGCAAAGGAATACACTGACATGTGGGGAGATAACTCGGTACTGTTTAGTTTTCATGGGAACACCCCTTACTGACAAAGCAAACAGAATGCTACCCACCTGTCAGTCTTCAAAGTCCTGCCATAAATGTAGTTGGATGGGAAGAGGCAGATATCAGGATGCATTCTATACTGCACAGTCAGCTGCACAACTGGTAGCTTCCCTATAACATTCTGCCGCACCTGTTCCTCCAGGTGTTTGTGTAGGCGAGCCATCATAGACTGATCATAGCCATACTCTTGAGCTTTCTGCCAGAAGGAAGACATAGGATTGACTTTTGTGTGGTTAGGTGCCTCTAAACTTCAACATAGGAAATCCCATACAGGCTTAAACTTGCAGCTTTGGACACTGGTTTTCACACCTCTAACTCACCAACAAGACACAGAGTTTGAGAGCAATACAGATATTTTAGTTTTCACAGTTTGTATTTGTCAATACCTCTGCAACTTTATTTCAGAAGACTTTTACTAGCTTTAATCCGAGTTCCTCTCAAACCAGAAGCTTAATAGTTGGTGGAACGTTTGATAAAAATTGTCGCTCGTATTAATCTATCTAATTAGAAAAGTTTCCACCCTGCAGCTTCAGGCAGAAAGAAAGCTGTGTGCTGTATGAAATACATTTACTTTTTTTCCTTTCTTGGCTCATACAGATGGGAATAGAAAAATATCCTGTTCCCCAGGCTTGAGTACCCAGGCTCCAGCCTGAGCCATGTTATTATTTTTAGCAAGCTAGCGTGAGCTGCACTAGGGTGAATTTGTCTACATGAGCTGGGAGGCTCACTCCCAACTGCAGTGAAGACATACCCTAAGTGACTGGCTTGACCAATGTCACACAGGAAGTCTGGGGCTCAGTGGAGCACTGAACCTGATCACCCCAGTCCCAGGTTAGTGCCCTCACCACTGGACCATTCCTTTCCCCTTCATTTTTTATATGTTCAAATGGTCGCACCTAGCCTCAGTTACATACTTCTGTGCAGTGTGCGCTCTAGATATTACTCTCCTTTCGCTATTTCCACTCTACAACTCCATTACCAGAGGATACAAATACAGAGTCAATGCTTACCATAGATATTACTGTAGGAGGCAGTTGCTTGGGATCTCCAACAAGGATGAGTTTACTACAGCGATGAGTCAGAGGAATTAGAGTTTCCACCTCACATGACTGTCCTGCCTTTCATATCCAGAAAGAGGAATAAATGAAGTAGGAGTTGCAAGCCAAAAAGAGGAAACGTAAACGTTACATTT
This sequence comes from Pelusios castaneus, assembly GCA_007922175.1. Lineage (NCBI taxonomy): Eukaryota > Metazoa > Chordata > Testudines > Pelomedusidae > Pelusios > Pelusios castaneus. The sequence goes on from ML685804.1 coordinate 8,620,117, forward strand.
CATGTAACACTCCCAGAATAACCCAACGCAGACACAAGTTTTCTTTTAAAAAAGGAAAGATTTCTTTGCTTAAAAAAAGCTAAGGGAAGACAACCAAAACAGACGTCTCTCAACATCAAATTACATGCAAAGCAAATATTCCTTGTTCTTTATAACAGATACACCTGTCAAGCTGGCTGGTTCCCAGAACTTTTTCTTTTTTTGGCTGTGTCCACTTTCAGAGATTCCTGTCCTGTGCGTCCCCCTCACATTCTAAGAAACAGAATTTCTGCAGGTGTGTGTGATCCAGGAGGCCAGTGTGACCAGAGCAACCTGCTGTTCCCTAGCTGAAGAGCATGGCATTCCAGGGATATACACACACAGCCATGTTCCTTCCCCCAGGACTCCCAAAATCACTCACAGGCCACAGGCTCCTTTGATCCTGGTACGAGCATATGCACACACGTGCAAAGGCCTGTGCAGGCAGGCAGGGAAGAACCACCTCCCCAGTGGGCACATGTACTTCGGCTCCAGAGAGCTGAAATGCCCCGCTCAACCTCCTGCACAGGGAACAGCCACGCTCCTCTGGTCCTTACTCCGAGTCTCATGGCAGCAGCTGGATCAGGAGACCCAATGAGGGAGAGGAACTCTTACTCTATCAACATTCTGAAGAAACAAGACAGATTTCTGAACCAATCCTGTGCCCCTCATAATCCTGTGTTGCCACAGAGGGGCGAACCCCAGAGTTTGAAAACCTTCCCCATGAATAACAGATAAGTTACAGAAGTAATGAACTTTGACACTGTTCTTGCCTTCACAGATCTGAGATCCAAAAGGCAGAACGCAGACTCACATGGTTACTAGTAATAACTAGGATGAAAAAGCCCACAGGCCATTGGCCGAGCCACGGTGTGTGTAGCCTTACCATCCATCCTTCTGCCTTAAGCAGATAAGAAGATAGTTTTGGGCCTCAGAAGGAGAGCCTGTCACCAGAAACCATGAAGCAGTGTGTTGAGGAAAGACTGCAACACAAAATGTTAACTCATAATGAACATATCCCCACCCTTCCAAATATCGTGCTACATCTGTTGCCATCAATAAACTGATGCTAACCTCATCCACAATGACACAGCTGAAAGGGTCAAGTCCTTGACGGCGAAAAGCAGACTCCAGCAGAAAGCCTCCACTCGTGTTCAACGTGCAACAGATGACATGGGACTCCAAGATGATGTTAGCCTGCACTTCCTGAGGGCGCCCTCGGACCTTGCAATACAAGGGCAGGACTCTTAATATCATGTCTCCTCTAGCTAGATTTCAAATTTTCTTAATCCACTGTTTTGACTTTGTGATAAAACTTCTACCAGTTTGGCCGGTTCAAACAGCTAAACATATAGGAACACTGGGGTCAGCTCCTTTGAAGGGAAATTAGTTTGTATCAAAAGAAACGGAACATGAAGCAAATATTTTCAATCTGCTTGATTAAGGTTTTATTCTAACTCCCAAACACAACATCATCTGTGTCATTTACAGGACATTGCTGCATAGAATGTAAACTTCAGTGAAAGTGGGTTTTTTATGTCTATATGCTACACAATCGAGGCTTTACAGTTGTTGTATTAGAGTTAGTTCACCACCACCACATTCCTCGAGTTCCCAGGACAAAATAGGGCGTCAGGTACAGCCTGTATCTGTAACTGGTCCAGCATTCATAATGCTTTGGACAGTTGCCTGTAGTTTGGCTGTATTTTCTGCTTTATGTAAGAGAGCTCTGCATCAGAACATGCTTTTTACCTCCAAAAGCATATAAAATTATTTTACATAACTCCAGAAGCCAAGTAATTTCCCCAGTTTCTGTGTACTGACTTGTTTAAAAACATCTGTGTGTATTTGGCTTTTGACCAGATGTTTAGGAGCAGGAAGGTGAAGGAGAGGAGTCCTGAAGGAAAGAGTTCATCTATAAGAGCTGTTTCCCCTCCCTCCAAATATTTTGTTGCTCCTCACAATACTCAAGTGGGTAGCTTGTTTATTCTTTTAAATTCACCCTAAACTAATGATGTTATACTTTTAACACATTTCTCATCTGTTTCTTTGTAAAATCCTGTCATCAGAACATACCTGCATTTTCACTTAAGTATTCTTTAGTTACTTTTAGATCCTCCCGGCTATGTCAAAACCAAGAATCACCTCTTTGTAAGAGATGAAAAGATGATGCATCTATACAGTGAATTAAGAATGTTTTAACAAGAGCTGCACTGAAGAAAGATTCCTACCTTCTTCAGTTGAGAAGTCAGTTGTTGCCGGTCCTTTGAAAGTCTGCCAATTTCCTCATCTAACTTTTGTCTCTGGGGGAAAAAAAAAACCCAACAACCCATGAACTGCATATTTGTCTCAAGAGTAATTAAGAATACACATTTCCTAAGGTCCTTTGCTCTTCTATGCCCTCAAGGTTTTCTAAATATTTAAACTTGTTCAACTTACAGCTTCTAATATCTAAGTGCTATTTGTATACACTGAACACAGTTTCTTAGAAAAAATACATAATTGTGAGCTCTCTACCACACAAGATATTTAGATTCCTATACACAGTACATGGGCTTCTTTGTCCCCTTGAAACTAAGCAGTGTCATCACAATGATAACAAACATTGAAAACGTCAACTGATGGGAGACTTATCAATGTAACAAGCATAGTCACAAATGTATGTCTTGCCTGACTGCTTTGTATGTAGAAAAACAAGGTAGATGAGGTAATCAGCTAAATATAAGGTGCAGGAGGTTGTTTAGGGTAACGATACTTGGTATGTAGCCATTTCCAGTGTTAAAGTTAAAGAGACAATCTAAGCTTTAAAACTCACATTGAAATGATTTCATGAAAGTTTATAAGCACCAATTAAAGTTACTTAAAAAGGACTACTCCCTCTAGCTGGCAACAAAGTAAATAAAGGCCTGAACACTGCCGAAGTGTTCCATGTCTGTATATTATCTTTTCTATAACTTTGACAGAGCTTAATGACAGGGACAAGTGCCTCTGTTAGTTCTGCTAGTTCCTGGCTTATTCTAACAGAACTGGTCAACAAGTGCCAGGTGGTTGGAAGGAAGAGAGAAAAGGGTGCTTCCAATTACAGTTGAGTAAGATATATTAGGATACTATATTAGAAAGAAGAACTCCTTGGATTCAGTTCTGAGCCTCCACTGAAATGATGTATGAAAAATAATTACACAGCTAAAAAGCAAAGTTAAACTACCGTCTCTCTCTTCTCACATCTGTTCATGGCACGCTGCCGAGAGAGCATGTCCAGCTGACGATCCAGGTCTTCCTTTTCCCTGTGAATATCCCGGTCACGGCCAGGTTGTCCCACATCTACGAAAATAAAATGAGGACAAAATTAAAGGAGAAGTTGAAAATGTTACAGATCCGTTATTTTTAAACTGTGTCACTAACATCGCCGTAGAGCAGGTGATCTCAACCTTTTCGACACACCAAGCCCATTTCAAGCCCCCCAGCCCACAACTACGACTCCCCTTACCCTGCTTTGGGGCTGAGCAGGGCGGGCTCCCGTGTAGCGCTGAAAACCGTGTTTCAGCAGATTTTGTTACTTTGGTTGGACGGTTTTCAGCACTACACTGGCACTAGGGCTGGGAGCCTCCCAGGGCTGCAGAGACCCCTACAGCCTTGGGACTGGCCCCAGCCCGACCGCTGCCAGCTCCTCTTGCCCCACTTCAGCCTGGTAGCAGATCAAAGCCAGCAAGCAGCTATAGCACTCCACCTGGGAGCAGGGAGGTGAGAGGCCTATTTTTGGCAACACACCTCCCTGCTCTTTGTGACACACTTTTGTGCCGCAACACAGCGGTTGAGAATTGCTGCCTTAGATTATTAAGAACGAAAGGACTGACACACAGTCTACTTGTCTTTATTTACACTCCCTTCTGTTTATTAATCAGGCTCTTACATGTCACATCACAGTGTCTAGATTTCAAACACCACAGAAGGGTTTGTTTAAAAACAATTCTTTTTGCCAGAATCTATTTTTATTTGGGGGAAAATAGATATTGGCCTCGTTAAAGCTGGGTAAATTTTTTTAAATACAAAATTTAAGTTTTAGGCCAAATTGATGTTGACCATGACCTGCCTATTAGGCACTCAGAGAAAACCAGTTGCTTATAAAAGCACGGTGGCATAATGTAGGCTGTTCTAGAAACATCTGCCTTCACCAGGATTCTCCTTTGTGTCCAGTGGAAGTGAGCACATAACATAACCAGTCTCAAGACCCTATTCTTAGAAAGGAAACCGAAGCAGCTTTTTTGCCTATTACTTACCCATTCTGTGTTTCACTTGGCTGTCCAGGCTGAATCTCTGGACATCACTGTTTATTGACTTTTCTGGACCCAATCGCACCAGGTTTATATCGCCACAATTTCCTGCATATAAACCAGACTTTCAGATTATAGATTCAAGTCAGAAGGTAGTTATGCTAGACATTAGAACCTGAATTTACAATATTTCTAATTTAAATTGTAGTTTCTGATGAGCATCTGCAACAAGACCTGTCATAATGAAGCAGACACTACTATGGCATTAACATCGGAATCCTTGAGAGCTTTAATGAAGCCAGGTTTAAAAAGAAAAGTGCATGCAGTTCTGACAGCACTATAACTCACTGCTCCTAACACTGACCAACCAACCTCTTCCCTTACTTAGACATTGTCCATTTCACACCAGCACAATCAGAGAGAGAAAAAAAAAATCACAAAGTGAACTGACTTCAGAATATACTGCCGAAGAATTTTACACTGAACTTTTCAATGGCAACTGAAACATGTAAAAGATGGAAATTCCAATAGTTTTTATATAAGGATGGTCTTCCCCCCAAGTTCTGAGCCATACTGAGGAAGAAGTGCACTGATATTTTAACACAGAAGGGGGGAAAGGATCAATGACAGTGATTTGAAACTGCTAATTTTTCTATGTGCTTACTATTGAGGCAGTATAGTCACAGACAACCATGCACATTTTAGAGAAATAAGTGAAAGCAATCAATACTGACTGCAACATCATACTGATTATGCCCTTCCACTGGGAGAATGTATCTTACTCTTATCAGTATAGCCCTGTACTTCATGAAAAAGTGATGATATGAAGGGAGTAAATCCTCTTTAAGCAGTTTCTATTCCTCCTTCAATGGCACCCATTTTATACATGTGAATAAACTTTCATACCCAAAGGTCTGTTTCTGTTTTGGCATTTTTCTTTGAATTCCAAGATGATTTTTTTCATGAGTTCATCAACAGCAGCATTGGATGGTGCACAGACTAGGACACGGTTTCGTTTGATCTTGGCGTTCAAATTTTGAGCTGGATTCTCATTCCCAGACCTCTGCAGATTAACGAACAATAATTAAAACCATGAACAATAACCCAAACCAGCAGTTTAGTCCACATTTTGAATTTCAAAAGTTAGAAAGAACACTCCTCTCAACAGGATATGCTTCATCTGGAGGGCTGCTTTACTGGGACCTCTCTCAGGGAACCACCCAAGCCTAACAGTGAAGAGCAATGACATCTGCTTAAACTGGACAGTGAATTCTATTTAATGGAGATACATTTGGCTAACATACAGGGGGTTAACATGGGGACTAACAGGTGTGATGTTTCAAATTCCAATACTCTAACATAGAAGTCTTCAAATAAAGATTAAGATTTTTAATTTTAGTGGGATAGATGACTCAGGTTTCTTACCTTCCTAATTAATTGGCAAAGTAGTTTTATGCATTTTGTTTTTCAAGCACTTCTGGATTAACGTATTTATTTCCCAAAATGTATGCAGTGTTTCATTTCCAGAGTCACAACTATCTCCAATGAAATTCAGTACCAAACAAATCACAGTGAATGAGTTCTATTCCACAGTAGTTACTACAAGTACTTCAAGAATAATGACATTTAGTTCATGTCACCAATTACTTCATTTCATTGTTTCTCTTGGATAAGCAAAGGATATGTAACCATATTCTCCTACCTCTGTCAGAATACGGTACAGGAGTCCAACGATAGTTTTCGATTTCCCTGTCCCAGGTGGCCCATGGATCAGACAGATTCTGGGAAGCCGTGGATGCTCCTTCACCATAGCATAAGCAGTTTCAATAGCTTTCTTCTGATCTGCATTGTATTCTTTCATGTAGGAAACCTACAGGGAAAAAGAAGACTGTTCTATTAACTGAAGTTATCAGTACAAGTGTCTGGGCTTTCAGTTTGTTTCTTCTAGAGCCCTCAGTTTGGAGAGCTTATAGAGCATCCTGGCTTCTGAGACTGAGTTCTCTCTCTGCACACTTCTAACCTGAAGGCTGCTACTGAGAAGATTTTGGGTTTTCCATGCCTTCATTTGGTTTTACCTTTCTACCACCACCCCCTCAACTCTTAAGTAGAGACTTCTCCACCGTACAGCAGATAGTTGAGTGCTTCTTAATTAAAACAGATACCAATACAGTGCCATAAGCCAAAGCAAAAATGAAGCACTTGAACATATGTTCAGCCCCTTATCTAGATACACAGTTCATCAACTCCAAAAAGCTGGCCTGCAGTTTGAGATTCAAAGATGCTTTTGAATCTGACTCAGCTGCTCAATAATTACATTCAGTCGGCACCCGACTACTGGGCTGGCTTTTCTAACCATTTAGCAAAACTGGGAAAATAAGATATGAAATGCCCACAATCATCATCCCTCACCACCATTTACTACTTAGTTAAGAACTTACAGCGCTCTCAGAAGTTACATTCAAATCCCTGGGATAGAAGTCGGTGTAACTTGGATTGATGACGGATTTGGCCAGAGGACTCCTGCTTAACATTAGCAGACCCTTGAACCTTCGTTGCGTGGTCACCAGAGAGCTGATCACTACACATTTAACTTGCTGATTTATGTAGTGTGACAAATTGCCTCGAGTCTGCACGGAAAGGTGACAGGCAACCTGCTGCTCATTTTGCCCTGTTAAAAGCAACAGCATCACAGTAACTTTGAAATGGTCAATTAAATCTAGGTGGGGCAGCGAAAACCAGATGGTGCTTCATATAACACCACCTATCAGTTCTATTGTGTTCATTATCTTTATAGGTATTATTTCCCAGAGGAAGTCAAGCAACCATAAGTTTTATTCTTGTTGCATTAATGTTTCACGTTTGATGCTTACATTTCCTTTCAAATACAAATTTAACTATTCCTGAAACTCTTCACTCCCACACACGGTGCATCACAGCCTGATTCTGGGAGATGTTGAACATCTTCCAGATGACATTATTAAGACGCTCAGTACCGTCCAGGATGGGGCCCAAAGAGTAGACACAGCACTTATCCATCGTTAGTCTTGACTTGGACAGAATACGAGGACTTTAACAACTTTATGCAAAAGTGTTATACACCTATTATAGCAGACTTCTACTTCCAGGTTATCACATGCCACACTGAAGAGTCTTACAACTTGGTCCAAGAAACAATGTCTAGGTCAGCTACAGGGGAGGCACATGTGGGTTAGACTTTTTGTCTATTACTTCCCAATAGTATGGGCTATAAAAAAAGTGCATTCAACTTCTGTGGGGGGGAAAAAGTGCATAACATAACAAGAAACCTTTTCAGTCAGCTAAGGAATGGTGTTGGGTGGTTCTAAAGCAAGGCTTGACAAAATTGGCTCCCAGTTAGGTGCCAGCAGTTTTAGTTTTGGTCACCAGAGAGTGCTCCTCTGCTGCATTTCTGCAGCGGAACTAGGAGCCAGGCCACAAATCCTGGTTGCCACGGCGACCTGGCACCTGGGTTTTGTGGAGCCCTATTCAAAAGGAAGTCCTATTTTTATCAGGGTGGCAGCAACACATGACCTTGAGGAAGGGGGAAAATAAAAACAATAAACAGAGTTTCAAAAGAGATAGGGAAGCCCATACTTAATAACCACTACATAACCCACTATTGCTGAGATTTGATTCTGGGGGTCTCCATGAATTTTTTTAAAGTAGAAAGAGATGGTATCTGTAAAAGATTTTGTTAACACTTAAGATAGACCAAGAAAAATCTTGAGGCTTGCCTGAGCGTAAGACTCCCATGTTGTTTCACAGGTTCTTATCTAAGCTAATTTTACCAAGTGGAATTTTACTGAGAAGTAACCCTTAACATATTTTGAAAACGGTTATAAATGATATTTTACCAATGTACTATCTACAAGACACGAAAGGAATAAACATCTTAAAGGGCATAAATGATGACTAAGCAACAGAGGTCAAGACCGTTTGCAAGTTGCAATGGAATGAGGTATCTTGGAAATAGCCTAAGATAAAAGGCTTGTACCAAAAAAAGATGACCCACATAAGGACCAGAATGATGCATGATAAGTGTAACAATAATTGCCCTTAGAAATCAGGGACAAGTAGAGACTATCTGCAAACAGAATGGAGGCTGTCAGTGAAATACAGAGAAAGGTCTGTCACAGTTCTTGGTAACTGTTTCTTAGTGTATGTACTATATTTACTAGCTATTAATTAGTAAATCCAATCAAGCTGACTTATCTGAGAGTTGCTATTATTGAAATAACCTGGTCTTGAGATAACCCCCTCACTAAACATATAATCACAGTTTGGTTGGAGATGTTTAAGAGGGTCCTCAATTGTATATTCAAATGATTAGGCAATAGAGATTCTTACTAAGCTGGCCATTGGAGACAAGCACAGAAAAGAACAGAAATATAAACAAATAATGTTAAAAATGTACCAATAAGACTGGATTTTGAAAAATAAAACTTTGGAGGGAATAAAGACTTATGGTGTCATCAAGAAAAAAGGACTAGCACCTGTCCTAATGGATTAATACTGTAACTTCTCTCTACCACGTCTACTTACTTGTTTCACGGAGTGATGCACGAGAGAAGCGAGTCACAAAACCCACATGATACACTAGACGGCTATCCATCTCACTTTCCTCTGCAAAGGCAGTTTTTTTTTCAGGCACCACCAGAAAGATCAAGTCGTCGTCCTTTGGATGAAACTGTTTTGCCAAATCGCTTTCCCATATGTAAACTATAGGAACAATGTAAAAGTTAAAATAGGCATAGCCAACCATAGGTGGGTAACCAATGAATTAATCACTTATTGCAAGCACTTTTGAAATATGCATCTATGTTTTAAAATGGTTAAAATTATAGAAATGCAATCTTTACAGTCTATGACCCGCCCAAGACAATAAGAGGCATCTATGTAAGAAGCAGGATTATAATTCAGGAGTTCCTGGTTGCCTATCTTGAACTCAGATCAGATACATGAAACCAAAGTAAACCAAAAAGCTACTTTATTCCCCTCTGCTTTTCCAGAAAATTTGTCATCAAACAATTCTAAATGAATGAGATATGATATATTAAAATATTTAGAAAATAGTTGGTATAGTGACCAATTTTGAAGCATGAAGTCCTTGCAAGAAATACTTTTCACTGATATGGATTCTATATCTTTTTTCAAACAAACAATGGAAAAGTCTTATAAATCTGGCCATTCTGGATGTCAGATATAAACTGCTTCTCTATAATTAGAAGCAAGAATTATTCCATACCCAATCTAGATTGGCAATGAGGTACCTTTCCTTCTAGATCTCTATACCAAGTTCAACACTGTATTTGTAATAAGGCCTCAGGTCTGACTTGTAACCAGAACATGAATTTGAGCATTCTAATGTGTGCATCCCCTACACCTATTTCTTCCACTCAGTTTTAATTCGTTAATTCAATTTATTGTATTTTTACCTACTTCCCAAGAGACCTGGATGTGTTTGTGAACACTCACCTGTAAAATCCGCTTGATTCAAGTCAGCACAGAAATTCTGTAAGTACAAATGGTAACTGTTTTTTTCTTTTGTTTTCTGGTTTTCTATCCATTCCTGTGCATGCTACATGTAATAAAAATGGAAGTTACATGAAAATATTTTAGGAGGTTCTTTTTCATAAGGATAAACTACATGTTCTAAACTACGTTGTGCTAAGATGAACTGGCAGAAATGACATCAAACAGAGGATACAGTCAAAGTCAGGATATTAGGTGACCTTCAAAGTGGAACAAAATTTATATTTGTGCACATAATAAAGACACCTGAAAGGATTTTTCTTACCAGTCTGCTACAAAAACGGTTTTTCTGCTTGGTTTTCAGCCTTAGAAATGTCAGGAATGCCACGTCTTATCTGCCCTGTTTCTGCTGGAGAACTTTTTGGAAGACCTAGAGGTGGGACTCGAAAGCATTCTCAGCCTTTAACTAAAGGCACAAGGTGGGCGAGGTAATATCTTTTATTGGACCACCTTTTGTTGATGAAAGAGACAAGCCTTTGGGCTTACACAGAGCTCTTTCTTAACTGAAGGGACAGAAATCCTGACTGTAACAGAATGTTTTTCTACCAAGTGTGTCTGTTAAACTGATGAGAACAGTTTGTGCAGTCTGAACTAAGATTGTTTCCCATATTAATCAGATCTTTTTTGCAAAGTTTCCTGATGTAAGAAGCCTGACTGATCTAGTCATTCTTAAAGTGTTTCTCAAAAATGAAATAGGCAAGACCTGATTTTCCATTTAAAAAGACACTGAGGTTTTCCCTTTTATGCCTTCTATATACACTATAAAGAAAAAAGGACACAAACTCAACTTTTCCCTCTGCAGGTCACCTTTATAAAGTGCATAGAAAGAGCTTTGTTGTAGTGGATTGAAGCAGAGAGAAAATAGCAACAGTGCTCATGGGACCACATTATTTGAGCACTAAATTAATCTATAACATTTTAAGATTTTTAACCCTCTCCTTCCCAAAGAGATGTACAAATATCATTATGGGTTTTTGCTTTTTAATTAAGATCCAATAACATTTTCAGAATTTAAGATGAGAAGCACTTTTCTGCTCTTCCTAATATTTTCTGTGTTTGATAAAAACGGAAACATAAAGTGGCAACAGTTTCATAAAAGACAGATAAGTTACTTACCGTTTCAAACGCATTTAGCATCATCAAGGGGAAAAAGGTATTAAAATAGTCATTATATCCTTGAAATTTGACAGGAACAGAGACCATAATTGATTGAAGGAGGTTATGTGGAAGTCCAAACTGGCTGAAGTTGACAAACATTTCATAATTCCATTTTAGGATCTCTGTAACAAAACTACCATAATCACGCTGCTGAGTGACAAGTGTGTTTGCTTGTGGAAAGGAAGGGAGACCTCTTTCTTGTCCTGAATGAACCCTTGAGGCAGACCTGGCTGGAAAACTTGAAATATTGTTCATCTGCATGTTCTGAGGCTGAAGGACATTGCTGGAAGTTGGGGTCCTGAATATCTGTTTCTCGGCTGATACAACCTTTGGATTTCCTGTCTTGGACCCTATGGATTTTACCAAATTTGATTTGGCTTTTGATTGCAATGAATGCTTTGAAATATTTTCAAGATCCTTGGAGAGCCTGGCACTCCGTGAAGAGCTGTTTGAACCGAAAATTTTAGTAGTGGAAGGTTTTACAGACTTAGAAGGTAGTGGTACACCTGGCTTGACAAAGAGATGATCTGAGGAATCTGTGGCAGAATGCTTACTACAGTACTCCCCTGTCTTTTCCACCTTTTCCATACAATCTTTGTATTTACACTTCACAATACGTAAGGATTCATTCGGCAGTAGGGTTTCAGCAGCATCTACTTCCATGTCTGTTGACTCTTTTTCACTAGCTACGATAATATCGCCAACATTTTCCATCTGTGAACACATTTCCATATCCACGGGATCTAACTGAGTTAAAAATAAATCATCTTCATCACTGTTTTTATTTAATTTAGGCTTGCTGTCTTCCAAAGTTGTCCCCTCAAGGTAAGGTTTAGATGGGAAATCTAGGGACACAACATATTCTCTCTCTGCAGATTCATTTTTGTCATCTCCAGTTAAAGATGAAAAGAAACGTGATTCTATCTGTAACACAGGAGCTGCCATACTCTTTTCTTCTACTTTCATGTTAGATTCTGTAAAACCATGTGGAGCTATTTTAGAGATAGCTGTGGTTTGCACTTCCTCTCTCTCAGATGAGATGCTTCTTCCCACTTTTTTCCCATCATTGCTTGAGGGATAGGATACCTGCTTGACTATTCTCTCTCTCTGTTTTTCACTGGTTCCTACTGCAGGTGCTGAATCAAAAGCCACAGGTTGTTGCAGGGGAAGCTTTGGATCAGACATTTTAGTTATTTTTTTGCTTCTGCTCTCAGAGTTTCCTACTCGATTTTTCCCTCTCCCCCCTTGTTTGGGTCTCATCTGCCTTAAAAATTGACGATCTTGGCAGGATAACATTTTTCTATTATTTTTTACAACTAGATATTGTGGAGCAATTAGTTTAGTTTTTTGTTTCTGTGAAGTCTGAACTGCTCCGGCAGCTTTCCCATGGCTGCGCAATTCAGCCAGACTATCTAAGGATCGCTGGGAATACTCAAATGCTTTACGGGGGGCCTTTTTTAGACCTAGTTTTTCCACCGTTGAAGCTGGCTCAGGACACTGACGAACTTTCTTTGGAGGAACTACAGCAGGGGTTGACCTGCCAGGCTCAGTATTTTTAGAACTAGTTGGAGGAAATGTTTTGTTTTGTACAGTTTTAAGGCTCATTTTTCTGGGACTTCTAAGGGCAGTTCTTACCAACTTGGGTTTTGCTGAATTTCTGCCTGGGCTTAAAGTGCTTTTTTTACTAGTCAGCTTTGAAGATAATGTCATGCTGCATGTAGATGCTTTGAGTTCCATCAGGCCTTTGATTTTGCCATGGTCTTTAGCAACCGCACCTGGTTGAGCAAAGACTGTGTAAGACTGATCAGTTGCGTTTCCCTTGACAACAGGTTCTTGAAAAGTTGCCTCAGATTGTGTGTTTGTTTTACTAACTTTCTTATGATCAGAGAGAGAATCTACCTGCCTTTCAACAGCATCTGCTGCTTTTTCAATGACATCATCACTAATGTAATCTGTATCGTAACCCCAGTCATTCGTATGATCTAATGGTAAACTATCTGAAGCACAATCGATGGTTGATGTCAAGTTAGAGTCTTGTTCCTGAGCCACATTCACTTTCTCATCATCTAGCTGAGAATCTTGCCAGACTGAAAAGATATCATCTTCAGTTTCAAACTCAAAATACTGAGAATTATATTCCTCACATGGCAAAAAGGAGCTATGAGTCTTCAATTGCTCTGTCTTGTTCACATTATCAGAAACATAGCTAGATGTTAAAGGGTGCTTTTCTGAACACACACAGTCATCTTTGTTTTTAATTTGTTTCTTCCCCAATTTTTTTTCCTCATCAGAAGAGGAATCTGAAATAATAATTACTTCATTGTTTGGACAATCTGTATCAGAAGACGACTCATTACTTTGGCCCTTAATGGATGATCTAACAGTACCCTTTACCTTCCTTTTAATGTCACACAGATATACTGAGCGTTCATGGCTTGAATCATAAGTAGCTAAAGATAATTTATCAAGGTCTCTATCAACCTTAGAGTCTGTTAAAGGGCTAGCTCCAGATTTCTTTTTCACCAAATCACATGCAATTGCTGCATTATCTTCATTATTGCTTTTTTCCCCTGAATCACTTTCTCTTTTAAACTGTCTTGAAAAATCTACCAGTCTGTCAGTTGATTCACACTTAATCAAGAATGGATTGATCATAGGAACATTCCTGGATATCTCTGCTTTAATTTCAGATCTAGATGGAATGTTAAAATTTGCTGAAGTTTCACCTGTACGTAGTGTGCTCACTTTTTGATCTTTGTGGTCACCTCTGCTTGGACATAAAATGCCAGAATATGACTGCCCTTGACCTGGTATCTCTTTGTTAAGGTCTTTATTCAGTAGAGACTTCGGCAAAGAACTTGATCTTCCTGAAAGAGATATCTTTTTCTTTAAATCATGTCTAATTATATCAAGGGGGATATCGTCTTCTTCACTACCACTTTCACTTTCTTTCAAGCCAACCTCTAGCATGGTGCCATTTGATTCCTGCTTAATACAGAGCAGCCTGTTTTGAAAAGTACTGTTCATGCTTTTCTCCTGTTTATTTTCAGAACCATTTGAAGTATTAAAGTTAACTGAGGTTTCACTTTCATTCAGAATAGTCACTCCTTGATCTCTGCTGCCATCTTTACTTGCGCACAGATTTTCAGAGCGAGACTGTAGTTGGTCTGCTTCTGAACCTGAAGCTGTTTGCTTCATTAAATGTAGTAGTTTTGTGGTCCAATCAGTATTCTGTATCTTGGTTTTGAAATTTGTGAATTTATCATCATCCACCTTAAACTTTGAACTGTAATCAGGGGAGCCATTTCCATCCTTTCCATTTGAGTTGTGAATGTCCTCATGAGAGTTGGAAGAAGGCTGAGCAATCCAACACTCTGGCATCCTTACTTCTGTTTCGGCTCCCTCCAATATAACATGGCTTTGGAAATCAGAGACCTGAGGACTTCTGTTGAAGCACTGTTTAAGTATGGCACTCTTCTTTATTGGCTGCACTTCATAGTTGTTTCCATTATTATGGGTATCCTTGTGTATTTTTGCTGATCCAGAGCTGTCAGGATGTTCACATTCCCGCAATGACCTACTATGAGGCTCTTTCTTAATATCTGTTAAAAGGTATTTTGCAGTTTCACGTGCTTTTGTATCATTAAAAGACATTTCCCTATATTCCTCTTTCCAGATATCTCTTCTTTTAGGGGAAGGATTCCCTTGACAAAACTCATCTCTCCCAGATAAAGAAATTGGTGGACTGAGGCTATTCCTGTGTTGTGTATTCATCTGGCCTTTATCACCAGCAGTCCCCTTCTCTTGCTTTAAAGAAATGACAGGCAAACTTGTACAAATCATGCTGTTTTCCACAGGTATGGAAGTATTTGGTGATCTGTCCTTTATACTTTTTATTACTTGCTTCAAACACATTTGCAATTCCTGAGTTTCCCGGTTGCTCAGTTGCCAACCAAGAGATATGTTTCCACGCAAAAGCAGATTGAGTTTATCTAAAAACTGTTTGCAAACAGTTTGTTGCCCTAGTTGGTAGCCTTCTCGAAGTAGGCTGCGTATCAACTGCACACAAGCATGCTGTACAGAGTTAGAAGCTGGTGAAGATATTGTTGATGTAACTCTAGGACAGTTTCCAGGTGCTTTTTCAGAGCAGCGCATAAATGCATTAGTTGGAAGTTTAGCACATTTCACTACTGCTTGCACCCATTCTTGTGAGCTAACCCATAGCAAATGCAGGCATTTTTTATTTCTGTGTAGTTCCACAACTGAAACTAAGATCAGGATGAAAAATTCAGAGACTTTGTCACACAGCTGGACTCCTTCACTTAGAAAGTTTTTGATTTCTGAGCACAGATGGTGAATAACCTCTACTATATAAGCCACACCCAAATCCTTGAGGTCCATCAGGGACTGAACAAAGGGGATAAACCATAGAAATGTGCTATTATGGACACGCATATCTTGGCCAGTATCAGACTGAAGCACATTAGCCAATGTTTGCATATCTTCATACATGTTGGGGCAATAATCTGGACAAATGGCTGTCTTCCATCCCATATCCTAAAATGGAAAATGACAAATCAACTATTCAGCATGTATTTTGCACAATATCACTCATTCATTTAGACTGCTTTTATTTACCATATAGTATGTTTAGCCAAATGTTTCTTTTAGCTTGCACTCCAACAAATAATGCTTATTTACTCTTTATGGGCACTGAATTGATACAGGAGTTCTATTGCATCCTAGAAATCAATTACTAACTATTTTCTCTCTACAGACTATAAACAGAAAAAAATTAGAATTATGTTATGTATGAGTACAAAATATTCAGATCAAACATTTAATGGCGTCACTTCAATGCTTCAGTATTCCATACTCAGTACAGTAGCTGAAAAATACCCATAAGCCAACATATTAAAGGGACTCAAATAAAATCTAAGACACTCAAAGACAGGTTTAAAGTATTTTCAAGCATAAACACCTGTCTCTCAGTTTCCCTGCCAACTTTTGTTTTACCACCACACATGCCCATTTTATAAAATGTTTCTCTTTCCTCTGTTGCTATGTAAAAGACCAACACAAACTGGAAGAAAAATGATTGACTACACAGGATAAACAGTGACTGTGACTTGAGATAAACTTCTGCCCAGCGCATCAATAAACTACTAACAGAGAAAAATAATTTATTTAAACTCTGTTACATCTGAAAAAACCTACCTAAGTTTATTAAGTGTGATTTAAATTGACAGTGTCCTTTAATGACTGAATCCGAAAACTACCTGAAAAAATAAAACAAAATTTAAAAAAAAAAAATTAATTTACCTTTTTGGGCTTTTCAGTGTTGTAATTATACACAATCTGGCTGCAAGTAACCATGTCCTCCTCATAGTTTGACTCTGGTTCAAATTTAGTCCTAAAGAAAATAAATACAGGATGCTTAAAGCCATGTACAAATTATTCATGATCTATTTGAAATAAGAGTCAGTGAAAAGACTTCAGAGTTTTAGATGCCACATTACACTACCAACTGATGCAAGTGATAAAATACATGTGGGAAAATATTGATAAAGCACATTAGAATGTGTAACTTCGTTCTAGGTCTATTATTTTATGGTGCCCACGAGAATGATAGGTAGGTCTGCTGATTTTGGTTAGACATATTCCTGGAGGTTTCATCACATGACAATCTTTAATTTCTAGAACACCTATTACAGAAATACAGACAAGAGGCATTGAGACTACAGCTCTGAGCTACCAAAAATATATTTATAAAACTTCAACAACTCACCTCCTTGAACTATTCCGTATATTCTTTATTTCGTTGTTATAGCTGGCATTGTTGATAATAGTTTGAAAAGCCTGGACTGGATCAATGAGTTGACCCCACACTTTAGACCCGAGCTGATCCAAAATCACCATGAAACAGTGCAGCGCTGGCCAGAAGGGATCAGTGCTTTCATCTGAAATCAAGTTCCAGAGGGGGAGCCGTGTTAATCTATTGCAGAAAAACAGAGCCCCGTGGCACTTTTAAAGACTAACAGATTTATTTATCTCATGAGCTTTCGTGGGAGAAAATCCCACTTCGTCAGATGCTTTGAAGCGTCTGACGAAGTGGGATTTTCTCCCACGAAAGTTCATGCGATAAATGTTAGTCTTCATCTGAAAGATAACAGTCTAAGATAATGAAGAGCTAAGAGGGAAATGTTCTGCGCTTTCCTACAGCAAGCTGAATACAAAGTGAATTTAATTCTTTATTTCAGTGATTGTATTAGTTTGAAAAAAGGTGAATTACAAAGTTTTTTTAAAAAATGTTTAGGCCTAACAAATACACTTTCACCCAGAGGAAGAGGAGCGGGGAAGAATTTAAAAATTCCCCTTCATCTGCAAACTAGCCACGCTTTCCCTCTATAATCAGAAGTAACCAGGAGCACGAGGAAGTGGTGTACAAGATTGATGACAAGTTTTAAAGCTTCCCCTCAATGCGAAGCTATGTATTTCTTACCTTTTAATTCAGGTTGCTGATAATTTCAGTGGTGGGTAAGAAGTATATTGCTCAGTAGTAGTAGTTATGCCTGCAGCTGCCCAGGGAAAGAGCGTCATGTCCGAGAAGGACCTCTCTTTTTCTGCAAAGTTACTTCACAGTTCAGCTTTTCCAGCCACTGTGACCTTCTGTTGTGCTGTCTCCCCTGGCTGAAGGGGTGTCCTGGACCTGGCCGGGTTCCCCAGCTTTGCAGACAGGTGCCACAGCCACAATGACCATGTTCTTAGCCCACCCATGCTGCTACCACATTGCAGAAGGGACGGTGGCAATCCCATGCCACCCTTACACTAAATGAATTCATTTTAACAGTTTTAACTTATTTTGCTAATTTAAAATGCTCTAGGTGGATATTTTCCATGATGAAATGAAAGGTACTGCATCAATTTAAATTGTATTGGTGTCATGGAACAAATACCATTTTTGGGGAGAGGGTAGATGTACTGGTATTATATATATTGTGTGGATGCAGCTCACGTAACACAAAGATCTGCATACGCAGCCCACCCTGGTAAATGGGTCGAGAACCACTGAACCAGATGATAGATTATTCTACTTTAATTAGTAACTACTGATAAGGTATTTCCTTTTAAAGACCATCCAGTTCTGAAATATAGTTTCTTGTATGTGTGTTCTTCCTTCTTCAGGTAAGATTATACATTTTTTGTTTAATGAAAATATTGCCCTTATGAGAAGAGAAAAATTGAAGTGTTACCTTTGTAAATTAAAATAGTTACTACACAACCATGAACTTTCCATTTTCACTGAATTGTCTCACACACCACTAATCAGTATGACGTGGAAATTCAGCTTCCAGGAAAAGTAAAAACATAATCCTGGAAGAGAGACTTCTTCACTTTTAGGATGCAAAAGCCAGACTACATACCATGTGGGCAAAATGGCAGCATCTTTTCAAAGTGGAAATCACCCAGTAAGAGGGTGGTGGGTGTCACCCCTCACCTAACACTTTACATAAAGCTCCACAAAGTCCTAAGGGGAATCTTTTCCCCACTGTTCAGAGTCCCTCTGAACCTTGTTCTTCAGGGCATATCTCCCAGTATATCCAAATATTGTTCTATACCTCAGGGAGGAATGAAATGTCAAAGAATGAAAAACCCTGTTCTTGGCATTACACTACTATACCAAATATAATTTATTCAATGAAAGAAATAAGTTCTATGAGGAATGGTATCACAACCAGAACACGACTGTTCATAATCCATTTTTATCTCTATTTATCATTGCCTCGTCAGTTAAAATTAGTTACCATCTGTTTGTTTCTCCATGGTGTGAAGTATAGACTGCATGAAATCATTCTGTTTATCTGGACCCAGCAATAAGGAATCCATAGCTTGTTCTTCCAGCACTGTTAGCAACATACAGATACCTGCAATGAAAGCAATCTGTCTTTACGTTTGTGTATGAGATTTGTTTTTTTTAAATTTTGGCAAACTGAACTAGTATTGTTTTCCAAGGCTCATTGAAACGAAAGCTCTCGGAGGAAGTGATCCGCATCAGAGGAACATGAAGCGGATGAAATTAAATAAAATACTGAGTCTCCTGGATAGACACAGTTAGAATTCTTCTATTTGACAACTCCCCAAATGCATTATACACATTTCAAGAACTTTGACTGCGCTGACCTCCTAGGGCTTGAGACAAGATCCAAAGAGAACTCCCTGGAATTTCAACACTCTAACTTTGCAGAACGAATATTCCTGTGAAGAATGTGCATATATCTGTAAGTCTGGTGGTTATTGCATTGCTGGCCAAAAGTTGATTAAAAGTTAAATCATCAATGAACCCAAAATAATACCTGTAAACAGAATTCAATTCCCTGGCACTCTAACGGACAATACCAAGAATCTACTGAATGACGATGCCTCCTAACCCCTTCTGGAGATGTGAACAGGCATATTTGGTTAGGTACAGAAGCCCTGCTCCAAGACTTAGAAGAGCTTCAGATGGGAACTTTCCAACAAACCTTTGAAATGGATAAAAGACAGCCCTATGTCCTGAGAGGGAGACACTGTCTGGGGTTCAGACTGTCAGAGAAGCAACAGCTGCAGAGGTATAATTTGTTTCACCGAACTGCAAGGCTTGAGGGGTGTCTGGGTGAAGTAGAACCTACTTAAACTAGCAAGGAAAGGCTTTTTTTAAGTATGGCAATACGAGTTTAGGCTTTTTGTAACCCGTGTCTTTCTGCTTATAATGTTCCTAAGGGTAAATAAATCATACGCTGTTCTGAAAAAGCTGGTTGTTACTGCTTTTACTAGCTGATTCAATTCCTGGAGAGGATTCTGTAGCAGGAGCAAAATTCAGTTGAATTGGTTGGAGGTAATATTTTTGGGAAACAAAAGGCATTGTAACCTGAGAGTCCAGTTAGAAGTGTGATGAATCATAGGATTCAACTCAGAGAAGAGGGCAAATGTTGGGCTGCCAGTTGAAAGAAAGGCCCCGGGTGGAGGTGGGGAGGAGAGGAAAAGAGAGGAGAGATAGAGAGCACAGATATAGCTCATTACTGAATCAATACTCACCGAGCCAGTAGTTTTTGTAGTTGGTGGTATCGTATAAATGGGATGGTAGAAGAATGAGTTTCCCCTGCTCAATCATTGAAGAACTGTAAATATCAGGACTGTCAAACAGCCCCAACTCAATGACTTTAAACAAGCAAGTGAACACTTCCTGTAAGTCATAGTAATCATCCCTGTCGACTTTTCCTAAGTTTCTTGCTGTCAGGATGGCCCATCGACGAATCTAGAGATTAAAAAAATACTTAAATATTATTAAAAGGAATACAAATAGAAATCATAGAAAAAGCTGAAAGTTTGATAACCATATTCCTAGTAAAATGTGGAAAAATACATATGTACTGAAGGAAAGTTCTTGCAAATGAGAATCAAGTATTCTTCCAGCATAAATTGAAGCACTTCCCCATGCACATTACAAACTGTGTGCAATGCAATCTAAAAGCCCCCAAATGTTAAGAAGGAATACATTTAACATTAAAAACCCATTAGAGCCACAAGATAGGGGCATCTTTTATCTCTACTTGTTTGATATCATTCTTGAAATTTTGCTGATCAACTTTCAGTACAGACATGGGACCAATTAAGGAACAGCAACCATAAGTTAATGCTGTACATGAAGGATGCCTGTATATTTCTTACCTAGCCAGAATCCATCTTTTGATTCATTTGAAGGACTACAGTATATAATCAGATTATGAAACATGGTAATATTGTATCTCCTATGCATTTCTCAGGATCAATTTAAATACTGGTTTGAATGGTGGCATTTCCAATCGGCAGCCTCCCTCACATACCTATGGATCCACCATCCACACCAGCTCTCAAACTTCATCCAGGAAAATCTGGATCCACAGTTAAATTTAATATCAAACAATGTACCCAAAAGAAATTCCACTACATAGACTGAATTTAAATAATATTGTTTTTCCAAATTTTTGTGCTTTTTTAGGTTCTCAATTCAGTATGAGGCTCAATCTCCTGATCTGGTGAAATTAAAACAGTCGATAGAAATTAAATGCTTTAAACTATTAGGTGTTCCCATCGTTCACCTTGAAAAAAGCCACATTAATGCCCAAAATATTAACAATGTTGCAAATAGCCAAAATTAAACAGTAAATACTGATTAGTCTGCTGACTTTAATATGTTTTTTCACTGATTTTTTTTCTTGCATGCTCTTGAATAATGCTGAGGACAGCTGTTTTTGCAAACCAACCACTTATTATCATTGATAGGAATACTGTGTGTCCAGACCCAAAAATGATCTGTTTGTTCCACAATCCTTTTACTAATCAAGGTTACATGCGTCTATGGGTTGTTTATATGAGGAGGATACAGTAGAAATATTTGAAACTTGAAATAGTAGGCGTGTTCACTTTTGGGAAGAATAATAAGGACAGACGTACACAATCAAATCCCTGAAACAGAAGTGCCCAGTAAAAGCTTAGAGTTAATTTTTCTGTTTGTATTGTATTTTCATTGTAGGAGAAAGAACTCACCACTTCATTGGGGTGTACCAACAGTAGATAAATGCCTGGATGCTTGTCAAAGACCTGAAAGGAGAAGTTAACTTGCTCCATCTTACAAAGAGCCTCAACACAATGCTCACCTAAATAAGAGGAGACATAAATGGTAGAAATTAACCTATGTACCAACAAAACTAAGGCAAGCTAACTTATTTTAGTGCTTAAAGAAATATTACCGTTATTTTAGTAGGCCAACTAAACATTTCACTAATGCTTGTTTAAAATTAATTATTTTCTCATTCTGCAATAAGGAGTATACTGGATCCTTCTCAGTATAAGCCATGAGATACTCACTAATTTGTTCATGTAGCAGCAGGTACGGGTATTTCAGTATTTCTAGAAGAGGTACACGTAGGTTGTTCTCAAAATCTGGGCCTGTGTAATCAGACAGTTTCGTTTCCCCTTCTTCATCCACTATAAATAATTCATCATCATCTTCAATATCTGTCTTCATGAATTTCTCAAAGTGGTCAATGAGACGGGAGGTTTCCAACTCCCATAAGATCTATTCAGGGAAAAGGAAACAATAAGATAAGTCTGTACAGGCTGATGAGCTTATGGATGTTTAACATCATGTGCAACTCTCGATGAGATTCTAAAAGCTCATTACTTTGTTTTGGAAAGTTACTTTCCAGACATGATATGAAAACTTTAAAAGTTGGGCATGGAACTCTGGTAAAACAGATCATCAGCAACATTTTCAATCTGGAATTGACTGATTATAGAATCAGAGTAACTTTATGGCAGTCAGAAACTATTGGTACTTAATGGATAAAGTTATGAATAAAGTTTATAGCTTCAAAATTATTTTGAGTAGATAACTGATCCTGTGACACATTACTGTATTTAAATACGAGAACAAAGCATATTGGCTGGTGTAAAATATTGATTTTAGGGTTCAGTTAGCATTCCACCCTCAGATCAAGGAAAGCTACAAATTGACAAATAAGGCACCTACTTAGAAAATATTCAATAAATGTTAAATATAGAATTGAATATACTATTTATTAAGCTTTCAAACAAATAAGTACTATTGTCTAATTAAAATGAATCATAAAAGACAGATTTAAAATACTGAAATAATTGAAATTAGATATTCGCTAAAATACTCATTACATATACAAACTTTAAAAAACATCCAATTTATTTCAATAAGCCAGTAAGATATGGAAGATTGTAACATGTACATAATGAGAATGGAGTTTTAAAACATTTTTGTTCTTGCATAATAAAGCCTTTAAAACTTAAGTAAAAGCAAGAAAGGATGGAGGAGAAATGAGAGGTCTGGAAACAAAGAGAGGAATATATGGGGTTAGACAGCACAAAAAGAAAACCAAGGAAGTTTGGGGTTGTTTTGATTTTTTTAAACCTAATGTTCTGATGATATGAAAGAAACAAACTTCATTTTCATGGTAGCTTTCACTACCATTTTGTTTATTTTTCACTCTTTCATTTGAATTTGTACAAATTAAAAAGGGGTACCTATGCAAACTCTAGACACCTTAGTATATTACTTGAACTTACAATTAAATGGTAGCATACCCTCTTCTGTTACGATCAGCTAAACACAGTGCCCTCACAAAATTCATTTCCCACAATCAGACCTAACCACCATCAAATCCCACCCTCTGAGACAACTCAATTAAACTTTTTATTCTGTACAGCTCAGTAGGAGAAAATTACCTCCGGCAAGCGGGGCAATTCATCCCTTGCCTTGTGGTATTCACCCACACATTCCAGGCAGTAACAGAGATCATCATTGGCTGCTGCAAGATCTTCGGGGGACAAAGTCCTGGAAGCATAGCTCTTTAGGAATTGGGTGGTGGAGGAACCACCAGGCGTACACCAGCGACATGTGCTCATTCTTCAGATGCACACACAGAAAGAGGGAGAGAACTGTTAGAAATCAAAACACTGAAAATTTCACCACGATCTCTTAAGTGCTAAGGCTAGAGATTTCTGTAATGTGCAGAGGCAGTATATAATTTTTAAGTTATGACCAAAACAGTCAAATTTAATTGCCCACATTTAAGCATATAGATACATAATTATGCGCCTAATAAAAGCAGCCTCATTTTCAGAGCATCTGAACATTTACATCTTCCCATGAAATACACACACTAAAATTTAAAATTAATCATTAGAAAATAAGTATTGTATTACTCTCATAGTTCATATATTTGGATAACATTGACAGGAAAAATTTCATCTTGCATGTAGTAAAAGAACCCACAATTAACACACAAAACACTTAAGAACTTTTTCTAATATACGTTTACATCAGAACAGCTGTTTGTGAAAAATAAGAATCATTGATACAAAATTTGATTAGTTCTGCTTCACCTTCTTAAGATTCTCATAATTCAATCAAGCCCTTTCAATTTCAAGGTAACAAAATACACTTAAGATCTTTAAGTTTATACATTTTATTAGTCATCCTTGACATTCAATAAACAAAAATCACAAATCATTCCGGTAAATGTCTACCTCTACATTCAGATTAACGGAGCAGTCTAAGATGCATTTTTATCACTTCTACCAAGTTAATAACAAATAATAAAGAATAGATTTTACACAATTATTGTGCAACTACAGATGTTAAAGTTTATTAATGCTCATACTAAAGGTATAAAATGGCTATGAATCAAACATTTTCAATCTTCTTGCTTTGCATCAGTTAAGGTGACAAGCAAATTTATTACATCAATTCCTAAAAGGTACCTGCTTCATGAAAAAGGATGCATGCACTTGGTTTTGATAATTACTTAACCCACATAGGAATGGTACTGAAAGGGACAGTTCCCCAATTTGCTAGACATAGTCTTGAATTGGGCAAATATTACAGTACTTTGTGAAGCTATGACAGTGCAGGATACATGAATGAAATAAAAATTGAATCTTTAATGCCTTGAGAAAATATTTAGTAAATGATCACTTAAAATTTTGTATCAGTTTCAATTATGTTTTTTCATAAACTGCATCAGTAATACCTGTTGTATGTTGGGCGAGGAACAATTAGTTTTCATATGACCACTGGCTTTTGGAAAAGAGGCCCCGGTGAACTAGCACTCCATGAGCAATAAATATTAATGGATTTAAAATCGAGAATAAAGTCCAGATAATATCTATTGTGTTTGAGAGTCCCCTAATGAAACAACATGGTGCACTAAAAGAATCTAATAGAATTCTAATCTAATAGTGCACTAATAGAAATTATCTGGCATTTCCACAAACCCACAGTATCCTAAACATTCTAGGACCAGTCTTGGACTTAATTTTCCTGACCAAATATTTCAATAAATCATTTGGGTAATGTCTATTAATAAACATCCTTTTGCATAATACAGGCTGCAGCTGAACCAGCATGTATCCTCACTAATACCATACAACAAATCAGCATTATTTAAAATGAGCAGCCTTTTCTTAATGACTTCCCTTTCATATTCAAAAGACAAGATTGGTTCTTTCCTAACTTAATTTTAAAGTAGCCCACCTATTCTTAAAACTGGGTGAAAGATCACAAATGAGCTTGTGTATTACAGGGAGCTTAAAACTTCAACAACTTTAACACTACTATGCCTTCATTGGTGCTCCAACTGCAGTCAGCAGACCACTACTTTTCACAAAAGCATTCGCTGTTGGTCCAGACTTCAGTGTCTCCTTGCTTCCAGATACTAAACTGTATTATAATGAAATTTAAAACATTTGCCACTTTGACCTTACTTAACTATAAATAGAAAGGAAGTCTTGTCTAAGAGAATTTCTCTAATAGGATGTAGGCCTGAAAACACTGAAAAGTTTCAGGATCTGTATATTAGGCTGTGAAAACAGAGTCAAATTCTGCCACTGTATCCACACATTGAGGCATACCTACCTTGTCAAGTAGCCCTAATGAAATTAACAGGACTAAGTACAGAGTAAGTGACCACTCAGGGAGTAAGGGTGATGAAATACGGTCCTATGATATATTTGTTAAATACTTAACTTCAATAAGTTTTTAGAAAACCTAAGATTAAAGGGCCACCACCACCAAATGAAAAAAAAATCACAGCTATGGCCAAATCATGACAGACACTAATTCCGGGTCAGTCACTCACCAAATCTGGGGCCAGTTTACATCTTGTGTTGGCTATGCAACTTAAACAAGACCTTACATTTCAGTTCACTGAATTCCATTGCCAGGTTAAGTCACTGCATGGGTCTCCATAACAAAATGAAAGTGTTTTGTAACTGGGCCAAAACCCAGCACTACCGAACACTGACAAGTTCATTTCTGTAGACAGAAATGGCTTTGTTGGAATATGTTTAAACAGGGTTCTGCAACAGGGTAGATTAGCATTGCTATGTAGAGCCCTACGCAGACACACAAATGTGGATCCACATGCGCCCCAATCAACTTACCCCTGACCACCCACACAAGCTTGCTGCTTTGGGGTCCCGAATCGGTTGTTTGGAGGTCAGGACTATCAGCCAGACTCTCCAGGCAGCTGCCCAACCGCTGACTAGCAGACCACAGTTGAGCCTTAGGGAACAACTAATCGATTCGCAGTCCGCAGGAGAGCCTGCTGAAAAGCTCATTGGGGGGCAATCAGCTTTTCTGTGGGGCTCCCCTACAGGCCACCAATCAGATGTTCCGCAGGACTTCCCCGCAGGCCAGCAGGGGAACCCAACTGCTGACCGGCAGACCACAGTGGAGCTCTGCCATACAGCTGACTGGCAGCCAGCCCCTACCTCCATCTCAAAGATGGGGAAGTAGCTTCATGGACTATGAACTGCAGAAAGCTGCTTCCCCCATCTTTGAGATCCACAACCCCGCCAAAAAATTATCTGCGGCTATAAAGCGGATATCTGTGGAATTGCAGAGCTTAACCGATATGGACTTTGAGAGAATGTGAAATATGGGTGAAGAAGAAAAACTTGTTAAGATTCCCCAGACCAAAAACACCCATGCAAAGCAGTTTGTTTATCATCTTCCTGACTGTCAGGTATGTCTATTGGCTTAAAAATGAATGTTTCCCTCATTTTATACCATTCTTATGAACATTAATTAACATGCACACTGGAGAAAGTTTTAATTATCTTAAATATAAATCCATTTACCCATCTTTTTTCCAATCATTTGCATCACTGGCTTGTTAATAATACAATAGTTATGTGTCTAAACAAAGGACAACTCTCTCAACTCATCCTCTCCAATTTGCTTCTGCAATTAAATAATATGGCTTTGTTTATATCAGCAAAATATTTTCCATAGCAATATGATGACAAACATGTTGGCTGAGTAAAAAATAAAAACTATTTTCAACAGCAGGAAATGGAGACCATGACGTGTGCGTGCGTGCGTTTATTTATTTATTTTTAAATGTTCTCTCTCCCAAATTAGCTTTTGCACTAAATAATCCAAGAACTATTTTTTTCTGTAATGGTAAGGATGAAAAATAGAGCAAATAATTCAAAAAAGTATATAAATCATTAGTCACCATGTTACTTTAATTCGGTGCCATATACATTATCATAACATTCTTCACTGTATTCACATACTTTTCCTCAAAAGTACACCACCACATATTTGCAACACCTTCTACTCTGTATTTCTCTGGGATTGACAGACGAAGACAGAACAATGAAAATCATTGATATACAAAAGTGTCCCCCATTAAATGATTCTTTCCATGGTTGTAGAAAAAAACGTATGATGAATTTGAAAAATAGTATAAAATCATGCAACAAAGATAAAATTATATAATTATATCATATAATATTATAATAGTACATGTCCAAGGAGATCCAACATATCCTGACTTCTGAGAGCTAAACTACAACTTTAACACTCTCATCAAGATTTTGTTAAAAGAAATATCTACATTTCTTTTAATAATAATCTGAAACCTTTTGTGTCTAAGCACCACAAGAATGTCTTCTCCTGTGCAAGGGCACCATCAATAGAGCCCAGCCTCCTATGGATTCTTACGTCATTCACTTTGTATTGTTCAGTGAGGCAAGGGTACATCCTTGACCATTGAAAAATAAATATTAAATAATATTGTTGTTATATTAGTGCCCAAAAGCCTTAATCAGTATTGATGCCCTCTGTTAGGTACTCTACAATGTCTTCTCCTATGGCTTAGCCCCCACCACCCTGCAAAAGTGAAAATCAAAACTCAAGGCCAACTCAAACACTACACTGTCTTTAACTCTACACCTCAGATTTTAAATTGTTTCTGTTTCCAAACCGCTACACTGTTTAACGTCTACCCTCGGGGTGTTATTCATCGAGGGTTGCGGGCGGACGGTGGGTTCTTTGTCCACCGGGATAATAGCCCGGCCTTGATCTGATGGAAGGGAGGAGGCACTAACAGGTACATCAGTGGTCAGGGGGACCAAATAATAGAGGGTTAAACCGATCCAGCCGATAACCCAGACAAACATTAAGGGAACTGAATACAGTTCCCATAGGGGAACTAACAAGAGAAGGGTAAGAGAGATTAAAAATGACAGAGGGGATATCAAAAGAATTAGGAGAATTATTAAAAAACATTTATTGTTGATCATCATGAGTACAATGGACCTTAAGCACTTTTTAAGTAAATATTTAGTACACAAACTTTGACTGTTAAATGATCATAGGTTTATACTGTTGTGGTGTTATGTTGCAGCAGGTCTTAAAGACAAAAATTCAAAAATAAATGCGCATTAAAGATTTAATTGCTAAAACTATCCTTATTACACTGCTATTGCCCCTACCTTTAAAGGGGATTGCAGTCTAACCACCTGTACTCCCAGGCCGGGGTGCTAAACTGCTTGGTCCCTAACCTTATACCTAACCCCCCGTGCCCTCAGGGACCAGCGTGCTAAACTACTTTAGTCCTTACACCAGGACTCGGGGTGCTAAGACTTCAGTTACCGTTTCATGTAGCTACTTTGAACCAGCCTTCACCGAGGCCTCTTGCAGTTCTTTAATACTCACCGAACTCTTACCGACGTGTCAGTTTCGTCACCCTCGAGGAGCAGATGCTGACCTTTCTCTAATGAGCTCGGACCTACATGCCAGTCCCGTCACCTTTGAGGATCGGGTCCCGACCTTTCCCTGGCTACGGATAGAGCCCACTGACTCTACCGTGCCTTTGGCTATGGACAGAGCCCACTGGCTATCGAAGCCGAAGCTTCGGGGCATCTGGACTCAGTCCAGCCTACTATCTCCTTTTACTGTCTCTGGGGCTGGTATTTAAGGAGTTTTAGTCCCCCATGCCCCTCCTGTTTGGTCCAGAGGTTCCCACGTTTTGCAACAACTTCAGCGGTTCCCATACTCTAAATGCAGGGAGCTCTGTGCAACATAGTTTCTTAGCTTTTTGGATGCGTAGTATTCAAGGTTGCAGGTGCATGCTATGTGACGTCTGAGTTCTTGGCATTGGTTCACGTGAGTTGCTATGCTAAGGCCTTTGAAAGTTGGTTCAGGCATAAACCTATTTTTACTAACTACTACCCCTAAAACTTTATACCCCTAATAAAAATTCCCATTAACTAATCCCACTTTCTTACACTGTTAGGGTTCAATTTTAAACTATCAGAGTTATTATACGTCAAATAACCAAAACTTATGCAAGTTCAGCATTCAAAAGATTATTAGTCAAAGACTAAACAGCACAATACAGAAACAAATGAGTTAATATTTTACCAATCTGAAGAACAGGTTTTGCAGAAGTTACATCTTAACTCTGTTCAAAAGCATTAACTCACTTCTACTTATATTTATATCTCTATTTACCATAGACAGGAAATGCCCCCAAATTTCTTTACTTCCGGATGCACGTGTGCAGGGAAGCAGGCCGTGGTTCTCAACCTTTTGCAGGTTGTGACACACTGGTGGCATATCGCAACCCTACAGGATACACCAGCCCATGCCCCGCAAGCCAAATCCAGCCATCTCCCCGGTTCTCCACGGCACACTTACCACTGTGTGGAGACACAGCAACGTGTCTCAAGACAGTGGTTGAGAACCACTGGGCTAGGCAATACGAGAGATGGGGACAACGGTTTTCATGCTGCAGTTGGCTAATGAACTGCAGAAGATGGTGGCTGGGGTGGTGGGGGCAGTTTTGATACCTAGGGTGCGCTGGCCATAGGGGCAGGGCCAGAGTCTCCATGCAGAAGAGCACTGGCTGGGGAGGGGGACAGTCACCAGGCTCAGGCAGGCACAAGTGAGGGAGGAGACTGGAGAGGAGGCAGGCTCAGGAGGGCCCTGGCTTGGTGGGGAGAGGGGCAGCCTCCAGGCTCAGCAGAGCCCTGGTGGGGGCAGAGGCTGGAGGGGAGCAGGTTCCCTTGCCCAACTCAGAAGCAGAAGGCTGGGTGCGAGGGCACTGACTGATAGGGGGAACTGGGGGGG
>ML685804.1:8650489-8794190 GCA_007922175.1 Pelusios castaneus
GGGGGGGGGCAGTCTCCTCCCTCCCTCCCGGCTCCCCCTCACCTCCTCCCACCACCGGCCTCTGGGTGCTGCCCTCGGCTCTACTCCGCCGCCATGGCCCCGCCGAGCACGGAGACTCCCTCAGGCGGCCGGGCCGGGCCGCAAGCCGCGTCCCCCAGCCCCGCGTTCCCTCCACTTCCGGCCGCCGGCTGTCTCCGCCGGAAGTGAGTTTGTTTTTCCTCCAGGGCGGGGCCGGGCGCGCTCCGCTCTGAGCTGGGGGCCCCGCCCTCGCCCTGGGTGCGCGTCTTAAAGGGCCCGCGCCCGCGGGAGGGGCAGGGCAGGGCAGGCCCGAGGGCTCGGGGTCGGGCTCAGCAGCAACCTGCCAGTGTCGGGGTGAACCTAGGCCAGGCCCTGGCAATCAGTGGAAACATGGAGTGTGGGGCTGCCCCTGTGCCTCAGTTTCCCCTCTGTGGCGTCGGCCTGGGGCGGGTGGTTTTAGGGCTAGGAAAAGCTGGCTGTCTGGTTTCAGTTCCTCCTCCATAAGAGCTCAGCGTGGACACCCAGCAGGCTGTCTCCGCATGATCAGATTATGTCCCCAATGCACCAGGGATAACCGCCCTGCCCTGCCTCGCAGGCGGGGGTGAGGGGTGTGGAGAAGGCCACCTGTGCTGTTGCATGCCCGGCCATCCCCTGCTGGGATGTTGGCCACCCCCATATTGCCAACCCCAAATGTTGAGCCATCGTGAGTCCGGCTTACCGAAACCCATGAGGCTGGCATTAAACCCCTGAGATGATGTCAAACCCATAGCGGTGTTCTTTTGATTTGCCTTCTGCGCGTCGAGCCTTTCAGGGGCCCGGGGGTCACCGCTAGACGTTTCCTCCACAGCTGCGAGGGCTGGACGCTTGCTTTTTCTGTCAGCATGAACGCTGAAATCGTCACAGCCTGACTCCAGGAGCTGGGGCTTTAAGGAAAAGAATCATTATCATGAGAGTTGGCAACGCTGCATACAGGGGACAAACCCAGACATGGTTTTAGCCGGCCGCAGACAGGGAATGCCATTTTGAACAGCACACTGCTCCAACCCCACCAGTGTGACCTCCTACGGAAGAAAAAAACAGCGGGAGTGCTGTGGCACCTTAAAAACTAACAAATTTCCTCAAGCATAAGCTTTCTTGTGCTCCAGCCCGCTTGCACCTGACGAAGTGGGTTGCAGCCCATGAAAGCTTATGCCCAAAGAAATTTGTTAGGCTTTAAGGTGCCACAGGACTCTCTCTGTTTTTTGCTGTACACAGACTAACACAGCTACCCCTCTGGAAATTGTCCCCTACACATGGTGCATATGAGAGCATGCCAGTGCAGTGGGTTGGTGCATTCCCTTGTGGCGTGACCTTGCACATACAGTGTATACAAGCTCCTGCTTGCTGGGGAGGGTCACCCTATTCCCAGAAATGCTGGAATGACTGCTATCCCGGGAACATGCAAGTGACTTAGCCTAGGCAAGTAGGCAGTGTTATGCAAGGTCTTGGGGGGGGACATAGACGCTCTGGATTCCAATTTAGTGTTTGTCACCTTTCATGTAACATTTTTTTAAAGAAGAATTACAACAAAATGAAAGGAAGGAAGTGCAAAGATTAAAAATCAATTTAGCAGCAAATTAATAAGAAAATGTAGCAGCAATTGAATTAAAATAACAAGGTTGCAATACAAGAGATTCAAGATAAAGCACAAGGTCTCACACACGTGCAGCAATACAACACTAACCATGCAATACAAAACAAAATCCAGCACAGGACACAAAATATCATCCCCTTGCAGCAATATAATAATAATTATACAATACAACAAAAGATGCAGGCATCGCACTCTTACAGCCGCACATCCATTCTCTCATTTTTACTTAAGGCTGCATGTAGGCTTGGAGGGGTGAGGAACCAGCACTGCGCACCAGCCCCAGCTGGTCAATGAAGGCATCCTCCTCGCGTATCAAGTAGGGTCTCCTTTTATTGATAATCCGATCAATGAGGGCCTGAGAGAGGCCCCTTCTTTTCATCATTCCTTAGTTATCCTGATTCAGAGGAGTTTTAACTGGTCACTTCTGTTGTTGACACCCGCTTGCTTCTCCTTTTTGGGGAAAAAAAACCCAAAACAAAACTGTGCTTTAACCATTTTTACATTATATAAGCAGTTAACCGCAAACTTGTTTACAGAGAAAGACTGAAAAGAGGAAACTGCTGTGATATTTCATGATGATATTGCAAAAAGCCTCTGCAAGTGAAACTTTCCCTGCTTTGCTTGCAGAGAGAGAGAAATAGGCCTCAAGCCTTTAGCTTAAGCAAATCACTCCTGGTAGCCTCACATGATCCAGCCAGGGTATATCTGCTCCCTACACAACAAAGGGAGGGAGAATTGATAGCACCTTGGTTAGGCAGGTAACAAACATGTCACTGCCACTATCTCCTATCTAGCCTGCTTCTAGCTTCTGCCACCCTAGTAACTCAGAGCCCTTCTCCCTATCCTCTCTCATCTCTATAAGGTAGAGCAGAATCACTGTCCCCAGTATACAGATGGGGAAACTGAGGCACTTGCTTAGCTGTAGTCAGTCAGTGGCAGAGCCAGGTTGATAACATTCTCCCTGTCAGGAGGCTCCTTTGAGATTTAACGTTGATTCTGGAGCTGAGCATAATGAAATCAGAGGCCAAATCTTAAAATCTTGGCTGAAATTCATGCGATTTGAATAAAAAAATACCATTCCCCTTTCTCTTTAGTAGTGAGATGCTGAGTTAATTTTCTGGATCTGAAGAAGAGCACTGTGTAAGCTCGAAAGCTTGTCTTTCTCACCAACAAAAGTTGGTTAAATAAAAGATGTTACCTCACCTACCTAATGTTGTCAGAGGCTACCGGTGTGGTGCTCGGCTCTCTCCAATGTTGGTATCACTCGGCTGCGTGTGTGTGTTCCCTCTAAGTGCTGCCCCAGCTTCTGCAGATAGCTGACACAGCAGACCCGAAGAGAACCCCCAATGACCACAGAGTCTAGCAAGGTACGAAGGTACGTCGACCAGGTTTATTGCCACGGTGGATACAGTAGCAGTTCCCCTGGAGTGCTCTAAGACTCATCCAAGGGCACACTGTGGATACTGACCCTAGGACAATGGACTCGGCTCAGTCAGTGGCGGGACTTTCCCCTGCCCCCTAGGCCGGACCCCGAACACACCCCCGAAATACATTTTTATACACCTAGACAAACAACTTTCACAATATTTCTGACGTATTAAGGTTCGACCTCAATGTAGTTAGGTGCCGCCTATCACCTTGTTCGTGTTGGTTCTAACTATCCATCATGTTACTCCCTCGTTACCGGGATGGGTCAGCCTGTTCTTCCTTATCTATGGAATGTTCCTGGGTGTCTTGGTACCTAATTTATATAATATGCTTAGTTATGTTTATGCAACATTTATCCTCTTCTTGCCAACTTTTCATGACGTATCTCGGTTTAGCAATGTCTTGACATTACTTTGGTTCAGGTTAAAGGCCTTATACTGGGCCTGTACCTACTACACCTAATATATCTAAATCACACTGGTGTTTTTTCCCCTTGATTTTCAAGTCTGCCCCTAATTTGTATGTGATCATTTGTGAAATTATTAGCAGTTGAGAGAACTCACCACCGCTGATGACCAGGCCTTTGGGAATGGTTTATCTTGGGGTCTAATGCAACTGCAGTCACCATGGAGCATGCCTGATGCTGTGTTCTGAAGGAATAATAATAATTGTGATGCTGTCTGGTTTCGGGATGACTAATATAAATAGTGCAAAATTACAATAATTCAGATGAGATGCACCATGTCAGGTACACAGCCCTGCATTTATTTTCCTCCTATTCTGTAAGTTCTCCATCTTCAAGCATCTGACGAAGAGGGATTTTCTCCCACAAAAGCTCATGTGATAAATACATTTGTTAGTCTTTAAAAGTGCCATGGGACTCCTTGTTCATTTGGCTGAATTAGACTGACATGGCTCCCCCTTTGGAATTTATTGGACAGGCTGTAATTTGCTACATATGATTTTCTGAATGTAACAACCTGGTAAGTTATGAATAGATGTACTATATCTGTATCCCAAAACCTGTTAAGTACTACTGGGTTACACCCACCAGGCAGCCTGATATCTGCCTTGATGCCTCAGTGAGGGATATTACCCTGTACACTAAACACAGGGAGAAGAGCCAGGAAGACACCTATGTGTCATCAGGACATGTATAGAGATACACCTGTGCTTAAGGGGCTGCTTTTTCATGGCATGTACTGTGTTTGAGGCAAGCCACATGGCAAAGGGACATAAAAGGGAGCTTCAACCATCCCATTTTGTCTTCATTCCTGCTTCCTCTTTGGATCAACTGATCTACAACTGAAGCTCTGAGACGAAGGACTGAGATCCATCCAAGTATTGGATGTACACTGAACTGTACAATCCTGCAAACTCTACAGTTGAGCTAAGAATGTGATCATGGATTTTAATGTCACATATGTATCTGATTGGTTTGGCCATTTATCATTTCTCTACTCATTTGTTTCTTTCCTATTATAATAAACCTTTAATTTTCATTACTAAAGGATTGAGTGGCCATGTGGTATTTTGGGTAAGATCCAAACTTATATTGACCTGGCAATAGGGCTGACCCTTTGGGGTTAGGAGAATATTTTTGGTAAAGGAAATAGAGTTTAAAATATCTTATCTCTGTACTGCACCTAGTTGTGGACTGGGAGCCAGACTCAAATGCAGGATGGGGCTGTGTATTTTTTTGTTTTAGCTTCTTGATTACCAGGTGGGGAATCTGGAGCACAGTTTGCAACTAGTTGGGACATCTAACCAGTTTTAGCCACCAGTTTGGGAGAATCTGCTCTGTTTTGCAGCCTGCCATGACCTTGGCATTTTCAGGTGGGTAACAATAATATTGAGCTGTCATCTCTTTTATCTGCAGATTTAAAAGTGTTTTACAAAGGAGGCTAAGTAGCATTATTCCCATTATACAGATAGGGAAACAGACACAGAGCTGAAGTGACTTGGCTCCAACCTGTTCCAGTCTAGCATTCTGCTCACTGGATCACGCTGAAAGTAAAAGATGCTTCCGTGGATGACTAATGGAAGCTACACCTAGCATTAGGAGAGCTCTATTAAGTTTAACAGCCTTTCCTAGTACCTGTAATAGGCACATTTAGAGTCTTACTGATATAGGGCAGCTAGCCCCTTTTGATCTTTAGCTGCTGCTATTGTAACCCTTCCTCAACTTTGAAGTGTTACTTGGCTGCAGAATGCATCTCTTGTAACCTTGCTGTCTCAGCCTTTGATCATTTTGCATACTCAAGGTGCTTCTTCTGTAACACCGTTCAGACCATGAAAGCTCCATGAATGAATGTTAAACTGCCTATTTGTTTGAATCAGTGGAGTTCTAGGGGACTCAGAACTGGTTTTTAATGTGTTTTCTCTCATTTATAAGTGTAGCTTACTACACAAAGCTTTGTCAGTGTCGATTCTGTTATGAGACGACAGGGCTGCTCGTATATTTGGAAACTTTAGAGGGACGGAAACACTAGACATCCAGCTGTGGTATATCACTCTGCATCATGTATTAGTAATTTGTAATTAGCAATGAAGCGGAAGTTTAGGCAGCACAAAGCACAACACAAAGAAATGAAACCAGACACACATTCAATCCCCAATCATATTTAAAACTAACTAAGGATGGCCAGCCAAACCACTTTGGGTGCAGAGATTTGGTGGGGTGGAGAAGCTCAGTCAGTGGCGGGATTTTCCACTGCCCCCTAGGCCGGACCCCTAACACACCCCAGAAACACATTTTTATACACTCCAATAAAACTTTTGCAATGTTTCTAATGTATCAAGGTTCAACCCCTTAATGTAGTTAGGTGCTGCCTATTACATTGTACATGTTGGTTCCCACTATCCA
This sequence comes from Pelusios castaneus, assembly GCA_007922175.1. Classification (NCBI taxonomy): domain Eukaryota; kingdom Metazoa; phylum Chordata; order Testudines; family Pelomedusidae; genus Pelusios; species Pelusios castaneus. The sequence goes on from ML685804.1 coordinate 8,656,435, forward strand.
TTGTGTTCAGCCTGTTCTTCCTTATCTAAGGAATGTTCCAGGGCGTCTTGGTACTTGGTTTCTTATAATGTGCTTAGTTATGTTTCTGTAACATTTATCCTCTGCTTGCCAATTTTCCTAATGTACCTTGGTTTAGGAATGTTTTAACATTACTTTGGTTCAGGCTAGAGGCCTTGGACTGGGCCTGTACCTACTACACTTCCCACCCTCCTTCAGGATTTGGTTCCTTTTATTGAGGGGCTGTGCGTGCAACGTCTTTCTGGCTCCTCTGCTGGGATGCCTTTTGGGTCACATGATCAGGTCCAGGAGATCATCCTTTTCCCATAACAGGAACTACACTCACTGTCTTTGCCCCCGCTCTTCACCCTGCTCTTCCATTTCCTTAGCTTGCCTGCTTGGTCTCTTACCACACACATTCATCTGGTGTTTCGCAGCATTAACATTTTTCAAGAAAACCATCTTGAGCAGCTGCTTACACTTTGAGAAAAATATTTCCTAACAAATTATAATGTAAGCCAAACAGATCCTAAGAAATGGAGAAAACAACATATTAAGACAAACATTTCCTGTGCTCCCCAGTCTATGCAGTCTCTTGCCCTGAACATTCAGGAAGTTCACAGCTAAGGAAATGCATTTATTCCTTCCTCTGTACAGTTCTTCTGTGCTTTGCAATCACTTTCATTTTCTAAAGTATATCAGCAAGTTATTTAGCTCAGGCCACAGCTTTGAAACCTAAGTGTGCCTTTTCCTCTCCTCCTCCCTTATTTCACTAATAAAGTACTGTGTATATTAATAGGCCAGGCTTTCTGATAGGAATTCACAGCAATTTTTCTGGCCTGAAAGTTTGTGTATTATAACCTGCATGTGGATCCAAATATAAGAAGTATCTTTAAGGCAATGTGGGGGGAAAAGGTATTTCCACCCTCTTCCCTACCGGGCATGTGTTTAATATGGATTTTGATTTTTATTATCCTGCCACTGATAGCCCTATTTAGGTTCTGGGATCTCAGAGCCTTATTTCAGGGGGTTAATTCCTGGGCTCTGAAGCTGGGGCAACTTAGATGAGACACTAAAGAGAGATGTTAAGCTTCTAACTGGAAACAATCCAATCCAGTCCAATCCAACCACACACATGCAGCACAACACAAAATCCCAACACCATACAGTGCAACACAAATGTAGAAAGTAGAAATAGATAAAGGGAATATGTATTAGCAACAGTATATAGCAAGAGTAGACCCAAGCCTGAACCAATCTTCAAAAGGTCTAAAAATATAGTAGCTCACTCGGACCAAATACCAAGAACTCAGACGTCACACAAACTGCCCATATACCAACCGCAAAATGTAAACAAATGTAAACAAAGCAGAGTGCAAAGATGAGAAATGGCAGATGCTATTAAACCACAAGGGCGCGTCACATCAAAGGTGTGAAGAGCAAAACGAGGCACCCTAAAAGGTGTGAAAAGCAAGACGAGGGCACCACAAAGACAAATATAAATATACAAATAAAACCGCATGGGCGCATCACCCTAAGAGGTGTCAGACGCCAGCAAAAACACCCCAAAAGGTGTCAAAGCCAGCGAAGACACCTCAAAAAGGTGTGAGGGGCAAAAACCCTTTATAGACCATCACCTTGAGCTGAAAGGCAAGATGCGCATCTTCCAAGAGTAATCCTGAGAACACGGTTCAAAGGACGCTCTTGTATCCTGGTTCCCCTCTCCGATCAGAACCTCCAGCTCTCGGGCAGTGACGGAATTGACAAGCCGGTGAAAGTTCGGTGAGTAACGAGAAGTGCTCGTTAAGACTTCTCCTGGTAAAAATATAGGCCTCGGTGAAGGCTGGTTTGAGTAGCTACTGTAACTGTAACTGAAGCTTAGCACCCCGTGTCCTGGGAGGACAGGACATAAGTAGTTTAGCACCCCGTACCCTGGGAGTACAGGGAAACAGGTATAAGGACAGGGAATAAGTAGTTTAGCACCCCGTGCCCTGGGAGTACAGGGGAGATAGGCATAATCTTTAGATGAAGTTTTAGTGAAACTAAGAGCTCTTTGTGCATTTCTCTTAAGCCTTGTTGCAACATAATCATTGGTATAAGAAATTAATAAAAAAGCAAGTATATAATCCTATTAAAGTGCTTAAGCTAAATATTACAAACACGTGTAATCATGAATAAATATTCCCTATTAATGATTCACCTTGTCTCCTCGTTAATTCTTATCCCCTTGTTAATCCTTTTCACTTTTCCCTCCTTTTTTTCACTCCCCCTATGGGAACAGTGTTCGGGCATCTTAATACCCACCTTGATTGCCGGCTGGATCGGTTCAATCCTCTATCACTTAGTTCCCCCGACCACTGATCTAACTACAAAGGCCTCCACTCAGTCACCGGATAAGAGTCGGGCTATTATCCCGACGGCTAAAGAACCCATCGTCCGCTCACAACCCCTGATGAACAACACCCCGGGGGTGGACGTTAAACAAGGTGCCTGTGAGCAACAAGAAGTACAACAATACAATCACATATTCCAAACCCAACCACACAGCATGGCCCAAAACACACTGTATAATCCAAACGCACACCACCATTCCCGTACACACAACTCCAGTCTTGCATCCTTGCCCCACAGCACTGTCCACTGCTCCATCAGATCTTAGCTGCCTTTGTGAGTTGCAGAGTGCCCAGAGACTCCCCACATTACCCACCACAGCTGGGTGAATCACAGCTACTCAAAGTAGATGGTGACTTCACTGCTTGGAAGACCAGAATGAGCCCCAGGGAGTAAGCAAGTGTGGGCAAGAGAGGGCACAGGAATGCAAGAGACAGGCAGGGAGCTGGCTTGACCCCCTCCTTATTGGGAGATGATCACAGCCATGTTGGCCCTCCCTTCCAACTGGCTCTCAGCAGCCATGAGCCATGCTGTGATTGGTAGCACCTGCTTGGCCCCAACTGTAGAAGCCAGACTCCTGGTAGCCCGTCAATGTTTCTAACAGGACAAATCAGGTGCCCCTTTCCACCAGAGTCCCTGGTTAAAACCCAGAAACCTGGCAACCCTAATCCAAGGCACTGGGCTGGTACTAAATTACTATGAATCACAGTGGTTGACAAGTCTGGTAAACCTTGATACATCTGACATTGCAAGAGGCTTATGGGAGCAGGGCCTCATAGCATTAGATACAAAAAATTACCAAGTATGCTAAAACTGCACTTAAAAGCTGACATGAATTATGTACCCTGAACATTTAATCAAAGGCCCTGTGTGCATTTGTGCTGATCTGGAAGACCTATGGTCATGAGGAGCCAATGGCCAATTCACCTTGTGTCCACACAGACACATAAATGGTGCCCTTGAACTGAATGGACCCAGACCCACTGAGCCTTTAGGCTAGCAACAGCAGGAGCCCAGACAAATAATCAATGAGAAAGTCAATATGAGCCAACCCTCAGCCTACCCTCTCCTAAAATCAATTAAAAAAAACAAGTTATAAAATGCTAACAGGGCACATTTCAGGGACATGGGACTAAGTGCTGGGAGCTATCCCATGCCGCGTGCACCTCAACTAACACCTGAGGCCTGTAATGCTGCGAGACAGAAAAATCAGTCAGGGTAGCCAACACTCTGCTATGAGGGACTTCGGAATCAGAAGGTCTCTGGAGAGCCAGGACACCCCTGGAAAGGACCATTGAGCAAACCAAGTACTGACAAAGAAGTGGCCTGTACTAGAACTAGCTATATCTGCCAGTCACGATAGCATGTAGGGTCAATAGAGTAAGGAGGATTTATACTTGGGGAAGTCTGAAGAACCATTGTATAGTCTTTTGCTCCCTTTCTTCAAGTAAGAAACTGAACGTGGGGTTTTCACTGGCACTAATATTGTACATTTTGCCCCGCTGGAGGCTTGGGGAAGGCCTGGCTCTTCACAAGGTCATGACAAACACTCTTCCTGAAGATGAGACAGCGACCCATCCTCAGGATAAGGTCAGGGTGATGAATAGAAGTGTTTTGATCAGACCAACCAGTATGAAGTAAACGGTGGTAACTGGCCACAGCAGAGGAGCAATATGTAACTTGTATCAGCGTGTAAAAGAGGGGGTGTCTGTCTGGCTAAGAAGGGGTGGGGAGCAGAAAGGTCTGCTGTGCCTTGAGCTGGTCTATAGTCAGGGCAAACATGTATTAGTGGACCTGTAACCATTATTGCTCCGGCTCAGTACCATGTTTTGTCAGCAATAAACACGGCTGAATGCCTCTACCACTGCAATGAGTCTGCGGCCGTCCGCTGCACTGGTTACCCGGCCAGCATACAGAGAGAACACACACAGAGCTAGCGACACCACCTTGTGCAGCTGGCTGAGTGCATCCAATCAGAACAAGTCTCTCAGTTTTCCCCATGTTCAAGTTTGATCTTTGTAGGCCAGCATTAGCCAGCCTCGGTTTGTACAGTATTTCTAAACCCAGGCATTCAAAAACCGTGAGTCCGACCCCCCAAGCCCCTGACTGGCTTAAAAATGAGAGACTTTAAAAAATGATCAGTGTTTTTATTGCCTTCTGGTGTCTGAGCCTTCAGTGTTCACGTTTTACACACTGGAAACCGCTGAAAGGGGGAGAGAAGATTCTCACCTAACCTGCCCCTAGGGCTGGGAGTTTAAGCAAGACACTAAATGTTGAAACAGGCTGCAGTAATGCATGTATCCTCATTCCTGACGAGTCTTTATAGAAAAAGCAATGAACGGACTATACAAAACAAGCTTTACTTGCAGTCACAAAGACATTTACAGTCACCGTCCCAGTGTATAGAAAACTGCCATTCTTACAACAATCAAATAATAAAATTAAGACGTGTGCAATATGTCCTTTCCTTCAACATTCTTGCCGTAATATTTACTTTTACTTCAGCTTTCATAAAAACTGAAGAAAAATCACAGTAAAAAGGCACAATACACCCTTCTTTGACGTAAAAAAGATGCAAACACAGTAACCCAAGATCCAAAACCAAACAGTTTATGCACAACATATTACAGCTGTTTTAAAAACAAAATAGCTGCTAATACTACAACTCATGCTTCTGTGCATAACAATTCACAAGCATCTAAAATTGTGCAGCTCCCTCTTTTCTTTGCTGGAGAAATAATCATATCCCAGGTCCTCTAGGGCTGCCAACTTTCTAACTGCTGAACACCAAATACCCTGTCTCATTGCCAACCCCGCTCTGAAGCCCTGCCTCCCCCCCGGTCACTCCACCCCCAACCTTCCAGGACTCACCTGTCACCTCCAGAGTTGGGCTGGGAGAAGCTGATGCAGAGCAGTGTCAGTCCTCGAAGTGATGGGGCTGCTGGAGCAACTGGTCCCTATAGCGAGCAGCTGGGGGCAAATGGGGCATGGCAGGGCAGTGGTTGGCCCCTGGAACAAGAGGCAAGGGCAATCAGGGTACATGGGGCACTCCCCAGAGTGAGGAGTGGGGAAATCCAGGCACGGCAGGGGTTAGTCCCCAGAACGAGGGACTAGGGGGTGAGGGGTTGGTCCGTGAAGCAAGGCACCAAGGTGGGAAAAACTGAGGCATGGCAAGGGCCAGGGGCAAGTAAGTAGCCACTGGGGCACAGTGGGATGGGGGTGCTCCCTGGAGCAAGGGGCCAGGATGGGAAAAATCAGGACAGCAAGCAGAAGTTGGGCCCTCGTGCCAGGGAAATCAGGGCCTGGTGGGATGGGGTGAGACGTCAGTTCCCAGAGCAAGAGTCCAGCCCACTTGGCGAACAGCAGCATGGAGGACAGGATTCCCCCACATCTGGGGAGGCCAATTCCTGCACCAATCTGGCTGCTGGGGCTGGGATCTCTCAAACTGCGGCTAAGCTGAGCAGCAATTCCAAGCTCCAGCTCTTCACACCCCCCAGTGGTGAAGGCCGGTTACTGTGGCTAACTGGACTATGAGTGTGCTGACCCCACCTGCCAGATTTCCATTTTTAACATGTTTTAACATGTTAACATCCAGTTTTAACATGTGGGAACCCTAGAGACTCAGCACTAAACAGCTTTCTAAACTGAATTCATAGACGGTCTTATGTTATGCTGCAAGTCTGACTAGATGATTGCAATGGTATGGTCTGGTTTTAAAACCTATGAATAAATCATTCCAATATTAAAATGAAAGAACTGGCAAGATATCACATTCAGCATACACAAAGCAGGAGCTCAGTTTGACATTAGAACAAACAATCTTACTAATACAGTTTTCTGAACTTAACTTACACCTTTCTTATTCGGGAATGGCTTTCAACTGTCAACGTAAACAACCTGAAAGATTTGACTCACGGAAGTTAATATTTGTACTGAAAAGATGTAAAATGCACAGGCCAAGAAAAACACACACGCTGAATCTAAGAGAGCACTATGGCTCATTGATGAATCTGGATATTTTATAAACTGCTACTATTTAATTAGAGGGCCAGAAATGCTCCACAACTCAAAAATATTACTGCAATACTTCTACAAAGCCCAATGTGCGCTATGTAATAAAGATTATTAAGTGTATTTTTCTGAAAAGGGTGCTCAAGGAAAGAGTGTTTATAAACTGAACAAACAAGGAGTCCTGTAGCAGTTTTAAAGACTAACACATTTATTTATCACATGAGCTTTCGTGGGAGAAAATCCCACTTGGTTAGACACTTGAAGGTGGGGAATTTACAGATTGGGAAGAAAATAAATTTATTCTGTAAGTTCTCCATGTTCAAGCATCTGACGAAGTGGGATTTTCTCCCACAAAAGCTCATGCGATAAATAAATTTGTTAGTCTTTAAAACTTCCACAAGACTCCTTGCTTGTTGTGACTTACCAGTGTAACTGCTTTAATTAACCAAACAGCAATCAATTTTCCACAGTCTGGCTAACAGTACATTGGTTTCATGAATATTTCATTGTCTCAGGGGGAAAATGTTTAACAGACAGACTCTACACAATTATTACATTTCATATTGATTCATCTCCAGTTGTCTTCTCTAAAAACAGGTACTAACCTCTATTACCTCAACATTGGCTGCATTTTTTTAGATAAAATACTGAACCCAGCAAATTAAAAAAAATTCTCTTTACGCAGATCTAAAAAATTTATTTTTTTTTTAAAAGGCAGACTTTTAAAAAAGATCCTAATTTGACATTAGAACGCTGAAATTCTAAATTCAGTCAGACAATTTTAGCACAGAACTTACTAAATTTGTAATGAAGTATTAAGAAAAAAGTATCATGTTTTAGGTTTTTTCCATAAGTCAAATACAACATGACCTTTAACTTCCCAAAACAATCTGAAGATAAGATTTTAAAAGTCTCTAACAAAGATACTACAAAAAATAATCTATGTTTACTTCACTCATCAATACAAAATAGAAACAGGCTTGTGTGCGTCTTCGTTCTTCCCATTAGCTCATGGTCATGTGCATGTTGTTTCTGATTTAACCCCCAGTTCAGTAGAATCCATTGTTCATTTTAGGGGTGTGCAAAGAGGGAGCATTTTGTTTGATAATCAGTTTCTGTCACCGTTTTCATCATCATCATCATCAAGTACGTTGCTGGTAGCTGTAATGTGAGCCGTCACGATTCTGAAGCCTCTCCTGCCTTTTCTTTAATCTTTTCTCAAGCAATGGAAGTGTCTCATCATAAAGATAATCGATTATTTCTTTAAAAAGGAACACAAAGTTTTCTTTTAATTGCATGTAGGTCTTTTCATTAGCAAACTTCTCTCGTAAAGGTTTACAAAACTGAAATTGTTATTTTTTTGCTGGTTATATGAACAATTGGATTTATGTACTAAGCGTATATGGTGCACGTTTTGCAGACACGTTCACAGCACCTTATTGACATCAATGTTTGCAAGGTGCCCATAGGCATAAGGTCCATTTTATCTATCTCAGAACTTTAACAAAGAGAAGTGAATTGCCTAATCTTGGGGAGCAAGTCAACCAGCTGGAAACAGAGCTATGGAATCCTTACGTCTTCTGCTCTTACCGTTAGTTCGCTCTGCATAGCTTTAATGGCAGACTCAAAAAGGATGTTTATCCTTTTTAACATCAGAAGATATGTGATGGATGCTCTTTAGTGGCAGATTAGGGGACTAGAAATTCAGACTCCTGGGTCCTCTTGCTTTCTGTCAATGATTCATTTTGCAAACTTGAGGAAATCCCTTAACCACATGTTAAATGGGGACGCTACAATCCTACAAGTATTTTGTAAGGCTTAATTATTCTAAGCACTTCAAGAACCTTGGTTTAAAGATATAAAGGAAGCATTAAATACTGTACTATGAAAATGTTGCAAAAATCTCCACTTAAAGGTTTGATGTCTTAAAGGAATAATTTAATATAATCTTTTAATGGCAAAACTCAGCGCCTTACATCATTTAGAGTTTGGTATCACAGAATCAGGGCTCAGATTAGTTGCCAACACCTTTTTCTCATGCTACCTCCTTGTTCTCCAAAATCCAGGCTTTTTAAATAAATAAAATTGAGTTTCCAGCTGTTCTGTTTGCTGAGACAGCCTTGAAAACGGAAACTCAGTTCATGACGGACAGGCTCGTCTCCACTTAAAACTTAGCGTGGCACAACTCTGGCGGAACAGCTGTAAGAGTGCTCGTGTTGCTGCATGATGTCGACAGGAGAGAACTCTCCCACTGGCAAATAAAAGCCCCATAGTGAATGACAGCAGCTCTCAGTGGGAGGATATCTTCCGCTGACACAGCGCTGTACACACAAGCACTTGTGATGTCAAAACTTATCTTCCTTGGGGTTTTTTGGGGGGGTGGGGGGAGGGGGAGGAGGTTACACCTGAGTGACAAGTTTTGCCATCATAAGCGGTAGTGTAGAAAAGACCATATCGCTGATGTCTGACTGCATTTTCAGTACCCAAAACAATATCTCCGAGAGGTGTGACCTGCCCTGTTTCTCTCATACAATGGGTGCTCCCTCAGACACCCAGTGACAGAACTTTAAACTTCGATATTGTTAATGGTTTTATGACTCCCCAAAGCATGAAAGAGAGGAATGGGGAGAGAATAAATGAGGATCTGCCAAATGATAGTTCATATTGGCTCCAAGAACAAATTGATTTAGAAAAGTACCATTTCTTCTCACCTCACATCAAGAAAAGCCAAGGCCAGAGAGACCAGCCAACCTCTACAGGCACATAAACCACAATCGCCAACCCTTATGGGGGCCAATTCAAGAAGCTCAGTAAGGCATCCATGTCTCTTACAAGGCAAGCTAACTGAGCCCCTGGGCATATCTGGACTCCCTGAGAGGAAGCAAAGAACAGAGACCAGGCACGATCATATTTTGAATATCAGCTTGGAATAGCATCTCCAGTCGACAGAGCTTGTCCACGTGCACACACTTTTCAAGGAAAGTAGTGCTAAAAAAGTTTCCACTCTAGGATGGGTGAGCAATGCAGAGTGACGCTGTGAAATGCATTGGCATATTGGATGGTATTGTGTAACAAATAAAAAATATTAAACAATGATAGAATCTAACTAAGATCTATAGGGAAAAGCAGCAGACTGACACACACAATGAAACCATAAATACACTAACCGGGAAAAGTCTTTGTGTGCCAAGAAGGGACACTGGTAGCTTTCAACTTGTAAAATTTGGCTTGAACATATGCTTCAGGAACAGCTCTGAGAAGAGAAAGATTAAAAATTAGTGACCCAAAATACAGTCGGGAAGTTTCACTATTGGTGTCCATTCATGGGAATAGTACTGTTTGCTCCAATTAACCAACATCTCTGTGTTAGCCAAGTGTCCTTAAGATCCCTTTTGGTCTTTAGAGCACCAAATAAAAAAACCACCTCACCAACTTTCCAAGACACTCTTGTCCCTTTAGCATTAGTACATCAAGGCAAACACTGTATGTTATGAATGTGTACTAAAACAGTAGGAAGGGCTCATACTGGAAGGCATTTGCCCTTCAAATTAGCTCTATTGTATGATCTGGAAAATGCAATGCTTGAAATCCACAGCACTGGGTCATTTTATACACAGCATCTATTCTGTTCTAAGAAAAGACTGCAAAATTACAGCTCAATTATACTACAGTGGTGAAATTAAAATGTCCCCAATACTATTCATCACAGGCTTTCACACAGAGAACAGCAACTTAGCGTCAGAATGTAGGCAGTATCTGGATGGCTATTAAGTTGGTTGATGCTCAGATTTCAGCACTGACTCCCAAAGTTTAAGGTTCCAATCCTGCGGCAATCTCTGCAAGATCAGAACCCTATTGAATTTAATAGGACTACATGAGGCCAGATAAGCTGTCTGATAAATATTACTTGTTGTGGCCAAATACTGAAAAAAATGTTTTTACCCAATTATTCCACGAAGCTCTTCCCAGTTCACTTCATTAGCATCTTCCACCTTCATTTCATACAATCTAAGAATCAAAATAAAGAAGGACTTTATAGAGAGAGCTGAGAAAGCAACTAAATAAATTCTGCTCTATGTAACGGGGAGGAGAAACGAGTCGCTACATTTTGGCTGATAAAATTTGTGTGCAAGTGTTCTTGAAAGGTCAGTGCATAAAATTATGTTAATTCAACATTAAGCTTGCTTTATCAAAACACAATAGCATTTCCAAACATTGTTTCAGGTGCATTTAGCAAAGCTTTGGCACCGTCTGTCTATATCCGTCTGTTATCTCTTGTGTTACAGATTTAATGCATCCAGGAGCAGACACCATCTTTTTGTTCTATGTTCACTTTTCCTACACCATGTGTTCTCCAAATGTTTACTTTACTACCGTGTTCTAGTCAACCAGGATACTTTTATAACAACCCAGGATGAATAGACAACAGCTGTGGAACACTACACAAATATTCATACCTTTTAATAAGATTGATTTTGGCTTGTAAAGCTTTAGTTCCTGTATACATCTTCTGTCCTTTGGACATCTTCTCTGTTACAATTGAAATCCTTGGGAAAATAAAGACAAGAAAAGAACAGTCTCTCATCATGTTGGGGGGGGGGGGGTGAATCAGGGTCAAGGATAAAAAAAAATAAATCTATTTTTGTTCCCTGTTCAATTAGAGAGAATTGTGTGTTTTGTTAACTTGACAGGCAAATTCAGCAGCTGTCAACTGGCGTTGATGCAAGCTACACAGAGTAGCTTGTGTAACTTACGTCGACTTCCTAAAATCCCTTCTACGCGCCATCTCCACTACACTGCACCAACAGGAAAGCCATACTCATCGACACAGTGATATGCTTTTTGGGGAGATGGTTTTATTAAATTGACTTCTGGCTCGACTGAGTGGATCTTTACTGACAGCAGGAGCAAAGATGCACCGCAAGATCCTTTTACTACTCTTACAAGCTAGCTAACATGTTCTGTATGTGAAATCATTTCGATCTGAGAGGCCCACTCTAATGCAACATTAAAACCTAGGGGTTTGAATCTCATCACTTACATCAATGTAATTCCATTCACTACAATGGAATTACTCCAGATGTGCATTCGTGTAAGGGCAAACAAACATGGGTTCTAGATGTTCTGTTTCTTAAAACTTTTACTTCTCCATCATTTCACTGATAATTGTTTTCATTACTATGATGAAAGCCACCAACTGTGCCTCTGAAGTTGTGTCCTTCCTTTAAAAAGATATTTCATAATATGCAACGCACCGTACTGTCAGAGAGAATGACAGACTAGGCCCATGCAAAGAATTATGCATGTGTGTACATGAAAGTAGCCCTATTTCCAGTTAGGTACATTCTTGTGTCTGCAGAATCAGGGCCATGGTTTGCACACAGAAAATACAAGGTTTGGAACTGAAAAAGTATTAAGTCTTTGTACACCAACTGATGCAACTCGTGTCTATTATCACCAGTTGTTTAATCTAGATCAGGAAAAATGGAGGGAAAGGGAACAGGAAAGAGTTAACCCCATAAGTTTATATTAGACCCTAAACCCAAAATAAACCTTACCATTTCTGTTTACACTGTCTCCAATATCTGGTTCCCACTTTAGCTTCTACCTCAGTCCAAGACACGTTCTTGTAGAGTTTTTCAAATTCATTTGGGTTCTCTGCCTGTAACAAGGAGTCTATGTCTTCCAAATCAATGTCCTTCTGAACCGTCTCCAGCACTGCTTGAATTAGCTTTTGGACCTCCTCCTCACTCCAACCACCAGAATTAACCTCTACAATATTAAATAAAGTTATTGATTTATATAGCACCTCTCAAAATTGAGTAGAATAAAGAGACCGGGGGGGAAATGCCTCATCCTGCATCACAAGTGGATATCTGGAACTCAAGTGCTCCAGTCCCAGACTCACCACTAACGCCTTCAGTGGACTTTGGCTAACTTACCTCATCTCGGCAGCTGAAGTTTTCAAAAAGGATGCAAACAATTAGGACGTAAATCCATATTCAGGCACACAAATAAATGGCCTGAAATTTCAAAAACGCCATGCACCCCGGCAATGCTCAGTGACTTCAGGAGACATTGCTGGGTACTTGACATGTTTGAAAAGTTGGGCCATATACGCGTGCTTTCATATGAACCAGGGCTCCTAACAATAGGCATCCACTTTGGAAAACTGACCTCTGTATCAATTTCCCCGTCTGACAAATGCGGAGGGTACTTGCCTCCTCACACAGGAGTGCTGTGAGGCCCACTTATTGTTTACATAGCACATGATATTTTCAAAGAGATAATTAGGCAAACAACAACAAACTGCTATAAGCTAATGCCATCTGTTTCTTGCAGTAACAGCTGGAAAAATAGAGCAGTGATTTTTTTCTCCTCAATGTTTGCTGATGAATTCTAGCTCACCTTGAATTATAATGCAGTTTCAAACAATAGCAACCCCTGAAAGATTCTGCATGAAAATACAGGAACTGGAGTTTACGAGTGTGAAAGTGTATTTAGGTGGAGGAGGAGGGAGATTAGATCATGGCACCATGGGGGCTTCAAATCTCAATTTAAATTCTTCAGAAAACAAGTTTCACTCTTCATAAGTATTAAACTGAAAATATGACAGGAACACTCATTCAGTAGCTGGCATATACAATTATATATTTGGGCTAACTGGATATACGTTCCTATTTTTGCAATGACTGAACAGGGGAAGTGCACACTAATGTGTTTCTTAATTTTTCCACTCTCCAGATTAGAGATACCAAGAAACCCAACACACTACCACCATCCCATAAACCACACACCAAAAGCCACCACCCCTTTCTTCATTTTTTGGAAATGGCAAGCCAAAAAGGGTATATTAGCCATTTCTTCAGCTAAAGGGATGACAGCCAGTTGAATCTGTCTTGCCTATAATGTGAGAGTGCAAAAGGTATATGCAAATTACAGATATCCCCATAGCTCAGGAACACCATTATATATATTATGTAATAAGCCAGTTGATTTTTTTTTAGTTAGCTCACTCTACAGCTGACTAAAAAATAGTTCACGGGTCATTCCATGCCAGGTAGTGCTCTGTTGTGTAGCAACTTCTGACTCCAGACTAAGCAGGTGAGCAGATAAGTGGAATCCGATAAAACGATTACTAATATAGCTACAATATTTCCTTTCTTCCTCATCAGATCTGGAAGCTCTACATGAAACCTGTGGCAGGGAAGAATGCAACAGCAAGAGAAATTTGGCTCACTAAATTATATTTCTTTGCTGTGTAAAAGACTGCAGCTGGAGAGCACTGATAAGGTATTCTGCTGTCTCTGTTTTTCCTCCCAGCCTTGAACTCCAGCTGTCTAGAAACACTAAAGCAGGAACATATCCCTGCAACAAACCACGCTGCCAACTTTGCCCTCATACCTACACTGAAGACACCAACACAGGACCTAATCAAGCCACCTACTCCATCAAGGGCTCATTCACCTGCTCATCCACCAATGTGATTTATGCCATCATGTGCCGGAAATGCCCCTCTGCCTTATATATTGGACAAACAGGACAGTCTCTGCACCAAAGAATAAATGGACACATCTGACATCAGAAATTGCAACACTACAAAACCATTAGGGGAACACTGCAATCTCTCTGCTCACTCCATTGACGACTTGTTAATAGCTGTGTTGAAACAGCTTCAAAGAGAAACTGCAGAACTCGAATTTATATGCAAATTTGACTCAGTTGCCTTGGGGTTAAATGGGGACTATGGATTTTTCTCTCATTACAACAGGTGATTTGACCTCACCCTCCTCTATGTGCTGTTCCCCAGTGTTTGAATCCTAACACCTATTTTGATTTGCTGTTACAGCCTGACCTGATCCTATGTCATACACTCCCCTGCATTTAATTTCTTCCCATTCTGTAAATTTCCCATCTTCAAAGCGTCTGACGAAGTGGGATTTTCTCCCCACGAAAGCTCATGCGATAACAGAGTCCTGTGGCACTTTTAAAAACTAACAGATTTATTTGTTTTTCTACAATAGACTAACACGGCTACCCCTTTGGAATTTAGATTTGTATTGTTTTTCTCATTTCTGTGTCTGGGAAAGTACTCGCTGACCTTGTTATGCCTAGCAAGGGTGGATTGTATTTTTACCTATCAGAAGCTGTACTTGTTTCCTGCAGAATGAACTAAAGTCTATAAGAGAAGCTATTGCTACACCACTGGTTGGAGATTTCCTTAGTTCTCTCACCATGAGCACTCTCATATTCTGATTACAGTAAAGGCTTGCTGATCACACTTAAGAATTGTTTTCTGAGTCTTTCTTTGACAGCTGTTTACTGGCTTGTGAGAACTGTGGCGTTGTACATGAACATTTCGGCTGGGACAGTCAAAGGAGCCTAAAACGGTAAATGAGCCGAGTTCCAATGAAAGTCAGCAAGAGACCTTATCTACACTAGAAAAATAAGTCAATGAGAAGACACGTCGACTTTCAGCCACCGCTATAATTACAGTGGCGGCTGATGTCCACACTGCTTTCTTGGGTTAGAGTGAATCCTCACCAGGAGCACCTTCCACCAACCTACAGGGCAGCATTGATGGAGCCGAGACACCTTTCTTTCAGCTCCCTGCAGGCTCCATGTGGGCTGCCCCTGCACTCCCCGGCCCCTGCCTCTCCACTTCTATAAGAGGATGAAGTGTTGACACAAACAGCCTGGCTGTAGCTCTGCCAAAAAAAAGCCCTATACCTCTGG
The DNA here is from genome assembly GCA_007922175.1 of Pelusios castaneus. Lineage (NCBI taxonomy): Eukaryota > Metazoa > Chordata > Testudines > Pelomedusidae > Pelusios > Pelusios castaneus. The sequence goes on from ML685804.1 coordinate 8,671,570, forward strand.
TTGAGGTGGTTTTATTTTGTCGATAGGGAAGTGGGGAGGAAGGGAGGGGTTACTGTAGTGTGTACACCCACCGCCATTTTTTTGGCAAAAGCTGACTTTTGTTAACAAAAACTCTCTAGTGTAGACCAGGCCGGAGTTAGGCTCCGAGGACCAGACTCTCAAAGGTATCTATGTACCCAACGATGCAGATAAGTAAATTGTGAAAAATCCTACGTAGGCACCAATCTGCATTTTTAGGTGCCTATACACCTTTGAAAAATCTGGTCCTAACTGCTTTAGACTCCTTTGGCTTTCTGGTTTAAAACTATCTAAATCAGAAGCTCCATCAACCTAGATTTTGGTTTCACTTATTCAGTAAACAACCAAGGAGATAAAGATATAAAGAAAAAGGTGATCAATCATTCTTCATGTCCTACATTCAGTGGACAAGAAGTTAAGGGCTTAATTTGTAGCAAGAGAGATTTAGGTTAGATACTAGGCAAATCTTTCCAGGCAAGTTGTGGAATAGGCTTCCAAGGGAGGTTGTGGAATCCCCATCGCTGGAGGATTTAGAATAGGTTAAACAAACATCAGTCAGGGATGGTCCCTGCAATGGTCTCAGGATATTAGTGAGACAAGGGGAGGCGAGATAATATTTTGTAGTGGACCACTTCTGTGTGTAAGAGAGAGACACTTTCAACTTTACAAAGAGCATTTCTTCAGATCTGGGAAATGTTCTGGGATGGTCTAGATTTCATTAGTATTGTATCAGAGCAGGGGGCTGGATCTGATGACCTTTTGAGGTCCCCTCTGGTTCTACACCTTTAAGATCCTATGCACTTAAGAATGATTTGGAAAAACAAGAACCCACAGAAGAAAAGAAACAAACCAACTACACCTCCCCCAAACTGTTTAATGCACAACATCCCCAAAAAGTTGCTAAAATACTTTCTATAGTAGTAGCTTAAAATGTGAAGTTATTTTTAAATGATGCATATTATGGCTTACGGGACTTAATCTGAGAATACTTCATAGCAACCGAGAGAGCACTGCGGGACATCAATTCAGAAATTTTCTTCCAGTTGTTGCCATGTATGGCATGGTACTTCTTCAATTTTTCTTTTTCCTCTTCAGAATACCTAAGAGAGCAAGAAGTAAGCAGCTTCAATCACAGATCCAAACCACACCAGCTTGCTTTACAGCTGAGTTGTCCAACCATGGCTCATGGCCAAAGTCTGGCCCGCCATGGGCTGTTATCTGGCCCACAGAGGCGCAACAGTAGCCCCTTCCCTGCAGCCCAGCCAGTGGTGGAAGCAGGAGTCCCTTCATGCGAGCTGGCTCGCAGGGCAGCAGCCCCTCATCTCCAAGCCATGTACGAGGGGGGAGGGCTACGCTGCAGCAGCCCCTGCTCTGCAGCCCTGAGTGGGCCAGGCTGGCGCAGCAGGAGTCCCTCTCTTGGAATGGAGACAGCCCCTTCTCTTTCGCCCCAAACCAGCCAAGGAGAGGGGGTACAGCCACCCCACCTCTGCAGCCCCGAGCCTGGCTAGCAAAGATCATGCTGTTAAGCATCTTCACTGACTTTCCTCTGCTAATTTGCTCTCTGGTACAGCATCTTGATACTTATCAAAACAAAGATGGCAGCTCCTACAATTCGAGACAAGAAAAGAAAAATAGACTCTGAATGTTGAGTCTTCAAAGTGTCTTGGACCAACGATTTTTTTGTTATTGAGCACAAGGGGGGCATGTTTTGTCTGATATGTCTAGAGAAGATACTGTATTCCTTGAAAACGGCTATCAAGCAGCATTATTATATGAAACATGCTAGCGAATTTGACCGCCTGATGACTGCCAACCTGTTTGGGTAATTCCAGACAAACTTTTGCAAGCTAGCATTCCATTTGCAAGCAGTCCATCACTGCTATTGTCTTGATCTATGAACACTGAAAAAAAAAATCTCGTGGGTATTTTATTTATTTAACCATTTATAACTTTCTCTTTTCTTTTATTATTTAATGTTTAGTTCTAGTTACTAAAGGATTGGCCTGATTACTGGGCAAGATCCAAGTCTTCTACTGCCCTGGCTAAACAGCTGATCCTTGGGGATTAGAAGGACCCTATATTTAATTCAGTTGGTTCTCAGGAACTGCTCACCATAGAGTCTAGTATCTGGGTGGTGAGCCAAGGCTGGGATGCCTAAGGAGACTGCATTTTTCACTTCTTGTAGAGAGACGGAAAATTCTCTTTACTACTGGCTTACTATAATCTAATGATGAAGTAGCCACCAGTTTGGGGTCAGTCTGCCCTATTTCTCAGCAGTGTGTCCTGAATTTGGCGCTCTCAGCTGTAACCCACTGATACTACACCTCTTCCCATTCTGCCAAAAAAAAAAAACACCCAACCCCAGACTTCTTAGCCTTCCAGATATGCTGCAAAGTCCAACTTTTTGTTCAGATCTTTGTGTAGAGGTTAGATTGATGGCAGGACAGGTTGTTTCATTACTTGGGAGTTACAATATAATAATCATGGATTCATTAGGAGTGGTCAGCAGAACAATGCAAATTCATTATTGTGTTTTAATTACTGGAAAGTTCTCACATCAATGGAGAAGAAGGACCCACTTAATACAACTGTCTTAAAACCATAAATAAATTAGTGTGTGAATATCTGAGACCATTTCTGAATTCAGATGCTGACTGTTATTTTCTTACCTCCCTTTATAGTTATTTGGGTCAAACATCTTCCTTGCTCGAAAATATACCAGTTTCCATGGTCGTGCAATCCCCTCAGCTGCAAGACAGACAAATAATACAGTTTTAAAATGTACTTCACAGAGAAAAGGCTACTGAGGAAAGTAACATAACATAGTATTAAAAAAAAGTTATTAGTGTGAACACACATTCTATGGTGCTGAAGAAAATGGAAGGGGAAAAAAAGCGGTAGGGACCAACTTGAATTGCATCTCCTGAAGAGTTTTGTCAAACAGTACAACACAAAAACCATGTAGCATGAAAAGTCATTTAGAAAAGCATTAAGTAAAGACACCAACGAACAAGTATGTTATTTGAAGCATCCACTTTTTGAAGAGAAAAAGTGGTTTTATCCTGTTTTCTGGAACACATAAAAGACGGGCTTAGCAAGTAATTTGGGAAATCACCTATTGCGCTGTATATAAAAGATGAATAGTTAATTTTCAAAGATGTGAACAAAGCAAAGGAATTTTATACACAAACATTTAGGCCAATTCCTTTTGTTTTAGGCCAATACTACACATGGAATTTTCCATCTTATCATACGCACTGAGAACAATAGTTAAGATTTTTAAAGCAGCCCAAGGGATTTAGACGCATATCTACCATTAATAAGCCTTCTAGATTCTTTTGAAAATTTCAGCCAGTTAGTTAGTTTGCCCAGCCAAAAAGAAATGGCACAAATTGCACCTTTGATCATAACGGCCTTAAAAATGAATTAACCTTACTAGGTGGGATGAAGTTGAATCCTCATCTCCAACCCCACCATAAATCAAGACACAGGTATTCACAACTGCATTAAATATAGCTGGTAAAATATCTGTTACCTCAGAATTGTGTATGTTTCATCTGAATCAGATCATTTTACAAGACAGGCAAATGATGCCACAACATACTGGAGCGCAGGAGCCATCTACCTAAAGTGGGACAATAATACTCACCAATCTTCATACCGAAAGCGTATTTTACTTTCAATTTGCTGATGGTTTCCTTCTCCTCTGGGTACCGGTAGGTAAATAATAGTTTCTCTGCATTCTCTATTCCCGTAAGTGATAAGAAGTCTTCAACATTCTTCCGTATCTGATTATTTTCCTTCTCAGAAAATCTGCCAAACTTGATAGGCCTACCTAGAATACACAATAAGTTATCTTTAGAAAAGCAAAACTCAATCAACTCCCCATTTACATCACATCTTGAAAAAACAAGTTTACAGCAAATTTTAGCAATTAAATAAGATAGCAATTCATAGAGAATTGGAGCAATGAGGGATGCTCTAGATGCATCCTTTTAATTATAATTTTGGTGTTAAGGTAATGTGCACAACAAAGATTGAAATAAGAGAAACATGGAACTGGGGAATAAACATATGACAAAGGTGTGCACAGGCAGAATGCAACAATGATTTTCAACTGAATCCAATACAGAACAAGGAAACAAGATTCAGACAGTAAATGTTTTACATTCTAAAGAAATATTCTCGCTGGCATTAGGGTTTTTTTTTATTTTTTTGCTTCTCTCTCAAATAATTTAAACCCCCTGCTATTCTACTGGAATTGGAACCTGTGACTGAGTCTCATGCATTTCAATTTCCAGAAGCCAGATAATTTGGGCATGAAAGACACTATATAAAATGAATTTTCTATTCTCCTCTATCAAATTACTTTCAGTCCCCCATTCAGTACAATGTTTCTCCTGGGAGCTCACCTTGTTCTTTAAACCTTTTAAACCTGTTCAGGTCCCTCCCAACCATCTTTAGGACTGATTTTTCTGACATGCTCCACACTTGAGGAATAAACTCCTCCAGTTCCTGTCTAGCAGTCTCCAAATCCATTGATGAACACGTGGCGATTTCATAGTTCTCTTCATTATCCGCCAGAGATTTTTCAAATTCTGCAAATTCAAGCCAATCAGCCTCGTCTTCATCATTTTTGGTTGTTTTAGGTTCTGGTAACCTGGTAAAGGGAACAATTATATTGCTCAATGATGCAGATGATTATCAGCCTCCGTATGATTTTTCAAGCAAAGTGCAAAGTCTGGTCTACATCAGTGTGTTTTGAAGGAGAGGGAAAAAAAAGGCAGCTTTTTCTGACAAAAGACCATGGATGTACACACAATCATCCTCCCCAACTGACAAAAGTGCCTTTTTAAAAAAAAACAAACCACAAAATAAAACGCTTTTGACAACAGGTATAGAGCGTTTGTCAGCATGGTTAGGGCAACGCCATGTCAATTTTTCAGCCATGTAATTGAGAAAGCTGTCCCAGTGGGGACCAGGTAGAGAAACTCCCTGTCTTCTCGCTCCAGATTCCAGCTGAGAGTAGAGACCAGGAGCCCCAGCTTCTTGCCCTGCACCCAGTCATGACTCGGAACCAGCCACCCCAGCTTCCAGAAGAGCAGACTTCTCACCCTGACTCTCCGTTGGGGCCAGAAGTCCGGAAGCTCCTCCAATGGCTCCTGCTGGGGCAGCCTTGTCAATTACACGGCTGAACCAGGAAATTGAGATGCCTGCCAGTTCCCATTGAGAGCAAGGAATGGAAAAAGCCACACAGCTTCACCTGGCTCCAGGCAGGGAAAAGGGAAGAGAGAAGTCCACACATGGCTTTCTCTGGGAACCACAGGGAGCCTAGGAACCTGTGTGTACCCAGTAGGGAGCTGAGAGATGGGGCTCTCAGCACAATACGTTACCCTTAGGTCAGTGGAAGTGCTCCTGGTGAGGATACACTTAAGTGAGCAAGGAGTGCAGTGTAGGGATATGTTGACTTTTTTTTTTTTTTTTTAGTGTAGACAAGGCCTAAGGAACTATATTTTGAGCCTCATCCCAACCTTACAAGGTAGCTGTAGTTTGAATAAAGAATTCTGATAACAATCTTGATAAATGGTTTGTTACGGTCATCAGAATCGCCAACAAACTACTGTAGCTTATATCACAGACATTTTGAAGGATACTGCTGAGTGATGCTATTGACTTAAAACAGTTCCTTTTCTCTCTGTTACTAATACCTTGGATTATTTTATAGGGAAAGAATTTTTAGAACATACTTGGAATGCAGACGCTCAGATAACATAGTGATGCAGGCAGTAGAAATGAGAGAGAAAATTCAAGCCTTACTTTCTCTTAGCTTTTGAGGTTGCTTGTTTAGCGTGTGATCGACCTCCCTTTCCAATCTTTCCAACTCGCGCCATGGTTTCTTTAGAACAGCCATTATTACCCTCTGAAGTAACCTTGGAAACATCAGCAGCCACACACAAAGGATTTTTATCAAACACTAAAGAATCCTTTGTCATATCAGTCTTGTCTGTTTTGGAGGAATCTCCGTTTTCATGGGGAGGTTTGGGCACTACTGAGGTGCTCCTTTTAGTAGGTGAACCCGACACAAGAGCCTCATCTTTCCTCTTTTGAGTGGAAGTAGAATTTTGTTCTGAATATGACGAAGCTGACAGTGCAAAGGTTTCATCTGTGGATTCTTGTGTCTCACAGGGACTGGTCTGTTTTCTCTTTTTATGGCTTCTGCAGACATTTCCAAATGCATACAAGCCAGGCAGTTCATTTACTTCATTCTGCTCTTCTAACAAATTGTTTTTTCTTTTCTTCTTTTTCCTACGATGTATATTTACATAATCATCACTCTCTAAAGCAGTGTCCATCTCTTGATGGTTATCAGCATTATCTTGGTTCACATGGATACAAAGAACATTATCTTGCCTCGGCTCATTGTCATGGTGTTTTTGTTTCTTTTTTTTCTTTTTCTTTTTGGAAGCATCTATTACAATTTCATCATTAATTTCACTGTTCACACCAATACTAGAATCATCAGGCCAGGAGTCTTGTTTCTCTGGCTCGGCTTTCTTTTTTTTCAATTTCTTTGTATTAACATCAATGTCCTGGGAAGCTTCAAAGAGCAAAGGAGAATGAGGGCAAACTTCAACACTCTGCACACATTTCTTTTCGTTGCTTTCAAGGCTCTCACTATGTTTTCTGTGTTTCTTCTTCATCCTTAGAGAGTCCAGGATATGAAAATAAATTGTACTTGCTTCTTATGTCTGCTTCGTTTTCCTTTAATAAAAGAAAAGAAGATTTACTCAAGTCTTGTAATTTACATAAGTAAATTTCATGGAAGTAAATAACAGCAACACCATTAAATAGAATTATATGGAGAAAAACAAGGATATTTAAAATTATCACTGGCACGACTTCAGAGTCATTTTACCAAAAGAACCAAAACATTTTGGCTGTTCGGCTTTCAAGTGCAATTTTACTTTGAAAAGTGATTAGGTGTAAATTGATCAAATAGAAGTTATTACTTTACCCACTTTGTCTCTCTAGGTAAAAGTAGCACATTCTTATTCAACAGATGTGCTCCCAGCTTGCATTCATTTCAAGTTACATCTCCTTACTATAGTGACAAAAATAATTTCTTTTTATTGATTATTACCATCAGCCCTAACTTGCCTAAGACCAACAGAATTATAGAAAAGAGCAGAATTCTATCCTGGCTCAAGTATCATTAGAAGAAGTGTCAGCTAAATCAGAAATGCAAACCAAATTCTGCCCTTAGTCACACATGATTTCTTTAGTCTGGATTTGGAAGAATGATGGAATTTAGCTTACACACGCTAGCTAAACTTGACAATTTTAATCAGTGAAGACAAACAAAAAAAAAATCACACACATCAAAGGCAGATTTTGGATTACCAAATTTCCATTGCTGGTAATGATGTGCGCACATGCATGTATATACCACAAAACCTGCATGGATAAAAATTGATGAAAATTGGATTTCTTTATTTTGTTGTTTAAATTATAACAAGTTTTTCTTTTTAAAATTAAAATGGTTTAAATGAAATCTGAATCCAATACAAACTATGTTAAGGCCTAAACTTCTTGTTTTGAGAAATTTATTTATCTCAAACATTTAAGCTTGTTTATTTAATAATTTTATATGCCACTGTTCAATTAAAATCCTCTTACTATCCTAATGCAACTTGACACAAATCATGAACAAAAAGTTAATTATGTAGTAAATAAGCAATATATCATTCACCATTTTCTAGCATTCTAAATATGTATAATCAATAAGAATCTGAAAATATTTTAGCTACCTAATTGCTTAAATAAATGTATGTAGTTAAAGTGTACTTTCCTAAGTATCAAAAATATGCAACAAATCTAACATGAAGTCTCTATTTAGCTGTAAATCAATGTTTTAATGGTCATATCATCCATTGAGAATGTACTTTAGTTATTTTTTAAAGAAAGTACAAATGGAAAAGTTGATTCAAATTAATTATTCAAATCAAGGGTTTCCATTTGGTGAGTTAAATCATCTTGACTGAAATAAATCCACTCTAAACAAAAAGCACTACAAATTGATATTCATACCTGAGGTTGAGTCAGCAGCACTGGCAGTTAGAAAAATCAACTTTTCACTTATAATATGACCAATTTCATATGAAAGTTAAATATCAAAACCCATGTTATAGTTTTAAATGTCACTTTTAATTAGAGACAACTGCATTTCAAACTGGAATAACCACATATCTTAGAGGCATCAAACCTATGCTGAAGATAGGACCAAATCATGAAGTATGGGCTTTCCTATTACTAATGGCATTAACCAGGGCTGTGCAATCAATTGCTCTAGATTAATCTCTTCTGTGCAGCAATGCTTGATGATGCTGTAAAATATCTGAATGCCCGTATCAAGCTACATTTCCAATCTCTTGAAAACTACTTAATTGGAAGTGGCTGTGATCTTCCACAAAGGTCTTTGAGGCAATTGCTCATGAACTGCTGTAAGCTGGTGACTAGAGTCTAGAGAGGAACGTTCTCTAGTCTAGAAGATATAAAATGATTACAGACAGATCTGCACAGTCTGCAGAAAGGTCTAGATGACAGTCTTAAAAAGAGAGGTCATGATCAACCTACATAAGGGAAATGGCACAAAACTAAAGCAACACAGAGCTGGATGCTGGTACAGATTTCTGCTAACTTGGTAGAATATTGTGAAATGATGTTATCATAGAAAAGGAGCTGAGAAATCATAACAACAAACCCAGTTCATCATTTGGCAGACTATCAGGCAGCAACATGATACTAAGCTTCAAACCAAGTTAAAAGTCTATAAAGCAGGCGTGCTGTCCAACTTGCTGTATGGATGGGAGACCCGCACATCTACAGGCAACGCTGTAAGATTCTAGTTAAGTTCCATTTACTAGGTCTGCATGTGAATCAAATGGAAAAATAAAGTTACAATAATGAAGTTCCTGAGTATCACTACCGAGTTATTGAAGCTATCCTTATCGCCACCACAGTTAAGCTGAACTGACCATGCCTGGTGAACAGGTGACACCAGAATGTCAAACTAGTCGCTACATGGCTAATGTAAGATGGCAACTGCATGAAGCAGCCAGAAGAGACAATTCAAGGACACACATGCATAACTTGAAAAAGTCCAATACTGAAGCTGACAGCGGGGAATCATCAGCAAAAAATCCAGGTTGGCAGACAGTAGTCAACAGTGGAACTACCCAGTTCAAGATTAAACACCATATATATTTTGAAGCAGACAGACTCAGCAACCCAAGACTGTAGTTCCTTTCTTGGCATCAAGATACCTAAGCATTTTGAGTGGAAAGAACGGCTACTTTGCATAGGTCTTTTCACCTATAGCCGCACTCGCAAAAATACAACACCACTGTCAGCATCATCTTCAATCACGAAGGACAACAACAGCTAGGATGAAGCTACGAAGTTAATCCACAGTGGACTTCCTATCAATACCAACAGAACATCATACAAAGATCAAGTCTAAAACATGACCCTTACATCAGGGCTCAACAAATTTTCTTTGAAGCTACCAGCCAGCCCCCAAATGAAGGAGTCATATGAATTCTGGGGAAAGGACTCAGGGGCAGCCCCCTCTGCAGCATGGTCTGCTTCTCGTGGCTCCTGACATAGAATCTTAGGGCTGGAAGGGACCTCATGAGGTCATCTAGCCCAACCCCCTGCTAAAAGCAGGGCCACTCCCACTAAATCATCCCAGCCAGGGTATTGTCTAACCGGGCCTTAAATATCTCCAAAGATGGAGATTCCACCACCTCCCTAGGTAACCCATTCCAATGCTTCACCACCCTCCTAGTGAGAAACCTTTTCCTAATATCCAACCTCGACCTCCCCAGCCACAACTTGAAACCATTACTCCTTGTTCTGTCCTCTGTTCCCATGTCATGGGAAAGGGGGCTGCTTCTGAGTCAGGGGCTGGGAGTGGACTCAGGAGCACCCCCTTTCCCTCTGCATGTCAGAAGCAGCTGGGAGCTGACTGCTGAAGCAACAGAGTGAGCTCCCAGGCGCTCCTGACATGCCGAGGGAAATGGGGCTGCTCTCGAGTCTGCTCCCCACTGCCGATATGCTGGTGGAGGAGATCATACCTTTTATTGGACCAATGGCTGCTGCTGAGGGACCAGCTTTCAAGCCCCACAGAGCTCTTTTGACCATTTATAGCTGCAGCCACATTACAGGAAGAAATCAAGCATGCTGCCACGAATCATTGACGCTCTGCAGTCTGTCAGCAAGGAGACTGATGAGCCACTAAGACTTTCTGTCATCGCACTATCTGACAGACACCCCCACATTCATTTCACGTTGGGACCCTGTAAATCCCCAGGTCACTAGTAGCTGCAACGAGAACAGAGACCAGGCCAGGCCAGGCCCCCCAGGCCACGCCCCCCACCCCCGAACCTGCCCAGGCCAGGCCGCGCCCCCCACCCCCGAACCTGCCCAGGCCAGGCCGCGCCCCCCATCCCCGTACCTGCCCAGGCCAGGCCGCGCCCACCTGTCCGGCTCAGCGCTCGGGAGGACACACTCCCAGGCAAACCGGCTCCCGTCAGAACGCTCACGCTCCCCGCTGCCGGAAGTGCCCGTTACCATCGCACTTCCCCCAAGCGACCAGACCGGAAGTGCCCTTCCCGGGTTCCGCTGCCCCCGACCGGAAATGCCCCCTGCCGGACCTCAGGAGGAACGGACCCGAGGCGGGCCCCTCCCTTTCGCTTCCCCTGAGCTGTTTCCGTTCGGGGGGCGGGGCGGGGCGGAACGGGGGAGGGGCTTCCCCCCAGCGCTTGGTTACTCCCGTTACAGCCTTTTAGCGTCCTTTGTTGGCATGACAACGGACTGCTCCATCCCTTGCGGGAGGTTTGTGCCCCCTCCCATCAGGTCTCTGCTGGTCCCAGAGAGCTGTAGTCGAAGTGGGGTGGGTCCCAAGGCCTGAGGTCTCTCGTTTTCTCCTCCCCCTGCGCCCGAGAGGCTGCCCGAGCCCCAGATCGAGAGTTTATTTCCTCCTCCCCATACTGTCCCCCCCCGCCCGCATGGTGCGGTCCAGAAGGCTGTGAGCCAGCTGCTCCGCGTTCCGGGGCGCAGAGAATCCACGGCCATGGCGGCGGCCACTAGCGGCCGCAAGGAGCTCCCCCGGCGCCGTAGCACCAGCCAGATCTGCCCCCCGCCCCGGCGGCCCATGACCCTGGCCGAAGTGCAGCCGGGCAGCGAAAACGAGCGGCTGGGGGTGGCCCGAGACAGCATGGTGCAGAACCCGCTCATAGCCAAGGTATGGGGCACCCCCAGGAGAGATCCCCATAGGCACCCCTGGGCACAGGGAATCCCCCCACCGCAAATACCCACCGCCCTGGCAGAACGGTGCAAAACCCACTTATAGCCAAGGTGTGGAGCACTCCTGGGAGAGATTCCCCACAGGCATCCCTGGGCAAAGGGAGAACCCCTTGTCCCAAATATCCACTTTCCCCAGCAGCATGGTGCAGAACCCGCTCCTAGCCAAGCTGAGGGCACCCTCTAGGAAAGATCCCTCCAAGGGAACCCCCCCCCCCAGTGCAGGGAGGCGCCCTACCCCAAATATCCACCTTCTGTTGTCAGCAGAGTGAAGAACCACACTCATAGCCAAGGAAAGGGGAGACCCTCCCTAGGAGTCCCCAGATACAGCCCTCCCCTGGCATAGAGCATCGAGGGCCCTCCCCACTCCTTCCTCCACCCTAATTGTGCAATCCCTCCCCCAAAAGATTTCACCTTCCCAGGGGAGAGCATGATACAGAACCCACTTGTTTTCAATAGCAAAGCACTCCACAGCAAGATGACAGTTCTCTGTCTGGAATAATTTCTTAGTCTTGACTGAAGCGCACTTGATGGCGGAATTGCTTCCTAGCACCTTTGAACTGAGCAAAAACATGTAGGTCTTTCCCCTGTGGTTTTTGTTTGGCTCTCCTTTGTTCAGTCATGTAGTTACCAAAAATGCTTTGTAAGCTTGTATAAAGAGGAGCCTCCTGGATTTCATTTAGTCAACAATCCAGCAGGACTCGTCACAAAGTTCCACCCTTTCTTAACAAAAGAGGGTTGGGGTTTGGTGAGACAAAAACTGAATAATATCTGATGTGGCACGCAGCAGAAGACAGGATCATAAGATGTCCTTGAACAATAGAGAGCCACTGAGGTATAGATGAGTTAATTACAGAAGATAATTTCATTAGAGAGACTGGTCAATGAAGAGAAACCATTAATCATAGAAAGGCAGTTATCTTGATGAAATACCAGACATGCCTAAAGAATACAGCACGTGTGATGAAATAAGAAGCAATCACTTATTTTCAAAAAGAGATTCCAGCCACCATCATATGTTTGCAATATGCTTCTTATTAGTAATATTTGGTGGCTTCATTTTATAAGTAGGCACAACCTAGTTGATTTTCATAGTCTAGAGCAGTGGTTCCCAACCTTTTCTCTGCCGTGGCATAGCTAGATGCCTTCAAATTATTTTGAGGCACATCACTATTAAAAAACTCACGAATATTCAAATTAACTCCAATTAACTTATGAATATTCATGAACCATGGAACACTGGTTGGGAAATGCTGCTATGTGGGATGGTAGGGGTAGCAGGGCAGGGGTGGCAAGAGAGGGGAGATCAGGAGTTGTGTGGGGTGGCAGGAGAGAGTGTGGGGAGCAGAGCAGGACAGGGCAGGGCAGGGGTGGCAAAAGGGCAACAGCCATGTGGGGAGCAGATCAAGGGTGGAAAGAAAGGAGAGGGGAAGGGAGAACAGGGTGGCAGGGGAAACCTGGGGAGTGGCAGGGCAGGGGAGCATGCTGCAGCATCCCCTTCCCCCCCAGCAGCTCCCTGACACCCATGGTGGCAACCTCCCCCTCGCACACTCTATCCTCCCACCCCTGCTGAGGCCCTCCTCCCTCCCCCCTCTCCCGCTCATGGATGGAGTTTTTAAAGCTGCCCCTGAGGGAGACAGCTACAAAAATCCACCTCTGCCCCACCTGATCCAGCTCCAGCCACTGGGTCCAGGGCCAGATCCTGCTGCCCGTGTCCCAGGGTCCCTGGTTGGGGCTGGATCCCACCGCCACCGGCGTCCTGGGGGCCAGGACAGGCCGGATCAGTGCCGCCGGCGTGGGTACGTTGGGATCCCTGCTGGGAGCCGGAATGGGGCTGTGGCCAAGGCTGGTGGCTCCGGGGATCCCCCAGCTGGGAGCTGGAATGGGGCCGCTGCTGGTGGCTCTGGAGACCCCCAGCTGGGAGCTGGAATGGGGCCGCTGCTGGCGGCTCTGGAGACCCCCAGCTGGGGACTGGAATGTGGCCATGGTGCTCCGGCTCTGGGGACTCCCTTGCTAGGGCTGCACCGGGCCACCGCTCATGGCTCTGGCTCTGGCTCCAGCTCCGGGGAGCACCCCTGGCTGGGGCCACATAGGGCAGCCACCCATGGCTCTGGGGAGCGCCTCTGGCCGGAGCCACATGAGGTCGCCACCCCGTGGCTCTGTCTTGCGTCCCCAGCCAGGGCCGGCTCCAGCTCTGGGGAGTGCCCCAGCTGGGGCCGCATAGGGTGGGGCTGCCACTCCCGGCTCTGGGGACCCTCCGCCCTCCATGGGTCTCTTCCCCTGCCCCCCCTTACCTTCACAGGCCCAAACTGTCCTCTGGCTTTTCTCGCTCTGCACAGCCCAGGGAGATTTAAAACAACCCAAACCGTGCTGATTCTCGCTGCACACCTGGGGAGTTGCTGTGGCACACTGGTTGGGAACCACTGGATAGTGAGAGCAGGTTTGTAAGCACTGGATATAAGAACAGTACTTGCTGATGCACCTTTAAACACTAGAGAGCAGCATTCAACACGTTTATGCCGTGCGATGATTTCATGCTCCTTCTAATGTTGAAATGCAAGTGACCTCTGATAACAAGCTCTCTAGGCAGAGAGGAGCTGCGAACATACTAATTAAAATACAATTACTAATAAATGCTGGTATTTTGAAACAAGCTTTCCATGGGGGCAAAGAATTTTAGATTTGTTAATTTTTCAACAAAAACAGAATTAACACAATAAACAGAATGATTGCAACAGTACTGGAAAACAAACATCCGACATCTGTTTGTGTGAAAGTGGGTGAGAGATCATACAGTGGTCAAGATAATGGGAAAATAGTTATGTGTAGGGATAGAGGGGGGGGCTAACACTGACATCAAGGGGCCACCAAATTGGTAAGATTTTTTTTTCAGAATGAAATATTGGGAACGGAGGAGATCAAAAGAAAAAAAATCCCCATATCTATATGGGAATGACAGAAAATGTTACCTCTCTCTCTCTCTCTCTCTCTCTCAAAGGGATTACTATTTTATCATTAGAAAGCAGGAAGAGGGCTCAGTGGTACAAAAATATTAATGCAATGAGTTTGCCTTTCTATAGCAACTTCCATCTCAGGATCTTAAAGCATATCACAGATACTAAATAACTGAGCCTCAACACTCCTGGTAGGTAAGAGACAGACAGAGATCATACGCCACTGAAATTCAGATGCCAGATGTGGTAGCTGTTTGTCAGCACCTACCAACACTCAATGTAGGACAAGGAGGGAAGAAAAATCCTGCATCCAGTTACAAAGTTAGAGGCTGGATTTAGGTTGACCAGGTATACCAGCCTAACTTGATGTTTTAATCAAAGCATTAGGTTTAAAACCACTTCTGAGACCTCCCAGACTTCTCGGCCATGTCAACTCAACATGTGTCTTTCTGAGATGGATAAATTAAGCTTCATGAAGTTTACCGTGGGTGCCTTTCAGGCTAGACTTTAGAAATAGAGGTTACGTGTGGACATTAATGATCCTAAGGTGCTTTTTGTGACAAGGTTTGCCCCAACGTCCCTGGACAAAGTATCATTTCCCCCTACTTTTGTGTCTTTTGTTGTGTGTCTGTCTTCCATCCTAGAATTGGCTGCATTACAGAACTCTTGTACATATATGATTTGTGCCATATTATATATATGCATACCAGGTGGACATCCACAGAGCTTGTCCCAATGGACAGAATGTACACTGTGCCACAGGCATCTCTTTAGACTAGTTTAGAGCAACTGTAAAAAAAAAAAAAAAAAAAAAAAGGATCAGTCATTTAAAAAGAAATTTAACTTTTGTCAATGATAGCAGGAAAAAGGACTTCAGGAGGGAGAGAAGAAAATAATCAATTGGAATGTGTTAGAAAATGAACACCTAGCCAGGTTACAGCTTTTCAGGGCTTTTGGGAGGGTGGAGAGGGGAATCCCACAGTAAATATCAAAGAGAATAGAAACATCTTAATCTAGGGCTTATAAGGCAGGAATGTGCTTATGGAGAGAACTGTTACTTATTTAAAAGTAATAGAATGGGGAAGGGTGCACCATTTCACTTCCCCACCTATGTTGCAAGTGGAAATGGGCCCAAATCAGAATTCCAGAACAGCACTCCCCAACCTCAGATTTTCCCTCGTTTCAAGTAAAAAATTAGCCACTGATGACATATTACTTACCTAACCATATATGGCTGGCATGCTCTCAAAACCAATAGAATAGAAATGGGTGCTGGCTGTACAGCAGGCCTGAGGTAAAGCACTCCAGGAGTTAGCTCAGGGAGCAACAGAGATCACACACCACTAAGATGCAGCCATCCGAGGTGTTAGCTGTTTGTCATCACCTAGCAATGTTTAGCATCCTCTTACAGGATGTCTGTACAGTATGGCTCTTGCTTTCCTGGTTACTAAATTCACTCCAATTTGAAATAATTAAAATGATTAATGTGATTTTTTTTCTAGTTTCTGGCTTCTATGCATTGCTGTTAACATGGTACTACTTGGGAAGGGTTTGGTACCCAGACTTCATCCATCAAGTATTCAAAGAAACTTGGGGCTGTTTTTAATTCACCTTACAATATTGCTTAAGAATAAATCTCTTGCTATATATATATTTGTAAGTTCCAAAGGGACAGCTGTGTTAGTGTAGTTCAGCAAAACAAACAAGGAGTCCTGTGGCACTTTTAAAGACCAACAAATATATTTATTTCATGAGCTTTCATGGGAGAAAATCCCACTTTATCAGATGCTTGAAGATGGAGAACTTACAGAATGGGAGGAAAAATAAATTCAGGACTTACAGTTCCCTGCTTTTATTTTGCCTCCCATTCTGTAGTTCTCCATCTTTGAGCATCTGATGAAGTGGGATTTTCTCCCACAAAAGCTAATGCAATAAATAAATTTGTTAGTCATTAAAAGTGCCACAAGACTCCTTCTTTATATATGTTTGTGTATCAGTTTACACACTCAATACAGTCACATCTGAGAATCTTCCTGCGTGTCCCTTCTTTTGAACCAGACATTTCAGACTAACCTTTTTCTGTCATATTTTTCTTCAGTCATATTCATGCTGGTAACATTCTGTTTGTGCACACAAATCACCTTTTCGGGGGCACTCCAAGTTTTACAGCATTTTTGTAACTTTCACTGTTTATATTACTGTTGTGCCTTTTAAAAAGTAATTTCAGTGAGTGTCTACTCTGTTCCCCCTCCTGTTTTGCATCTAATTTAAATGGAAGTTAAATATAACATCTTCCTGGCAATATGAGTAAATTGTGGGCTTGTCAAAACATAAGCAAACATCAGCTCTGGGGCCCTGCTCTTGAGGGACCGATAGGAGTTCAGCAATTCATAAGCCAACCCTTTGGCAGTGGATTCAGAGTTGAAGGAAATGAATCACCAGCAAATGTCCATACACATTCCAGGACTGGGGCTTATAGCCTGATTTCTCCCCACAGTCTTTCTGGAACTTTGGGGCTCTGCACATCATAAGCTCAGCCCTGAGCAGACCTCAGTTGTATAGGTATGAAAAACAGAGCAACTCTGTTTATCGCACGAGCTTTCGTGGGAGAAAATCCCACTTCGTCAGCGTCTGACGAAGTGGGATTTTTCTCCCACGAAAGCTCATGTGATAAATAAATCTGTTAGTCTTTAAAAGTGCCACCGGACTCTGTTGTCTTTCTACGATAGACCAACACGGCTACCCCTGTGGAATTAGAGCAACTCTGATTTGCTTTTCCTCCGGCAGCCACTTGAATTGCAGCTTTTGTCCTCTTGATGGCAGTAGCAGAATAGCCTCAAGGCTCAACCAACACCTCGATTCCCAGTCCTCAGCTGAGGGCTAGAAAAAATGCTGACTTATTAGTGTTCCTCGCACGGTACCGTGGGGCTGTGTTTGCTTCTTGTTAGAGGATGAAGAGGAGAGGCAAGGTCTACCTCAGTCAATGCCAAGACACTCTTGAGTCAGCAGCATACAACCAAGCGATTTGGCTGCGTCTGTTTTTCCTCTCTCCTCTTGGGGGCAGCCTCTCCTGCTTTATTTTTTTGTTTTACTACAACACAGTGGTGCCATTCACACTAATAAAGTTCAGATTGTCCCCCTGTAGTTAGGGCTTGAGTTCCTGTTGGAATCTTCCCCACCCCTTTCCATTAGGGTTTATAGTTTAGCCACAAAAAGTCAGAGTTTTAATCATGACATAAAAACTTCCAATGTAGAAGCACTGATTTTTTTTTTCCTTTAAAAATCGGTGATTTTACAGCTGGGAGTGCAAAGAAAAAAAGCAGTTTTGTTGTTTTGCTTGTCTGAAGGCAGTTAACTCCCTGGATCCTTCCGAGATGTTATCAAATGACATAACAAAAGGAACTAAGTGGTATTTGTCTGGAGCATTGTGCTATGTTCCTTCTTTCCCTGCCCCCCATTAACATTTTTAGAAGGATTTTTATAAGAGCAATTGTTTACAGATCACTATAATTTTCTACAAGGGGTCAATATTTCTCCCTTTTTATTGCAAAAGGAGTGTAAAGAATTGCGCATTTAATTGCGAGTTCAAATCATGCTCAGCTAAGGAATAGCTACAGTGTATTGGGTTAAAACACTTCATTTCACAATTAATGCACCTGCTTTACATTTAAACCGCTGTACTGGATACATTGTATGTTTACAAAATATATAAATTGGGATCATTCATATATTATAACTGGCATTTGGTACCTTGTACGCAACATTACTATAGAGACAAAGCTTCCACTGAAGTCAATTTAAGAACTACGGACATGTGCTCAGGTTACAAGTGTCACTATCACTCAGTTGATGTTGTTCTCATACCTGCTGCAGGAGGTCATTTGTTCAAATCTAGCTCCAGGCCCTGAGTTTATGCCCAGTTCAATCGCTGCAGAGGAGCATGCTGATGGGATTCCTGAACTGGTAAAAAAGCAAGCTCCTGCCTGAGACATTTTAAACCAATGTTCTTTCTGTCCGGGTCTCTGATATCTCTGCAGGTGGAAATTAAAGATCTAAGAGCACTCTTTAAAAAGAGTGGGTGTTAATTTCGATATCCTCACCAATGTTCCTTCAGTCAAAGCTCTAAGGCCGATCCTGGGAATTGAAGTTATGTAGCAACTGGCAAGAACAGGTCTTACATTGGTTCAGGCTACAATCCAAACTTGTTATACTACCAGTATGTGATATGAGAGACCCCTAGGGTCTGAAATGCCATCTATAAAAATCGCATTTTGTCCCATCATATGGGTAGCAAAGCATGGGCTCACTTTTAAATCACTTAAAGGGACAAATTCCAAGAAAGAAGGCCCCAAAGCGGATTACAGCAGGGATGAATGTGTCCCGAGACACACACTAGTTTGTCTCCACTGAGTCTCTCAAAACCAGCTGCCATTTTAAAAAATATATTATTTCAGTGTCAGCAACTTGCAAAACAAAGGTAGAAAGAATCCAAAAATCAGCCACCCAGCAGAGCTGAGCAACTATGGCCTATAGAGTTCCTTTTGAAACGCCTAAATAAACTGGTCTCAGTTAGAGTCAAATCTCTTGGCCTACCCCATCGTAAAACAGAACTGAGTTCCGCCAACCCTAAGTGTTTCAGAATCGTGAGTCAGCCTCCGCACAGGCATCAAATTGGCTTCGTTCTTTTATTTACCGTCGTTATTGCATTTAGGGTTCATGTTTTCAAGCTTTTCACTATAGCCACAAAGACTAAAAATGGTATTTTTTTTTAAAAGAACACTCAGGCAATTACTTAATTCCAGCACCCGAGGTTTTCAAAATAAGTAAAAAAAATATAATGAAACTCATGATAAAATCATGAGAGTCACAACAGAGAAATAAAGGAGTTAGAGAGCGCAGCTTGCAGGGGACGGCAACTTTTTCTTGTAGCACAACTTATAAAATGCACTAATCAAAAACTTTCTCTAAGCACACCTATGAGTTATTGAAGGGTTGCCCACCTTCACTTGTACTTCAGGCCTCTATTAGCACACCTGCGTCATAACATAGTCATCAACAGTTTTTTGTATGTAATCATGATGATTAGTTTCTTGAAACTACAGGTAAATTCCATTTCATCTCGCCAATCTTCTTCCCAAGTCATCCTCTTTTCTTGAGCGCCCCCTGCACAGTCCTATCCATGGGCCAAAGTGAAACTGGAACTCTGTACGAGTCTCGTCACCACCCGTTTTCTTTGCATGAGCAAGTGTGACCGAACCAAGATGCTCCGCTTCACCTTTGGCCACTTGGTTTTTTACCATTTCCTTGGCATAAGCAATGACCCTAATAAGCAAGTCATGCCTATTTCACGCATCGAGATTCAAAACTGCATTGCTGTTCTTTGTGACGCTAATAGGTTTCCACCTTCACTGTAGTATTTATTTTAGAAATTTCCATATAGTTGTGTCAGGGCACATTTACCAATGTTAAAAAACAGGATTGCTAGCAACTGGTAAAATAAACAGATCCCTGCTCTTCCTTCTTCTCTAGGTAACCTAGGGTGGACTCCTGCAACTTCTACACACGTACAGCTTAGTGCGAGGAGGAGGAAGATTGGGCCGTAAGCTACTAAAATATGGTCTTTCTTTTAAAAAAGGAGCATCACTACTGAAATTTACCAACATGTTCATAACAACAGGGCACATTATAGTTCATCGGCATGTGAACAAATTGTGTGACCCTAGTGTCTTTGTGAAACGTGATGGAAAAATAATGAAATCATCACTCTAGCTGCCAAACTGGTATGCAGCAACCGTTCACTAGTCTACAGGCTGACTTGTGTATGTTTTTCACCCCTTCTAGAGGGACAAAATCTAGGGGTGAAATGGCAGTTAACATAGGGACATAAGAACAGCCAAACTGCATCAGACCAAGGGGCCACCTAGCTCAGTATCCTGTCTTCCTACAGTCCTAGTTGCTTCAGAAGGAAAGACTAATACAGGGCAGTTATCAAGGGATCCATCCACCGTTGTTCAGTCCCACTTTCTGGTAATGAGAAGTTTAGAGGTACCCTCAGCATGAAATTGTGTCCCTGACCATTCTGGCCAATAGCCACTGCTGAACCGATCCTCCATGAACTTCAGTCCTTTTCTGAACCCAGTTACACTTTTGACCTTCACAACATCCCCTGGCAGTGAGTTCTACAGGTTGACTGTGCAGTGTGTGACAAAGTACTTCCTTATAATTGTTTTAAACCTGCTGTTTATTAATTTCATTAGGTGACTCTTGGCTCATGTGAAGGGGTTTATAACACTTCCCCTATGCCCTACTCACTTTCTACAACCCATTCATGAGTTAATGGACATCTATCATTTCCCTCCTTAGTCATCTCTTTTCCAAGCTGAACAGTCCCAGTCTTTTTAATCTGCTCTCATAGGACGCTATTCTATACCCCTACTCATTTTTGTTGTTTTCCCTGTACCTTTTCCGATTCTAATATATGTTTTTTTGAGATGGGGCAACCAAACCTTCATGCAGTCGTCCAGGGCATATCATGGATTTATATAGTGGCTTGTGTTTTTGTCTTATCTATATTTTTCTTAATTATTCCTAACATTTTATTAGCTGTATTGACTGCCGCTGTACACTGAGCAGATGTTCAAGACTTCAGAGCCCATTCAGCCCTTTACCTCTCTATGGAGGCTGCCAGTAAAAGGCCAAATGTGTCTATGATGGTTGCTTATTCACCATGATCTGGAATCCATAGGCACTCTAACTCCCTCTAGTTTTCAGTTTTGTTGGCTTGTTATTGTTCTCTTTCCCAATTCAGTCAGTTATTCAGAACCAAGAAGTGGCCTGTTCAAAACATCTTAAGGCGCCAAATCTTAGTTTGCCTTACTGATGTGAGCACTCCCGTTGATGAAATGGGAATACATGCATGAGTGAAGTGAGCAGGGTTTGGCCCAAAGTCTGTCTTCATTTGATGTCAATTATTCTGTTCAACCAAATTCTCTGCATGCGGTGCCTTCTATACCTATCACTTAGGGACACTGAGGATTAATTAGCATCTGTGGAACACTTTGAGTGCTAAGTATTATTATATTACTGCCGACATTGTGTTTTTAAAAGTGTGTTCCAAGAAATCTATAGAGTGTGGCTCAATAATTAATTAGATAAATACATTAACAGGGGGGCTGGGTAGTTGAATAATCATCAAACTGGTTTCTGAGCATTGTTTCACCAGTCCACTGACTTCTAAGGGTTTCCTTCTCAGCATGATCTGATCTAAGATTTAAAACATAAATTATATGGTAAACAAGACGTTAAACTCCCAGTGTGCTTCAGTGTCATCCCACATCTTATACTGCCACTGTTGGGATAAATAAGACATTTCAAAGTAGTAAATAATACTCTTTACAAACGAAAACGCTGCATTTTTCTCATAATCGTTTAAAAGGCCCATCAAGGTTCAGGGTAGAAATGGACAAATGTGGGTCAGTGAACAGAGGGGTAAGTTACTAGTAGCACATTAAAATGCAGAGTTGCTCATCTAAACAGACTGCATGGAGTAAATAAAAGAGTGAGCAAGAGGGAGTTCTGATCCTTTATGTGAACCAAACAATACAAATTGGGGAGACCAATAGCCCATAGGCTGTCTACACTTGCAAGTTAGGTCAACTTAAGGAGGCTTAAGTTGACCTAACTTAGTCCCTGTCCACACCAGGCTTTCATTAGGTCGACTTAAGAAAATCCTTAAGTTGACCTAATGAAAGCTTAGGTTGACTTAGTAAGACCTGCTGGTTAGGTCGACCTAACCCTCCATAGGTCGACCTAACCCTTCTTTAGGTCAACCTAAGCACAGTGTGGACGTTTACGTCCACTTTATTAAGTCGGCCTAAGGGCAGTTAGGTCGACTTAACAAAGTGGACTAAGTCCATGTCCATGGAAACCACTTTGTTAAGTCGACTTAATAAGGTCAATTTTAAGTCAACAAAGTTGACCTTATTAAGTTGACTTAACAAAGTCGACCTAACTTTTTCTAGTATAGACATAGCCATAGAAATTAGAAGGTGAAAGCCTTTATGTTGATGAAAATCTCTAGTGTTTATCTGTGTTATACAATAGAAACAAAGACTCAAAGGTGCTTTGATTTAAAAATGGATTGTTAAAGTTAGGCAGTATAATAATAACCATTAGACCAGACTGTTGGGATAGTGAAACTCTAATCTTCAAGCGTCGGACAAAGTGGGATTTTCTCCCCTGAAAGCTCATGCGATAAATAAATGTGTTAGTCTTTAAAAGTGCCGCAGGACTCCTTGTTTGTTTTACTGAACTAAACTAACACGGCTCCCCCTTTGGATCTAATGCCAATGTCTTCATAGGAGAGAACATCTACACTGCCGCTTGTAAGAACCTTCAGTGCTGGGAAATGTCAAAGAAATTAAGGCGAAGGAGGAGAAAACATAGGCAGAAGAGAAAAAAAGGTCACAAATGGAGCTATACATAAAACGGGGCTGTAATGCCACTAAGTGATGCTGGAGCAGTATCACATTTTTAAAGTTTTGTGCCAAATCTGAGATTCAGGCTGTGTTCTTTGAAAGATTCAAGAAGTTTTTGGGCTAAGCCTAAGCCAGTTTATGGTGTGGACCCAATGCTGTGCCAAATCAGGATAGTGGTGTTTTTTTCTTGGTGTTCTCAGTTTAATTCAAATTCCAAATGAATCTCCGAGGAAACGAACCCTTTTTAAATATTGGAGAGAGGGCTTAAATAAATAAACAACAACCCAATGGCCAGAACCACTGTTTCTCACAATTCTTTTAAAAGTTTATTCCCCTCTGCTATTTCAACTAATACTTGATAACACCATCTCATTCAAAAGCCTGTCCCCAGAGACAGTGAACCTCAGAACCTTTAGAGCAACACCTTTAGCCTCCACTAAAAGTTTACTCATAAGAACACGACGACAGCCCTGCCTTCTGGAACAAAAAAACGCCACCACCTCTTTAAGAGCCAGAAGAAAGGAAGCCTGCACGTACAGTAAAAGAAACTGAAGCAGCCCAAATATCCAGAAGAAATAAGAACTACAGAATGGGGAAGGCAAGACAAATTTTCAGGCGCACTGGTGTATTTCTAGTTTCCTGGAGGAAAGTCATAGAGCCTCTCTTTGTTTTTAGAGGATTTACTACAGTGGAGATAATCTGTCTGTCTTTCCATGTACTGGATGGCAGAACATAGATCAAACTAAAAAGCCTTTACAAAGGTCTTAGGGACCAATTTTTTATTTCAACGTTTTGTGAATGAGTCATACTTTCTTAAAAGGCAAAAAGCCATTACCATGCCAGTTCCCTTAGGACAGGCATAATGCTTATTTATTGTATCTAAAATTTTTGTAATCTTGCAGTAATGATTTAGTTCTTACCTTGGTCACCTGTTCTATATATATATATTAGACAATAATCCTGAATGTTCAAGGATGTTTTGACTTTAACTTTTAAAATTCTTTAAAATAGAGTGCACCACACTGTAACTTGGTTTGCTTTTGTTTTGATATACAATTGATTTAAAGCAACCCTGCCAAATGAAATTTGGACCAGATTTTTAGATAAATACATCAGCAGAAATGTACATTGCATGCCATATTTATTTTGTTAATACCAGTGGAAATATTTATATTTAAACAGACACCCCCTTCTGTGGTGGCAACCCAAAATCAGAACGCTTAGAACCTGCAAGTAAAACAATTAAAACTAAGAGTGAAATAGCCTTCACTAAATTCTCTGCTTTCATTATGTGTTTTGGGTAACACAGATGAAAAGATCTCTTTGTTTGCAGTAAGATTTTTAAGCTGGCAATGTCCCTTTAAGTTTGCTTTGCTATGACTCATGCAGCTTGCCTCCATGGTTGCTATGTGTCCCTCCCATAGTCCCATGAGACACGAATCAGCTGGCCAGGAGGCAATTGTAAGGACAATAATTACCATGTGTTCTGGTGTGGTAAAGTCCTAATATACACTGAAACGTACGTTTTTCTCACAGCCAAAAAAATGAGGCGTCTTCTATTTCTGTCTCACCCCTTTCTTCCTTCCCTTTTCCACCTATAGGCACTGTTACAGGCCCCCTCACCTTCAATAATCAGAGACATAAAATTGTTATCAGATTAGCCCCAGCAATGAAAAGCACAGTCCCAGATCACACTTGCTGTTAGTTAGCATTTAGATAGGCTGGGACAGGGGTCTGTACAATAGGCATCAAAGCTGAACTCTTGGTGCAGCAAGAGGGATTAATTTCTTTAACCAACATGCCTGATCTGGCCTATCTCATTACCCTGCCTTGTCAGTGTTGATGCTAGATTTGATTGAAGATTATACCATTTAGGCCTTTCCCCTGTTTTCCACAGAAATCAAGCCTATTGAATTGCACATTCTTCCATGGGCCCCCATCAATACTCAGTGGCCTGAGCCTCTAATTCTGCTTCATTTAAACTTCATCAACTTTTCCAATCAAGTGGAAGGATCTGAAATAGGCTCCGTAAGCAGAAAGGGCCTTTTTCCTTTTGTCAGATAATTTATTCTGTTCTCTCTTTTCCCCCCTCTTGCTCTTCCCCCCTCTCTCTTTTTCTTCTTTTCACTCCCCTTCCCTGATGCTGAAAATGAGATTACAGTATTTAAATGACTATGATAATCAATCGGGGGACCTTGAGCCAAGATTGAGGTTAATTTTTCTTAGCAGAACAAAGAAGCGTGATGTCTTTGGGGATTTGAAGGTGCAATCTGTGTTTCATGCTTGTGTTTTTCCCTCCCTGAAATTGCAGTTTTAGGAGTCTTTTCTTGTTACTAACTAGGCAGTTGTTGTGATTTTTAACGGAGGCAACCCCAGAGAGGAGAAATGTAATTTTGAGTTGATAAACAGCTAACGGCCTTCAATCAACAATTTTAATAGGAAAAAAGTCACTCGCATGGTGTGACTACAGATCTAATGAAAGTGCTATCATTTACCTTGCTTATTTTTAAACATACTTTGAATAATTTTCCACAGTGCTATAACTAGTAATTACAGTCTGCATTGTGCAACTGTAACTTTTGAATGACTAGCACTTTCATTCAGCCGTACTTTGCATTTGACAGCATTTTGGTAGCTGGAAAAAGTTGAGACTTCGTCATGTTTTTGCTAATTGAAAATAGGACCACTGGGATATTCCTTAAAACCTGCACAGAAATGGCTTAGTAAATCATAAGATAATGTATTTTTAGTTGTAACAAGTGGCCTGTCACTCCTATGGATAAAGATCTATCCCTTACCTTTCTTAAGGAAAAAAAAAGCACCCATTTCTTTGCTCCTAGCCAGCTGTCTTGTCAGAACTGTTTTACATGCTGCCACCCAATGTTATCTTTTATTTGTGTCAGGAGAGAGGATTTGACAAGTTCAATACACAATGTTCATTTGGCAAGGCAAATTTTTCATACCAATTTTGAGTAGAAAATGAAACCATCTTTCAACAGAATGAGCACCATCATTTTTGGACAGACTTATTATGAGAGGAAGAACAGCAAAACTTTATTTCCCAACACAATCGTGAAAATAATACATTTTTTAAAAATATACCATTGTTTCTCAAGACCATCAATTTGTTTCAGACATAAAAAACTGGCCCAACACGCTGTCAGGAAACTGCAGCCCTTCTATGCTAATCAGATGCTGCTGAAATTGGTTGCGTCATAGATAAAGTGACTTTATTTCAAATCTTTTAAACTGTCGAAAGGTTGGAAAAGGCAGCCTGACGTCAGAAGCACGTTAGCATGCACTAAGCAGAACATTCATTAATGAATAGCAGCATAAAATGAGTGTGTCAAAGATGCCTAAGGGAAGGGGTGCCACTTTCCATGGGCTTTCAGTGGAAGAGGGTCCTTTGAGAATCCCAACTGTATTTTTTTGACTGTAGTAAGAACTGTGAACGATACCATAAGAAGAGAAGTCTTGTGATTAGTTATAAGTTCTATTGTCTTGTTGTTTCCACGTGCTCCCCCATCTGTCTGTATCCACCTGTTGTATTTTAGATTGTAAGCTCTATAGGACAGGGACTCTATAGGACAGTACACAGCACAGTGGCATTCAGGACTGGTGTTCCTAGAGGCTACCACAATAGGAATAATAAATAATAAGACTTCAGACAGCTACATATTTACTCAAGACAAATGTGCGTTTAAAAAGGAATGCGCAGAACCATACTTCGGAAACACTTATCACAGTTTAAGTATCTCTAGTGAGGTTTTGATTCATCCTAGTGCACAGGATCTGTACCAGGTCCTCCTTGGCATTTAAATACCACATCCTGTATGAGCTACATGTGGGCGGCAGGACTCCACTTTTGGATGGCATGTAGGGCCTTGAACAAGCCTTCAGCACAGAGGTTAATTTCACCCTCTCTAAACTGGTCTGTCATCTCAGCCGTGGTCTACGCTGCAGTGTAATTTTGGCAGCAATTGGAGGGAGATACACGAAGTACTTGAAATACCTTGTGTATCTCCCTCTGATTGCCTACCGGTAACAAGGTACCATGGTGTCTTCAGTAGGCTGAATCAGAGGGAAACCCCTTCCCTCCAACTCAGTGCAATGCTTCTTCCCAGGGTGGTCTTACTCAACTTCCTGATCAGCTGAGCGGGTCTTCACAGCCCTTCTCAGCTGATCAGGGAGATGGATCTGATGGTGGCGAATTTGTCACCATCAGTGAAGACAAGCCCTATGTCACTATAGGGCTTATCATTTAAAGGCTATTTCCCTGCAGGGACCCTTTGATGCGTGAAAGGCAGGCAGGAAGGAACCTGCTTTCCCATTAGAAAATAGTGGGAACTGGAGCAATTCAATGTTGGTGTAAAGCAAGTTAGTAAATTAACCCATGTACTTGATTAAAAAGTCAAAGAACATATTTTACAGCCACCTTTAATCTTTCAGATGTCCAGTATTTTCTAATGGAATAAACCAATTATTTCAGTGCTATCTTGCGTCATCACGTTGCCAAGGGGACGGTTTCCTGTTTGATGGTGTTTCGTTAAGTTTCCCCCCAGCCCCCAACAGCAATATAGCACATGCTCCTGCTGCCATTGAAGAAAATGGGAAACCTGTTGCCGTCACTGGGAACAGGACTGTCCGGGACCTTCCCCTTCTTTATAATTAGGGTTATGATGACGTTCACCATACCTGTGTAAGAGCACTGGTAGCTGGTTTTTTTGGGGAGTGGAGGGAGGGAGAGACGGGGATGTGAAATGCTCTGTGCTAACCCAGAGTCAGGAGGCAGGGCTGCAACAGAGCCTTCCCTGTCCCTCATCCAACACAACCAGTGGCCCACAAGAGTAGCCAGAGCCCCACTGGGTTACTTGTGAGGGGAAGGTTGGGCTGATGGATGCTTGGCCCAGTCCGAACACTGCTTTTGATGCAGAAGGACAGACAACTTCCCTTGTGTACCACAGACTGTTACTTTAGGGAGAGCCCACCCAGCCCCACGGTGGGACTTGACCAGTAAGAAGAGTCCTGTGTGGGCTGTCCCCATGCCAGGGCAAACATCACTGTTTGGGATTCCAACCTCTCCCTTGACCACTGGAGAAAATTCCAGTACACATGCGTTCAAGTGTGGCTTCCTCTGTGCTTGGTTTTCAGCGTCTGTAAGCCTTCAGGGGCCAACTGCTCCTGGGAAATCCCAAATGCCACACCTCCAATGGTGTTCAATGGGCATTGAGAGCATTCGGCACATCTCAGGAAAGGGCTCTTCATGGATTTCACCCACAATAAAAGTGGAAGTGGCCCATGGGTCCCTCTTCAGTTGCTATGTATCTAAAAGACAGCATCACTTAGCCTTTCAGTTACCAAACTCATCTGGGGCAATGGTTTGCAATGACATTTTCCTCTCTAAGCAAATATTGACTCACCATGGGGGAATTAAAACTCCATTAGACGTTGCCACGTTGTATTGCAGACCCCATTACTGCGGCCGAGTTGCAATTAATTGGTTTTCTCAGATATTACTTAATTCAGAGACGGCAGGGATGGAAGGGGACAACAAGACCGATCTAACCCATAATTTTCTAAAATGACACAATCTAAATAAACTAATGAGATGATTACATAGTTATTAATCTCAATTTAAAGCAGAGTCAGAGAAAAATATTGGGTGCATAACAATTTAAAAAATCCAGTAGAGTTAGTATCCATTCTGGTTATAGTCCTCGTAAAGCAATCAGCCTGTATATATAAAAATGGATGATGTCTCTGCACATTAATTACATTTTATGTGAGGCTCTGCCACTTCAGAGACGAACCAGAACCTACTTTTGCTCAGCAATATTGTTTGTTTCGCTGTGCTATAACTTTCTAACATCTGGGTTTGAGATGGCCTCTGCAGATTTGTTAACTTCAAAAAGGTTTGTTAATTTTGTGTTTTTAAAAAAAATTAGAAACGTAACAGCAAATGGAGACTCTGATTAAAAAAGGAAAATAATTTGTGTGTTGATATTTCAGGTCATTTACAAAAGCATATTTCAGTGAGTGTCTTGACATGTATAAATACCTATTTTATTAAAACATGAACTGCAGCAGGATATTGTATATTGACAGTCCATTGCTGTATCTTTATTTGTTGCCTTTTTCAAATTATTTAAACAAACTCATAGCTTGACACTTCCCTTTTATTGGGAAGCTGAAAATTTTCTGGGGTTGGGCTACAGTCTTGGGAGATAGAAAGTGTGGAAAATTAGAGAAAGGAGGGAATGTAACTCAGTTATTGTCCTGTTTGTGTGTCATCCTTGACTGATCAAAAATTTCACAGAGATTGCTGAACAGTCATCAGGTGGTCACTCTTTCAGCCACTACTGATCTAGGCTGAATTTGTGCTGAAAGGTTATATCACTCCTAATCCCTTCCACTGGAAAAAGTACGTATTTTATACAACAAACTTCAAAATACATTGAACCCAATTCTGCTCCCCTTTTAGTCAAACAGTCCAAACTCACATTTGACACAGGTCTCTTCTGGATGAAGCTCATTAAAGGCAATACTCATTCCTTGTGCCTTAAAACTCCAGTGTCCCTATCCGAGAGAATGTCTTCATAGCATCCGCTATGGGGCACCAGATCCCTGCCACTTCACGGAAGTTGTTTCTTTGGCTTGGGCTTCATTTAAAAGCTATAGGGACATAGCTGTGTCACTCAGGGGTATGGAAGAACCCCATCCCAGTGACAGTTATGTCAACGAAATCCCCAGTGTAGATGTGGGTATGCCGACAGAAGAGTGGTTGTGAGGGTCATCGCTAGCAGTGTTTGGGGAGGCAGCGTTGGTATGCTGGTAGAATTCTTCCTCCTCTCAGCGTACACTGCGTCTACGCTAGCTAAGCCAACAAAGACTCGGTAGTTTAGACATAGCCTTTGTCAGCACACAAGAAAGCATTGGAGGAAAGACCAACGGCCAATAATCCTGCACAGAAGCAGCCATAGATGCCCACATGGCTTCCCTGAAGAGGTAGATATCCCTTCATCCCCCATAGAGGGCGGTGCACAGAGGCCGGTTGGCTGAATTTTATGTGGGGGAAGTGCATTGCACCCTATAATTAACAAACGTCAATCACACCTGCACATACTTTGACAGGAAGGCTTGATCTACACTTAAAACTTATATCGCCAAAGCCGTGTTGGTCAGGGACCTGCGAAAACCACAGCCCTGCCCAACACAGCTACACAGTGAAACGTTTAAAAGGGAACTGGATAAGTTCATGGTGGCTAAGTCCATAAATGGCTATTAGCCAGAAAGGGGTTAAGAATGGTGTCCCTAGCCTCTGTTTATCAGAGGATGGAGACGGATGGCAGGAGAGTGATCACTTGATCATTGCCTGTTAGGTTCACTCCCTCTGGGGCACCTGGGCACTGGCCACTGTCGGTAGACAGATACTGGGCTAGATGGACCTCTGGTCTGACCCAGTACGGCCTTTCTTATGTTCTTATGTTCTCAGTGTAGACGCAGCTATGCCAAGAGCGCTGCTGTTAACAGCTAATTGCGTCTCCACTGGAGGCTATGTGAGCCTAGGTCTTCTAGTGTCAGCATGGCTTAACTGATTGTGTCCCCGTCATGCAGAATTTTGGGGAACTGTCCTATTGGGGAACTGTTCTATTTAGACGGCACTCATTGGCTATCATCTTAAATATGTTCCTTAGGGCACTGACTCAGTTAGCCGGATTTCCCACTTAATCACACCCAGATTAAGCAGAGTATTTTGGGAAGGCTCAGGACAACCCTTATCGTTAAGGTACAGGGGCAGTTTCCAATATAATAAGTATATATACAACTTCTAGAAATGCTGTATAAGTTGTACAGGATTTATCTTCCTTTTAGAGAGGTACTTTTTTGTGCCTATCCAGGCCATCAGCAGCACGTTAGCATCTGAAGAGGGTCCGCTGATGACTGGCAAGGGATATCAAACAAGAAGGAAGCTGATGTATATTTCTGAGTAACACATCTAGTTAGATCATGTTAATTAGAGTCGATTTTCTAGAGAAAAGCCAAAAGCATGCCAAAGCTTGGACAAAGGAATCACTTATGACCAGTGTCAATCATTCCTTCTGCCACCCTAGAGCATCTCTTTCCAATCCAGGTTGCTATTTTGAAGCACCTGAAACACAGAAAGTGTCAACAGCAAGAACTGCTGTAGACAAAGGCGAGGCATCACGGGAAATGCTACACTGAAGTTCCAGGATACACATTATCAATGACTATTCCACTAGTGTCATTCCAGAACTAATGCCTCGATGTCTTTAATTTGCACCTGTGTTCTTCCTTTTCTTCTGCATCACAGGGTGATTGCTTCAGTTGTTTTTCTGAGACCATTAGATTACATCTCATTATGTATGTATAGTCAAATCTCATTTATCCAAATGAGCAGGGAGATACAAAATAATTCAGATAACAGAATTTCAGCTTAGCAAGTAATTTTTCAGTATATGTTTTACACTGAAACTTAACTTTGGTTCAAATAAATTAGTTTTATGGATACTTGTGATTTGGCTAGCTAAGGCGTAACTGTATTTGTCTTCCTTAGCAACATTGTAGAAAGATGAATGACAATTTTAAGGGACTGGGTATTTCACACGTCCTTGTCTTCAAACTCACTCCTCATTAAAATTATTGGTCTACCCACGCTTTGCCTGAAGTCAATGGAAGTTTAGCTATTGATGTCAGTAAAGGCAGAACTGAAGTCCAATGATTTTTGTTAATCTTCCCCTGAGATGTAACCATTGCAAGGTTAGGCAAAACTTTCCACCAAAACTTTGGAAAACTTTCCACCACATCAAAGATGATTTCCGATTTTCAATTGATTTCACTGTTTGACGCTATATCTCTGAGAATCTAACTAAACAGACCCCAAAAGTGACAAGCATTGATGTTTAAAACTCCACAGTGAAGTATTAAGAATTGCTTTAAGAATTCATCCACAACCAACGTTTCTCTTCAAGGAAAACGCTGGATAATTCTGTTATTCAGCGATGAACAGTTAGAGATAATGTTTGAATTAACAGGTCTACTGAAGAATCTATATTTAGATATTCAGGTCAAGAAAAGTAGGGCAGAGGTCTGAATGATGAATCTTAATACTATAATACAATTTCTTTAATATGGATGAGGTTTTTGTGCAGTTTCCATTTCAAGAAACGTACTGTTTATAATGTACAGGACATTGATGCAAAAGATAAACTGCAGCAGGATGGCCCAAAGGAAGGTAGATTTGCCTTGGTTAGTAAAAGTTAGAGATGGTCCTGAGCTGGAACATAGCACTTGTTCCCCCCAACTTTGTGGAAGTTTAGATGTGGATCCAGACATCAGTGCTCAGATCTGTCTATAAGGTTCAGAGTAAGAACATTCCCCAGAGCATGAGGATGTTTGGATTTAGATCTGATTCCAGGTCAGTACTTAATGACTCGAACCCATCTCTTGTTTACAGATAATCTGTGGAACAGTTATACCTGTCAGTGAAGATTGCATGAGTGTAACAGAGAGCAGAATTTGTCCTTTTATGTTTGTGTTAGCTCTGAGACCAAATTTCTGTTAGCTGTTTCAATGTTGGTGAAATGTTACCATATGATTTCATGACAAACTATTACCTGAGATCATTTCTGTGCAAAAATGAAATGCACCAAGTGATGACTAGAGAAAGAGAATTGCCTTTTCATAAGATCTGCTAACTTGTTTATTTTTATCAACCTTTTTATGCCACCATAATTCACAAGAGCCTATTTATGAAACTGTGCCACACTATACAAATCTGCACCGGTTTCTTTTCTTCTTCCCACATGGCTGTTTGTGTGCCTCAGTCCTTTTGATTTGAGCATTTAACAACAATTCTAATTTGGGAGTTTGGAAAAGCTGTGATCCTATCTAGCATTGTGAATCCTATCAGATGTGGCTCTGTGTTTTCACTGCATTGAAAACTAGAAAGGGCTTTGCTGCAAGAGGTTACTGAGGTTTGGGGGTTTTGTTTTTGATTTTTTTTAAATAAAACCCAATATTATGCTTGAATCATGCCTGAATAACAAGAAAGGATATTGTTAAAGAGCCTTAAATGTTGACTGTAGTGGATCCCCTTTCTTATAAACCCTTCAGTGATGTCATTTTTGGCTGTAATGATTTGGTATTGTATTTATAAGCCAACAGGGGTAATCCAGAGAGCAGCAGGAGGGACGGCTGCCTTAAATAAAGCTTTACAATGCTGCTAATTAAAATGATCCTTCCTCTCTCTAATGGCTAATGAGACAGAAAGAAGAACCAGGGAGGGTTAATGAAAATGTTGCCATGAGATTCCTTTCTTTAATTGGTCTTTTTAATGTTTTAATCTCCTTTTGGGGGGGTGTGGATTGAGAAGAATTTTCTTTAAACCTTTCTTGTACAGTGTCTGATAGGTTTAAAATCTTAGTGCCTGGCCTTTGAAGTGCGTGTCTCTGTGTGGATTAAGTGCCAACAACAAAAAAAACCCTGTGTGTTGTTCGTGTTGGGGTGTGGGGAACAGGTTTTGAATTTGAACTGAAAAGAAAACAAAGAAATTTGAAACCTATTTTAATATACTGCTTCTAATTCTTCAAGTGGGCTATTTTCAATGCATCCACAGTGGATGAAGGCTGAGTTGAGCCTATACTATATCTTGAAGAATTGGTACTGATGCTCGGAGGTCTTTAGAAGCTTTAGTCATGACGCTCTATTAAATACAATGTTTATCCCATGAATGTGTCACAGGTCAGCTAAGATGTCAAGAATTCAATTAATATTCCATTTAATAGAACTCACCATGCCCTAATCTTTTAATACTATTAGCATGTCC
This sequence comes from Pelusios castaneus, assembly GCA_007922175.1. Lineage (NCBI taxonomy): Eukaryota > Metazoa > Chordata > Testudines > Pelomedusidae > Pelusios > Pelusios castaneus. Next base: position 8,705,229 of record ML685804.1, read on the forward strand.
CAGGACTTTTCCTTGTTAGGGTCAGTCCTCTGACTTTCTGTCCCAGCTAATGCTTCTAGCAACAACAGGCAAGAGGAAATGAGCACAGTAAAAATTAAATTACTGGAGAATCTAATGGACACAGGTTTCTGTACAATATGTGGACTCACCAATACTCAGCTCTTGCAAAACTCAACAATTTGATTCATAGAGGATTCTGTGCAAACTCCTTCCCCTATTTTTCAGCTTGTCTGGGACTCTTATGCCATGAATTTCTAATCTGGATGCACCGAAACACTCAGAGAAACAAAATAAAACTATCAAATTTTGCTTAATTGTGGGGTGGCGGATTCCATGTGAAACCATTTATCTCCTCTCTGGCATCTAAAACTCACTCAGAAATAGGGACTGCTCATTCAATGGGATTATTATTGTGTGAAAAGCTTACTCACGTAAGTAACCATTTACAGAATCAGATCTTTAGTTTGGAACACAGGCAGTTTCGCTGGATGGTGGGTTTAAGTTTACTTACAATTGTGTAACAGCAGGGACTCACTGTTTTAAAGTGTACCTATGCTACATTTCTCTTCCAGCAGCCTCATGTTACCCAGTTTTAATGTAGACAAAAATTTAACAGAATGAAGCCAGTACCAAACAGTATAATGGTTCATCTGTTCAAGCTTCAAGCATGCATCTACTATGAAAATTGACTCTGTAAGTGATATCAGATTCTCAGCAGGTGTAAACTGACATAGCTATATTAAAGTCAATGTAGTTATGCCCATTTACATCAGCTGAGGATCTGACCCATTTTTCCCAAATGCCAGCTCTCTGAACGAGTACTGAAAGGAAGCTAATATTGTGTTTTTAAAGGGTAAATAGATGATCTGGGTAATTACAGCTCTGTCAGGCTGACATCGATTGTAGGCAAAATAATGGAACGTCTGATCGGGGGACTCCATTCATAAAGGGGGCATAATACGATTTATGCTAATCAACATGGGTTTATTGAAAATAGATCTTGTCTAACTTCAGGTATTTTATGAGATGACATGTTTTGTTGATAAAGATAATAGTGTTGATGTAAGAGACTTACTATACTGTACAGTTAGACATCTTACAGAGGGCTCTTCAGTGTGGCAGCTAACGGTGCAACAAGATCCAGTGGCCGGAAATTGAAGGTAGACAAATGCAGACTAGAATTAAGTTGCAAATTTTTAACAATGAATGGAACACCACGGGTTGTGGGGGATTCTCCATTACTGAAAATGATTAAATTGAGACTGGATGTTTAACTAAGAGAGAGGCTCTGGTTTAGCCACCGCTATTGGACTTGAAGCAGGAATTAATTCATGGCAGACCTATGGACTGTGTTATATGGAGGTCAGATGAGACGATCACAGTGGTCCCTTCTGGCTTTATAATTTAAATATATAATGAATAAATTCAGGAATCTGAAGGCTGAAATGGATTCTTTCATGTTCAGACACCATCAGTGATAAAGATTCTACAGCTGGAACCTAAGTTAACAATTCTCTAGTTAATACAAGAGCCAGATTAGAAACCAGGTTCCCCCACCTTTGTGTTGTCTCTGGAGTGCTAAAATGAGTGACACGTAGTTAAACCTTAGGCAAGTAAGGAGATCTGGCTACAGAGAGAGAAGATCTCCAGAGGAAGAAAATGTTTTTCTTAGCCAACCTCTATACTGACAGTGACACAGTTGATGCTGCTAGATCAGTTCTTCAGGATTGATTGAGTGGAAACCCGCTCAATCGATCCAGAAGTCGACACCACTAATTCACCCCCGTCAAAAAGAGTAACACTGCATCAATGGGCTGACAAAGCGGGGCTGCCGTAAGTAGAAATTAGGAAGTCGACAAGAGATACATAGAGTAGCTTGCCTAACTTGTGTATCCCACGTTGACTTCCACCAAATTCCATCAGTAATGTAGACATAGCCTTAGATGGTCACTTTTCAAAACTGATTCCATTTTAAGAACTCCTCAAGAGCGTGTGATTGGTCTATGCTGTGTGAGGGAATCCAGAACTCCATAATGCAGTAAAAAAATGAAAGACTATTCAAAAGGAAACAAATGTTCTAAAGTGTTCTTTATGCAGCTAGTCTTTACATTTCCAGCACTAAATGGAAGAGGTGCTTTTCAGGCAGCATTTGTGGTGACTTAAAACAGACAGGTATAATATGGGTTACTGTAGGTAAGAACACCTGCATGCAGGTGGTAGAAGGGGCTGTGTTACCACCTCATCTATGATTTCAATAAGATTTGTAAGAAGACCAACCAATAAATACAGAGTCGGCACTGCAGCTCCATAGAATGGAATGAAAATCAGACTTCGTGCCAGATATTTTCATGCAACAACATTCATTATTTATGCAGAAGTGGAGATATTTCAGGAAAACAGCACTGAACCATGAATGACAGGGTATCTTTCCACAGTGCGGGGTGCAGGCGAGCCGCAGTGAAGTTGACAGCTTTTTAATGTAGAGTCACTATTTCGCTGAAATACAGCATGTTGGCATTTCTGAAGTACAAGATGACCTATTTATTAGCTGTGAATCAAAAGAAATTACATGCTAGAAAATGAAGAGAAAGTTACATGTTTCTTCCAGCTGGTAGGGTCTTTAGCTCTCAAAAGCAAAGTAAATCCCAAACCATAAACAAAGGACCAGCAATCACCACACATTAAAAGAGGTGATTTTTTTTTAATGTTGTAGGATCAGCATTCATCTGGTAATATTGGGATCACTAGTGTTTCTTCCATCACATGTGATGTAACACTAAACACAAGTGTGATCATTAAACTTTGAGTTTCACTACTATGGTTTTGCCTAGGCTCAGATCATCCTCTGAGAAAGGACGGTACCTGGAAATCGCTGGCTTCCAGGGAGCTGCCCATAAGCTGCAGCAGAACATAACGAGTTTAAACTTGTGTGATTTTCAGGACGGACGTCATTCCCCCCACAGGAAGTCATTGGGGAGTGTGGCTCTCCAGCAGCATGTATATCCCAAGATACATGAGGATCTCAAGGCGTTTATGCGTAAAGCATTTTCCTCCATCCCTCTGTGCTACTGACGCTCATCTTTTGAGCCTAAAGAGTCTTAGCCATGCCAGGACACTGGACCCCTAAAACTACTAGACAGTGTGGAAGGTGCAGGATTAATAAATGAAAATATTAGTTGCCGTGGCCAGAACTGTTGAGTCAGAATTTGTTAGACTGAAGACGGGTAATGCCATATAAAGCAATCACACTGTCAGTCCATCCCTGAACACTTTATCCCATGTCCTCTTGGAATCTCAGTCCAGTACAGTTTATTTTGAGGGGTAGATGTGGCATATTGGGAAGAAGGGGAAATGTCACTGTGAATTGTCTCCCCAGCTTGCTTATGTGGGTCTGTCATCCTCTCCAGGCAAAAAAGCAGGAGAATGTGATGGGCCCCTCTTTTTCATTTAACGGTGGTGATCATATTGAATTATTTCTATACAATCATTTTGTTGATTTCAGCCAGTATTTGCAAACCCCCCAGTTTTGCCGTAATGTCTTCCATGTCCTGCCACCAGAAAAATGCACGTTTTTTATGCTGTGCAGAAACTGGATTATTCTCTGATTTACAAAAGTAACTTAGACAGAGCTGGCCGCAGGATCCGTTCATGACATTTAAGTGCATTAAGTGGGAAAAAGAGGGCTGAGACCCTCACGCAAGAGATGCATATCAACGTGAAAGTGAAACTAAATCCAGTGTAATGAGCACATCTTTGAACAAGGGAAGAAGTGTCTTTTCCTAACCTCATATCCGACATCTAATTAACTGACTATACCAAAAGCTTAAATTTTGCTTAAAATTCTTCCTGCATATAAAAAAGGGAGCCGAATACTATATATTAAGGAGGAATGGAATGAAATGGAAGAATGGGGTGTTAGAAAGTACGGCAATTGCTCAGAAGTTTTACCATATACTGAACAAAGGGGCGTGCCCAAAGCTATGGGAACAACTGCTTTACTCTCTGCCAAAAAGGGAAATGCCACATCTGGAGGGACAGCCGTAGAATCTGCAGCTTGTCATTTGAAGAGTGACAATTCAGTCTCCTCCGAGAATTTTGCTAATTGTGATTTGAACAAATGCCAGCAAAATAAAATAAAATTGTTGGGCTTGGCAACTGACATTCAAACGAAGGAGGAACACGTTGCAACCGTCTCTTTCTCTCCTATCTCCATAGTCTTTACTTTAGTGTCTTATTTTAAGAAGTTGGGAGGGTTCAGATTTGATAGGACGTTAAACAGAGCTTTATGAATCCACACCCGTGTATATGCAGTTCCATTTCAAACATCTTGCAACTCTCAAAGCAGCAGATCTCTATCCAGTAGAGTTTGTTTGTAATTGTTTCCCAGTTTTTTACTTTAAGAATAGACTTTACAGCCAGTTTACATGAAACCTAATCCCCGCGGGGAAAAAAAGGGGGGGGGGGGAAAGCATGTAGTACAAAAGCATGTGCCAAATCTTTAAATGTTTATAAACAGTAATATACATGACTGTCAATCTGCAAGTACAGGAGTAAAAATCTGATCTATGGAGCCCAAGGGTTTGTAAATATCTGAATCTGCAGGATCATAGCTAGTTTGTGGCATCATCTCCGGGCTTAAACCAATCTATCAGTTTTCCCTCTGCTTCTTTAGTAGGATGGCGAGGTCTTGTTGACCTTCTATATGACTTGGATGCTGTTTTTGAGATCAGAGTGGCAAACTTCCTCGGAAAGATGAAGTGATTGCTGACTCCTTCCTTTTTATTAAGTTTGTTTACATTTTGGACCACTGAGGTTTAGCTGGATTTCCATCTCATGAACTCTGCCATGAGAATATCCAGCGTTCATAAAAGCGAAGCTGTCTAAACCCGCATGACTTTTGGATTACTTTGAAAGGTAGAATATGAATTTTGTATCACAAATACAAAATTCTTTAAAAAACCCCACACAATTGGCTGAATAGAAGCCTAGAGGTAGATGCAAGCATACGGAGGTGCAGTGCAATCTTCCGCACACCACGTCTCTCAGTGAGCTCTCGTCCTGAATGAACACACCCCTTCATATCTGGATTCCTGCCCTTTCCTGAGCAGAGAATATCAGCTGTGTCCAACTGTGTAGCACAGTGGGTTTCAAACTTTTTTTCTCAGGACCCAATTGAAAAAAATCATTTATGTGACCCAACTATTCCGTCTTGGAGCAATGCATTGCCGGCTTTTGGCGGCAGCAGCAGGGAGCACCACAACCCAGTGCCTGAGGGTCTGTGACACAGTAGTGGGTCCCGACCGTAAGTCTGAAAACCACTGGTCTAGCAGAATAGTAATGTGGACATGTAGCTGTTCGGTCAGGGTCACCAAACTCTGACTGTCATGACCTGATAAGGATTTGAACCTACGACTCCAGAAGTAGCAGTGGTTATCACACAAACCATTCTGTATGGTTTTTACCTGTGCATCAGGGAAGCAAAGAATTTCATTTAGAATCATAGGAAAGCCTCTCTTTGGTTGCTCGGTTGTTTTTTGTCTCAAAAATATGTGAACAGTTTTGTTTTTCAGCTGAGCTAACCACCTAAAAAACTAATTAAGAGGAGAAAAGACGATAGGAAACTCCCATTGTCTTCAGTAGGAGCAAATGGAGCACCTGAGCTACAGCTGACAGATTTCTCTCCACAAAGGGGTCGACAAAAACTGCCCAGATCTGTATAAAAATTAAGATGTTTTCTGAATGGGAAACAGTCGCATTCAGATGCCAGTACTGGGTGATCACAGAGTTTCAATGAGTTTCTCTAGCCACTTAGAATCAAAAGGAAGGTTGGAGAGCTTATGGGAATGGGAATATGGTACAGAGCCTTTCACCTTGAGGCCACTGACACAAATACATTCCACCTCAGTAGCAACAGATTGCTCCCATTCGTGGACTGCTAGCATAAAACGAGACTAGCGGACTACGATCATTTCTAGCGGCCAGGAGTCTACAAGATCCCACTAGCTACGTCTGTCTAGTTTGACAGCAAACCACTGAAAACTACTCAGAGCAGATTTTCCAATCAGTTTTGCACCCACCTTACATTAATTTAATTTATACCATGTTTCTCTAGTTTCCTTACGAGAATGTCTTGCAGGAGTGCATCAAAAGCCTCACTAAAATCATGATATGTAACATCTGTAGCTTTTACCCCATCCATTAACCCTGTCAAAGGAGAAAATTAGGTTGATTTGGCATGATTTATCCTTGACAAATCCATGTTGGCTTTACTTATAACCCTATTATCCTTTAGGAGCTTACAAATTGGTAGTGTGACAGTTTGTTCCAGTATCTTTCCAGATATCAAAGATAGGTTGACTGACCTAGAGTTCCCCAGGTCCTGTATGTTCCCCTTTTTAAAGAGAGGAACTATGTTTGCTACTTTTCCACTCCTCTGGGACCTCAGCTACCCTCTATGAATTCTTAAAGAGAATCACCGAAGGTTCCTAAACTGCTTTAGCTAGTTCTTTAAGTACCGTAGGATGAATTTAATCGGGCCCTGCTGACTTGAATGTCTGACCTATTTAAATATTCTTTAACCTGTTCTTCCCCAATTTTGCTTTTTGTTCCTTGCCCCTCGTTATTAACACTGATTGTGGTTACAGTCAACTTTTTAGTGAGGACTAAAGCAAAATAGATATTAAACACCTCAACCTTCTCAGTGTCATCTGTTATTAACTCTCCTTTCCCATTAAGTACAGAATCTAGACTTTGCTTCATCTATCTATTGCTTCTAATGTATTTATAGAACATTTTCATGTCTCTTGCTATGGGCAACTCATTTTGTGCCTTAGTTATTCTGATTTTGTCCCTACATTTTTGTGCTATTCTTTTATACTCATCCTTAGAGATTAGTTCATGTTCGCACTTTTTGTGGGATTTCTTTTTTATTTTTAGTTCATTAAGGAGCTCTAGATGGAGTCATACTGGCTTCTTACTACTCTTCCCATCCTTCCTTCACATTAGGATACATATTCCATTAGTATAATATCCAGTCATATCAATATCATCTCTACCTCTCTGCAACAGCTGGCTAAACATGGTTTTAAAATGCATGTAGAATCATGACACATTTGAAATACAAAGAAGGTAGGCATTTCAATAATATGTACATTCATTTATGCAAAGTTAACATATACACTCTTCTAAAAATAATAATCAGTACATTAAAAAAATGCCTAATTGACCTTTTGACACTTAATCAAGTCCCTTTGTGCTGAATTCTGAATGGTAAAACTTAACACAACTCTGTCTTTTTTGGTTAAATTATATTTCTTTGCTTGCATATATACAAACAACATACACTAATACAAGGTGCATACATTCATCTTAGTAATTTATCTCATTTCCTTTTGGAATGGTGTCCCTCAGTGGCTCAGAGAAAGTGGAGCTGTTTTAATAGATTTGAATTTTATCTGCCTCTGTATTTGCAGCAGGCATAATAATAATAAATTATTATACTAATAAGTAAGTTGTACTGAATGGTAACAGTAGCACCATTCCCTTCCAAAAAAGTAATTTATGGGTGAATTCTTATGACTTTAGGGGTGTAATAAATAATCAGGGTTCATTTTTCCATCCAATTTGAGATGGTGCAGCTGTGTTTTGTATGCAATAAATTCTCGAGTTGTATTTCTTAGCTAAGCACTGAAAAACAGTGTGATTTTTCTCTTCCCTTTCCAATTATTGTAGCAATGCCAGGGTAGCTTTTCTGTAGTTAAGAATTTGCTAGTATTTCTCTTATAAGCCCCAATTTTCAGGGGTCTATAACTCTGCTCTTTTAAATCACACTGACCTGGAACTTGACATACAACTTTGTCAACATAGATACGTTTTTAAAAACTAAAATCTGGCCCAAGCCCCAAAGTCAGAGTCAAAAATGCCCATGGAATTTAGAGCTATATATGGTGCTCAGAGGCATGTAAGTGTGCATGTGAGACTCTATACCCATTCAGTCAGCTTTCTGTGTTTGTGGCTGCAGGCCTCGTGTCATGGACACAACTCGGGACAGGATTTAGTCCTATAAATGTAAGGCTTTTGTGATAAGCTACTGCAGAGTTCACATGCAAAGTCTGATTTAGCCATGCAGTATGCCACTTTGCCCTCAGCATCCACCAGCTGTGCTGTGCAAAGCCGGGTCAGCCACTTAGCACTCCCCACAAGGTAGGGTGATTCTCTGGTGCTGCAGAGCTAACAATGGTTGCCCAAAAAGTGACATCAAGGGCAGAGACCAATATATCCACATGCCCACTTAAGGTGAGTCGACTTAAGCATGTTTAAGTCGACTTAATTTACTCTGTGTCCACACTGGCATTTCCTTAAGTCGACTTAAGGAAATTCAAAGTCGACTTTATAAAACCTCCTATAAAGTTGACTTAGTTGACTTAGGGCATGGGGAAGGGAGCTTCCTTCTCGCCAGGACCGCTCAGGTCCCGGCAAGAAGGAAGCCCCGCGGTCCCTTCTCCCCAGGATCCGCGCTCCAGCTGCTCAGCAGCCGGCAGCTGGAGCGTGGGCCTCCAGCTCTTCTTCCTGGCCAGAGCCACTTGGGTCCTGGCTAGAAGGGTTCCCTTCTGCCCAGGACCTGAGAAGTCCTGAGCAGAAGGGAGCCGAGTGGTCTGGGGCAGAAGGGAGCTCCAAGCTCCCGTCTCCCCCCCACCCCGCAGGGGCGTGCTGCCCCGGGGAGAGCCAGCCCCATACGGGGCTGGCTCTCCCTGGACCGAACTAGTCGACTTAGAGAGTCTAGTGTAAGTCGACGTAGTATGGCCCACTTAAGTCGACTTAGGAGTCCTGTGTGGACTCTCTAAGTCGACTTAATAAGGTTAACTTAAAGTCGACTTATTTAAGTCGACCTAAATTCTCCAGTGTAGACATTGCCTTAGTGCCCAGCTGCTGTGTCAGTCCCTTGGTGCCATTGGGAGACAGAATTGCTCGGAGCAGCCATCAGCTAGCCTAGAATCCAGGAGATATCAAAGCAAGGTTTGCAAACCTCTTCAGCTGCAGTGTGCAGTCTTTGGATGTAGCTGAGGGTCAGACAAATATAATCAGTATTAATTATTTAAAGAGACAGTCACTGCCCGGTTACACATGCTGTCTAAACTGAACAGAAGTCAAACGGGGAAAAAAGGGGGCAAGCGAGCAGGGAAGATGAGGCACCATAGTGATAGTAACATCATAGGGTAACTTTGGGAAGGCAGTTTTGGTGGTCCAGGTGCTTGCATGGTTCTGCCACGCAGTGATAGACCATGAGGTATTATTTTGACTATGCAAAGTCTTCCTGAAATAAAAAAAAGCATTGATTTTTCCAGTGGGTTTTGTTCAGAAAAGTATCGTACATTTGCTGTGCTGTCTGGGTGATGCTCTATGGTAGGGGTCCAAATAGGCTAAACTTCTAGCACAATGGGGTGAACAAACAGTGGAATAAAAGTCACCCACGCATTTCGCAGCACCTTTGTACAGAATGCCATTCAATCTGACGTCACATAAGACCTCAACAGCATTACTAGACTAATGCTTTTGGTAATCCAGCCTTCTACGTGATCAGTAATTAAGCTGTGAAATCAGCTCCTTAATATGGAGTTAGCATAATTCAGTATATTAAAGTCGTAATTTATAAAGGCACCTTGGCTTACTGAGTGTAAACGAAGGCAGCCATAAGGCCATCATAGCCATGTGCAAATCACCTGCCTTTTAAAGCTAACTATAGATTTTTCTTTATGGTTTTGTCATTTAACCACTGGGAAAATAATAAATTAAGTCACATGGGGAATCCCTGGTGCTTTTGCAAAATGGAGCACTGCCTGTTTGGAGAGAGAACATTCCCCATGTTTTCCCCGGCTGCATTTCTCTTAACCTACCACCTTGCTGAAGTTTATAGGACAAAAGACTCTTCTTTCATCCACCTGGCACTGAGACTCTGCTCTCCCTACCTACATTGTACAGCCATGGATGAAAGCGAGAGTTTTCTGTATGTGCAGGTAGCAAAACAACAGGATCACGTTCTGCCAGGCCACTGGGATCTAAGAGCAGAAACTGTCCATGGTGCTGTACATCTTAAAATACCCGCCAGTCATCTCTGTACAGTTCACTGTCACCTAGCTCCTCTTCTTGTAATGGGGAGCATGGTCAACTGGTTGGAGCAGGGGGGGTGTCACCATGCTGCACACCATGGCCATCCCAAATCTCATGGTGCAAGGAGAGAGAGAATTCAGGTCCTCCTGCTTCAAGGCAGAGGCTACTTCAGCTGAAGAAGAATACTCTCATAACAGGGCCTATGACACAACTGAGCAGTTCGGATTCCATCCAGTGCTGCAGATATGGATACAGTCATAGGTATCTATAGAAGTAAAAGAATACGTTTGCTGAATCTTTCTATTGTGCAGCGGACCACGTAAAATGCTGCAAATGATCCCCACCTGATGGCTCTTTGGAGGACCATGTGAAATGAAATTGATTTGGTCCCTAGTGGGAAGGTGTCTACCTCGCAAATGGCACTATTTAGATCCCCCTTGTTGCAGCCTCTCACAACACAGAAGCTACAAACTAAGTGTGTCATGGAGATTCAGCTTCCACACATCCCTCAGATGGGGCCTCCACGCCAAGGCTTTGCAAATCAATGTCTCAGGAAAATGTGCTGTTCCGGTGCCTGTGACTGAACATAGGACTTCACTCTCCAGGGCTGGCACCTTTCACAAGCACTTACGTGATTCACCACTATACATAAATATGTGACGTGGCCTGTCTCTCAGGGAGGGTGATTGATACCAAGGCCTCCTTGGAAATGGGGAAAATAAGGTACTGTAAAGCCCGCAACAGAATCAGAGGAGCGCAAATAAGATAGCCACCCTGGAGTTACTGAGACACTAAACAGCAACATTAATTAACGAGAGGAAATTGCTCTCCAAAACCCACAAAAACCATAATGCACAAGAAATTTAAAGAAAATATTATGAATGCAAACATTCAAACACTAAGAAAACAACAAACACATGCCTGCAAGATGCAGCAACATTCCACCTTGAGCTCCCCTAAAGCCTTCCTACATAGGTCTATTTCACATCAATGCTGCTCTTTCCCCTAGTTCACTACATTTCATCCATTGTCCCACCATTTGCACTTATGAATGTGCCACACAGGGAAATTGTAGGTATCGGTTAATGTTTGTGCTGCATATATATGGCATTTTGTATATTCAGAGTGCTAAGGATTATGGTTATTTTAATAATAATTCTCTACAGTTACCTCGGTTTGAAATAAAGGATGTCTGGTGAGTACAGATGGTTGAACCAGTCAAGCAGAACACACAAAAAGACCCAATTAGTTTTATATCTTCAAAGCTCTTACAAATATTAATACACTAAATAATCATTGCAACACAGAGTGAATACTGGTATGCATGTCTGATATGCTTGATGTCTCTTGCTAGAAATTGATAGTTAACACTATCAATTAATCTAGTCCATTCTCCCCGTTTTACAGATGGGGAGACAAGCCGAGATGGTAAGTGACAAGCCAAGGCTCAAAGCAAGGTAATGTCAGAGCTAGGATTTGACACTCAGCCATTCCTACCTCCCAGTCCTGCACTCAGATCACTAATCTATGTCCCTTGCAAAATACAGTCCCAACCTTCCACCTGTGTAGAAACATTTTTAAGATTCCGATTCAGCCGGAGAGTAGAATTCTGGTCCAACATCTGATCTTTACAGAGCACTGAAAACTGGATGTTGATCAAAATTTGGAAGATATCAAAAATATAAATAAATGTCTAGAAGGGCTAAAATGTTGGAATAAATATTTCATTTACTAAAAGAGACGTGAGTACATATATAAGCAAGCTTTGGAACGAGCTTTAAGTAACGGAGTGTCTTTAGAAGAGCAGAGTAAAATACAGATGCCCCAATTATTTTTCTATAATAAAAGTGCAACACAGAGCACTTGCTTGTGCCACAAACTCTTTTTTCATTTGTGTTTTTGTTTCATGCTTCAATATCTTCCTCCAGCGGCTCATGTCTCCTTTGCCTTCTCCTCACTTTGATCTATTGGTTTTCCACAGAAATGGGGTTTATAAATCATCGTAATGCAGCCCTGGGAAAGATGCTGCTTAATGCAGGGAGAAATACATTGCAGCTAACAGCCACGGCAGGGAGGAAAACTCTCGCCTCGTAGCGGGGCTTTGGCGACAGGTTACTGATGTTGTTTGGTTATTTTATGTCTGCATTCGTGCCATTGGGGGCAAGACCACAGGGAGCTCTGCCTGTACCCCCTTTGTAATATTTCAAACCTCCTTCCGCAGGCTAACACAACCTGCTCGTGGGCTTGCAGGGGAAGGGGAAGCCAGCAGTATAGCAAGAGGGAAGGCAGAACAGAGGGATGAATTGCTTTTGCTCCGGCTTTTGTGACACAGTCTCTTTTTAAAAAAGAAAAAATTCCTTCCCGTCTCAAATACATGCTAGAAAAATGCAGATTCCAGCAAAAGTCTAACCTCTTGTGGGAGATAGTAGGGTCCAGCTTCCCCAGGATCATTTAGGGGCCTAAGAGCTTTGATCCCTTCCAAACAAAGCTTTGGGATGGCACCTCATTTTGTTCCGTGTTTGTATGGTGCCTCGTGCAATGGGGTCTCAGTCTGTGACCAGGGTAGGGTAACAAAGATAAATAAATAATCAATATTCACCCGTATGATTCTATAAAGTCATCTTGCTGCAGAAAGACCATATCTGTTGCTGTCTCAGTCCTGGCTGCTACAGGAGACTAATGAAAAAGCTTTAGGACTTGACTAAACAGCCCCCATTTAAGTCTGCGTCACATTCTGCTCCTGCTCAAGTAGGTACAACTCAACCAACTTCAGTGGAGCTGTGCCTGCATATTTGTGTCTCTCACCTACTGTTCCTAGTCCCTCAGAAGTAGGAATGGTGCTCTTTTGTCTTCTACTCTGGCTTATGAAAATGGCCGTTTCTGTTAAAAATAGAAAAAGCTAAGACTTTGAGAACACCAGTAATAGTAAGTGACTTAACATTTGTCAATCATCAGCATGCTTACGCGCAAGAGTTCATTGAGATTAACAATTCCAGGCCAAATCCTGCTTGTCTTACTCAGGTGTACAGCGTCCCTGATTTCAGTGGGACTATTTGCATGAGTAAAGTTAACAGGATTTGGGCCTCTCTCTACAGATCACGTAATGCAGGAAACAAGCTCTTCTCGGTCCTATTTGTAAGACTGGAAAACGATGCGCCTCTACATGACGTGTTGCTAGTTAACTCTGCAATGGCGGGACACCAACTCAATGAGCAATCTCAGGAGGCCACACAGGGTCAAGATGGTTCAAGAGCTACTGCAGATTTTTCTCACAGCAGAGCACTGGTTGTACCAGAGAGGAAAAAAAGACAAAGAACATTTTCCAGTTTATCTGTTTCTTCCTGTATTTTCACTCTCTCTCTCTCCCCCCTCCCCCCCCACCTGCCTCCCATTATTACTGATATAACCTTTTCTAGCCAAACCCTTTGCAATCCTCTGCAGCCATGGCAGACTCATGGGTCTTTTCTTCAGAATGGGAGATGGAACATCAGCACCCTCACCCCAACCAACCCATGTGTGCTATAAAGCTCTGTTCTGTGGGGGGGTCTCTATGCTACATGGTGCAAGATCAGCATACCCTTGACTGAGTAAATCCACCAGCCATTCTCCCCACTAGAACACATGCTCTAGTCACATGGGTTACCGCACACCCGAGGCTATAGGAACAGCCATGGAGCTGCTCTGTAGCCATTCTCAAGCACAAGCGGGATGCTTCCAAGTCCTCAACTCCAGCCCAAGAGGAGATCCCCTGATTTTGGCTGCTGGGAAGAAGGATTTTTCCTAAATGCATAAAAACCACGATGGTCAATCACATTTTCCTTAGCTTGTGACTTTTACCTATTAATATGGGGGCAGGGTCCTAACCTCCTCAAGGAAACCCGTGTGGTGTTGTAAACACTTGCTGCATGCTTAGATTCCTGACTACTAATAAAATTGCACACACACACTTTTAGTACTGAAGAGCACAAAGAGCCTTGGATTGGTCACTATACTGTACATTTACCTATCTTCTCCAAACCACTTGACCCTCCCCACTCTCTTCTCTGTAATTGCCTTGTTATTGTCCTTGTTCATCAGCTGGCCCCTAGGGAGGCCTGGGGGAGCAGTTCTGCCTTAGCTAAACCAATATCTCCTGCCATAACCCTCTGCCGTTTCCTCTTTGCTGCCCCGTGTTGAATAAATCCCCCATCTGTTTTTGCTGAATGATCATAAAGACATGATCGATGTTTCAGATTGTGGCTTCCGTTGGCTTTAAGTGCAACACTGTTAATGCCAGAGCATGTGTGGTGACTGCATTTTAACAAGGTGTAGGTGAGGGGGGCTGTGTAAGAGCAGAAATAGGAATGCAACAATTAAAGTGATATTTTACATCTAAAGCATGTAGGCACACGTGTTTAATTCCCACGCCTTTCCACAGCACCTTGCATCCAAGGTGTAGATGAGGGGGCAGTAAAAGAGCAGAAATAGGAATGCACTGATTAAAGCATGTAGGCACACGCGTTTAATTCCCACGCCTTTCCATAGCACCTTCCATCCAAGGATCATAACGCGCTTTACAAACATTCTTGAGGTAGGTATGGATGTGGGCACAATTTTTTACGCTACCAGTGACCCCTGTTTGTTTTGCTGAACTAGACTAACACGGCTGCCCCTTTGGAGCCTGTCTCATAAGACAGCTCCAAAAATTGGTTGCCTAATAAAGGTGTCTTTAACTAAAGAAGAAACACAATTGTACTGTTAACTATGCTAGAACCCTTGCAACTTAGTGTGGTCCTTAATGCAGGTTTCTTTATCTACGTACCCATTCAGTCCTAGATGCCATTGTTCAATGGAGTGGTCGATAAGGGAGTGATGTAAAGCATTCCTAGTCACATAGTGGGGGGCGTATTGCAACCGTTTTTGCAATCAAAGCACCAGCAACCAAAAAAGCTGAGATTCCTAACCTCAGCATGGCCAAATCTATGTCAAGCTCCATGAAAACAGTAACTGACTTTGTTAATATAATAAGTATTCCATCCTCCTGTTTGTGTGAACAAATTACTTTTGAAAACATGGGTATCAGTTGCTTCGAGGTTTGGCAGGGGCTATGGCTGGTATCCTGATATTCACAGTCTTTCAGAACAGCTGTGCATGTGGCCACGTGCTGAAACGTGGCTTCCATATTCAGCCCTCACCCCACAGCATTTTATTGACTATTACAGGTGATTGACTGTCACCATAAATTGAAACATAAACAGTTACTCTGCAGCTGTCCCTGTACAAGTTATGCACCCCCAAAATGCATAGAAATACATGCATTTTGGAGTGGATAAGTATTTTAATTCTGGTCAGCGTTTGCCCCTAAAGAGTCACCACTCAAACTTGCTGAGATTTACATTTTCAACTTTGGTGCCAAAACCCAAATGAAGCTTCCCAAATATAATCTGTTTCTAAATATGTTGAGCCACCACCCTGCACAATTGAGTGGTGATGGTAGATTTACTCTTCTCTGATTCACGGCCATTTATATTAGTTCTAATTTCAGCAGAAACCTATAAAATTCATACAACACAATGCAGCCCTAAATTAAGTGCTTTTCAGCATTTCTGTAAAACCAGTGAGTCTTTGCTCTTTAAATTACTGTGTGTGGCTGAGAAGGGAACCTCTCTCTGGGAAAATTTATTCCACCTTATTTGGAAGGGGGAAAAAAAACTCCCCCACCTTCTTCAGGAACAAAGCTTTTTGTGTGTTATAAGGGTATTTATAATAATGAAAGCACTGTGTGTTTGACTGGCTATAAGGCAGAAAGAAAAGGAATCTTAGAGTTCTGTGAGCAGTAGTGTTTGTGTGATGCATGGTAATATTTTTCCTTAGTCCATTATCAAAAGAAAAAGGCAGGGTAAAAATATCTTCCATTTCCCCCTAATTTGTAGTTTTCTGGTGTTAGCAGGGCTTATAAGACACATGCTCCCAATTAGCTGCTCCTCTTAATTTAAATGCTTCATAAATTATCTCCTGCGCTTGTGGATTATCACTTCATAATGTGAGTTAGCATTTAAATAAATAGCTGCGATGTAGGAAATTAGAGAGGTTTACTGTCTGAGACACCAGAATAATGAAGGAAAATACCACGGCAGTTGAACAGGGGCTGGGGGAGTTATGGAGAGATGCATATATCTTTACCTTTTAGCAACCAAATTTGGATGGTTGCAGTGAAAATATGGGTCAGAACTCCAACAGAGCAGAATTCTTTTGTAAGAGTTGGGCAAGAAGTGAACATACAGAATTCTGAAGCACATAAAACATCTGATTTAGCAAATGCTGGCTTTTTAGGGAGAATTCTTGCTGGTCTTACTCACACGAGTAGCCCGTTTGGAAATTGGTGGATTATTCACGTATGTCAGACAAGCATCGTGAGCCATAATAGTGTTTAGATTGTCAACAAAAACCATGGATAAAAACAAAGTGATAGACATGAGCAAGGCTAAGATTTTACTGCAGCAATTTGATAACAAAAGGAACAAGGAAATAATGAGCAGGACTAAAAGAAATATAATAAAATAAAGTCAGAAATAACTGATATTAATATAAGCCCCAAATTACTTAAACTAAAAGTGGTGAAAATGTTCTTATGTAATAAGGGTTCTCTGCGGGTTTCAATAGCAGTTTTGACCATACCAAAGTTAGCTTCATAAACCCAACCTGGCTTTCCAATTATTGCTAAAAACTTAGCAGGGTAAAGCAGAATAGGAAGAAAACTCAGGAGGATCCCTTGGGAAATAAAGGATCTCACCAAATATTCATTGCTCTGGCCATTGGGGTCAGTGTAGTTTTTCTACATGAGCTTCTAGGTGAGATGGTGCAGGGTGTCCAGGATGTAATATCATAAATACTTCCCTAAATCCAGACAGCATCACACACAGGACTCTGCCCTGCCAGGGTCCCTGTCCACCTTTGCCCCATTGTACACAGGGGGTGCCCCCCCCCGCTACCATGGACCTGCCCAAGGTCCCTCTAGCCCCACAAGGTCGACCTAGAGCATCCAGTGTGGACGCTCTAGGTCGACTTTGTAAGTTCCCCTTTAAGTCGACTTTAATTTTAAGTGTAGACACACTAAGTCGACTTAGTTAAAGTTGACTTAAAAGTGCAAGTGTAGACATAGCCACTATGTCTACACTTGTAAAGTTAAGTCGACTCTGCTAAGTCGACTTAACAAGGATGACTTTAAGTTGACTTAAAGTCGACCTTGTTAAGTCGAGTTAACAGAGTGGCCACATTTTAAGTCGACTTAAGTCGACCTTCTTAAGTTGACTTAACAATAGACATAGCCATCCACACTGGCTTTACGTCAACTTAATAAGGCTGACTTAACACTATTCCCCGTCCATGCTGGCTTGAAGTTGACTTAAGTTGACCTTCAGAGGTGGTGTTAAGTCAACTTAAGGAAGTGCTTAAGTTGATTTAATAAAAGCCCAGTGTGGACACGGCTTTGTGTAGGTTGACTTAAGCGTCCTTAAGTCGACCTAAGTTGCCAGTGTAGACGCCCCCTCAGTGCCCATGTGGTATCAGCCCCTCCTTTGCCTCCTGTACAGCCCAAGGTTTAACACTGCAGTTCTCCATGAAGTTTGCTCTGCTGTTATGCCTCTGACCCACATGCAGAGACCCAAACATGTCAAAATCATGGATATTTTGGGGAAAAGAAACCCCCAAAATCATAGAATCTGACACAGTCATGACCAAAGTCCAGTCTTAGGAAAGAAGAAAGTTATTAGTCACCTTATTGCCTAGAAAACCAGTTTGACACCTTGAAAAAACCAGTTTGACACCTTGAGTTCTCACAGTAACGACAGTTTAGTGTAATGAGGAGGGTATGATTTCGCTCTCCGAGTTTTGCAGTTAAGTTTCCATGTGCTGAATACATTTTGGTGTTGGACAGAGCAAACAAGAGGGACCAGAATCTTTTTTTGGTTGAACATGTGCAAGCCCCGCTGAGTTTAATGGGCTGTCTACCTGTAAGTAACAGCAGAATTTGGGCCCATTATAGTTTATATACTTAAAGGTGTGGGGCCAAATTATGTCATTTATATCTAGGTAACGCTACTGACTTCAAGGAATTGCACAGATGCAACTCAGGGCAACATTTTTCCTGAAGAGAGAGACTTAGATTTGATTTCCCCTCTGTTTGGCTAGTAATTTTCATTTAACTTTTCCCAACAATCTGGGCTGAAATCTGCTCTCAGTTATATATGTCTATGGGGGTGGCCCATGTATTATAGAGCTAAATATGACTGTGTACCCAGATACACACCCCAGCATTCATATGGTGATAATGAGGCATCCAATTATTATAGGATATATTTCTCCCTGGAGCAATGGAGTTCTCTTACGACAAAAACTGGAGTCAGTACTGCGCTACACTTCAGAACAGTAAATCCTTCCCTGTTCTTATCGTGAAAACGTATTAGTGGAAACAGCCAAATTTGGAAGCTGACAAGAAAGACGTTTACTGGTTCAGGGCATCATCAGGAAGGAAGGAGAGAGAAGCCTGCACTTTAAGCTCTTGTACGCAGACACAGGGTGAATAGTAGTGAGGATACTTCACTATGTGTTTTCTGACACAGCTGTCTATAGAGGGAGTGCTCCCAACTCAATCTGTGATGCAACTGAAGGGTTTAAAGTTCACACTGCTGACCTTACAAATAGCATCAGTGCTTCCTCTGGCATTTCTTCTTTCAGGCAGCTGCAACATCCAATATATTTCAAATTCTGGGGATGAAATCATCAGTGGGGCTAGAATTTCTCCCTATACCATTTGGGGAGCCTGCTGCAGCCTCTGCTTTAAAGTGCCTTTTCACCCTGTAGAAGTTGTGTTGTGGGATTCCCTGATTGTCTCCTAGTAATTTCCATAGCCACCACCATTTCTTTTACAAATAAAAATAGGCTTCTTGTTTCCCTGCCGGCAACTCAGAATCTGAAAGTCGAGATGCGGTCTCATCTTCCCATTCATCACCAGCAGACCAAACCGGCTGTCGGCCAAACTGTACGCTCATTGACACCTGGGAAACCCCACTGTACTCTGTGACATAGATGCATCCCCACTATCTTCAGAGGATGTCCTCTAGGACATCCAATGTGTTTGCCCAAGAGTAACTGATTTGTTCCCTAACTAGAAGTTAGTATACATTTATTTTGGTGAGGCACAAAGAACAGAATCTGGCTCTTTCTCCCTTAGCTGTGTTAGCTCTGCAGGTGTAAGACTAAATGCCTACAGCACCACAGGGAGTTGATCTGAGAGAGACATAGCGACCAGAGCTGTTCAGTAAGATGGTGCCATCTTTACAGTCACTTTAAGGTGCCATTCTGCATCAGAAATAGTAATATTGGACCCTGCTGCCTATGTCTTTCCAACTGATCTACTAATCATATTTCTTCAAATTTTATATCCCTGACCCTTGTAAAGGGATTGCAGTGAAGGCGTTTTTAAGCTGCATTTTAATAAGTCAATATGAAAGCTCAAAATTATTTAAAGCTTCTTAAAGAGGATTATATTTGATTTCTT
This sequence comes from Pelusios castaneus, assembly GCA_007922175.1. Classification (NCBI taxonomy): domain Eukaryota; kingdom Metazoa; phylum Chordata; order Testudines; family Pelomedusidae; genus Pelusios; species Pelusios castaneus. The sequence continues at coordinate 8,724,874 of ML685804.1, forward strand.
ATGGGAATCTAGTAAAGATGTTCTGTCCTGCCAAGGTTTCATTACATTAAAGAAACAGCATCCTTTTAAATAGCAAAAACTTTTAACTGTTCCATTATGAAAAATGGAGATTGTTCCATCCAAGAAGTACCAGAAGTTAACAACTTGTTGCAATTATCGTGGCCTTGTGTCTTCTTGTGGGAAGTCTGAGAGCTCTAAACAAGGAGGAGCTGCAAATGTAAGAAATTGCTCGCCAATCTCTGATCACTGATAATTTTGCTCGGAAAGTTACTGTGAATGTATTGACAAACAGCCAAATGCTAATTGCTCTGAATGAATGTGTGCAACCCTCAGTGCATCCAACGGAGGGTCACCAGACGGATTCCAAGAGCCCTATGGCAGGGGAAGTCTGCTTAGGAATATATTCATGGCATAGTAGGGCACTGAGCCAAATTCTGGTCTCTGTTACATCTTTGAACTCCTTTGGCCTCAGTGTAGTTGCATGGATTTCACCAAGGGCAGCATTAGCTCCTCTTCCAAAGGGGGGGCCGTGTTAGTCTAGTCCAGCAAAACAAACCAGGAGTCCTGTGACACTTCTAAAGACTAATAAATAAATACATTTGTTAGTCTTCGAAAGTGCCGCAGGACTCTTTCTTTATTAGGTCCTCTGTGTTCTACGGAGCCCCAAGTGATTAATGAGGAAGAATTGAAAATGCAAACTGAGTAAAACTGAGTAAAACTACTAAGTTACATGACCATCTGCCGTGAACACCAAGGCTATGTCTACACTGGCAAGTTAGTTCGAATCAAGGAGGCTTAATTCCAACTAACTAAAGCCATGGCTACACTAGGCTTTAGTTAGTTCGAATTAAGGGCGTCCTTAATTCGAACTAATAAGTTTGAATAGGGCTTCAGAAGTAAGGCTTTAATTCTAACTAACTAGTTCGAATTAGCCAATGTGGCCATGTTAATTCGAACTAATTTCTTAGTTCGAACCAACCGGCCATTGAAATGAATGGGGATCGCTAATTCGAACTAAGCAAGTGCCATTCATGGCACTAACTTTTTCTAGTTCGAATTAAGCTAATTCAAACTACCTAAAATTAGTTCGAATTAGTTAGTTCGAACTAACTAATTCAAACTAATTTTAGCAAGTGTAAACATAGCCCAAAGTCTTAATTCTGCCCGACTCATTGGGCTTGGATGTAAATCTGGACAAAATTTGTCCTCGAAGTTTTGAGGAATTATATAGGGTGGCAAGGGGGAGATTCATGAGGAGTAGCGAGGTTGGTAAGTATTATAAATCACAGGGCAAGAATAAAACCCAGAACTCTTGACAACCAGTCCCATGCACTAACCATTAGGCAATGTTCCCCTTCCCTCTACAAATACTATATAATGAGAGTCGCCTTCACCTTGCAAGGAGGCACTCAAAATTCCTTTTGAAAGCAATGGGAGTTGAGCACAAACATCTGAGGACAGAATCTGGCTTAAAAGTTTGTAATGAGGTGACTGTTCCCAAATCTCTGGTTGTTTTTGGGAGCAATGACCAATTACAGCGAACTTTCCCATCCTCTTTTTTCTACTTTAAAGGAAAGAGTGCGCCAAATACCAGTAGCTCCCACTATGGGAATGCACGTGCAGTACTTTGCTCACATTCTTGTTGATCGGTTCTAGGGTCTGATAATATAGAGTCATAGAAACTGGAAGGGACCATGAGAGGTCATCGAGTCCAGTCCCCTGCACTCACGGAAGGACCAAGTATCCTTAAACCATCCCTGACAGGTGCTTGTCTAACCTGCTCCTAAAAACCTCCAATGATGGAGATTCCATAACCTGCACAGGCAACTTATTCCAGTGGTTAATCACCTGAAAGTTAGGAATTTTTTCCTAATGCCCAACCTAAACCTCCCTTGCTGTAATTTAAGCCCATTGCTTCTTCTCCTATCATCAGTGGTTAAGAAGAGCAATTTTTCTCCCTCCTCCTCGTGACATCCTTTTCGATACTTGAAAACTTACCATGTCCCCTCTCAGTCTCCTCTTTTCCAGACTGAACAAACAGCTCTTTCACTCTTCCCTCATAAGTCAAGTGTTCCAGACTTTTAAACATTCTTGTTGCTCTTCTCTGGACTTTCTCTAATTTCTCCTCCTCTTTCCTGAAATGGTCTACATGCTGGGAGTTAGAACAGTCCAATCCACTTTTCCCACTCCCCCACCTCAGGAAGGCACCTAGGTGCTGTGCTCTGCCATGCTGTCTACATGGCTCATGTGGGGATACAATTCCAAGCTGTCCCTCTTGAGTGTTACCCAGCATCAATGGAGGCGGCTCGTGGAACCACTTCAACTCTGCCAGCAGAGCAGGGGCATTCCCATACCAAGTCCCTCTATCTCATTCTGTTGCTCACCTCCCACCTTTGCCAGTCTTATTTCACCTTTTAGGGAGGAGTGATTGGTGTAGCTGATGTATGCTGGGATTTTCAAAAGAGTAAATGACTTAAGAGCATAAATCCTATTGAAAACCAACAGGGACATGTACCCTTAAATCACCTTAGGCTCTTTGGAAAATTCTACCCACGGGGTCTATGTTGCTTTAGGAGTCAAACACATGAGCAGCATGAATTTGGGCATCCTTGATCAGAGATGGGCTCAAGCCAAAGCCGTGTATCCAAACAGCCCTCAAACTTTGGAAAGTTCAGATCTGCACTTCGCAGCTCAGGCCCATTTCTATTCACACTCACTTTTGTTCTGACCACATGCCCCCTTTACTTCCTGCCTAGCAGTCCTGTATAACACACAGTCCAATCACTCTACTTTTTCTTGCTAGTGTGCTAGCTCTGGGGCAGAACGGCTGAAGTGTCGTTTCACCAACTATGCCACCATTTCAGAGAATAGATTTGCTTTTTTTGTCCCAATATATTCAAACAAGTCTCATGTTTGGCCTAAAGTCAAGAGCAGATTAAACACTTAAGAACTTTCAATTTTCAGGTGTGTACCTTATCAACTTAATACCAGCTTAGCAGAATGAGCAGAAAGAGCAAAACTGAGCAGGATGTTGTTGATTTATCAGTGATAAAATAATACACATCGTAGACAGCAAGATAAATGTATAAATATTGACGAGGAGCCCAGAATCCATTAAGGACCCCCCAAAGACTTCAAGGATTACCTGACACTAGGCAGGCGTCTGAAGCTACGTAACTTTAAATTTCATTCCCTGGCAAACCGCATTTTCTTTCCTTATTATATAGAAAACTGGTTTTGTGTTTGTGCTATTTTGGTGCTAAATTGTCCACCTAGCAAATACTGTATTCCAAGTCAAGAAGCAGTACAATATGCACTTACAAATAACCAGAAACTGGGGGCAAAAAAGTAGTTTTCAAGTGAAAACTAAAAGGCTGGTAAATACTCCCCTGAACAATGAAAATAGTATGTGCGTAAATACTTTAATATCTAGTTGGCCCTTTAAAACCAAAATGATAGAGTTCATTTGCATTTAGATCTCTTTGGCTCCCTCTTTTCATCTAAAGACAAATCCTCACAAAGGCTGCTTAATTAGAGCAAATTAGATTTGCAGCGAGTGGCTTGTCATTCATTAGGAAATGCTGTTCTTTTTCTCTATTTGGTAATTATAAGCTGGTCTATACCAACTTCACAGTATTCGCTTCGGACTCAAAGTATGACTAGCATTCATGATTTTGTGCAGAAGAGAAGAAAATTATTCAACCCCACTAAGTTTGCCCATTTTAGAAGTTGGATAAAGATCATCATTGGCGTCTTTTATATAATAGGGTAGCCTCTTTCTTAAGTCTTTAATAACTAATTGTAATAGCATATCTCACGGTAATTTTCAAGACTAAAAACCAAGCACAAACAGTTCTTGCAGGTACCAGCTTCTCACATGGTAGCTACTGTACCAGGCAGTGGATTTCTTTCCTGGGAAGATGCATTTGCAGTCCATCTAGGAAACCTCCCATTCAACCTTTCATTGTTATTTGTATTATAGTAGGGCTCAAAGGCTATGTCTACACTAGAAAAAGTTAGGTCGACTTTGTTAAATCGACCTAACCACCCTTGACTGTGTCTACACTTACTAAAGTTACTTCGAATTAGTTAATTTGAACTAACTAATTCGAACTAATTTTAGTTAGTTCGAAATAACTTAATTCAAACTAGAAAAATTTAGTTCGAACTAAGCAAGTGCCATTTACGGCACTTGCTTAGTTCAAATTAGCGAATTGCATTGAGTTCAATGGGCCAGTTAGTTCAAACTAAGCAATTAGTTCAAACTAACATGGTCACATTGGTTAATTCGAACTACTAACTAGTTCGAATTAACCCTTAGTTCGAATAGCGTATTCAAATGTATTAGTTCGAATTAAGGAAGCCCTTAATTGGAATTAATTAAAGCCTAGTGTAGCCATGGCTTTAGTTAGTTCGAATTAAGCTTCCTTAATTCGAACTAACTTGCAAGTGTAGACATAGCCCTTAAGTTGACTTAAAGGGTTACTCTACGTCCACACCATCCTTAAGTTGACTTAAAGAGTCGACTTAAGGATTAAGTTGACCTAATGAGTGGTATTTATAAAGTCGACTTAATTTCTTAAGTTGACTTAATGAAAGCCTAGTGTGGACGTGGCTTAATTTAAGTCGACTTAAGCCTCTTTAAGTCGACTTAAATCACCAGTGTAGACGTAGCCAAAGGCGCCAGTGGAGATAAGGATGCTAGATGCTGTACATATGTACAAGAGACATTCCTTGCCCCTGAAGTATTGGCAACTCAATAGACAAGACAGACAAAAAGTCCAGAAGGAAAGTATTGTCAACCCCATTATTACAGATGGGAGAGCATTATTTTTAAAAGTAGAACTGTTCGATCACCTATTGAGGCCGCGAAACCCAACTCTGCTATATGAAATGGTCAGTTGCCACTGTCTTATTGAATTCTCTTTATAGTCTAATGAGCCCAGTAGGATGAGCTGTAGCATAAAGCATGTCACCATAAAGAGGGATTTTTGTTTCAGAAAAATAGTTTTAACTGTGCTGCTTCCCCTCCCCACAGCCTAGTTAAATGTGTACTTTGCCATATAAAGAGGCAGGGTTGCATTTCTCAATCCCTATCCAAGCTTGGAGATCATTCCTTCTTGAGTTACCTGTCTCGGTGCCCCCTCACATGACATTAATGTAAAAATCCATCTCAAAAGTTAGTGCAACCCAAGCATACAAGTCTTTTAAAGCTAGTCAGTTATTTTTCACCCTAGAACAATCAATCCACGAGAGTGTCTGGTGGCTGCAGATGTTTGGAGTGACAACTTCGTCCTAAACGCTGACATTTTGCCATCACACACATCCATCTTTCACTCAGTGGAGGCTGGTGACGTGAGAGCGTAGGCAAAACTGAGGTATGAAAGCCAGTTTTTAGCATTGGGTGAAGACCATCCGAGAGAGCAAATGGTGCCTGTCCAGCTTACTCTGGCCAGCCTCTGCTTTTTAGGTTATTATTTTAAAAAACATTTTCAATGGGGGGAAATCTTTGAAGTGCCATAATAGCACTTAGCAATTCAATAGCACCTTCAAATTCTACAAAAATTGGTTAAACCTTGCAACCCCCACCTGTGAAGTTGCTAAATATTACCCTTATTTTACAAATGGGGACATGAAAATACCAAGGCTATGTGGCTCGTCTTTGACGGTTACAGGAGACCCTCTCAGAGCTATTTCTCAAAAGTTGTTGACTCTCAGTCCAGGACTGACACCACGAATGATCTGTCTGTGGCTAAGCACCATAAAATGACATGGCAGCCACAATTAAATCCACCCTAATGAAATATGTTAAAGTCAGTGGAGCTGATGTTTTCATCTCGTCTTTGGTAGGAAAATATACGCAGGAGAGAACACATTAATCACATTCCCTTCCATCCTACATGGAGGGATTTTCAATGAATCTATAAAGAAATGAAAAAACAAACACACAGAGAATGACCCCTGCACCTGTCAAAACTTAAAACAGTTCAGTGGCTTTGATTTCTAGTTTTGAAACACTGCTGTCTTGGTTTTATTTACTCAAGATTCTCTCCAAACTCACTAACTTTGCTATCCAGTATATTTGACCTTTCAGGCATTACCCAATCATCTGACCAATGAGTGTGCCACAGAGTTACTACGAATTTATTATTTCATCCCAGTTTTATGCCCAAGCATTCACATGTGCTACAGGGGATATGGCACCCAATGTGGCTCTAGTTTCTCACAGTGACCCTGGACAAGTCACTTTTCTCTGGCACAGCGTCCCCATTGGGGGACACAGGGAGATTATGACACCCAGCAAACCTTGCAAATCAAAGTCAATTACACGAATGCAGAACATTAGTCTCAGACACTAACACCTAGCAAGCAAAGGTATAAAAATACTGGTTAAGCCCCTCCCAAATTCTATGTTTGCCACCATGAGTTATCACTCCCCACGCTTCATGCCCGCAGTCGTTTAACTGGGGTTCCTATCTACTAAAAGGGGCATACGCATTGGTGCTTTCCTATTTCTTTGCTTTCTTGTCTGTGTTTTTCAATAAATGCAGATTGCTTCTATCTTTTATCTTGTTTCTCGGTTCTGTGCCTGCTGAACCAAACGGACCCTAAGAGCTGAGCTATAGGTTGTAGCCAGGGTTCTGTTACCTTCTTGTAACAGAGTGCGGTCATTGCTTGATTATTCTAGTCCCATATTATGCATGGGCTTCTGAGAAAAAGATAAGGTTTGCACCTGGCTTTGAAATTGCTAACCTAGGACACATTCGGATCTCCTCTGGCACAGTGTTCTATAAACTAGGACCCAGCACCAGAACATCTCCTCCACCCCAGACACAACCCAGAGGGCTTGATTTGCAGTCTTTATCTGGGAGAAACGTCTCATAATCTTCAGAGTTTTCTCTCTGTAAGGTTCAGAAGTAAGGCACAGACCCCCAAACAAGTCAGCGGGTCAAATTCATGGTTGAGATAAATTGGTTCAGCTCTGGTGCCAATTCACACCAGCAAGCGATGAGTGCAATGAGCTGAACATCTTCAGAGGGGGCTGCAGCTTCCATGTACTGCTTTGGACTTCACTGGGTATGTGAAATGAGTAATTTATGCCCCGAGGGAGCATAGCACAGAAAGCAACCATGAAGATGGTGCAAGAGTCACTCTTCTACCCCTTAATTTATCATTTCCTCTAAGTTCCTTGCCTGCCACATGCTTCATCTGCATCCTCCTCTTTAAATGATGTTTGTTTTGCACAGTCATCCCAGGGCAAATTGGTGTGAGTAACACTATTCCACCACCTCTACCAATGTGTGAAATTTCACCCAAACTTCGTGTATGTCTCTCAGCCTCTTTCTGTGCAAGGCAGAATTCAAAACTGGGTGAACTTTACAAGTTAAGATGTTCCTGGAAGACTAGTCGGTCTCTAGGCTAATTGGTGAAATAATGTATTTTTAAAATGAAGTTAGCTTGACTGGAAGTTTGTTTCCAAATGCACAATATGAAATATCCTCCACAAATTTACAATCCTGTTGGTGGGATTCTGTAGAATCATGGATTTATCCCAGCCTAGAGGAGCATTTAGCCGTTAATCTTTTTTTAAAAAAGGGAGAGAAATTAAATACAAAAAAATGTGCTTTATGTAACATTAAGATTACAGCGTGAGCACTCGAATCAGGAGTGCAAAAATTAGGATTTGCGCATTACTGGATTAGCAGCTATGCCTCTCGGTCAATGACTTAATTCATAATTTATGTGCAGTGCAGGTGAGTTTAATCTTATGAGAATATTAGCCATTGCATTACTTCATTATGAGTATGTAACACTTACACACATAAGTCTCTTTATTCACCACAGTAGTTTAATTGAATATACAGGATTACTCAGTAAGTAACTTTACTGACATGTGAAAGCATTTGCAAGGTTGGGGCCCTAGCATGCTTTCTTTGATGTTGAGTGCAAGTAGATTTTTGCATTTGACATTGTATCGTGTCTAATGCATCAACATATACAGCTCGTTCTCCCACTGACATCTTATTCTGAATAACAGGTTCACAGACATTGTATCACACCCAAACCATTCTTTAGGATGCACCACCCATTGATCCACAGCCCTGTAATTTCACTCCCTCTGTGGTACGAGTCTGTGGTCTGGTGATCTGACCACAAGACTGAACCAGGAACCAATAAATTCTATTTCCTACTAAGTCCCTTCCTCTTCAGTCTTGCACAAGATAATGAGCTTCTCAGCCTCCCTTTCTCCAGCTGTAATATAGGGATTATTACTAAAGGACATGTTGGGAGGATTAATAAATTAGGGTCAAATTTGGGGGTCTTTCAGCAAGCAAAACTCCCATTGAATTTGACCTTTCATGTTTATGGAAAGCTCCGAGTATTTTTACTCCTGTGCTCAAGAATGGAAGTTATTGGGAGCAAACACCTTTGTAACTTGCTCTCAGACACTGATGGCATTTCTCCAGCGCTAACAAACCTGGAGCTGTCTTTAGAAAACTGCATCCACATTTTACTAATAATTTTTGGGCAGGAGGGGAACAAATAAATTTTTTTCTCCCCCCACCCCCTTTTTTTTTTTAAGCTCATCAAATTGGCCTCCTTCAAAACATTCCTATTCTCATCTACCTAAACCTGATATTGAGTTACTGTCCCCCGGAGGCTCTCAGTAGCTCAGATCTGATGTATCCCCTGCACTTTGTAGCTCACCGCCTTCTTAGAGTGTAATCAAACATCAAGCTAAGTAGCAAATAAATCTCCCGGTCTCATAAGCTGCACAGCAAGATCATGTAAATGCAAATGAGGGGCTTGATTTCAAGCTGTCGCAGGGGGAAGGGGGGAAATTCTGGGCCTTGTCACTGCAGCCACTTCAATCTGTAAGTGCAGTAAATCACGAATAATAATGATAATGGCAACATGATGGGAGGCTTTCCTGTACAAGGGGGTGTAATGAAAAGTAGAACAGAAGGTAGGGAAAGAAGCTGGGTCATATGGATTGAAAATGCACAGGCGCGGGGTTTGCAGGCTTCCAAACACCACAGAATCATCTAGGAAGGAGCTGGGCATCCCCGGTTGAATAAAAGCACAGAGAGAATTCATGAATTTCCAGAGCATCCCCTCCCAGTGAAGAGCTGTGTTAGAGATGGGGATTAAAAATACATGCCTCTCTCTCTCCCTCTGTAGCTGTCTTTGCAGGCTTTTTCTATCTCTCTATCCCTCTCACATTCTAAATTGCCCTAGGTGAGTGAATGCAAGCGGGGTCTTGAGAAGCTATAAGGAGATGTGAAATGTTGGTTGTATAAAGTATTTGCGACAAAATATTAAAAGCCTGAAATTTTTGGCTTTTGTTGAAAACTTGAAATCCATCCCATTTTTGCACTGAAACGGGCCCATTTCTGGGCAGATTTATTTTCTTTGCTGCAGAGTGAGGTCTGGTGATCTCCTTACGCTATTGGGGTATATGGTTTATGATGCGCAGCTGAGCAGTTCTGACTCTATCCAGCAGAGGGCAGTGAAGCACACACACAACAGCCATTTCCAAAATAAAACCACACACACAACAGCCCATTTGAGACGGGGGTTTTGTGTGTGTTTGTTTTGGTTTGGTTTTTTGGTTAATAAATGGACAAGTGTAGTCAGATTTAACTAGAATTCATTATTTCTTAACCACCTTTCTAAATGCACCCTTAATGAATAAATGGAAAGAGTCAAATTCCAAAGGGGGAGCCGTGTTAGTCTATTGTAGAAAGACAACAGAGTCCTGTGGCACTTTTAAAGACTAACAGATTTATTTATCGCATGAGCTTTCGTGGGAGAAAGGATGTGATCCCAGAGGCAGGACAATTAAATGTACTGGGAATGCTTCAGGAAAAAAAGAGTAGTCTTTTCTGAATGGGCTGTATCACCAATATTTTAGATGCCTGATTTTCCTCACTAGTGTTTGAAAGGGAGAAAACTTGCAGAAGGTACCAAGAGAAAATTAGGACCACCTGGGATGCAGAGCGAGATGGTTTTAATTAGAGCAGAGAGGTGGGAGATAAGGCAGAGAGATGACATCTTAATGAGGTTTAATGAAGTTGTCTGCTGATGGGGACAGCTGTCAGACAGATCTGTATTCCAGCCAAGCAGCTTTGTGACAGGCTAAACCTGAAAAGAGGCAGCGTGAGTGGGGTGGGGGAAGAAACATGAGGGTTTGCATCAACTTTGGATGCCTCTCTGAAGCACTCGGAAATGCAGTGCATCAAATCACTTGATGACAAACAATTGAAACTGGATAGGGAAGTTAACAGCTTTTGCTAATTCATGAATCTGGCAAACTTTAATCCTTGATGACTCTTACAAAAGATTGCCTTCCTCATAAACAGTCTTCCTTACATAAGCGATCATTTGGCTGGAAGGCGGCCTACGGTATTCAGAACCTCCCAGTTTCACTGATTTCAGCGGCAGTCATGAGTTCTCTCAGAATTTGGCCTCGCTGGCGAGATTCTCTGGTGCCCTGCGTCTTGTGTAGTCACCAAGGGGCTGTAAAACACTCCCAGATCTGAATGAGCACACTGTGCATTCACAGAGCAGTGGTGTGAATGACTTCACGACATGCAATGCAAAAAAAAAAAAAAAAAGAATCCAGCAGCCCCTTGACTTTGAAATAAATGTGCCCATTTATGGAAAAATTCAAATCCCATCAGTTCCCCTATGCTAAAAATCTCCCTTAATTGTTTCAAATTGATTTGCCACCATGTCCCAGACCTGTCTTTGGATGGGGTTTCTCTGCCATAGCACACACCTCCTTCATTTTAATAATTAATTTCTGAGCCCAGATCGTCATTGGCTATCAGGGTAGGGTGCCAGGGAAAAGCCTGTTCGCCTGTATTTGAAAAATGCTACAAACCCACAATGTGCCATCTATCTCAAATGTTTCCTGCTGCTCAAGAGGAGGCTGTTTATTGGTTCTGAGTTACCGGTCATCTCAGGGAGGTGGCATCCTGTATGTATACAAACTCCCTGCAGGCTGTTTGAACAGGCAGCCTCCAGGATGCATATTTGTAAACCTTGCAGTAACATGCAGTATCCAACCATGCAGCCTCTTTTCAAAGCTGCCAATCTGGAGTTCTTATAAAAGGCAGAAAACATATTATTTTTGTGAAGACATTTTCAATAGCCTGGAAAACTGATGCTAGCTCCGGCCTTATTCATTGCTAACATTTCCCTGCCTCCGTTCATTATAACGTCTCACAAGTCCGGGTCCTTTACTAGGAATGTACCTAAAGTCACTAAGGTATGGAACAATGGATAAAAGGGAGGCTTATCTTGCTGGGTGGGTTTCAAGAGACTTAGGGTCTATTCTCAACCCTGCCACTGATATACCGTGTGACCGCGGGCAAGTCATTTCTCCTCTCAGCGCTTTAGTTTTCCCATCTGTAAAATAGAAATAATGCTACTCGGGAGTTGAATAGAGCTTACAATGCTTCAGAGCAGTAGGATTTCACTGGGGGCCACCCGGGCGGCTGGACTTAAGCTTTCATTTTAAAAAATGGTTCCTAGCCCTTCATTTATAAAGATTTTGTTTCGAATAAGAATGGATTCAGGGATAAATCCGTTTGCAGAATGAAACAATGTATTCAAACAGCAAAATCCTGCCTCCTTCACGGGCACAGGATATCACTCTCCTTCCATGAGCCAGGCCTGATTCAATACCTCACCACTTGGCACAGGCCACGTGCAGCAGAAGTTATTAAAATAAATGGATACAAATAAACCAGGGGGCTAACTGCTTATCTTTGTCTTCGATATTAGCGACGGCTGCTATACAGACTTGAGGCCACTTGTCAAGAGCTAAGTCACGTAGTGAGGAAGGGAAGGATAGAAGGAAGCGTGTTCCAGCCTCCATCCTGCCTTTTTATTTTATTTTCATGTACAGGGGAGTCTGTTGGCCTCCTGGCCACAGCTGGCCTTCACCCTTTTCTTTGACTTGCCAGTTTGGGGTGTCCCCTCTCCAGCAGGGGGTAAACACTCTACCTCACCTGGACACCGACCAATTCCCACCAGACTTGGGCCTCTCTAGCACCTCTTAAATGCAACCAGACCTGTACGGGGGGTTTTGCTGGATTGCTGTGCTGGAGTCTCTGAACAACAGAGGCGTGATCTGTAGAGCACACCAGTCTGTTACTCCTGCATATGGACCCTGCCACCACACATTAAATGCTCCTCTTTGGAACAGTCCATGCTAGACGGGTCTACATGCGGGAGTTAGAACGCAGGACATTAGTGCACTCTACAAATCCCTCCTCTGTAGTGCGAGCTAGGGGGCTGTGTAGACAAGCCCAAAGATTCCCAGGAAGACTGAAGGCATGATTAAACCTTTCTGCGGGCTGGATGCAGCCCGCACATTTGACACACCCCATCTCGTTCCAGTGAGCAGGAGAGAGGCTGCACTGAAGGGTGGGTTTGTTGGCGGGGCACAGAGTATCTGCCATACCACCAGTTCAGGGACGAAACTCTCATCATAAGGATGCACAGCAGCTCCTGAGCTATTTTAGGTGCACTGGAGCCTCTAAAGAGCTGCTCCACACCAAGGAGTCAGGTTAATGTGGGGGGATTTTATTGCCTCCCCCACAAAATAAAACCCTCTTTCATCCTGCTGATACAAGCTTTGTGGCTAGAGCAGAGTTTGATTCAGAGCGGTGCACATTGCCCCATACATTTCAAAAGCATGTTGATTCCAGAGCATGACAATGGCCATTTAAATATCACCGTGTCCCTGCTGATGATTTTGAAACTTTCACATTAAGAATTTCCACATTCATCCTGCCCACCTGACCCCTTGATACACACAACATGCCAATGTCACATTTATACCCTCTCTGTACTGAAAATAATTTATCCCAAGCCACATAGAAAGAACAAGATCCCCTTCAGAGGGCTTGGAAACTCATTGCTTAATCATGCGCCAGCCCTCAGAGCAGAACCTCACTAGACAAGCTTTCGCACAGCCGGCCATCACCTCTTTCCCCTGCTCCCTTCCAAAATCCAATAAGGTTTCAAGACACACAAATCTCAGAGTGACTTCACCATGGAGATCATGGCCCAAAGATAAAGGAGTGAACTGAGGTCAGTTAATCCCACAGATACCACAAAGCTGGGGTGCACACAGAGGAGCAAAAAGGAGTTAATTTTAAAACTAAATAAAAATGCAGTTATTGTGTTCCTGCTCTTTCTTTTCCGAGCCATGAACACCAGTCACTGATATTTTTCCTTTTCTTTCCCCGCTTGGTTGCCTAGATTTGGCTTCCCAGAGATAATCAATCATTCCCGGACATGACAAACAAGGAGTCTTGTGGCACTTTTAAAGACTAACAAATTTATCGTATGAGCTTTTGTCCCAGGCATTAGTGTGAGCATGGACAGGGGTTCGCATCAAATTTCAAAAGGGAGGCACAACTTGTAAATAAAAGACACAAACTTAGCTGAAGGAAATTTAAGGCGTTTTAGCCACCAAGAAGGTATAATCTGCCGAAGTAGCCTTCCAATAACCTTGTTCAAACAGATGGATTTACTCATGGTTAACCAAACAGATTTGAATGTATGCTTTTTTAATATTTCAAATCCCTGTATTCTTAAACAAGTCTAGGTCCACTTTCCCAGGTAAATCCAAGTTGGTTTATGATTTCGAGAAAAACCCATGGCAAAATTCACAGTTTCTCCTGGTTTTGACTCAAAAACCTGGTGAAACTTGATGGTTTTGACTGAGTTTTGATTTGAGATTTGGGGTTCATTTGAATCTGGGAGAGAGGGCTTCAAACACACATGGATCAAAACTAAATCACAGGTTGAAACAAAAAAACCCACGGAGTAACGTTTTTCCCTTAGAAAATGTAAGAAAGGTCAGTTTTCTTCCCCTCTCTCCTATCATCCCCATCCACCAGTGGTTTATAATCACAACCACCACTTGAAGAAGAAAGAGGTCAAATGTAAGTAAGGACCAGGAGAGTCTAGGTAATTTTCATAAACAAATGCTGAAGAAAACCCCTTATTGGTGCAATACAGAATAATGATGCATGAATGAAAAAATAAAGTGTGAAAACATAAAGCCTCTCCCTTCTGAAAGGGCCGTTTTTACAAAGTCACATTTCAGACAACAGCCACTTAAAGGAATCCATCTACACTAGGAAATGAGCCATTGCTGAAAAAGCTGGTCACCCGACAAGCCTTCCTAGGGACAATTTAGCTGCTGATATGGCCGGGACAAATCCATCTCCATACCATTCCAGAGACTGTAATGTGTCTCGTCTTGTTATGAAGACCAGTCGAGTGCCACCTTTGTTAGCAACATGAAGACAAAGCTCCAAGCAGGTGGTGCCATTTTTGGCACTGGGTCACCTACTTCTCCTCAGGGGAAGTCGAGTTGACACAGTGCTTAAAATGACGCCAGCAAACCATCAACGCTAGAACTTCCAGCAGTGCAGACACCAGTGGAGCCAAACTGGAGTTAGCGACGTGAGGAACTTTTTGGGACGCTTCCCTAATGTAAACAGGGCCAGTCTGGCCTTTTATTACAAATTCTTGTTTTCAGGAGATTTAACTCGGTAAGTGAAATTTTTACTTTTCTTCCCCCCTCACTCCCAGTCCTTTCCCTTTCAGGCGGAACTAGGAAAGGCTCGGAGAAGCTGCTACACTCTTCCAGGTTATGATTTTGCATATGGATTATACATTCATGGGAATGATGGAGGAGTACCTGAAGGTATGACAATGCAAGTAAAGATTAGAAATGCCATTAGAGACTATTAAAAGGTTCTCCCCATGTGGGGGTTACCAAACATACCTTGTACCTATTAAAGTCCTAATACCAATGGAAAAAATCCTCTTGTTGAGCTGAAGAGGGAGAGAAAGAACTCTAGCATTTCACCTGCTCATGTGAGCAGCATCTGTGACATTTAGTAACTGTCGTATGTGTGCAAAAGTCCCCTGTCGTGTCTATACTGGGGATTCAATGAAAGGCCAGCTGCTGGTCTAGCTACACCAGCGCAAGCCCCAATAGCATAGACAGGGAAAGTTGTAACATATTCCAGTGGGCTTACTCCTGTTTGAAACCAGCGTGAGGTCAAACAGTGCAAGTTACAGCTTTCCTTTTCTACACTCAGGGTTCGTGACTGTGCACGACACCAGTGGCCGGCCAGTGAGGGCTGAATCAGGACTAATTCCAAATATAAACAAGGCCTTTGCTTTGACCCATACATACCCAGTTAGTGAGTCCGGTACTCAAACAGACAGCATAAAACCCTACTTCGTGTAGATAGCGTAGAATGTATCAAAATAGCCATGGGAGCCAATCAAAACCAAGTGAGGTTGTTGTGTTCCTTCTGTCCAAAAGCAGAGGCATTCCTAAGAGCGTACGGCCGTTTCCTAAGAAACCGCATGGCTCCTAACAAACTCAAGACTTGTCACATTTCCTTTTACAACTTTGGAAGCTTTGGCCCATCATTGCCGAAACTTTTGCTCATGAACATGAAAACTGAGCAGAGACACAGCCCAAAATCCAAACAAAGACGGACCTAATTTAGCCCACTTTCAAAGCGGGCTTTTGCACTAGACCCTTGTGAAAATTCCCCTAATTTTCAATGAGGAAAAAGAATGAAGAGAAATTGTGGGAAAACAGGAACAATTGACTTAATAAATTCTGTGCTTAAGACGTATGGATTTTCTCCAGCTCTTGCTGTTTCTCCATATGAACCGCACTAAAGCGAATGTGGTCTGAGAATATCGGAACGTCACCCTGAAAAAGAGACTAGCAAAAGGTTTATGCACCACTTAAGTCCCAAATGATATAGTGCCTAGGACTTGAACTGGCCCTGTATACTGGAATGAGATTCACCGAGGATGAGTAATTTAAAATGATTTCTAATAACTTCCTTTGTATTCTTTTCTTCCTTCCTATCCTTAGCAATAGGCCATTGGCACTCAATGAAACCCAAGCCGCCTTCCCCCAGGGAGATACCACGGGATTACGTGGCCATGAACCGTGGCGCTCTCAAGGCCGGTTACGTCACAGCACGTGAATACAACCTGTACCGCCAGCTCAAGGACATCCGTTGCAATGAAGATGACGAGAGTCGTTTTAAGAAAGCTCCCCCAAAAGTACCTCCTGGTATGACCTATGGCAGTCTAGCACGGTAAGAAGGAGAAACCTCAGGCTTGATTCTCTGCTCAGATCTGACCCTCATCTCCAAACAGTGACTTAAGTGAGCTGTAGGGCTCTGACATAGGACTCTCCCAGTACAGGTGCATGCCGGAGGTGAGCATCTCGAATTCCAGATAGCAGAATCCCCAGAGGGGGAGTGGCCGACCCAGGACAAAGCACAAATTAGTCACATCAGCCTTCAGGTGTCTTGCTGTCTGATTGCGCCCAATTAATGAGATATCTAGTGTTAGCCTGCGTGCCGGGCTATGCCCCCAATAAACTGAGGGACCGACGTTCCAGCCACAAACCAATGGCAGGACTGAAGCCCCTTTCAAAGCATATTTGGCCCAGCCCTAACCCTTTAACTCAGGGAATTGACTCCAAGTAATTGAAGCTCAGAGATTAGGGGCTAGATTTTCCATAGCCCTTGTGTTGTTCTTTCCATCAGTAGAGGATGTAAATGCTCCCTAACTAGCTATCAGACAGTAAGACCTCTGAACGCTGCTGTGGCTAATCAGTGTTTTGTGTAGGCTCAGGCATTGTCCTTTTTGCAATTCTGCTATCTGAGGTGCTGGAGACGTGCGTGTCGGAGGTTGGTGTGTTTCAGGAGTGTCCTCACTGGAACTCTCCAGTTCACAGCAAAGTACATACGACCTGATGCCCTATCATCCTGTGCCTGTGTAACCATTTACACCAGTACGAAATAAGGATACAGTTCAGATTTGCATCAGAGTCCTGTGGCACTTTTAAAGACTAAACAGATTTATTTATGGCATGAGCTTTCGTGGGAGAAAATCCCACTTCGTCAGACGCTTTGAAGATGGGAAACTCACATCTTCAAAGTGTCTAACAAAGTGGATTTTCTCCCATGAAAACTCATGCCATAAATAAATCTGTTAGTCTTTAAAAGTGCCACAGGACCCTCTTGTTTTTCTTCAATAGACTAACGTGGCTACCTTTTTTAATTCAGATTTGGTAGCTTTTGACATCCACCCGTCTGCACTGAAGTAAATGACAACAGAAGGGCCATGGAGAATCTAGTACATCTCAGAAAGCCTCGATTCCTTGGACTCAGTTATGTGAGTTAAAGGATGAGGGCTAATTGCATCTTCTAAAGGGGCTTTGGTCTGCTACTCATTTTGTGGATGCAATTTTGCTTCAGCAGTTAACTGGAGATATGGCTAATTGCAGCAGGCAGGCTAGCATTAGATATCTAGCTACCCATTTTCTATTGTATGAATGGTCACAGGCCTTAAAGAATCAGGCCCTACATACTTTATTCATACATCTGTGATGACCTCTGTATTTGGAGATATACATCGTAATATACAGGTCATCAAACAGTCAACATATATGCACGAATAAAGAACATAGGGCCCGCATCTCCATTCCTCTGCACCTGTGTAACAACACCATATGTATATAAATAAAATCAGGAATAAAATGTGTAATCTTCTGAATGTATAATCTTAAATGATTATAATCAAAATGTACAATCTTAACAAGAAAGGAAAATAACAGGGTCTCGGCTAAGATAACAGAGATTAAAAAGCTCCATTTAAAAGTCACCCAGGGAGGGAGACAAAGCAGCTGCCAACTGGATCAGCCCCTCCTAACGTACAAACCATAACAGCTGATTGCAGAGGAGTTTAATTTATTGGGTTTTTTTAATGAACAATAAAAATCATGCAAACAATAACGTATGGAGCAGCACAGAGCATTCTCTTTGCATCCCTTTCACATATGCTTCTGTGTGTATTCATTTAATGCAGTCTTCTATTTAGTACCTGGAATGGCTTGTTTCAAAATCTCTCTTTTGTCTTTGGTGACTGGGATGCTAATGGTTTTGATTGCGGTCTCTCCACTTGACTACCATGTTGCTTTGATACCCGTACTTAACGCTTACAGTCTGTTCTGTCTCAAAGCAGCGCTCATACTTACGATTTTATCATACGTCCCACAAGAGTGGGTGTTTTTCTTAAAACGCCAGCGCCCAGAATCATGTGAATCTGTGAGACTTTCAGTTTCCATTTTAAAAAGTTTCTAGCCCTTGTAGTTGGAGAAAAGCTTAAAAACGCAGCTCCTAAAGGCTCAAACACCGGAAGGGAGATAAAAAGAACCTGACATCTTAAAACTTTCCTATTTAAACCAGTCATGATTTTCTGGGCAGAGGTAGGGGGCTGACTCATGATTGCTGGAGGCTGTAAATCCTGTATGATGGGGGTTGCAGCTTGCAGGGACCCTGTAGGCCGGTCAGTCCCTCCCCTTTTCCATTTAGGATTGTTCCCATTTTCTAGTGTGCTAGAGCAGTCTGTTCCCACCAGCGGAGCATCCACCATTTCCCTTACAAGACTATTCAACAGCCCAACACCTCTCACTGCCATCAAATTTTTCTTATTATTCATCCTACATTGTCTCAGTCTTGATTTTAGCCCCCGCCTCTGTTATACTTCCAGGTATCCCCCTAAATAATCCCCTCTTCCTCGTTGATATTTATGTCTTTCCTTTAACCAGCAGCCCCTGATCACTTTTGTGCCTCTTCTCCAAACAGCCTCCAATTCATTAGTATCTGTATCGTTTTGCATTGGCCAGAATTTGCTGCAGTGTCTCCGAGCAGTGGCATCGGAGTTAAATGGAGGAGGATGAATACCTCCCTGCGCTGTAACTTGATGCTTTGGCATATGCAGCCCGGACCTTAGAGCAGGAGTTTAATATCCGTGCATTTGTCAAGAATTACAAGACTATGATCCATGTGTTTCTCTCCTCTGCAAAAATGCAGGATGTATACTAGAACTACGTGGCCCAGAAAGAGCTGCAGAGTCAGCATATTCTCAGATAAGGTTGTACGGAACAGCTGGCTTGCAAATGCGTAGAGAGCAGAACATGCAGAGAGCCAGAAATCTGCAGGACAGCAGCACCTAAGTCTAGCAGTCCTGGCCAGCTGCATCCAGCGACCCTCCCTACGTGGACCTCGTTCATCCACACTTAGGCTCATGCCTAAGGCCCCAGCTCCCTGAGTTAGGTGATCACATCAGCATCTCATCTTCGATTTAAACGTCATGAACTCACAGCCAGCTTTGAAAATGTGACGCAAAAGTGTGACCAATGCAAAAATTCCTGCCTGAGTCTGCAGACAGCCTGAAACAATAGTTGTCAGGTGCAAACTAGCCGTTGTGTCTCAATGGGGAATTAACACCATGATCCACTGCTCTAAAGAGACATGCCAACGCCCCCCACCCCCAGAGAGCTCTGCATGCAGCAGGAGGAGTAGCATACAAACATACCAGCTGCTGGGGTAAATACTTAGGTGCTCCCCTGCATGTCTGGAGGGGAAGTAGACCTCTGCTGCTACTCCTGCAGCCACTCCTGGGGAAGAGAAAGGGACTTGCTCCTATAGGAATTGAGGGGACTGCTCTGCCACGCCACTTGTGACACACGGCCATGGCATGGGATGGAGCTAGAGTGGGCTCAGATCACCTTATTCAGTCCCCAGCTGTGCTCCCATGGGCTAGAGCTATTCATTGCACTCTGTGATGGTGTCACGGAACAGGAGTTAATGCTGTCTGAACGTGCCACCCGTTTTACCGTACGAGACGTGCAGTGCTTGGGGGCAGGGACGTGGCCCTTCCCTTTGCATCTTGGCCGTGCTGATTTCTCTTTCCACCTTTTGCAGACGGGAGTCAGGTAGCCACAAGGAAGCATTCTGCCTCCCGCACCCCTCCCCTCTGCCTTCAGCCCTGTCCTGCTGTGGGCTCCCCCACATTTCTATCCCCTCTGCCTTCCACTGGAGGGTTGGGACGAGGGAGAATGGACACCACAGGGGCCTTTAACAGCCAGTAAGAGTGCGTCGCAAGTAGTCAGGTGCCTCAAAAGGAAGCGAAACTCTTCCTAAACCTGGCACAGAACAGATGCTGTTGTTGGATCTTGTAGGGTTTTTGTGCTCTGCCAGGGGCTGGGCTAGACATTATTATCAAGCTTTTCCAATGAAATCTAATCACTAACAAAAGAAATAAATAGCAGCCACAAATTCAAGGGAAAAGACATGATGAACGGCAGTGTGTATTTTACATGATAGTAAATGGGCTTTGCATATGCAAATTGAATGGATTTTAAAATGGTATTTAATGACAATTTTCGTAGCAGGCATTAACATTAATTGCACCAAAATGAAAATGCAGCATTAGCTTGCTGTTAGCAGCAAATGCCCAGCTATAAAGCTTTGTCTTGATCAGCACCAGACCTCGCTGATGTGACAGGGCTGCTCTGCAAATTGCAGGGAAAAGGGCTTTTATGTTGCAAAAGTATCCCCTAACGCAGACCAAAATCAACATCAATTTCGCTTTATTTCTTCATAAACAGAGGTCAAATGGCTGCCTGAGCGAGATCCAGGCCTGGTTCAAAAGTTTTTCTGAAAATCCACCGGCCCCACAGCATCCGTGGAAGAGACACCAACCTTTTAATGTAAAGTTATTGTAGCACATTTTGCCTGTTCCTTAATAGCCACCTTTTATGCAGCCTGATTGTATTTATCCCCTTACTTTAAAAGCATGCTCCAGACAAAATCAAATTACGAAGATTATTAAGGAGCTGTTATGGCCACTTTGGTAAAAACAGGGTATTTAACTCACTGCTCAGAACTGGTGAGTTACAGATACCACCAGCGAGGGCAAAAGCTATTGGAGTCAATTCTGTCTCAATTTACACCACTTTCAGCAGGACTCCTGAAGTTATTAATCAGGCTAGAGTTTGGCCTATCGTTAATTTATTCTTGCTCTGGAGATTCTGGTTTAGCGGATTAGGGCTTGGAAAGTTATAATAGCCGTGCGAAATTGTATTTGTAATGTCTGTTCAGGAGGCTCTAAGTAGATCCAAAATGCACAGACTAGAATTCATCCATATGGAGGGTTTCTGGGCCTTGATACGTCAGCAGCCAAAAGGATGGTGATTTAAAAAAAAAAGTCACTTGATCACTGGGACATTTAAGTAACTTCTGTTGGCAGAGTCCAAGCTGTCGCCCCACACATCTCAGCTGTGGTTGCTGATCATTGGTCAAGCACGCTCCGTTAAAGTGTGTGTGCATCTGGGGAGGAAAGACGGGGAGGCAGTCATAACATATGGTACCAGTCATGGATTCCAGGAGCTGGAACCGGAATCCGTTTAGGAAAAATCTGCGTGGGGGACCATTCTATTCAAATGACGCAAAGGTCCATCATAGACCATCTAGGCCATGCCCTATGCCTCGTCTCCTCAGGGACAGCCCAGGCAGCACAGCTCCAGAGTAGGGGCAAAGATGACTTTATGCTCCCCTTGTGTCTTCCAGCTTCTGAGCTGCTGCAGGGCCCTTGCGCGACAGCTCAGAATCCCATCAAGACCAACTCTGAGCACTCGAAGGCTGTGAGAAGAGGCAGCATAAGACCACTTGTGCTGGCCCTGCTTGCATCCACACTGGGGGAGTCTCCCATGGCCTGTTGCGGTCCCTTTACACCACCAGAGCTGCACATCGGGCCAGGATCCAGCTCTTTCATTCCAATTTCCGCAAAGCAGGAGTTCTATGGGGAAATTCATGTGGCGGAAGCAGATTCACTGTCCCGGACATATATTCTATGTTAGTCTGTGATGGGTAATGCACAGACTGCTTTTCAAAATACAGAAGCATTTCTCTGGCCTCCTACATTTCGGCCATCAGTTCCAGTGCCCCAACACAAGCCTACATGCCACTACTGTCAGGCATTCCCAAAGGACACGCAAAACAGACTTCCCTACCATTTTGCTCATCCAGAATAGAAATAAACGTGGAAACTGCCCTGATCCGTACGTTCTCCATAGTAAGGCACATCTTATGCTTTTGAGAGTGGCACTTTCCAGTCTTGGTGGACGCCTATTCCACAGTTCCTTTCAGCCGCACGGAGGCTGACGTTACAGAGCCTGTTTGTTCCACTGGCTGTTTACCTTGGAAGGTCATGGTGCTTTAGACTAGTTTACGAGGGGCTGGGTAGATCGGCCCCTCTGCTTTTTGCTGATCACACCCTCTCCCACCCAGAGAACTGTTTTCTACAACCCATGTGGCCAGCTTTGTTGTAAGAGTCATAAAAAGGACATTTTTCATCCCCTTTTTCCTTCTCTCTCTCCCCCTCTTTCTTTTAGTATCAGACATAGATTTATTCTCTCCCTGATGCCTGTGGCATTCAGAACTGGGAGGGGTCAGGGGAGGCGCTGATGGGACAATAATAGATAATACAGTGGCTCCCCAGGGTCTTGTCCAGCTCCGTAGCCTATCCATCAGCAGACAGCGCTTATGCCAAGGTCAGCACTAACGAGGATGCGGTAGGGTCCCGGCCTCCCCCATGGGGCATCCTCCAATCAGATTTCTCGGATTCATGCTCCAGCTTCTGATCTTTATAAGAGCTATCTTGTGTGAACCAGGATTTGCAACAGAGAGCGTGTCCGCTGAGTCCGAGAGCTGGAGTAACGGCGGGGCTGTTGTCTGTGTGCAAGCCCAGGCCCCTCTGAATTGTAAAGAGGTTTCTCTGAAGGAAAACCCACCATCAGTGTTACCTCCTGCAATAACTAAACACACCCTCGTTAGATGAGAACCTCTTGCCCAGAGAGTGGAACATACCCATGTGCTGTTTGCAAATTACGGTGACCGCTTCCTCTGCTTTCGTACCCCTGTGCCTTCATTTGAAATAAAACCTTACTCTGTAGTGTCAGCACTGAAAGATGGGTCTATCTAACATCTGTCTACCTAGGGAGCTTAGCTTACCCGCCTCCCTGTAGCATCTGAGCATCTTTCATGCGGTTATTCTCATAGCACCCCTGTGTGGTAGAAAAGTGCTGTTCTCTGCAGGTTACAGGGCAGATTTTTAAAGGAATTTAAAGATGCAGTTGAAGATGCAAATAGGACGGAATGGGATTTTCATTCAAATCAACAGGAGGCACTAGGTGCTTTGAACATGCAAGTGCTCTATAAACACTAAATATTGTTATTGCTTTTAAATAATTTTGAGTGTGCTTATGCAAACATTGGTTTGGTAAAATATGGATAGTTACTGCAATTCGAATGGCTTCTACTCAGCTTCTTCAGGCTCTTGGAAATGTTTCTTTAAGAGGAAATAAGCTGTCATATCCTAGTGAACATATGGCCAGACTCTGCTCATTTTACTTATAGAAGTCAGGATTAGTAGGGGAAAGCAGCATAGAGCTTTAAGTGTTAAAATTAAGATCTAGATTGCTTATCACCAATAGTTTGTTACTAAAGAGTTAGAACTTGGTTTCCTAATTCCTATTCTGAATAGGAAAAGAAAGGGAAAAGAATTTGCCCTCACACATGTGTAATCTCCTTAATTTGGTTTCTGTGGGCTTTGATTGTATATAGATCAGAGCTGGTTGAAAATTTTCTACCCATTTTTTTTTTTCAATGGGGGAGCTGTGTAGGAGGAGAAAATTGGCTAGAAAATGGCTTTTTTGATAAAAATGGAAGTTTTTCCACCACAGATATTCTGGTTGTCAAAAAAATTGTGGTTTTATGATGAAAACATGAAAGTCTTAAAAGGAAAAAAATTGATGGAAACAAAAAAAATTTTGTTAGAAATTGTTCACAAAAAAATTCTCTACCAGCTCTATGATAGATATTCAAGCATTTTAGTTTGACATTAGCTTTGCATTTGCTTTAACTATTCTTTCAATGCTCCGTAGCCGTGTTAGCTTAGTTCAGCAAAACAAATAAGAAGTCCAGTTGCACTTTTAAAGACTAACAAATTTAGTTATCGCATGAGCTTTCGTGGGAGAAGATCCCACTTCATCAGACGCTTTGAAGATGGGGAACTTCCATTGAAAGTAAAGGACACGGCAACTGATTTTCTCAAAAACATCAGAGTCCTGTGGCACTTTTAAAGACCAACGGATTTATTTATTGCATCAGCTTTTGTGGGAGAAAATCCCACTTCATCAGACGCTCTGACGAAGTGGGATTTTCTCCCATGAAAGCTCATGCGATAAATAAATCTGTTAATCTTTAAAAGTGCCACAGGATTCGGTTGTTTTTCTGCAATAGACTAACACGGCTCCACCTTTGGAACCTGATTTTCTCAACTCATCTTTCACTTGTTGATTTTGATGGTTGCCCATTGAAGGCTGGAGTTGGTTAAGGCTCAGCTCAGCCACAGAAGAGCACTCCAGCTTCCTTTTCAAACTGTGCTTTAGGGAGAGGGCCAACTGGTTTATAATGGCTGGCTTCTATAATCATTTCCTGCCTTAGTATTTCAGAGAGCAAGACACTGAGGCTTTCAAAGAACCATGAGGGAGAAATATAGATATCACACTTTATTGTACCCTCTGTAAAAATCAAATGGTTAAACTGGCACCAATTACAGCCAAGCTGCCTAACAGCCAATGTTCAACTTCCAAATGGGAAGCCAGTTATTTAATAGACAGTAAGAGCAGGACATAGTACCTGAATGTAAGATATGTGCATCTCTGTGTGCTTATGACTATTAGAAGGGTCTCTCTCATATTCTTGGCTTGGAAGAGAACAGTAAAGCAAATTGATGCTCATGTAACGACATGTACTCCTAAGTACAGCTATGAGCATCTGATAAATCTTTTAAAGTGTATGTTTACAATCGATTTCATTCTTTTTACTGCTCTGTACACACTAGCCCTGTGAGCAACATAACAGTTCCTCCGACATTCAGAAGACGCGATTCCCTCATTGGCTGCTCACAATGAAATCATGCACGTTATTTCCTCATCCAGGTTCCAAAGAATAACACAGAAACATTTGCAATTCAGAGTTATCTGCAGCAGCACAGATCCAGCAGTCACTTTGTAGGCAAAATACCCACTGATTTCATTGGGAGACTTCCCAGTGTAAGGACTGCAAAAAAAATTGGTCCCAATTTTTTTTTGGTCTCATTATTTTCATCAATGGTTAATGGAAAGTGAGGACAACCGGAGATCATTTAAAAATGATCTTTCAGATTTCTCGATGGGTTTATTGCCAGGCCCATTTAGATACTCTAAAGCTATACGGGTGACTTTACTGTATGTTCTGCACGCTCCCTAGGAAAAGGAGAGGCCAGGGCATTAATGCTCAGCCTGTTTTTCCAGCTCTCGCTCATTATGAATACGTGTGCATATGTGTGGGGACTTTTGAAGCTGCTAATTGAATTCACCCTTGTGAAAATGTTAACAAATTGTAGATGACCTTTTATACAAATTTAGAAGTCAAGAATTTGCGGTTAAATATACGTCCCTCCTCTGCCGTTAGCTTTTATGCGTAAACCACAAACAATTTAAAAAAATAACAAAAAGCCCAGCGGCCCCTCTCCTAATTAGCTGCAGAAGTCAATGCTTGTGAGTGTGGTTAAGTGCTTCAATTACTTCCCCCTCCTCTTGACTGTCCTTGTTAGAATAGACAGGTCTGTGGCCAAAGGGGAACAATTAAGGCAAGTGAACGGCAGGCTGTGCTGGGGGTTGGCCGGGCAATACCTGCCTTCCAAGTAAGGGCCATAGTAGCTCTAATCATGCCCCAGATTCCTGCTGGGTTACACGAAGAGACAAATTAATGGTGGATAGCTAGCTAGCTCTAGCTCATCAGTAACAAAGAAGGGTGGGGAGACAGCATAATAATACAGTTACTGTAATCAACATTTTCCTGTGCTGTACTCCCCTCCTGGGACAGCCTGGTATAGAGCATTATTAGCTCTTTACTATTATTTCAATTGTGGTGGTACCCAGAGGCGTTGACCAGGACCAGATCCCACTGTGCTAGGTGCTGTACAGACCCAGCTCAGGTCTGTGGTCAAGGGCCCATCATATGACGAATTGTAGTCATTAAATTGTGAGAACGGTCAACGTCAGATCCGGACTGCTAGAGAGCAAGTGTCTGCCTCTGTGTCCCTTCCCCATCTTCGGAGTTCAGAGTTGTTATTCTAGGCTCCCCCTAAAGGTGAGAAAATAAAGTTCCATCTATTTTCCGAAAAGGAAAACCAGAACGAGGAGTTCAACAGAAAACTCCATTTGCTTAAGACAATCTGGTGCCATCTAGGGCCATGCTAAGAAAACTTTTGCTTTGGGGAGTTCCAAGAAATAAACTCGGAAAGAACTCCACATGGGAGCGTCAGTTTCCCAGTTAACATCCCAAAGCCACCTCCAGATAATAAGTTCTTGGCCAGTCAATAGGCATGGTCAAGTTCAGTCAGGAGAAAGTTTTTCAGTGAATATCCGGAAGTAAACCCCGGCATCCTGCTAAGAGGCCATTCAGGAAACATACTGCTTTCTCTCCCAGTGGGAGGAATAGTTGCTTCTCTGCAGTCTGAAGTTCCCAATGATGAGCACCCTGAGAGCCATACTGAAGGCATGGGGACAGATATTTAAGCCAATCTGATGATACCATAGTCTTGCAGCATCTGTATTATGGGTTGCACTGTTATGAGCATATGCCATTTTTCTCGCTGGTGAAATGCAGCAAGAGTTTAACATGGCACATAACACGTAACCAAAAACAACTGTTTTCACAAAACCAGCTGCCACCCGATATTTACCCTGGAGCAATATAGAGGATAACTCATCTCACCCCAATGCAAACAAACGCTTCTCCTTGCAAACAAACACAACAAGGAAAATATTCAAAGAAAGGATCCAAGAAACGGCCTATGGATCTATTCACACTTACTGTCTCACGGCACTTTGCAAAAAAAAAAAATAACTGAACAGGAAGCTTAAGCAAACAGCAACCCAAAGCCTGTCCAGTAAAAATGGGACTTCAGTCTTCTGAGACTATCTGCAAAGGCAGTAAGAAATTCAAAGTTCCTGATAACAGCATGAAACAAATTCCACAATATGGGGACAGCATCAAGAAAATGGCTCTGTAGGACTCCTACTAATGGGATTACCAGCAGCCCCAGGTCAGAGAATCACAAAGAACAGGGTTAAGAATAAATGGATAGCACATCTAGAATATAGAAGAGGCCTAAACCACACCAAATTTTAACAGTCACAAGCAAGATCTGAATGTAAATATTGACTGTTACTAGAAACCAGTGCACATTCCAGGGCAGGCATTCTATATTGTCCTTAAGAAGGAAAGTCACCCATTGCTTGGAGGCATGAGTTTATGGATAACGTTTCAACCTTATCTCTTCTCTTGGAATTTTGGTTTGAGCAAACCAGTCCCCTTAGGGCTGAATTTTCAGAAAATCTCCTAATCTGTCAGTGCACCTTCCATTACAAAACATTTTGCATACCCTCCGCATAAAAACAATGCCCGAGTTTGTACTTGCCAAGTTCACATTTGTAGCAATGTTCGGAAATGTGGCCTTTACTGTGATCTTTGCCAATCGGATTGTTTCTTCTCTAGAGAGAGAAAATGCAATGCTCCATTCTAACGGGAAAGGAACTGGTTTGAAAAAGATTTTTCCAATGAGTGTCAAATTGGATAAATCATCTAGTCACGCAGCAAAACAGCAGTTAGGATCTGACATACCAATGAAAAACCAAAAATGATAGGATGGCATTTTTTGCCGGCCCCAGTTGTTGTCCCGATGGCATCTAAACAGGACATTGTTTTACGTAGCTCTTGTGCTATCCCTAAATCTAAGTTTTCCTAGCTTTTGTCCCATTTAATGCTGTGGCAACCTAAAATCAGCTGTACTGATGAGAAATCTATGAACAGCAGTAGCGCTCCAGCCCTACAAAAGGATTCAGCTACGCTCAACGTTAACCATACAGAATCTGTTCTGTACACATTTCTATTTTTTTTTTAAATGGATTGATGAAACCCTCAGGAAGGTGGGTGGCACAATAAATCTCATCTAATAGTTTGCCACGATTATGGCCTATTGCGTAAATTCCATGTGGGGCTTTAATAGGAGCAGGACTTAGCCCTATTTGCCATGTACTGTTTTTGCAATAGGCCCTAACAGCTGCCCCCTAAATATGGGTGAGTTCAGTGGCAAACACTGTCATTCTGTTCTCCCTGCCTCCCTCCCTGATCTTATTGATTATCAGTGGGTGTCCTGTAATGTGGGAAAAGCAATATATTGGAGATCAGATCTACCAGGAACATTCAAGAGCTTAGTTTTGCCCTAAATGTTTACATCTGATCTGCTTTTGACTTACACAAGCACAGAAAAGCATCTACAGGTAAAGCTTTTACCCTTTGCCAACAGTAATCAAGACAATTGTGGCTTAAATGCTTCCTGAGCAGAGTCCTTTACACCAATTTTGTGCCAGGTGTGTTTTGGTTTTTTATGGTCGGTATTTAAATCTTTGAAAGTAAGTTTGAGGGGAAACTGACACAATCTCGACCCGCCTGGTGTCATTCTGACTCGAGTATTGTGGATAGATTTAAATTTCATCTTAACAAAACAGCTGCTTCCAGTGGTAGGAGCATCAAGAGCTAAATGAGGACCCGTCTTGAGCTGAATCACGTTGAACAGACCTCTGCGCTGTCATTGATTTTCTGGGAAGAAAAAAAATGCCTCTGGCTACTAAACCAAATTAGTAGTCACTGATGACCAATTATTTTGCCCCACTGTGAACGGAGAGGCGTACTAAAATTCCAGTTTGTCAGACCCAAGGCTCTCTTCTCAAACACCTTTCAACAAGCGTCTATCAAAAGTCCCTCAGAAGGTTCTGACGGCTTCCTATTTTCTGCAAAACTTCTCCACAAAGTTTTAATGAGCTACAGATATGATGATGGCCTGCCGTAAAAAGATCCAGTCTAATCTCGGTAGAGCATTATTTGGCAGAACAGACGAATCATAGCTGTCAGAATTTATACACACATACACAAAGAACGTGCCAGACTAATATTTGCAAATTATAATTACCATTTCTCTTGCATGTCCCCGGTGCCTTCATTTTAGACAAATCCTGGCTCCGTGGTTTCAATTGCAAAGCACAGGAGGATCACATTGAGTGGAATAGATTTAACTAGTTTGTAGCTCATTTAAGAGCGACACCATTTTATTTTAATATGGTTAATACTTTATTATACTTAACATTTTTACAGTAAAAAGAACCCATTAAAAGGCTGAAAGTTTCTTTTCCGAGAGACTTCTGGCAGGAGAGTACCACACTGTATAACCAAGTTAGCAGGAGCCTGTCATTTCTATCGACTGTAGTTCTAAATCCTGTCTCTTGAAAATAATTTAGCAGAAGAGTCTATTAAAGACACAGAAGATGTTCCAACGATAATAGTTTTGAAAGTGTGCATAAATAAATTTTAAACTATTTAGGAAATGTCAACATTAGAAATGGCTCAGACAATGTGACTATAAAAGAAAGTCTGTTTTTTCCTCCCACAGGTATAAATAATGTGTTATATTGTATCAAAACTTCTCTCTTCTCTCCTTCCTGTGGCAGGGCCCTTGTGCCAAAATCAAAAAAAGATCTCAGTTGTTCTGAAGGAGCTTTGTTTTAATCCATAATAAATGTGTCAGCTGGTGGGTCCCGCCCATCCACCATGTCTGCAGAACAGCAACAAAAAAGTCTGCCAGATTTAGAACAACGGCTTCTGGTTCCAGACATTTTGATCAGGGCTACAGGATGAGAGAAACGCAAAACACAAGCTTAGCTCCTGTCCTTCAACAACACTCACGTAGGATAGTTCCAAAGGGGGAGCCGGGTTAGTCTAGGTCAGCAAAACAAACAAGGAGTCCTGGGGCACTTTTAAAGACTAACACATTTATTTTTCGCATGAGCTTTGGTGGGAGAAAATCCCACTTCGTCAGACGCTTTGAAGATGGGAGTCTAGTGACACTTTTAAAGACTAATGTATTTATCACATGATCTTGTGTGGGATTTTTCTCCCATGAAAGCTCATGCAATAAATCAAGGGTCAGCAACCTTTGCCAATCCCTGTGCCAGCCCCCCCTTGACCCTCAGCTGGAGCCGAAGGCCCTCTCCTGGAAAGAAGCGACCGGGAGTGGCTCCTCTTGGCAGTATGGCTGGGGACCCCTATCCCAGGGACACCATGGAAAGAAGCTGCCTGGAGTGACTCCTTTCAGCAGCGGCATACCACAGAGAGGAGCCGCTCTGGGCGGCTTCTTTACACGGTATGGCCGGGGCATAGACGTGGCAGCCCCTGAAAGAAGCCACTAGGAGTGTCTTTTGTGGCAGGAGTGGCAATTTCTGTGGCGCCACAGAGGATGCTGAGTGCCGCTCCAAATGGGCCACTGTTGGCCCGCGTGCCGGGGGTTGCCTACCCCTGCAGTAAATACATGTTAGTCTTTAAAAGTGCCACAGGACTCCTTGCTTGTTTTCCTGATGCACAAGTAAATTTCCCCTTAGCTCTGCGGCAGATGAGAGTTACTGCATTAGTAACAAATCCTGGGCCCATTGACATCAATGCCAAAATGCCCATATACTTCAGTGAGATCAGCATTTGACCCACAAAGTGGGCGTCCCTCGGAAGTTTTGCTGGTTAAAGTTCGTGTAGCAGAACTGTTCTTTTTTCCTTTCCTTCCCTCCAACCCCCTTTTCACATTTAACTCACAGGGTCTTGGCGAAACATCCACGCACTTGAGCACGTGTATAACTTGGAGCAGGAGAGTCATCCCAAGGATGACAAAGTTACACGTGCGCTTAATTGCCTTGCGGGATTAGGTATTGGACCTAAATGTGATTCATCACAAGGAGGAAGGATCTCTGGAGAAGAGGATCAAACCCAAATTCGTCTTTAAACCACTAAGTTTAACACAATTAAATAGCCCCATGGAGCTACGAAACATGCCTCTATTGCGAACTGAATAGTCGCAATCTGTATTCAAAGCTTAGTTGAATATCGACTACAGTTACACCTTTACCTTTCATGCACCGCATGGTAGCAGAGTTAGTGCTTGTAAAAGGTGCGATCTTGGCAGAGTGAAGCCCTCTGTTTCTTGACAAAGCACAGAGCGGGGTGCTGGCAGAACAAGCTAGCTTCCTCCCCCCGCCTCCCCAGCATTGTGATTAGGTCCTAACTGGATTTCATATCCAGGCTGAGAGGAGATGAACGTGAAGAAGGGTGTGTGTGTGTGGAGTAATCGACTTCACACAGCAACAATCCTGTACCACTAATGGAGGGATGGATCCCGGTCGGCCAGGAAGAGAGAGGCCAAGAAGTGACGCTCCAGGGGGAGCAGGAATGTAAATGGCAGAGGGGACACTGGTCATTGTTCTGTCCCAGTTTGATCATTTCCATGTGGGATCTTTCTGCATGCTGCAAACAAATGTGATCAGGGTTCCTTTCTGTCCCTCCTCTTGTCATACTGGTGGGCACGGTATTAGCAGCTTTCTGATGGCACAACCTACAGCCGCACCATCAGGACAGTGGCTTCAGGCCGTCCAAACAGTAAATAAAGGGTGATCAGCCAAGCAGCAAACACATCAACGTGTGTGGCTTTGTGTTCTGTTTTTGCCAGGGCTAACCAAGTGTACCTAAATTCCAAAGGGGTCGCCGTGTTAGTCTATTGTAGAAAGACAACAGAGTCCGGTGGCACTTTTAAAGACTAACAGATTTCTTTATCGCATGAGCTTTCGTGGGAGAAAATCCCACTTCGAGACAGACTGACTCACTAAACCAGGCTGTCAAACTTGTCACCTTCTCAGAGTTGCCAATTTCCCCACAGGGGCCCACTCCTAGCATGAATAAAGGGTGCCCAGCCCTTTACACAACCCGCCCCGTTTTGCATTTTCTTTTAGTAAATTATTTTAGTATTTAATTTGCCCAGCTCCCTGCTCAGAATGTAGATTGAAATCAGAGGGAGAAAGGGAAACCAGGGGACCAGTCAGTGTAATCTTTTGTGGCTCCATCCTAGCCAGCTGGTGAATGGTTAGAGTCAGCAGCTGGTTCTTAAGCAAATGCTTGAAAAGCCCGACCCCTGCAGCATGTGATGTATGAAATGCTAGAGCTGTAGAAAGATGTCGCTTCTCATACAAATGGCCTCTGGGGGTCCATATTGCTACATTGGGCATCCCGTATCATTAGAAAACACAACCATAGATTAGGCTGTTCTGAAGCATGTGGCATGCAATAATTAAGTAATAAAAGTCACCACGGGGGTGAAGGAACCAGAAACAGAAGAGTTACTATTTGCATACGCACTGCTGGCATCCTTCCGCACTATTAAAAGATTCTCCAAGCACGAGTGGCATTTAAAAGCTGGTTGCTACTGAGTTCAGACAGAGGCTTCTGGAGGCTTAGACACACAAGGAGGAAGTGCTTTTTGTGGGCCAGGAGAGGATACAGAAGTAGCGCTGGTTGCTAGCAAGTTGTGGTCGTTTCTTGCTGTTAATGACACCTCGCAGTTGGCCTGGACAGGCAAGGAAGAGAGCGTTCCTGTTGCGCTGGGGGCAGCTAGAGGCTCTGTACCCTACAGTGTAGGCAGAGCAGGGTGTCAGGCGGCGAGACGTTGTAATAGGCTGCCACTGCAAAGGACGAATTCCTCCAGAAAGACGGGCAGGGAGGAGAATTCACAAAGCCGAGAAGATGGAGACCCCTTCACTGACTCATCACTCAGGATTTTCGGTTTTTAACATTTGCTGCTGGAAAAGGCCATCATGAAACCTCGCACGGAGGAAGTGAGCGGTAGTCACACTACGGATGTTTTCTGCTTTAGTGCCACTGCTCTGGCTCCTTCCCACTGGCTGTCGAAATTAAGCCAGCCCTGCCTCCTCACACCGAAGACACAAAGAAAGGAAGGGCGTTGGCGCACGCACACCCTGTTCCAATTCTAACAGCTTGCTGCGCAGGCTTCTGGCCACTCAGTTTGGTTAGCCAGGACTCTGGCTAGGAAGCAGCTGCCTTTTTACTCTTTATTCCACTGTTTCCCTAGGCTTAGCTGTGCCTCATGTGTGGGCATATTACCCCGACGTAATACAGGCACTGTACATACAGTATTTCCTCCTGCTGGGACATTTCACCATTCTCTCTATTCACAAACCGCTAGTATATGAGAGTCTGTTTGGAAGCCACATCCAAGGAGCTGTATTCAGTGTGATATTAAAGCCAGACTTACTATTGAGACTCCCTGGCCTCCAAAAATAAATAAAATAAAAGGTTCTATTTCTTCGTTTTAAATGAGGCATGATGTTTTTGGTACATATGGAGAACGAGACCTAGGGGATTGCCAATTGCTGTCTCTACCACAGACTACCCATGTGACCTTGAATTAGTTTATTTCATCTCTGTGCCTCAGTTCCTCCTTTGTCAAATAATAAATCATCCCTCCCTGCTCCTGCATTTTCGTCTTATCTATTAAGCTGTTTCGGGAAGGGGCTCTGTTTTATGTACATCTGTACAGGGCTTGCACAATGGGTCTCTGATTTCAATTAGGGCCTGTAGTCATTAGTTATGCAAATAAAAATTCTGTATGTCCTTCAGAGCACAGCCCGGCAACCCAACCCCGACAGGAGCCAACTACAGGTGTGGGCCTCAAGTTGTCTCTTGTCCATGGGGCGGGGGCGGCTTTGTGCCTTGCTCCTGTCAACCGCCACAACGTGGCTGCGTTCACTGAGGAACGAATGTGCCGTGGAATGGCAATGCCTCTCCATTCACAACACGGGCAGCGCAGCAGGAGACAGCTTCCAGGCACGGCACCACCACCATGCTGACTCTATGCAGGCGCTGACTCAGGTTTGAGGGAGAAAGGTCAGGTCAGAAAACAGGTGGGTCTAGTTTGGGACTGCTTAAAATTAGACCTGAGCCCACCCCCACGTCTGAAATCAGCTCTTGGAATGATGACTAAACAGCCGCGTCATATCATGCTGTGTCTCTCTCATTTTAATTTTATTTCCTTCCCCAATATAGTTGTTTTGAAGTGGAAAGGGCAGGGGGATAAGAAACAGGAACCCAAACAACCTACACCAAAGCAGAACAAAAACCAAAGAGCACCTAAAATGCTAGGAACCGGGGTGTGAAACTCTACACAAAGTTGGGATTGGATTCATAGAAGTGGGCAACTTAGCTACCACTAGAAGTGTTTCAATATGAAATGAACGTTCTTCTAAAACAATGTGCTCTAGTTCAAACACCGGTTCTCTCAGGGAAGCCCTGGGGCATGTGCTACACAGGAGGTGAGACTGGGGGACCACAGTGTGCCCTTCTGACCTTGGAACCTGTGAATCTTTGTGCAGATAGCTCGATGAGTTCTTGGCTCATCTGCATTGTGAGTGCAGGAATTGAGGTCAGTGAAAGATTAGATGAGGTTCAGAGGACCTTGGCTCGCACGTCTCTTTTCTTCACCAGTGAGGAGTCCGTTGGTTTTGCTTTTATAGACCTTCCTCTCAGAGCACAAATGGGTCATTTTTGTGAGAGCACTTTTCAATTTCAGTTTAAGTTGCTTAATAGGTACGGCGTTTAGCGGGATCTTCCCTCTGTCCCACTATAGTGGGAAGCCCGCCCAGGCCCAGTCTGCCATGCCTTCAGCTCAGCCCTTCTGTTTCCTTGGCCAGCTTCCTTGGCGCACAGGATCTGAAGTCTTTCAGAGATCTCATCACAACACCACACGTTCTGCGCCCTCTGGTTATATTCAGAGGCAATCACCAGTGTGTTGTCAGTTTGATGGACAGTGTAACCAACGCAGGACTTCTAGAGGCTTCTCAGGGCCTGAGTGCGCTTCAAGTTCTCGGATATTGGTGTGAAGGCTTAGCGCAGTCTTTGTTCATTCTTCCCTTAGACCTGGTTGCCTACCTGAGTCCCCCAGCTCCAGAAGTCTAGACTGCGTTGTCTCCAAGTCTTAGTTGGCTTCCAGACCGAGTTGTCCTACAGGATCCTGCTGTGATCCTTCCACTGTCCTAGAGACCCTTACTGCTGGAAATCAAGCTGTTTCAATATTGCAGGTGGTGCAAAAAAGTACACGTGGTGTTTGGAATGAGATGAAGACATTAAGAAAGTTTACGCTGTATATTGCATGGTTATCTTGAGCACATACGGGACATGGGGCATTTAGGGCTGCATAAGGGTACATGATACTGTATTTCTTTCTACAGCAGGGCTCTCT
This sequence comes from Pelusios castaneus, assembly GCA_007922175.1. Taxonomy (NCBI): domain Eukaryota; kingdom Metazoa; phylum Chordata; order Testudines; family Pelomedusidae; genus Pelusios; species Pelusios castaneus. The sequence goes on from ML685804.1 coordinate 8,760,034, forward strand.
CATCAAAACAGATTTTCATTTTTCCCATAGGGATGATCTATGCAGAGCACTCTCTCTTACCAGTCACATTTTCCATTGCCTGCAAACATAAATCAAAGTCTTTACAGAGAGACCGATTGGGTGTATCCAGGGCAGGGGTCTGCAACCTGTGGCTCTGGAGCCACATACGGCTCTTTGGCTGCCCCCTTGCGGCTCTGGGCTCCCCCAACCACCAGGGTACCCTGCAGGAGGCCCATGCCTGGCTCTGGGCTTCCCCCACCCACCAGGGACCCCACGGGCAGCCCATGCCAAGCTCCAGGCTTCCCCCCCCCCCGCATAAGGGGACCCTGCAGCAGAAATCCCTCACCTCCCTGCACCTCCCATCAGGAGGCTACACCCATTGTGGCTCTCAAAACACTTTGTTATTGAAGGAATTTTCAAAAATGGCTCTTCTTATCTTTTGGGTTGCAGACCCCTGATCCAGGGCGACACTTTGGCCTGTTGTGATCTTGTCTTCTGAATATTTTATAGGCCTTCCACACCCTTCTTCGACCTTCTGCAGCACAGATACAAGGAAGCATGGATGGAGCAACAGAGGGCAATAACCGTGGCCCAGCAAGTGGGGAAAAAAAAGGTAACAGCTCTTGGGATGCAATATCCCTCACATCCTGTCCTAGAGTTGTGTAGCATTGCTGCCTGCTTTAAACACCTGCTTTGCTCCTCCCCAGAGTTGGAAACATTTCAGTAACTGGTGAGGCAATTCTGGCTGGAGGATGCAGGGCTTTGACAGCCTCCCTCCCTTAGAACATAAGGTCTGAGGGCCACTCATCAGTCCTAGCTACTAACAGAGGTTCCATGGTTGGGTTTGGACTCCTCCTACAGAGTGACTTTCTGCATGCCGTGGCTGCCTAGTGAGCAAGGCCCCCTACACCGCCTGTTTTATTGTTATAAATACCTTTAGGATTCTTCAGGGCAAAAGGCAATGCCCTAAATGTCACTTGCTAGATGATCACTGTTAAGTTTAAAGAGGGTTCTTTGGTTCCCTGGCTATGAAAAAGACTCTTAAAGAACTGCGTTTTCAGTGGCAAAATATTTTCCTTCTGCAAAAGTGTCTATTTCTCTCTTTTTTTTTCTAGTCTGTTCAAGTCAGCCTGACTTCAGCTAGCAGAGCCCAGAGCGTTTCTGTCTCACTATGGACCGCCATTGCTATAAAGTGCAAAGAGCAGGACTTGCACAACTGAATATCTGTTTTAGGGACAGGAGTCAGATTTGTAGAGGGCTTTAGGCATTTAAAGAGGCAGATAGATGTTTAATGGGATTTTCAAGAGCTTGTTGGCACCTAACTCCCAATGACTCAATAGGAATGAGAAATCTAACCTGCCTCGGCAGTTTTGAAATTATGACCCTATCTGTACCGTTAGGTGCCTAAATATCTTTAAAAATCTGGTTCCCACTGTGGTTAAAACCCTCATTTCAGTGAAAGTGAATGGGCCTGATTTTCATTAACGGTAAGACCCCTTTATCACCATTGGAGTGTGAAGGGTGCTCTTTGTAATGGCCCCAGATGCCCTCTTACATTCAGGTGTTTTAGCCTGCACTTTCCAAGGAATGTTATCTTCACCCAGGGAGTCCCAGTAAAAGATTTCAGAAAACATCACCCCACCACCCCACCCTCACTCCTCCCGAGACGGACTTTCTGGCACCAGTGACCACCCCGTCCTACATTCCAACATGCATTAACATTAGCGAAGGAACCAGCTGCTGTAGGCATGCCGGTCTGTCTCCAGCAGTGATAGTTCGAGCATGAAACACAGCATCATTTTATGCAGCAACATTGTAACAACATTTAAAAGCAGCCAATGACTGGTTTATTAGTTAATGGCTCAAGGAAGAGTTGAGTTAATATGGTAATGACCCATTTCAGGATGGTGTTATTGCCATTACAATGTATGCTTTACAGTTGAAGTGCAAGAATACAGTGTTTTTAATTACCAGCTGTTTTATGGCTGGACTATCAGGAATGTTGGAAAATGCATTGCAACCTTATCTATTAATGATGGATTTTTATATTTTTACTTTTTTTGGTTAATCCCTGAGAGAGAGAGAAACGATTGTGTTTCTCTCCATTTTATCAAGAGTTCCTGAAACCTGCCAGCATCTCCTATTGAATTAAGGGAATGCAAATCTAAATAGTAGACCGCCCTTAGGTGATAGAGAATCCCTTGAGTTTCTTCATACAGTCAAAAGTGTACACGTTAAGTATGGCCATGCTAGAGCAGGACTGTACTTGAACGGGCAACAGTTAAACAAATATGGATAATTTCCTCCTTCTTCGGAACAGCTGCCCTGTTTCACTCCAGCGGTTGCTGCATCTCAATGATGAGGGGAACAATATGTCTGCAGAGTTTTATCAGCTTTTTATATTTGTTGAACATTGAGGTTTCCCATAGCAAAATGTTCTCTGTATAAATGTCAGCTATCATTAAAAGTTAACATGAGGAAGACGCAGATCAATTTAGTCAGAATCTGCCTCTAAAGACCATTGATCCAACAATGTCTTTAATTCACACAATTATAATGATGAGGTCTAAATTGCCTCTGGATAGTGACAATAGCTTTAGCCATGAAGGCATTGATTCATTGCTTGTAGGTGGTTATTTCCCACATCTTATTTGCCTTTAGTTGCAGAAAAGGAAAGTCTATGAAACTCGGACCACGCTTCTCAGAAAACACCAACCGCCTGTGAAACTGGATTCCCTTTGGCACATGCCCCACTTTCAGAAGGTAGGATCGAGCACTTGTATAGTGTTAAAAGGGGTGTACATGCATCCATGCTTGGCATTAGCCAAAGCAAGTAGCTCTTGCCCTCTTGAGTTGGCAATCCAAAGTCCCAATTCTTCCAACACGTTTAATTTTAAGCGCATGAATTGCCCCTTTGACTTAACTTTACCCATGTGAATAGTACAATTGAAGGATGTGGGAGTCTGCTGCATGGGGCCCCAGAAGACAGAACCATAGGAGAGAGTCTAAAGGAGGGAGTCCCTGAAGGTTTCTGAGATTTATTTGCCAGCTTCTTGGGAACACTATCAACATCTTTGTCAGGTTAGAAATGTCTCTTTTATGCCTCACTCTTAATACTAGCTAGATCTTTTAGTCTTATTCATATCTGAACTTCAAACGTATTCCTGAAACGAGTAAGCAATACCGTACAGAAAACGGGCATTTACAAAGCCTGCCATCTTGTTGTTTTGCTCTATAAATAATTCATGCCACTTTGGGTTAATTTGGTTCAAGAAGTATTGTTACCCCAAGAATTGACAGTTTCCAGAAAGTCTACACTCTTAGTATTTCTCTAAACTATCTGATTGACAATATTCTCCTTGGCTGTGTCTACACTAGGAAAAGTTAGGTCAACTTTGTTAAGTCGACTTAATAAGGTCAACTTAAGTTGACTTAAAGTCGACCTTATTAAAGTCGACTTAAGGGTTACTCCACATCCACACCGTCCTTAAGTTGACTTAAGGGTTAAGTCGACCTAATGAGTTATAGTTTTAAAGTTGACTTAAGCTTTCATTAAGTCGACTTAAGGAATTTCTTAATTCGACTTAATGAAAGCCTAGTGTGGGGATGGCTTAATTTAAGTCGACTTAAGCCGCCTGTGACGGGATGCACATCCGTGCAGCTCTGGGGCATGACCTGTATAACTTTTCTGTTCAGTTTTGCAGTGTAATTGTGTGATTTGATGCCAATTACGCTATACCAGGTTCCTTTGTGAATGCTCAGAACGTGTTCCACGTGGTTGCCATGGGGCCATGTTTCCTACAGCAACATATGTGTACAGATGTGAAGCATGATACAGGGTTCAGACTCTCAGGACTCTCTCTAGCACAGTGGCTGGAGATTTACATGTCAAAGGGAATGCTAATGCCTCCCTGGCTCAGGTAGAAGTGAAGAGAATCTCACAACAGGACAAATTCCAAAGGGGGAGCCGTGTTAGTCTATTGTAGAAAGACAACAGAGTCCTGTGGCACTTTTAAAGACTAACAGATTTATTTATCGCATGAGCTTTCGTGGGAGAAAATCCCATTTCGTGAGGGGAGAGGCTGTCAGCAGTTTGTTAAAACAAAGACACAGAGAATGTGAGGGGGGAGAAGCTGCAGGCTTTCGGCCGGAGAAGACACCATCTTGCAACCAATTTCAAGCAAGATCGGGGCCCTGCCTGAGAACAGGCAGAGAATGGCTGTAAAACATCAAACAGCCAAACACCATGCGCATAATCTTGGACTCTGAGGTCAGTTTAGGTAGAGATGTTAGAGTAGCATGCGGTTTATACCTTTTATTTGATAGTGGTCACTCCTGACTCATTTATAGTATGGTTCTGCCTTGATTGGCCATGTTCTCACTTGAAATCGGACTCTGATCAATAAACTAGTATTTGTTTTATCTAAAGCTGTGTGGTCTTTGGAGGGTGTGGATGTGGAAGGCTGGGCACAATCCACTTCTTTGTTAAGTGGACGGATTTGAGACTAAGGTGATTGGGAGTGGCTCCCAATCCCTGTAAGGCAGTGGCTCCCAGGGTAGTGTCTGGGGCTGGGTGTGCTCGCTTGGGGACCAATGCCTATGTGGCTAGTGGATTTACACCCACTGCCTGGGACCAATTACATGCTGGTGGCTGGTGTGGACTGACTCAGGAGTGAGTGGTCACCCAGCAGAGCGGGATGAATTGGGGTTCAGTAGCAGGGTCAATTGGTCATAGCAGCACACCAGACTGGATTTGGGGAGCAGCCTGTCACACCTCCTTAAATTGACTTAAATTGCCAGTGTAGACATAGCCCTGGAGATTGAATGGAGGGGCTACTGGGGTTTATAGAAGTAGATGACACTTACCTAAACTGATCCAGATGAGTCAAAATTCAGGTTTTATGTCCTGGCATGGAATCTAGATGCCTTGCTGTATTAATCTAGGCACCCTGTTGCACTCTTAGGTGTTTTTGTTTGTTTTTTTAAATTCTGGGATCTTTGTTTGTGGTGTAAATTACACAGAGGCTAAAAGTACAGAGCCAGTGGCATGTTACAAAGAGAGGGAAGAAGGGAACTGAGTTGAAGGTGGCAGGGGGGAATAACAGAAAGACCGAGTATCCAAACCTTGTGGGGCATTCACATGGCCAAAACTGCACCTGGCATTCATAAATACTATTGTAAAGAAACCCTCGGCCTGAGCTAACATTTCTGGGGTTAGTTTTTGCCACTTTTTAATTTAAACTGCGGTTTAAACAATGGAGAGGATTTGTGGCTTCCTGAAGCTAATCTACTTGAACAAGTTGCAGAGTTTCAACCAGGAAATATGTTTTGCACCACCTTGATGTATTCCTCTTTTGTCCTGCCTAAGTCTGTCCTATTAGCATATGTCAGTAATCATTTATCCCAGCTGCCCGACAGCACAGAGCGGCTGCTGCAGCTAATGTCAGGGAGAGAACATGACCAATCACTGTTAAACAGATTGTGTAAGTCACACGAGATACTGAGGCAAGATACTTTGCTTTACAGATCCTCTCACCCTGGACCTTTCCATCACTATTCATTTTTCAGTCTCTCTGTTTTTCTCTTTCACTCTATCCTTTTGTTTTCTCTGTGATAGTAGTGAGATATTTTTATATATACATAGCTCTTTTGTGCCCACACCAGCAGTCTCAGGCATTTTCTTTTCCCAGCTTTTCTCTACCCACTCTTCCCTTGGTCCTCTGGGACTGTTCCATCTGTGGAATCCACTAGAGGAGGCCTTAGCCAATTTTCTATAGAGACAATAATTTCCATAATCCTTCTCTTTCTTACTACAATAATCTGAAAAGCATTGCTTCTCCCCACCTGCACATTGATTTAGTATCGGTCCATATTAGAACTTAGATTGGGAAAGACAGTGCTCAACAGGGTTTCAGAGCATGGTTTCCACAAAGGAAAATTAAAATTTCTATTGTGTAGCCACAAAACCATTTACCTAGTTAGTAATACCGCAATACAGCAATACCACTAAAACACGAGAGATGCACGCTCATACGACTGATCGTTTCATGGGTTCCTATTCAGTGTATCTCTACTCAATGTTTCCAAGCCATAATGCATATCTTTACTACATGGGGTTTTACAGCTAAGGGATAGTGAAGCAGTTCTATTAAAATATGAACGGGTCCAATCCTTGAACCCAAGCATTTGTTGAGGTTTAAAGACGTTGCGTAAACTTGCATAGTGCCCTCTGCATTTATTTAATTCCAGCCAGATCAAGGAGGAGCAATTTGAGAATCACACAAGAGAGCCTCTTCTTGTATTTCAGAGCAGGTCAGAATCAGGAGGTATCATCCAATGTTCTGTACATGGTGCAAGATATCAATTTTCCCCCTCAAGCACTTTCTTGGTCGTGGGTAACTGGCCGTGCGTTTGTTGAAAACCGAGTATGATGGCACAGGAAAGGTCAATGGATAGCATTGTTTTCCTTTGTAAGCAGTTTAATATGATGCTTTCTTTAATCTACCCAAGATGTCCGATGCTTCGGTGATGGAGTTAAACAAATATATCAACCAGTTAATAAACCATGTCAGTCTTAAGAGTCTGGTCTCATTAGATTTCCAACCCATTTGAAGTCAGGAAAATCTTGTCCTATGGCTTAAACGGCATCTGCATCATTTAGTCAAGAAACGGTGTGCACTCAGAACTGTTTGAAGACCAGTTTAAGCTCTAAGGCTCCTTTCTCCAAGACGTTCTACAGCTCTCAAAAGCCCCTCTCCTGCAAGCTTCTTAAGTGCCCCTAGCCAGCCCACCCTGGCCTCCTTCTGCATGTCTTCCACTGTTCAGAAAAGGAGCCTCACTCCAGCACACCTTCAGAATTCAGTCCCTGGAGCAGGAGGGAGCCAGGCACACAGAGCAGGGGATGCTCCTAGAGTCAGAAAGCTCCCCTTGCAAGCCTCTCCCCACAGCTGCATTTTAACTGTAATGACTCTCCTGCTCCGCCTTCCGTTCTTGGGGCCCTGCACCTTACCCAGGGGAAACTCTAAAGCAGCCTTTACACCTCCTGGCCACTGCTATGTGTTTCCCAAGGAAGGATCAGCATTTAAAGCCGGCTAATGGCAGCTCTTTAGAGCATAAGGGGAAGGTGCGTTCTTCTCAGCCACACTAGCCCAGGGAATGGCAGGGGAAAAGGGTGACAGAAGTGCAGTGCTGGTTCTCGGCCTTGGAGCATCATGTTGTGGTCAAACGTGCCCTCTACCACACAGGGCACCTATTATATTGTCTTGCATTATTAAATGGTGAAGGGTAATTTGGGATTCAAGAGAAGGGCTGTTACAATACAAACCTGGAAGCCAGGAATTCTTGGTTCCACTCCAGTCTGCCATAGACCTGCTGAGGCATCTTGGGCAAAGTCCTTGTTTCCATTTCCCCATTGGTCAAACGGGGACAAGAACACTTTCTCATCTCAGGAGGATTGTGGAAAGATGGTATGACTCAACTGGTGTTTGCAAAATGTTCTCAGACCTTCAGACTGGAAGAATCATGAATGGACACTATATTATTCTTAATTGTATTATTGTATTAATAGTTAGCACTCAAGAGTTAGACAAGCATTAATCAGGCCTCAGCACTGCTACAAGGTAGACATTATTCCTGCGGCAAAGCTGGGACAGGGAAGAGGAGGAGAGTCAACAGCAGCAGAGGAAACAAGTGGTGTGAAGCTTCCTTGTTCTTAATGATCAGACTCAGTCCTTACATGTCATCTTCAAGGTGCTTTAAGAACATCCTCCACGGAAAGTGAGAGGGCTGCATGCCCTGTAGGGTTAGACAGATCCTTGTAACAGAAGTATAAACCCCTGCGCTAATGATATTATTCTTTTAAGCCTATGAAAATCAGAGGAGAATTTCTTCTACGTTTTGCTCTGGCCACACTTGCAGATTGCTGCAGAAATTGGGCACACAGATCTTCAGCAGCCCTTGGACTGGAGTCAACACTGAATCCACCTAGGACTTTCACCTGACCTCAAACTAGTGCCTGGTGGGAGAGAGGAGAGGAGGAGAAAATGAAGGAGCTTTGCTCTTTCCCACTAATTGACTCTGTCCATTCTCTACAGCTCCACAGATCTGTGACATTACATAGTCATTCAATCACTAAAGTATAGACAAATTGACTATATTTTCATTTGGATTTAGGTTTCAGCCCCACTGCTTTAGAATAATGGCACATGCTATTAAGCTAACCATTTGATTTACAAGCTTCCATGCACTGTACAGTTTGTTCTTACTTAACAGCTCTTTGTGGAAGACTAACCCTGATTCCTGTCTCCTGGGCCCCCCCGGCTCTGCAGTCGCCGCCTGGCTCGCTAATATAATAGGGTAGTGGGTAGCCCATGACACACCAAGGTGCAGGTCATTAGCGAAAGTTGCTGATTTGTGGTATTTTTAGAAGACAACAGGCAGTTGCTTTCACCTTAACCCCTTGTTTATCCCAACAGGAAGCCAAACCACCCACTCACAGAAGGGAAAGGCACTTTTCAGTTGATTTGTTTTAGTTTTATTTCAAGTCCTGAGTTCCGGTTTTGCTAGGGTAGCTTTCATGCGTCCAAGAATTTATCTATGATCCATTTTACTTCCCCTTGCTTAAGCTTATTAGAAATTGGAAGGAGCCACATTCTAACTAGCGCAGAATAGTCAGAGAATCCTGTACAGTGAAAAACAAATGTGTGAGATGGGATGCAACTACGTACATATCCTACAGAATGCAGGGGAATTCCAGCTACGAACAGCCCAGAGAAATCCACCGTGTCCCGAAGCCAGGACTAGGGGTCATGTGAGCTGAGTCTGTGGCAAGCACGTATGTCCAGGACCACCCAGAAATCTGGCCACGAATTTGTTTTGCCTTGAAATCAACTGAATTCTGATTAATGAACAAGGATTTTTTTTCTTATAGGCCTGAAGGATTCCAGCAGGGCCTTTCTGCAGACCCTCTATGCAGCAGTGGGTATAAGAAGGAAATTTGGGGCCCAAACCAAAATCACAGATCCAAACATTCCCAAGCTTTAAGAAGTTTGGCACCAACCCATTCTTTGCAGTGCAAACCTAACTAAGTCCAAGCAAACGGGACCAAATCAGTCACCGTGTGCCCCCAAGTACAAACATACCGTGTGCTCCCCATTAGGAGCAGAGAGACAGGCTGAGCAGTCGAGGGAGAGGGTTCCTGGGGCAGCCAGAACTGGTGAGAAGGATTTGGCTTTGATTTGTGTATTTCTTTTAGAGTTTCTTTTGCAACTAAAGTGAAATTCTAAAAAAGGGCTAACATTTGACCACTACAGCTTGTATGGACTGCATAAAACGAAGAATAGGAAAGCTACCTGTTCACACATGTCTTTCTAACATGCCTCTTCTGCTCATGAACTTGAAAAAGAAGATGTAAAACAATTCCAAAAATTTCACCGGGGGACAAAAATCACCTGTGGTGTAATTCTACCAACGACAATTGAGGAGCAGCCCCAAGATGTTCAGAATGACAGAAAAAAATAATCAAAATGTAAAATGGTGGCGAAGTCACACTGAAGGTGGGATATTATATTTTGAAACACTCAAGCAACCAAAATGGCCTGTCTTTAAATAAATCAATTGTTGAGGAATTGTAAAGGCCCTTTTCCCAAACAAACAAGTGGCTTCTTAGATTGATGAAACCAAAGTTCTCAGTGGGCCCGCACATATTGTTGATTCCCTAAGCTAAACCCTAGCTGCACCTGGGCTGGTGTGCGAGGAAGAGACGGGACAAAGAATAGCTCAGATCTTCCGCACAGCCACCATTATGGACAGTCTGAAAGGAAAGATGGGCTCCTGCCATTGTGCACAGAGGTGTCTAACAGGTAAGCACTGCAAACGCAACAGGACATGGACAGTCACTAGAGAGGGGATGGTTTGATAGAGCCCAGTTGGTACTAAATCTAGCATGAGCATAAATTGCCCGTCACAGCAATCTGTAATCGGAGAGAATTCCAGAGATGACTAACTCTCCTCGGTACACTGGGACAGCCTGGCTTCGGGTCTCATCTGCCAATCACTGGATTTAGCTGACCCTTTATCTACTCGAGGGTCAGAATTTGCTTGTTTTGATTTAATCGGAATTTAGTCCTACATATCCATTACGATTCTGGAAGGAAGCTACTGTTGAAATATTGCATCCAGACAGCACCAAACATAGTGAGTGCCAGGCATAATTAGGGCTTTTTGGCTGTACTTTAACATAAATAGTTAATAATAAAAAGCTAGCATTTCAGTTGGACAGCCTGGACTAGCTTCTAGTCTGAGTTGTACCAGGTATAAATTTGGAATGGTTGTCAACTTGAGTGGAGTTACTCCAGATTTGCACTAATATAAAAGAGAAGAATTGGCCCGTCAGAATAAATATACCTACACAGTGTCTGACACACATTAATGTCTCTTTACTCATTTGAGACTTAGATTCTCATAGGAATGTAGGCTCACTTTCCAGGGAAAATCTTCTTGTTTATTTGGGCACAAAAAGAAAAATCCCGCAATAACTTTGGACAAAACATTCGTCAATATGCAGTGCATTCCCAAACAGATAAAACAAGCCGCACTCAATACGCTATATGAATAAGCCATAAGCAATTGATGAGCAAGTGTTCGGATACCTTGGCAAAAGACTTAATTTGCAACCTAGCACAAAATCAAAGACTCTTGTCAACGGATGAGCGGCTCTCCTTGAATATGCCTTGCATTACCTGAGAAAGCACTGTCAGGTAAATTTCCAGTGAAAGTAATTAAGGAATCCCCACTGCATAAAGTTTACAGCAAAATTCTGGACTCCGGAATTTGATTCTCACTAGGGTTCTGATACCTGCTCACAGCCAGATCCTTCAAAAAATTAACAGTTGAAGTTTCATAAAAAGGGAGAGTTTGGGTTTTTTACGGTGCACCTTGATTTTTGTCCAAGGAAGTGAAGTGACAAGCACAACGCCTGTAACCTCGCAATCGTTGTCTTGTTGGAAAAGCTTTAGACTGCATAAATAACCAGTGTTTGACATATGTAACACGCAGTGGGCTAGCTGTTCAGATACGACATTTATCTTCAAAGGTTTGAGGAGGACAACAGGAAACTTTACATTCAGGGTGTTAAACTCGTCTCCTGGGGATCTGGATTAAGCTTACAGAACAGAGTATATGACCAAGAGAGCTTTCCATTGCTCATTTGAAATCTAGCTGAAGTCAGGACATTGACTGACCAAGAGTCAATATCAGCTGATGCTGGTTGTGTGGCCTACGTGAAATGAACTGGTTTGGTCTCAGTCCAGCTGAGAAATCGAGGTCTCCATCAACTACTACTCAGGAGGGTTGGCAGTTGGGAGTTGCTCTGATGGTATTTCCTGTGCTGAGGACCGTTATCAGTGAGCAAATGGACTCAGACCACTTTGCTTTCAACATCTTTTTTGCAAATGTAATGAAAAGTGTGTCCTCCTTAACATGCTTTCCAGGAACCATTCATCACTACTTTTATTATGAGCTATGCACATGCAAATACTTTTTAAAACTATCCAATGTTTCATACCTTGAATCCCTTTCTGTCATCCACATCACATTCACCAACAGGTTTCTTGGCCTAGAGACTGGGCTCTCATTTAGCACACACAAGGTCCTGGCTTAAATCCCCAGGATGCTCTGATGGCTAATGTAAATGTTTCCAGTGCTGAGGGATCCTTTGTCAAGGTAAGCTGGTTGAAGGTCCAAATGGGTGAACTCCCTTATAGCAGCGGTTTTCAAACTGAGATCTGTGGAACCCTGGGAGTCTGCAGATGACATCTAAGTTTTCCAAAGGGGTCCCATACCTCCATTTGAAATTTCTTAGGGTCTGCCAATGAAAAAAAGGTTGAAAACCACTGTCCTACACCCTTTTAAGTTGTTGCCCAAGATCAAGAGACTTTTGGTGCTTAAATTAAGACATCTTAAAGGGCCCTAATTTTCAGAAAGTGCTGCAAACCTGCACTCTGATAATCAGGCCTCCTTGAAGTATCTCAAGACAGTCAAAAAATCTCTAGTCATGTTTGAAAATCTTCAAGTTTGTGAAGCAAAACAAGTATTAGCCCCCCCCCCCCCCACCTATTGTATCTTTTCACCTCTTCATTTTCCTTTTAATTAGAAAAGAAAATGTGGAGTGTGAGGAGTGAAGTTACTCTCCATTCCTTGAACTTGATAACCTCTCTACCTCCTGTAATAGCCAGAGTATTTGTAACCCTGACCATCCAGCCACAACACACACCTAGTTTGGCTCAGCCAGCGGACAGAATAACATCTGCTTTAAAAATACCTACTGCTCTGTAACTTGTCATGGCATTTGTTGACAACCCTATTGAAAGCAGCTCTCAGTGTGACTGTGAAGGATCTTTCAGTACCTCTCTCTCTTTCCCAGACAGATTTTGAAAGGGGGGGGCAGGGGCTGGGAAAAAACCCATCAATACAGGGGGAAAAAGGCATCAGCAGCCAGCCTCGGCTGATGAGGCTCCTCACCTGGGCCCCCAGCGCACCGCCTCCAATTAAATCAAAATGGTTTGTTTTTAATGGTCTTTTACACTGACAAGTGGGCTATCATTCCAGACCCAGCTAGCTGTCAGGGAGCTGAAGCAAATCCTCCGTTGATAATGCCCAATGCTTCCAATTAGGAGCCGAGGCTGCTCCTGGCGCGCTAACGATTCCCCAGCCTCCCCCTAGGCCCCTTCGGCGCTGGCTGTTTCGTCTTCACTCCTCCTCCGCCGCAAATTACTGACACAAAACGGAGGCGCCCCGGCGTCTCCTCCCCACGCCAGGCCCGGGCCCTGTTGGGTTTAATGAGGCGATGGAAGTTTTTGCGGCTCTTTCGCTAAATTCTTTTCTTGTTTGACAGCTGCTCAAGTGTTGACCTTATAAAAGATTTAGTGTTTCTCATTATTTTCTGTCAAGCTTCACAAGTGATGGCTTCACGGAAATCATTTGCATCCATGTGTGTGTGTTTGTCTGCATGGGCATATAGTGGAGAGAGGTGTATATGTTTGTGTGTGTGCACTTGTCTCCCTTATTGTGTGTTATTCTCCACCGGGAAATAAACCTACAAATGTGACAGTGGTGTGGTGTTGATTTTTTCCTTTTTTTTTTTTTAAAAAGAAAACTTAAAAGGGCCCGTGTTTGTTAGACTCCTGTTAACCAGGGCTGCTTTGGAAAGGAAAAAAAGATCGTTGTCCTGTGATGGAAACTTAAGGAAGTGTTTTGTCACCTGCTAAAGGGATTAAATCAAATGGGCAAGGGGGGAAACTAGGGTGAGTCTGGGGGCATCCTAGTTGTTAAAATGAAAAGCCATACAGCAGGGGTTGGAAGCTACCCCCCATACATGTGTAGTGTGGGGCAGAGTTTACAAACGGACGTGGCAAAGCTGTGTTTCTTTGCGGCTGAGTGCAGGTCTTTTTACTGAGGACAGAAACCCAACCTAGCATCCCTTAACAAGCTCACTCTCAATAACAAAGCATATTAAATGCTTTACTCCCATTATATCAATCAAATATTCTGCCACTCTCCCATCCAGCCTTAGTTCCCATCTTCATTAATAAATTACTATTACTAATCACTTCATACATTCAAAGGCCTAAACATAGGTGCTAGGTGTTACTGAACAAGTGGGTTCCAGCATATAGAGTTTTATTCAATGGCTCATTCCCCCTCCCCCCCCGATTATACAAATGGTTCCAACACTTCTAGTACTAAACTGATTTTATAAAAGGTAAACATCGAGTAACCAAACATTTCTAACAAACAAATTTATTTCCTATTGGAACAAAATCGAAGTTCCGGGGGCCAATCCTCAGCATCGCTCCATTGACTCCAGTGGAGGTCTGCTAATTTTCACCAGGTGATGATCAGACCCTCACACTGACCCTTGATGGGCTTTTTGAGTCTTGCGTACTATTTATGCATACGCCATTAAAAAAACCTTGCATTTCCTTGCAACAACTTTTAGACACCGATCCTAGGGCTTGGTAAGTAATTCTTCACATTTTCCCCTTTTCAATTAAAAGGATTTTTGTAACCGAGAAATGTATGTTAAAGTAACCCACAAATACGCACCTCTAATTTTAGTAATAAGGGATTTCCCCTGCAATTCTTGGATGCAAGGTCAGATGTTAAACACAATCCCGCTGCAAAAGTCTTGTATAGATCCTTATATGATAGGACATGAAAATTGAGTCTCTTATTAAAACAGTTGCTTTTAATGAGCAAAGCTGAAAGTAATTACAACTATAAAATTCTACAGCATGTGACATTCAAAAAGCACTTTGTACATTAGCACCTTCTCACATGATTTCCTTTCATTTGTGTATCAGATGTGAGACTCTGACATTCCAGTTCAAACACCAGCTGAATAATAGTTTAGATTATCAGAGGTCTCTAGAGAAAACGTTATTTGGTTCATCATTTAAAATGAGAATTAGAAATACAACAACCAGAGATTAGGATTCACCAGTTTACCATTGACTTCTTGTACCAACCTCTGTCATATCATGACCTCTGCCCTAAAGCCACCCCAGTCTTGACTATAATTACTATCCTGGGACTAATCCATACTGCACCGATGACCCTTGTTATAAGAGGACTTCTCATTTTTTTAAAAAATAAAGTTGCCCCCTAACTTACAGCTGGTGCTTACCACTTACTCATGCTGAAGTCAGTAGCCTTGAGCTACAAGCAAGTTTGTGGAGGGCTCCGATTTTTCTCATTGCCCATTGTTTCTATATTTGGACCTTAGTAAGGTGCAGTCTCACTGCAACGTTCCCAGGTGAGCTAGTGAACAAGCAGCTATTCCCCCTCATTAGGGCCTCAGACACAGCCAGGCGTCAATATGTTACAGCATGGGAGGGAGGGTCCACCTCACTGCACAACGTGTTTCGATGTGCGCAATAGTGGTTGGGAAGCTGCCAAGCTTGAACTATTACCCTCTGAAGAGTCACCCTACAAGTTGAGGGGTTGGACTGTGCCAGGAGGTTAAAGTTGGAATTTTGACTCTAGGACAACTGGTCGCATTTGACCATAAACAGAGGGTTTTTGGTGATAGTACTCAGGGGTACTGAGTACCAGAACCTTTTTCTTATAAAAAAAAAAAAAAAGCACTGACTGTAAATATCATTGACCAGAACTAACAGAATACAATACATCCAGCATACTGTAGTTTAGACACAGGACACAACAGTCTTGCTGTTAACTTGCAGGAGATCCTTACAAACAGGACCATTCTGTTTAAATAACATTTTATTTCTCATCGGTCGTTCTTCATTACTTATGAATAAAGAACCTTGCGTGAAAAGAGGGATTTCTTTTTCCCCTTACACAGTCCCCTGGTTGTGGTAGTCTTTTTCCACAGTGTGCAACACCACCATCACAAATGCCACCATGACTTCAGCTAGGAAATAAGGAGCTGAGGTAGAAGTCAAGTCATGAGTCAGATTTCCAGTGCGGTGGGAGAGCACAACAACAAATATTTATGTAGGAACTAGAATTATTGCAAAATGTAGCACCTTCGTCCAGTTTCCCACAGTCTAACAGAAAACGAAAGCCACTGCATGTGAAATAACAAGAGTATTAAAGTGGTATCATTGACCTCGAGTATATGAGTGGAATTTTCAAAAGGACTCAGTCTCTGTTCAATGCGGCTTCCATTCAAGTCAGTGGTAAAACTCCCATAATTTTCTACAGGGGTAGAGTTAGCCCAACAGTAAACACGCTTGAGAATCCCAACCTCTGACTCTTGAAAAAGATTGAAAAATTGGTCAAATATTTTAAGAGAAAATACATTAGCTTCTTGGATTGCTCCCTCTCACACACTTTTCTTCTTCTCATGGGGAGATTTATTGCATTACAACTGCTACACTCAGACAGTTACTAGAGCCGAATTTTTCAAATGCGAGTGTCCACAGTTAGGCACTTAGATCCACATTTAAGCGCCTAAATGCTGTATTTTCAGAACTGCTGAATCTAAACGTACGCTCCGTCTGCCTCACTCGCTGCACAGAAGAATTTACCATCGAAACAAACAACTTCATATGTACACACCCCACCACTCCAAAAATACAGGAATATGATGTTTGTCGACTATCAACCTGATTGCTCTTCTTACATGTCCCATCCCTTTCCCTCACTTGATGTCTTCTTGCCTATTTATATTGTAAGCTCCTAATGGCAGCCACAGTCTCTTAAATGTGTTTGTACAGCACCTTGCATGAGGAAGCCCTGATCAGGAGTAGGTATTCCTGGCGCTACCCTAACAATTTATTTCCTCTTGTCTTTAGTGAGAGGTGAGGGGGCATCAGAAGCTCTGAAAATGAAACCACATCTGCAGGTGCCTCCCTTTAGCCATACACATTTGAAAATATTGGCTTAAATGATTGATTTGTTGTAATGAGATTATAGGACTTGTTTCTGGGACATTACCAGCATTATCTCCATGATCAGAGAGTTAGTTTTAATTCTAAGGCTGTTAACTGACTTCCCTTACAGTACGGAACAATGTTCTGAAATAGACTGAAGCCAATGAGCTAAACTGTCATTTGTTTTCAATTCATGTTACAAGTTTCCTCTTTGAATCACCGCTCCCTGTAACCAATCATATATCTGCTTCTTTCACCATAGGTGGGTCCACATCTCAGTACCTTTCCACACCGTGATGCTCATAAAAAGGCGTTCAGTGTCTACCGCTCAGAAATACCCGTGAGATGTGGTCCCCTCGCCCAAGGCATTTATACAGCAGCCTGAAAGCTCCACAGAATTTGTTTTCTGAGCAATGTAACATGTTAGAACACTATGTTAGCAATACCAGATAGATTTTTATTCTAGTGCACAAATATTTTTTTCAACTTTAGAATGGCTACATTAATGTTGATGTAACTGAATAAATCAGTAAATTTACCATTGTTTCAGTCTTGCCATCTATATCTACATCTATGTTATATCTATATCTATATCTTTACTTGCAGCATACATAAGCATTTTAATCAGACACATTGTATCAAATCCATTATTTCATTCAGGTTAGTAATGCTACAGTGCATTTCCCCCTTCGATTCAGACTGGTAGTACAAAGCTGTCCTTCCCAGCTTGATTAAATAACATGACTATGTTGAAGATAGCTCTGTTTTCCTTCATAGTACATTACACATCAGTAACAGTCTCTGTTTTACATTTTATCATTCATAGCATATTTTCCAAGATGTTTGGATTGATAAATAAATCCGTCAGTAGGCCCAGCCTCAGAAAATTACCTAACAATGTATTTACCTTCAATGGGACTTAAGTATATGCTTAAGTACTTCGCTGAATTCAGGCCTTAGTGCAAATTAATTCTTTACATGAAGCCAGGCAATAATGATGGCATTTGTACTTGATCAACTCTTGGCTCCTCAGACCATTCAGACCTGTCTATTTTCCTGTCACACAGCTGCCAAATGACTTTATAAGCTCAGCCAACTCCAATACTAGTAATGACTATGATTTCCTATGCACACACAGTAACACACATAGCTTCCCCATTGCACTAGACACCGTGCAAACACACATGGAGACCTGGATCTGCCCCAAAGAGCAGCATTACACAAGCAAGTTAAAAAAGGCCATTCCCAGAGGAATGCATCACCTTAAGAAAAATCCCTCTGAATAATGGGTCTAATCACTTTAATTGCTCTTCTGAAAGATTGTTAGTTAAATAATGAATTACTTCTGTGTGTTCTACTTTTCAGATCTATTATGGTGTCTCACATTGTACCAGATATATTTAAATAGAATGCTTTAAATGTTTGTTTGCATCATGCTTTTCTCACTGAGCGACCCTTGCAACTTAGGTACTTACTTAGTCTTTAGCATTATGATATCTTAGAACTTCCCAATCATTTAAAGGGTTTAGCCTCACACTGTCCACATACAATTCTCATAGGCTATGTCTACACTTGCTAAAATTAGTTCGAATTAGTTAGTTCAAACTAACTAATTCGAACTAATTTTAGTTAGTTCGAATTAGCTTAATTCGAACTAGAAAAAGTTAGTTCGAACTAAGCAAGTGCCATTCATGGAATTAGCGATCCCCATTCATTTCAATGGCCCATTAGTTGGAACTAAGAAATTAGTTCGAATTAACATGGCCACATTGGCTAATTCGAACTATTTAGTTCGAATTAACCCCTTAGTTCAAATACCCTATTCAAACTTATTAGTTCGAATTAAGGAAGCCCTTAATTCGAACTAACTAAAGCCTAGTGTAGACATGGCTTTAGTTAGTTCGAATTAAGCCTCCTTAATTTGAACTAACTAGTCAGTGTAGACATAGCCATAGAGAGCTGGGTGTGTTGTAGCCCCAGCCAAGAGATCAAATCAACCACTCAAGAACTGCTGCCAAGCACAGAACTGTCACCTAAGAATATAAGAAAACAACAGAGTCCTGTGGCATTTTTCCTAAAACCTATTTTGATTTGCTGTTATAGCCTGACCTGATCCTATGTCATACTCTCCCCTGCATTTAATTTCCTCCCATTCTATAAGTTTCCCATCTTCAAAGCATCTGACAAAGTGGGATTTTCTCCCATGAAAGCTCATGCGATAAATAAATCTGTTAGGCTTTAAAAGTGCCAAAGGACTCTGTTGTTTTTCTGCAATAGACTAACATGGCTACCCCTTTGGAACCTGACTACTAAGAATATAAGTCTCCTCAGTCAGACTTTTTGAACCCACATGCAATAGGACAGAGTCCTGCATAAGCAGCAAGCATTTTGACCCAGTCACTGGTACAAACAGACACTTTTCTTACCTTGGAGAGGGAATGACTCTGTTATGCTGGCATCTCCCTGGGGTGGGGTAAACTAAGCCGGGTGTGTTCAGTCTGAGATTTCTGAGTAGCCTTTCCCCTAGGGGCAGGGGCTGCTTAATTACCCATTTATATAAGGGAGTGTCTGCTGGCCAGCTCCACCCTGAGCACACCTGAGCCCAGCTAAACCTGGAGAGAAGTATAAAAGGCCAGTTCCTAAGCCAGAGGCATTATTTATTGCTTGTTCACTGACTCAATAGAACAAATTTAAAGCAACTGGTAGGATAATAAGCTGTGATGAGCTGGGTGTAACAAGGGACCATTTCTATCACACTGGGGAGAGAGAAGTCTGGGCCATAAATGTCTTGTTTTGCTAAAAAGTGAATTGGCTTCCAAATTTAATCAACCACACATCTCATATCCCCTCACAACAGGCTTTCCCCCCCTCTATGAGAAGGGTCATATGCGGCCTGCAATCTGGCAACAGAAAAATAACTTCTGTGTCCATCTAAAGTGACCTTTGAGATCACTTTGGGGATGGGGGGCTGGATGCACAGGAAAAGGACCAGGGTAATAAAATCTCTCTCCCCAGAAGGACTTCATTGAAACAGGGCTAAAAAAGACTTTCCATAGCCCTACTGAATGCCCTGTGAGTGCCATGGGCTTATAAAAAGTCAGTACAATGAAGAGGAGACTTTAATTTATCTCCAGGGGATCTGATCTTACGTGCTGAGTGCTCTTAGCTCCTACTGAAGCTGATAGGAGTTGGGCACCCTCTACCCCTTGCAAGGCTGTGCCAAATGAAATTGGGAAAGGGAGTTTAGGTACCTCCCAAATGCAATATTAAGAACTCTTATCAGCTGGAATGGTGAGGTTGTTACAGGTGTCAGACGCCAAAAACAGACTACAAGGTGGATAAGAAGTAATGTTTGAGTCAAATGAAAGGGACTGGTTGGCTCAGGGGGTTGGTAATGGGTTATGAAGCCTTTTGCCTCTAGACCATCAGGTTGAATTCAGTGCAGAAAGTTGCTGCAATCTAATGGCTGATTGGTAGCCTGCTTGAAAGAAGACTGGTGTACCTCACTCCAGGTCCCCCTGGACACATGTCCACATCACTTCAGTTAGAACCAGTTCCTACCCTGACACCTTTATTGTCAATCTTTGCCGAGAGGCCAAGGCCTGAATGGGACACAGAAGCGTAATTCCCCTCACACTGCAGGTTGTGGACATTGGCAGGGCCGTGCAGGAGAGGCTTACCCTGTAGCTGCCCATCCAGCACCACGTTCACTCAGAAGAAGAAAGTGAGGGTCCCCTTGACTGTCTGTCACAATACACTGCGCTGTGCATCTGGCTTTAAAAACTGTTTTATTCCTCAGTTAATTGGTTGCAAAAGAAACTGCATAAAGGGGGAGTGTACGTGAACAGAGTATGCAAATGTCTTGCCTGCCCAGGTCTGCAGGCTGTTTTTCAGATCCATTTTCCCCACCCCTTCTTTACAGGATGCTGCTTGTCCTGCAGTGACACCCACTGGTAACTCTAAGATTTTGAGGATGCTGCAGGTTCCCCACAGTGAGGTCCCCTTTGCCAACACTTCCTAGTTAATGATTTCGGCAAGCACAAAGCTGCAGGTTAACTCCGATTCCCCTTTCCCATGTTATCATCTTCCCAGAACCGCTATCTGTGCTCTGAACTAGTTCATAAGATCTTCATTTAGTTTCTAAAATGCCCTGAGTGCAGTCAGAGCTACATATCACACCTTGCTGCAGTCCCTCATCTGCATCTGCAGGAGCACTTTGTCCTTTGCGGTAAATGCAGAGTTTACATGTTATCAGAGAACTATGAATTTAGCATAATAGAGCCTACTGGGATTTTTTTATTTTTTTAAGGTTAGCCTCTCAATAATTCCAGCTGTGGGTTGTAGCAAGAATTACACAAGAAATAGTTGCTAATTAAAAGCAAAAAAGCATCACTTCCATTTATAACAGCTCCCAGGATGACTTGAAATCTCCTTGCCTTAAATATCTGCATGCCTCCGGCCAAACTGACTTGGATTTTTTCCATTTCACAACCCCTGCCCTGTCGCAGGGGCTCTGTTTGCCAGCTCACATTCTCTCAGGACCTTGCAGGGCTGGTTCTACCATACAAACAGGAGAGCTATCACTTACAGGGCAGAGAGAGCCAGATCCTTAGAACTGGTGAGCTCTTAAAACTCCCATTGAAATCAGTGGGAGTTTTAGACGTCCCATGCCCACAGTCAATAGGAATTGGGTGGGAGGGCATGCAGCACCTCACAGGATTAAGCCCTAAAATCTGTAATAAAGCATTCCTTAACCAAAGGATTTAATCCCAGATACTCAAAGGTAACTCCATGGGCAGTAGGCACCAAAATGCCTGGGAGAGCTTTAGTGCCTGGGCTTGGTTGGATCAGAAGATCTCCTGAGGTCCCTTTCAACCCTAATTTTCTACAATTCTATCATAATAGAACACAACGCCTTTCACTCCCTGCTCAGTCGTCCAACACCATCCCAGATGAATAGTGTCCCAGAGTTGCTGCCAGCTGATGGCTGCATGGGAGCATACCGTGCAAAAAGTTGAAAGGTCTCATTCTGCTTGCTCTTGGACAAGTGTGTGCATCACAAAAGAAACCCACATGTGTGACACTGGAGCCCCAACCTTGCATGCTATATGTGGGCACAACTCCTGCTGAAATCAGTAAACATCTGGTGTGTCCAAAGAATGAGATATTGACCTCCAGACAGTCTTAGAAGGCACAAATGGGCCATCAGCACTGAACAACTTGACTTCCTCTCCCCTAGAAGGGGAACTCTTTGCTCAGGTTTGAGACAGGTTTTATGCACCTGGAGGGTAGTTGGGTTATAAGAAATAGCCACATGGATTTGTAAAGAACAAATCATGCCAAGTCCACCTAATTGTCCTTCTTTGACAGGGTTACTGGCCATATTCCTGTTAGGGAGGAAGCAGTAAACATGGCATAGTGTGATTTTAGTAAGGCTTCTGACACCATCCCATGTGGCATTCTCATGAGCAAACTAGAGACATGCGGTCTAGATTAAATTAATAAAGGGTAGGTGCACAACTGGTTGGAAGGCCAAACGCAAAGCATAGTCATCCGGAGGCTCCACTGTACTGCATCCTGGTTCCGATACTATTTAATATTTTAATTAATGATTTGGATAGTGGAGTGGAGCATAAGCTCATAAAATTTGCGGATGACACCAAGCTGGGAGGGGCTGTGAGCACTGGAGAGGACAGGATTAGTTGAAATAGAATATGAGTCAACAATGTGAGGCAGCTGCGAAAAGAGCGAAGATCATTTTGGGATGTATTTACAGGAGTGTCATCTGTAAGACATGGGAAGTTGTTATTCTGCTTTACTGAGTTGTGTCTACACTTTTGTGTCTACTGAGTTGTGCCACACTTTAGGAAAGATGTGGGTAAACTGGAGAAAATCCAGATGAGAGCAACAAACACGATAAAAGGTTCAAAAAATTGTTCTATGAGGAAAGATTTAAAAAACTGGGCATGTTTAGTCTGAATTTCTGCAGGTCCCTTCCAGTGTTACACTGCTCTGATTCTATGTTGGTGGAACAAGGGAGAATGCTTGAATTGTTTCTACTGCCCAGATTGTTGCTTTGGCTGTGGATAAATATGGCTGCTCTGGTTCCAGTGCAATTGGTATAGTTACATAATCCAGGGAACTAGACCAATGGCTCTCAACCTTTTGTAGATCGTGATACACTTGGTGGCATATCGCAACTCTGCAGGACAACCAGCCCACCCCTCCCAAGTAGGCCAAATCCAGCCATCTCCCCAGCTTGGAGTCCCAACATAGTGGCTGAGAAGCAATGAACTAGAATATAGTGTGTGGTCAAAGCACAGGCCTCAAAGCCAATTGCCTGGGGTTCTATTCCTGGATCTAGCAGTGAGAGCTATGACAAGCCATTTAGGACCCAAGCCTGCAAAGTGTTCAGTAATCTCAACACCTGTTTTGGCAAAGGGAAATGAAGGCAATGTGCACCCAGTGAGATTACCAACTGCCATTTTATATGGCAAATCTAACTGAAGTCCACCTACCTCTCAAAGGATGGATTGAGTGCCACGCTAATTGCTTGGAAAGTGCGTTGAGATCCTAAGCTGGAAGAGAAACTAGAAGGCCGAAGTGTATTATATGAACTATATTATTTTTCAGTTCAGTTCTTCTAAATACGTCACAAAATTAGCTCCCCCAGGGCTAGATTCAGTAGAGCCAGTGAAAACTCCAGCTCCTACAAAAACGTAAGCAGGTGCCCATCCTGATTAGTTTCACTGAAGTCAAAATCCTAATTAACTAATACTTAATTGAAGTCACTTAGGACTACTGACATGGGCAAAGATAGGCAGGTGCTTAAGTCCTTGGTGACTAAATGTGGCATAACATCACATTCAGTCTTCATGTATATTAATTAATTAATAATAATTTATTTATTTATTTATTTATGCAGCATCCAGGAGATCCAGCAACAGACCAGGACCCATTGTGCTTGGCTCTATACACACATAGAACAAAAAGATAGGTCCTACCCCCCCTAACTTATTTACAGAGAGTGCAATTTACTATAAATGACTGTTTAAGGGAAGGTTAAAGGAAGAGGTCGAAAAACCAGGACATAAATCTAATCCATCCGTTAAAAACCTTAGACACAACTTGCTCCAAAGAGCTTAAAAATCAACTCCCTTCACTCCAGTGGGACGGCAGAATAACTGTTTTCCCAGTGTGCTGTTTAAAAACGCTGGGAAAATAAATCGGCATGTAGTATTTCCTCCCACAGTGTAATGAAATTCATCTGACAGATTAGGATGGGCTTTGAAAGACTCCTGTCTTGGATTACCAGGGAACTTTCCCAAAGCATTTTACCGTTGGTGTTTTACCAGTAAATCCAATGTGTCGAAGTGAGGCCCCAATTTCACAACTTTCCCTAACATTCATTTCCTTCTCCCCTACGCACTGCATTGCTATGTTAGTATTAATTAATGAGCTGTTGTTAGTGTCTCGACATGAAATTTAGAGCCGTTGGAGAATTGCTTTATAACGTGGCCCCCCTCATCTGAAAAGGAAATTACCTACCGCGGTGTCCTGACCCCAAAGAAAAGCCAAACCCTAAACGCTGGTGTCTGTCTAACGGGGAGCCTGGGGCCTGGAAATTATCAGAGGAAGGGAAAATGGTAAAGCCCTGAAAGGCTCGGACTCGGTTTTCATTTCATCCACCCGTCGTGGCTTCTCTAGGAATTAGGAAAGGAGGCGATTGCGATTTTTCTACTCGAGTTAACTGGTTACCGAATAAAAAGCAAAGCCGTGAAACCCGATTCTGGCTGGCAGAGGCCACAGCCCGAGTGGGGGGGACAAGGGGTCTGCTAATAATTCCGGATTACCCGGGAATATAAAGAGCTTTTTAGGATCCACCTTTGTCCACTTCGCCCGAGCCTAAAACGCAGGAAAATGCCTCTTAGGATTGCCCGGACGGTTCTTATTTCTCTCTCCCGGGAAGGCGGCGGGGACCGTCCCAAACTTGTTTCTGCCTTGCCCAGAAGGACACAGGACACCCCCGCTCCCTCTGCAGCCCCGCTTCAAGCGAATCGGGCGGCTGTCCTTGGAGCTGAGCCAGACGCCGGGGAAAGTCAACGTCCCTGGGCTCTGGATCGGGCCCATTCATTGTGGCTGGACGGAAGAGGGCCTTGAAAAAGGCAGCGTCGGATGGACAGTCGGGGGGGGCGGCAGAACATCCCGGGCACAGGACTTTGGGGACGGGGAAAAGCCGGCAGAGAGGCAGGGAGCTAGAAAAAAGTGCATCGCTTGATTCGGCGCAGGGAGCCGGAAAACTGCCCAACTTTCGGTTAAAAGGGGGGGGGGGGATGAAGGAGATTAACAGCCAGAGCCCCTTAGCTAACCCGGAGAGAGTCTGCTCGCCTGAGCCCGGCTGGGGGGAGAAAACCTCGCTAACACCAGAACTGGGGAGAAAAAACAATGGCCAGCCCCAAACCCGGCGATTCGGAGCGGAGGGGAGCTCCGTGTGCACGCAGGCTGGAACAGCAGCGAGCCAAGGGCGCATCGGCCTCCTCTCGGGGAAGGGCGAAAGCTGCCTGGGGTTTGGGGGACCGTTTCAGAGGGGGCAGGAATGGGCCGCAGAAAGACGCTGCTTAGAAAGCCAGGGGGAGCAGGGCTGGAGAGACCTGAGCCGGATCACAAGGGGAAGGAGGCGCGAATTGTCCCTAGATTTGTGCTGCTGTGTTAGTAGCAGGAAGGGAAGGAAAATCTGTAACCTGGTCTGGGGCGAGTGTATGGAGCTAGGATCCAAGTCCGGCGCCGGACTCCAGGCCCTGTCCTGGAAGTGTGGCCGGGTCCCCCCTCTCCGACAGCTGGCAGCCGCGGCGGGTCCCCCTCTGGGGATGAGACAATTTCTGCAGCCGCGAAGCTCGCTTCCAAGCTGCTGGCCAAGGGGGTCCTTGGAAGAGGGACGAGGGGAGTGAAGGGCCGAAAAGAGAAGAGGGAAATAAATTAAAAGAGAATGAGAGCGAGAGAGAAAGATGTTAGACATAACAAAACTCCCTACAAACAGATCCCTGCCTTTGTGGGAAAGGGCAGATCAGAGTCGGTGGATCCTACAGGGCTGGTAAAAGGCCGTCAGAAACGATGGATGGACAGACGGCCAGCTTGGGGTACAAGCCTTTGAAAGGTCTACGCCCTGTAAAAGTGCCGGGGAATTCTCCCACGGGTGTTGCCAGGGAGAATTCGAATTAAGCACAAAGCCTGTTCCAGGGGGTGTTCTTACTCCGAAACTCCAGGCAGCCGTGGTCAGATCTTAGGGTGTTGGTGGTGGTGCTTTTTAAAGAGCTCCAAAATTTAAGAAAAAAAAATCAGTTCGTTTCTCTTGGAGAAATAGGAAGGGAAATAAAAAAGGGGGGAATCTCCTTCAGAGTTCTCGCCTAAATGCTCCCCCAACCCTTTACATCATTTCTGGCTGAAACAGCAGCTTCCCCTCCCCTGAACTGGGAGATCAGGAGAGGAGACAGATCTGGCCAGCGCTCGGACGGGGAGCTCATTTCTAGGTGTTTAATGGGTCCCCTTCCCTCGTGGGGTTTTCTGGAACCATTTAACCTGGCAGGAAAAAAACCGTGTCCGGCGATTTTTTCCCCCCGCGTTTCCAGTGATAAGAAAGCCCCACACACAAGTGTATCGATCCTCACACGCAGCTCATAGCACGGCCATACCTGCCCTGGTGTATTAGCTCTTCCTAGCTGACGGATCGGATAAATAGCTCATTAGAAGCTGGCTAATCCGGATCGGGAGCTGGTTCCCACTTCATTATTCTTTCCTGTCTCTGCGAGATAGCTAGACGTGTACCAGGCTACCACCGTGGGCACCTTTAGTAACTTTCCAACCTTCCCAGCTGGTGTAAAAACCCCTCGAACCCAAACACTTTGCTACAGACGCCGGCCACAGAGCACGGCCTTTAAAGGGAATCAATCCGAATCCGCTCGGTTTAAAGACGAGAGAGGGTGATCCACCCAGAAATCAAACCTTGGCTCCGTTGAAAGCATTTTAAAGGGGGCCGGGAAACATTCTTACTCCCCCCCCCCGTCTCGTTTTTTACTACCCTTTTTATAACCCCGGGGGGGGGGGGGGGGGGGGGGTTGGTTTTTAAACAGGCAGAAAAACTTTCGCAGCGAGAGGGGATGAGAATGACTCCGCTCAGTGTGGGAAAAGGCAAAGTTAAAAACGGGAAAGACACACACACAGCCAGCCCTCCCCCCTAAGGGTAATAACCCCATTAAGAGCCTCATC
The DNA here is from genome assembly GCA_007922175.1 of Pelusios castaneus. NCBI lineage: Eukaryota > Metazoa > Chordata > Testudines > Pelomedusidae > Pelusios > Pelusios castaneus. The sequence goes on from ML685804.1 coordinate 8,786,694, forward strand.
AATGGCGTAATGAAAGCAAACAGGGTGGAAATTGCCTGTAAACAGTTGGATCCGGGCTGTAATTAATTCAGTGTCTCTTTTAATCAAACTGAAAGGCGATCAGGCGGCGTGTGACATCACCCCAAAAGCGTGGCAGCCAATGGGAAGGGCGGAGGCTCAGACACGTGGCCGGGGCACCTTAAAAAAGAAGCCGGCGAAGAAACCCAAACTCGAGTCACCCAAGTTGGGTTTTTTTCCAAGGGGGAAAGCGGGGCGAGCGCAGCCGGGCCGGCGCCTCTGTCCAAGGTGCTGAAACCGACCAGCTCCGCTCTGGCCCCCGACGCCTCTTCGACACCAGGGGCGCAGCGGCTGCCGAGCCCAGCCGGCGCTTTCAGGGGTGCTGAAATGTCCAGCCCGCCTTTCGGGGTCGGCCCCCCTGGTTGTTGATCTCCGCAGCAGGATGGGCCCGAGGGGCTGGCAGCCCCCCGTCTCTCCCCCCATTGATTTCTGAATCACTAACCAGTTGCGGCGCAGAAAACCTGGGGGCATCGATTTTTTCCCTCCCCTCCAACCTGCAGGCGCTGGATGTATGTATCGGGGCGGGTTAGATTAAATCCGGGGGGCAGGGGAGGGTCCCCCAGCCAAGTCTGACTCTTAATCCTTTCTCTCTGTCTCTCTCTCCCTCCCCCCAACCCCAACGCAGCTGGCTGGGATGCTGAAGAAAAAGGGCCGAGCCTTGGATATCTAATGCCCAGCGCCAGGGGGGATCGCTACCTGGATCCCAGGCTGAACTTGGTCCTGCCTCGGCCCCACCCTGCCCCACCCGGTGCGGACTGCCGGCCAATGCCCGCCTGAAAGGGGCCGGGGGCGAGCGAGCAGGCGCTGGGAGCCATGGAAGGCGCCAACGGATTTGGGATCGACTCCATCCTGTCCCACAGAGCCGGGAGCCCGGCGGTGCCCAAAGGAGACCCTCTGATGGGGGAAGGCCGGTCCCCCCGGGCGCTCAGCCCCGGCTCCGAGGTGAGCAGCGGGTGCCCGTCTCCCCACTCGCCGGGGAAGGAGTGCCTGGAGGCGGTGGCGCCCCGGCCGGGAGTGGCCAGCCTGGACCCTCACCTCCAGCCGGGGCAGGTGTCGGCCCCTTCCCAGTCCAGGACGGTGACCTCGTCTTTCCTGATCAGGGACATCCTGGCCGACTGCAAGCCCCTGGCCGCCTGCGCGCCCTACTCCAGCACCCACGGCCAGGGCGCCTCGGAGCCCGCGGGGCGCATCCCGGCCAAAGCCGGGGAGGACTTTCGAGAGAAAATGGAGAAAAGCGGCAGCAACGCCTCGTCGGACTCGGAGTACAAAGGTAAGAGCCGAGGGGGGCCGGATCCCCGGCCACGGACCAGCTGCTCCCCAACCCCCGCGGCCTTGATCTCCGCGCTTCGCTCGGCTGTGAAGGCATTTTGAGGTTTCCCGCACACACAAACTGCCCCCAGCAGAGCCCTGGCCCCTCTCGCTGGGAGAATACTCGGGCGGGGACTGCTCGGTTTCCCGGCTAGTTCTGGAGGCGAGTCTTTGATCGGCCGGTTCCTTAGACGGTGCGGAAATCGGGGCGAAATAACGCAAACTCCCCAGAGGCTGGGTTACAAAGAATCAGGCCCCATAGGGCGGTGGGGATTGATCGCATAGCCTGGCGGGATGCTGGAGCACTAGGGAGAAAAAAAATGCAAGGATTAAACCCGCAGTTTCCTCTCCCCGGGAAAGATCGGGAAAATTATTCGGTGTGCGCCCAAACACTGCCGTCAGACGTTTTATTGTGGCCCTTTCCTTCTGCGCCCCCGTGTATTTTCAGAGGGCGACGGGTTCCTCCGCCGGGCACGTCTTTGGACTCCTGAAACCCTGCAAATGCGGAGCCGCGGGGATGGTGCCCCCAGGCTTTGGGTTTCTCACTGGGCGCTGAGCCACGGGAGGGTTTGAAAAAGAACTTCTGAGTGATCCGAATTAATCTGACCTCCGCTCAACTCCGGGGTGATCCTTCGCTCTGTTACCCAACTTTACCAGTGGGGCTAGGAGCCGTAACGAAAGGAGAGAGAGACCCTAGTTAGGGAAATACATTGGCAGGGGAATGGCGTTATTGAGAGGGAGAGTCTATAAACCTTGCGGGTTTTTTTCCCCCCTCCCGGGAGTGTCTGATTTTTGGTGTATACTTTAAAATGGGTTCCGTCTCTCGCTTTTTCTTTGAAAACTTTACAAATGGCTATTCCGAGCCGCTGCAAAAACAAACCCCACAAGGGATAAAATGGTTTTAAAGCGAGTGTTTGAAGTCTGCGCCACTCCGGCCGCAAGAATGTCAACAGGCAGAATGAGATTTCTGCTCCAGATTTTCCTAAATTATGCATATTGTATTTATGGGTGATTGAAAGAAAAAGGGATGGTAAAAATAGGCCAAAATTTCCTTGCAAGGAGGCAAATTTTATGTTCTCTGGCTGCTTCTTTATTTGTATCTTTCTTAATTTTCTTTTACCTACGGCCCTAACTTTCCATGAGAATTAATTCCCATCCTCTGCTTCACATCAGATACATTTACAAATCAAAAAGAACTACCGTGAAATTCAGCCATATGGAATTGAGGGGGAAACGTGCCTATTTTAAAATTTATTTTAGGTAGAAAACTATTTCCCACGCAGATTTTGGGATGTCACATCCCCAAACTTCCCCACTATGTCCAAACGAATCTGCATTTTATATTTTCATTCCTATCCCAATAAACCTGCTGTTTCAATGGACGAGACGAAAGTTATCTGGGTGGGAAAGGAACAGAAATTAGCGGATCAAATGGAAGTCAACCTAGCAAGCTTTTTAACGTTTTTTAAATCCTCTTAGCCTGTCTCTCTTTTCAAAACGGCCTCGCTGTGAAAGAAACTAGGTAGAAAAATAAAATGGGCGCTTGTTATTCTATTAAAGCAGTTAATATAAACGATGTATATTTCGGATACTCAAGGGGAAGTTTTTTCAACCCAATTTTAACATTTACATTCTTAGCAAAGCAAAGCACAGCCAAGCTGCCTGCAGGGTGGGAGCGGACAAACCGCATTTCATAGTAAGCCATTACATAAGGACAAAAATCATAACAGTTAATAATAAAATGCAACCAGCCATTCCCCGGTGCAAAGCGGAATCCGCAGGCAGAGGCCGTTTTCCTCTTTCCTGCGAGGAGAAAACTCGTAGCCCGTGTGCTTACATTCGAATAAAGCGGAGGGGGAATGTGGACGGAAATAAATCGAATTAATCAAATGATAAATCCTTGAATTGTTTCAAAATCTAAGGCCCGGTCCCAAACCTAGGGCCCCTCACTCCTTCCCACTGATTTCAATAAGGGGCTCGCCTAGAGAAACGAGGGCTATAGGGTGCCACTGATTTATAGACAGGGAGTCCTGGGGCACTTTTAAAGACGAACGTATTTATTTATAAGCAGAGTTTACCGAAGTCAATGGGGGATTTTTGTTTTAAAAGTGCTGGCACCTTATGCGTCTAACTAAGGATTTCGGGGTTTTGTCCAGATGAACCAAAAATGCCCCCCACGCCTTTCTAGGTAACCAAAACACGAACTTTTTTTTAAGTGCGGCAAAAACTCTGGATAGAGAAGAAAACCTCCCCGACCGAGCTTTCCAGAGCAATAGCTTTTGAGAGGGGTATTTCGTTTTAATTTTAATGGGTTAAACCTTGTCTGTCTGTGTGTCGGAGCTGGGCTGGCTAGCCGCAGAGGAAAGCGGAGAAACGGTCTGTTTGGGATTCAATCGGCCAGAAAACCAATGGGAAATTCAAGTGGTTGGACAGGGCTTTCTGGGAATCCGGGGGAACAAACCTGTTCCGAACTCAGTCGTTTCTCTCTCTCCTTTTCCCGAATAACTTTTGTCGGAGTCCAAACTTCCCATGATGTGTAAGTGTGTGGCTCCTTCCCAAATTCCCAGGGACGTCTAAGGAAATACATCTGCATCTGCAATAGTTTTACTAACCAAATCAAGTTTGGCAAACGAGTCCTGTGGCACTTTTAAAGACTAACAAGTCCATTTCCCTGCATTTAATTTCCCCCCACTCTGTAAATTCCCCATCTTCAAAGCGTCTGACGAAGTGGGATTTTCTCCCCCGAAAGCTCATGCGATAAATAAACGTGTTAGCCTTGAAAAGTGTCGCAGGACTCTGGTTTGTTTGACTAACACGGGGACCCCTTTGGAACAAACCCCCGATCGCTTCACGCCGAGAACCGAAAGAAACAGCATGAATCTTCCCCGGAGAGGGTGTTCCCCGAACGAGCATTTCAGGCCATCTCCTGTTTTATTTGGGGCTGGTGGAGAGCCCATAAGGGGTTGTTTGTTTCGCCATGAAATGAAACAGGATCTCCTGTTTAAGAGCTGTTCTCTCTGGTCTGCTAGATTCTGCATTTCTGGTTGAAGGGTTTTCGTTCCCTGGTGGCTCAATTAACCGGATTATTGTCTTCCTACAGAGAGAAATCAACTCGCCTTCAACTACAGCCCTGTCACTTCTAAACCCTTTCACAAGGAAATGTACCCTAACCCCCGTAAAAAACCTAATGCGGCCCATTTCTATAAACTGGAGCTTTTTGTTACATAATCTCTTTAAGGAGGGGGAAGAGCAGAGCTTTGCTTACATTTCCCGAGCTACTGCAGATGTTTTCTGGTGGAAATCATTCCTGCTAGCCTCGCCCTCTCTGTGTGCCCGTGTTACACAAACGCACAGACTTTCCCTGCATTAACGAGCCATCAATAAACATTAGGCAGTTTGAAAGTTAAATCCTAGCAAATGCCTCGTCTCGCCGCCCCACTTCTCCCATTTTTCCTTCCAGCCCTGTAAGGACTCTGTGTTTTAGGTCTGGGGGCCATCTGCCCTCCTCGGATCTGTCCGCATTTCGGGTTTTAGGATTTGGTGAGTGAAATAAGCCACTCAAGAAATGCGGGAAAGCTGGTAGGGTCGATGGAGGGAGATCCAGAGATGGAGAAACTCGGTGTCAGGCAATGAAAAGGAACCCAGCCGATCAAAGAGCTCAGACCATTGGGGGGAGAAAACTTCTAGCAAAGGCCAATTTAGAGGTCAGTCCTGCGTGGCCGGAGAATACTCTTTGGAGCTGTTTGGGGTTTATTTCCCCGGGTATTCGCTCGCTCTCACACGCATCCCCACTCACTATTTAACTGCATCCCTGGCACTCAAAAGAAACATGTACCATTGGCTGTTCTTCCCATATCCGGTCATGCCCAGCCTTGGCTCTATTTTTTCCCCACTTTTCCTGCCTCTCTTCCTTCCGCGGGCCATGAAATCTGAATTCCAGCCCCCCGGAGACAGTGATCAGAGACTACCAGGGGCTAGGAGAGGAGGCCTCTGCATCAGCGAAACGACGGGTGTGAGAGACAGACAGATTTCTGTCTGTCTGCCAGTGTGCCCCCCCAGTCTCCTCGCTTGGTCTCACCTCTTTCTCTCCTGACTGTATTTTGCTTTTTTTCTCCCTCTCGGCCCCAGTGAAGGAAGAAGGGGACCGAGAAATCTCCAGCTCCAGGGACAGCCCCCCGGTGAGGCTGAAAAAGCCCCGGAAAGCCCGCACCGCCTTCACAGATCACCAGCTGGCCCAGCTGGAGCGCAGCTTTGAGAGGCAGAAATACCTGAGTGTGCAGGACAGGATGGAGCTGGCGGCCTCCCTCAACCTCACTGACACGCAGGTGAAAACGTGGTACCAGAACAGAAGGTAAAAACACTGCGGCGCACGGCCCCAGCCCGGGGGGGCCCGAGGGCGCAGCTGGGCGCACTGAGCTGCGCTAGGGCGGTTCCCCCCCCCCACACCTCACTTCAGCCGGAGGCGGGGGCTCCGGAGCATTCCCTGAACGCCCCCATGTTTCCAAAGGGGAAGATGGGGGGGGGACTGGGCCCCGATCCTGCACGCTAGCAGTGGGGAGGCAGGGCCCGGGGGGGGGAGCTGCAGGGCGGTTTTCGTTTGGGGGCCGGCTGCATTGAAGGTGCCCCCGAGTGCTGTGAAGGGGCAGCGAACAGCGGGGGGTTGGACTCCCCCCGGCTGACAGGCTTAAACAAGAGCTTCCCCCACCCAAAGAAAACTGCAGCAAGTCAGAGTGCAGGGAATTTGCCCAGGAACCAAGCAGCGCCTGGCTGGGCGCCAAGGGGGCGGGGGACCTGGACCGAATCTGAGCCCAGCTCCCCGGGTCTTTGCTGCCCAAGACGGGGAGCCCCCGCCCCGACTTGAAGGGCTCCCCAAAGCATCGCAGGATCGGGCCCCAGCAGCAGGGGGAAAGAGGCGCTTGGAAGTGGATCCTAGGACCGAAGCGAACCGGCCCCGTCCCAGCAGTGTGAACAGAAGGGCGAAGGGGGAAGCAGCTTTTCCCTACCTAAACCCGGCTGAAGATGAGGAACCCCGGGCAGCTACACCTGGGGCTGAAAAGAGAGAAACTTCCACGCCCGGCAGGGGAGCCACACGTGCCTCCCTCCCTCGGCTCCTTTTTATATTCACCTGCTTAAAGCCAGCCCGCCCCAATCGCCTCCGCCCCCAGCACCTCTGGTTCCCGGCCCCCCAGCGCCGGGGCTCCGAGGAGTCACAGAAACAGCCGGGAAGGAAAAAGGAACTTTTAGAGGAACACAACAGCCTAACACATCGGGCCATGAATAATAAATCCCGGCCATCAATAATTAACGCCCGTTACAGTAATTACACAATTATGATGATGATGAATAATTTACTGGGGGAAATCGGGCTGGCGCTTGAGCCGATGTCTGTCTGTCCCGGCGTCCTCATCTGGGCTTCCCGAGGCTCTGACCTCCTGCCCTCTCCAGTGGAGCGTCTTTTGGGGGGGCCGCGCCTTAAAAGGGACAAGGACAATCTTCCAGGCAGGAGGTTGCCCCTTCGAATCGCTCCTCTTTCTCTTTCTTTCCCACCCCCAGAGAGAAAGCGATGGCGGTGGGTCGTTTGGAAATTGGTCACAACATTTGGCTTGTTCCCTTCTGGGGGAAAGAACAAATCCTGTGTGAATAATTGGCATGGAGCGATCACTGCAGATTTGAGGGAGCCACGGCCGTGTGGACTCAGCGCCGGGCACGTCAGGATTTATTTTCTCCGCTTAGAGTGTTTTATTTGGTTTCAACCAAACTCCTAATGCGGTTCTAAAAATGTCAGGGGCCGTTTCTCTCTCCCACTGTCCCAAGCCTAACCCCCGGGTGCCAAAAGACTTGCCATGAATTCAACCTTCTTTCTAGCTCCATCTGAAATCGGAGCGTTTAAATCGAGGTTTAAATCGGTTTAGGTGATGTTCAGATGCTCCTGTGAAAGTTTTACCGACACAGCATTGATTCGAAGTGAACACGATTCCAAACGCGGGGTCCTGCAGATAGAGCCCTATGTGTAGCCATGTTAGCATGTAATCATCACATAGTACGAGAAAGAGAGAGAGAGAGATCTGTTAGAGAGAGATCTGTCAGATAGATAGATAGATAGATAGATAGATAGATAGATAGATAGATAGA
>ML685804.1:8794200-8977507 GCA_007922175.1 Pelusios castaneus
AGATAGATAGATAGATAGATAGATAGATAGATAGATAGTGGGGGTGTATGAGGATAGATAGATAGATAGATAGATAGTGTCTCTGATGCCATGTGCATCTATCTATCTGATACACTCTATATCTGTGCGTAGCAATAACACCTGGTTCTGATGACCAGACACGATCAAATACACCGAAGCCCCATAGTTCGCGTTTACACGGCCTATAGCACCGTGTGCACGCGCAGACAGAGTGCAAGTAACAGTCTTATCAATTTCCCTTTCTCTCTCCCGCGTCCTCCCCACAGCTAGCGTGGATCCCCGCAAAGAGAACACCCGGAGCTCACCCTCATTCCTGGCGCTGGGAAAACACGCAGCTGCGGGGAGGGGGGGATGCGGATTTAGGCCCGGAAAGGACAGTAAAACAAACGCTTTCGGTGCTGCGGTTCGCCCCCCCAGTGTGTGTGTCAGAGATCCCGTCCCGCAGCTTTGCACCCACACTCTACCGGTGTGTGCTGCAATCCCACCCCCGACTGCAGGACGGGGGGGCTCTTGAGCAAACTGGGGCTGGAGCTGCACACTGAAGCAGCTGGGGGGGCTTCCAGGTTTCTTGCACGTGGCAGGCCAGGAGCTTGGCCACCCCCCTGAGCGGGCGGAGGGGGCGCACCCCAGCTGTGGTTACAGGGCTGGTTATTTTTGGAGCCTGATCCCGGGTCTCTCGGCTTCCTTCCCCAGGACCAAGTGGAAGAGGCAGACAGCCGTGGGTCTGGAGCTGCTGGCAGAAGCTGGGAATTACTCCGCCCTCCAACGAATGTTCCCCTCGCCCTATTTCTACCCCCAGAGCTTGGTCTCCAACCTGGACCCGGGAGCGGCCCTGTATCTGTACCGGGGGCCCAGCGCCCCTCCCCCGGCTTTGCAGAGACCTTTAGTGCCCAGGATCCTCATTCACGGACTGCAGGGGGGTAGCGAGCCGCCCCCACCTTTGCCCCCCCTAGCAGGCGTCCTTCCCCGCGCGGCTCAGCCGCGGTGAAGCGCATAATCCGCGGCCAAGGAAGCGCATTTTGCTCCCCGGCGTGGCCCGCCCCACCCTCAGAAACTGTGCACCCAGCCCCACGGGGGAGAGGTAAATGGAGGGAGAGGCGGAGCAGATCCTTGGTACCTCCACACTGACACCCTCGCAACAAGACAGCCAAGAGACGCTGGGGAAGGAAACAAACCAAAAATCAGCCGCAAATCTCGTGCGCGTCGCTGCCTCTCTCCAAACTTCAGCGGAACTGATCCCGGCGGGGCTGGGGGGACACACAGAGGCGCCTGGAGGAAACGAATACACCCAGAAAAGACTCGGTGATCGCCCACCGCAGACACAAAAACAGGCTCCAGAGGGGTGGCCGGGTCAGTCTGTCCAGCAAAACAAACCAGGAGTCAGTCCTGGGACACTTTTGAAGACTAACACATTGATTTCTGGCATGAGCTTTCGTGGGAGAAAAATCCGCTTCCTCAGCGGATGAAGAACAAAAACAATTCGCAAGATCCGGCCATATTGTTCACAGTCCTCCTCAGAAACACGGGGGACAAAATTAAAACATCCCCCTGGATAATCCCCAGCCCCCCAAATGTTTCGGCCCCCCCTTTTTGCCCATTGAGGTTTTTCTGCCTTCCTGCCCCACTTTCTAGCACTAAAGTTTGCCACCCCCAAAAAGGGATTTCATCGACCCTCAGGTCAGACGGGACCATGTAACTCTCCTCTGACCCCCTGCAAATTCAGGCCAGAGAAACCCCAAAGGGCGGCTCAAGCAGGGATCGCCTCGAGTTGCGGACTCGGGAAAGTTTCAGTGGCGCGCTTGGGTGGAAGAGAGGAGGTGAATTCTGCGGAGTCGAAAAGAGCCATTTAAAAACGAGCGGTTAGTTCTGAAAAGCTCAGTAACACAAGGACTTTTCTGCCCCTGCCTAGCGGCGCCCACAGTTCAAACTAACCCAGGTTTCCTTCCCCCGACAGCATTTACTGATCTGGCTAGCTAGCTGGCTGAGGATCCGTCCCAGGAGCAGGACCAGCGCCTTGCTAATTTCAGGCGGCAGCTTCCAGGTCTTGCAGCTTTTCCTCCCGGTTAATTAACCCTTTCCAGCTTACCAGGGCTTGTGGGCGATCACTGAATAGCTCGGATTATTAACAGAGTTTATAACACGACCCATCCGTGTGTCTGTCTCACACACTCACCGGAAAGACAGACTTCCCTCAGGCGAAATGCTCCGCTCACCTCCGTGGGGTTTTGCCTGAGCGAGGAGCAAAGACCACTGCAGAGAGATAACAGCCCCCCCCGCTTCCAGGTGTTGCTCTGTCCCGTTAGCCCTGCTCCTCTCTGCCCCCCCCCCCATGCCGAGCTGGCAGCTCCCGGCCTGTCACTGACAAGGTGCAGGAATGGGGGGGGGGGGGCACGGAGCGGCAGGCCTGAAATATACAATACCTGCGCCGAATCCGCTCCATAATTACTCCATCGCTGCCCCCCATCGCCACAGCCCCAGCGGAATGGCCGGGAGCCCTTTTCTGCTCAGCCAAGAGCTGTGAAAAGTCTGTAACTAGCCCCTGTAAATACGGTGTGCAAAGTGTATATGAACTATTTATTTGTGACCCACCCCGAGGCTGTACTTGTGAACGTGATTTTTGTCAGTCTGTGTCCCGGGTTCTCCTGCCTGGACCTCAAGGGCGAGGAACCGAAGGAGAGTCTCTGCTTTCAAGCGATCAGAACCACCCTGGTTCGCTTCCTCTTTTTTAAATGTGGAAATAAACTTCTTTACAAAGAGCAGGTTCAGCCAGTCGCCGGCTTTTCTTTAGCGCTGTTCCCTTGGGCGCATCAAAGTAGCCAGAGAGGGGGGAAAGCTGGAGGGGGGGCCCTTCCTCGACCCCCCCGACAGCCAGATTCTGGCTACTCAACTCCTGGGGCCACTCCAGGGAAGTCACTGCTGATTTACACCAGTGCGAGAGAGAGCAGAGCCATCACCCACTGCACCGGAGTCACTCCGGATTTCCGCCCCAGGGGGAGGAGGATCAGCCCCCGGGCAGGAAGCCAACAGCACCCCCAGTGCTGGCATGTGGGGAGCAGAGCCCTCCGCCCCATTGCCCCAGCCCCCCGCACCTGGGGGGCGGGCGGTAGCCCTGGCGCAGCGGTGCTGTGAATTATTAACGCTAATCTTAAGTGTGTAATTGCTTAAGTGCTTTAAATGATCGCTTTAGAAAATGGATTGTTTCCACCCTTTAAAAGCGTCGCTCATCTGGCCGCAGCCAGCGAGCCCAGCAGCTGGTCCCCGGGACAGACAGGGAGCGTCCACCCGTCCCAGGGACCCGACAGATGGGCTGCGAGGCTTAGTCCTTTACTCCCCCCCACCTGTGGGGCAGGGCTCCAGCCCGGCGGGGGGGGAGCACATGGGGAAGGTGTGTGTGTGGGGGAGAGCCCTCTTCTACAACGTGTCCCAGCTCCCACTTGCCAGCCCCTCCCCAGCCCTGCAAACTTCTCAGCACCCCCCACCCCCCCGCCTGGCTGCTGCACCCGAGAGCCCTGCAGCGCTGGCCAGGCTCCGATCCCAGCCCCTGGACAAAACAGCCTGGGAAAGGGGGGGCCCAGCGAGGCTAGGAGCCGGGATCCACTTTGAACTAGCACCAAGAGAAAAGGGAAAAGCGAAAGAGGGGAGGATGCGGTAGGTGGGGGGGAAAAAAACCTTCCAGGGGAACCCGCCCCCAGTCTCCCCAGCCCAGGGAAAGCCAGCTCCAGTGCAGCCCCTGGCCCACGCTGTCAGCATTGTCATCAGCTGCAAAATGCGCAGCGACTCATTAAGTCAAGCAGCGCCCTGGCCTTTGTGGAGGGGGCTGTGTCTCTGCATGTGAATGGGGGGTTTGGGAGGGTTTGTCCCCAGCTCAGGGTTAATGAAGTGGGAAAGGAGTCTCTCAGAGCAGCATGCAAACAACCCCCCCGCCCTATGCAACAAACCCAGTCCAAAATCCTACATGGATTGACTTAAACCCAGGGGATAAGTGCTTTAAATTAATCTCATTGAATAAGAATGAGGCCAAACAACACTCTTTAAAATCATATTAAAAATCTATCAAAGGACAACTTGCACTGGGTGTGCTTTTCATTCTGCAAGCGGGAAAGCAGAGAGAATAGAGCCGCCGTCCTCACATTTATCCAGCAGGAATGTAAATGAAAGCTAGCCTCTAATTGTCCTTGTACCTCCGAGCAGATTCCATCTCTTACATTAATGAAGTACAACGCTTCCCTACAAGTTTAGATGGGCAATATTTCAATTTGTTTGGCTAATTCACAACTGGAAAAAGCTGGAGACCTCCATGGTCGTGTGGATTTTCACCAGCATTTTGAAATATTAACCAGCATTCGTTTGCTAAAATTAGTTCTGCAAGAGAAACAAGGAATCTAATCCAAAAGAAATATCAAACTCAGGGACTAGGTAGTGACCAAGGAAGTGGAGAAGTCTAGCATTGTCTCCTTAAGGGGGCTTTAACAGCCATAGTAAAAGAAAGGGGTTTGGGGTTTTTTTAAAATACCACATGGAGGATGTGCCACTTACAATAATAAAATATATTTCCCAAGTAAAGAGCACCTTGTGTAGGAGGATCCCAAAGAGCTGTGAAACCATTCAAATATTGAACTCCACAACACCCTTCTGAGGTAGGGTCTTTCCCATATTTAACAAATGGAGAAACTGAGGCACAGGGAGGGGAAGAGACTTGCCCAAAGTAATAGAGCAAGGTTGTGCCAGACAGGGACATAGAACACATCAGCTGTAACTCTTACTTCTGTGTGTTAGCCACAAAATTACCTTTCCTCGCTCTATTGAAAACTGAAATGCGACGGTATTCAGAGCAGAGTCTGTTTTACTACTAGCCCTTTCTACAGCATCGTGCCAAGTGCAGCTGAGAGATCCTGGGCTCTCCTCTGACGCAAAGAATAAAAAACCTGGAGAATTCTCAGTGGAATTAAACCTGGTGCAATGGGTTTAAAAAAAACCAAAGGAAACCAGACGCTGGCTGAGATGCCTCCGTCATGTGAAAGAAGCCATCTACAAGACAACTTTCTATCCTAGTGCTTTGGAAAAAATAATCCTCCATTTTCCTTGACAAAATATTCCATTCATGTTTTGCTTTCCATTAACAGTTTGGGTTCTGAAACATCAACAGATTAGTACAAGTGCCAGGCCTAGCATAAAATGCAATCTCGGTTTCCGAGCACAGAACGAATCTTTTGTCCAACTTTGTGGTTCATCTTCATTCTTTGCTCTTTGGATTTTAATGGCTCTGTTGTTGTAGGAATGGAAGACAAGGGGCCAGCTCTCCTTTTCAACATCATAAATCTGAAGCAACTCCATCAAATGGAGTAGAATTACTCTGCCTTGCAGCCAGTCTATACAAGATCAGACTCTGGCCCAGTGTTTCTAATGCATCAGCAGTGACAAAGACGTATACATGCCTGTGGATCTCTTGTCTATTCCTTTCTCAATGCAGGGACTAGCAATGATCTTTTCTAACAGGTGTAAACAGTTCCTACCCTTGTGCCAAATGCTGGAACCAGGTCACAGACTGAGTGGAGTTCTCTACAGAGGATGAAGAAATTCCTCCCTCTGTTCCCAAGCCAGATCACAAACCACTGCTCTTTCCATCCAAGGAATTTATAAGGCACCTAAGTACTGAACAAAATTAAGCTGACACTTGAGTCCAGAACAAAAGGTGTTTTCTCGCTGCTCCTGAGTTACAAAAGGAACTAGAATTGATGGGCAGGGAAGTTTTGCTGTTAATGAGAGGCACTGTCCCTGGGGAAAGGTTTTACGGCAAAGGTTTGTCTTTAACTTGGATCTGAACACACAGAGCTTGATTTCTTCTGGAAAGGAAGCCCTAACTGGAGTCATACCACTGACACCTCCTCCTGCCAGCGCCTGAGAGGTGAAACCCAGGACATTTCAAATACCTGTGGATTCTAGCTTTCTCTGAGAATCTCAGAGGCAGTTTCGGCCCTAACCAGGCCCCAATCCAAAGGTGCATTGGAAGCAGAACCTTCAATTCTCTTCGGAAGCGAATGGGGAGTCAGTAGAGATTAAAATCATCAGTGGGATGAGGCATCAATTTCAGCTTTCTTGGGACAGTTCCCTTCAGTCTCTGGGAGAGCAAGAATCGCAACAGGCTAACACGGAACTCACCAGAGGACAATACAACCCCTTAGGACAGAGGCCCACTACTGAAGTCAATGGGGGCACGTCTAGGATGTTCTTAGCCTACAGAAGGAAGAACAATGTCTGATGCATCAGCATAGTGGCACATCCACTGATCTCACCCCTAGCCTACCAAACTCTCTGGCGCAAGAATAGGATCCGACCCCTTTTTATTGGCGATGCACAGACAGCATTCTTGGCCCTACACCAGACACAGACAAAGATGTGATCATTGCTGCACAGAGCTTACAATCTAAATAAACGTGAGTCCAAAGACATTAGTGAGAAGTTGCAGGAGTATTTCCTAGGAGAATGAAAATTCCAGGCGCCAGCCGCATAACATGAATAAGACTCCTTGATTGTAAGAGTATATATGAATGGAAACTTGAAGTGCAGCATATCAGAACAGGTAGGATTAACCAGAAGCTAAAAACAAGAGGCTTTGCTGCACCACCACCTTTTAAACCGAACTCTGTTCTGAAATCAAACTAAAAATCAACAAAGGCGCCCTTTAAAATGTAAAAACCAGACAAAGATATACAGTAGAATTATGCTTCTGTTTTCACACCGCTAAAGTAGGATGTCTATCTCAAAACCGATATTCACATCCTGATTTATTTTAAATGTGGTGAAAGTTTGGCTAAAATTAGCTACAGTTGCCGCATCTTCTTTCCTGGGCAGTGAAGTGTTAAATCCGATCAGAATCCAGATTCTGGGCCAAACAGTGCACTCTCAGTTGGGTCACACAGGTGAGAGCAGAATTTAGCTCTCTATGTATAAGCCCACCCAGCCATAAATCCAGAGATTTGCAGAAGGGACCTTAAGAGCATTATCAGATAAGTGTGGCTTTTAAAAAAACATAGATTTCTTTTTACGTTTTCTCTGCTGATGATCTCCCCTCTCTCCTTCCCAGAATCACTCAGCATTAATCAGGAGCTTCTAACTAAAAGATGATGAGACTCGCAGAGAAAGGTAGGCAGGTAAAAAAAGCTGAATTGCTCACTATTTCATCAAACCTATTACATGCTGGCGTAACACAGAGAATGATGAGATTTTCTAATGTCTGACTGACGTGCTGTCGATTTTTAGTTATTATATTATAAATTCATCAGTAGTCCCTATTAATTCTCAGGTGACAGTCAGCGTGGAGAAATTCACACTCCCCAACCCCCCTCATGCACAGGATCAATTCTCCCCAAGCTTACTCTCGCAGCATCACACTCTGAGTCATTTTCATCCTCAGGTTATTTTTAAAACCTGATTGCGCATCCACCTCTCCTTCTCCCAAAAAATCAGGAGGGTGGTTTCTTTATTTAATTTTAATCTAATAAAAGCCAATAACCCTCCTATCCTCTGCTCCTCATTCTATTTTGTATCGGAGCATCTTTTCACATCCTTCCTTCTCAAAAAGCGAGCTTTAAAAACGTGAAGTCAGGAAGTTGCTATTCAGTAATTGCCTGGGTGGGAGAAGGAAAGAATTGTTCTCAGTCTCAAGAGTTACACTCACTTGACAATATAAACACATCTGGACTGATTGCTCTCCTTCTGAACCAACAGACCCAATTCACGGTTACTCTGCCTAGTGTGACACCATTTCTATCAGTATCAAGTGGATACTATACTGATTTAGTCACACAGCACTTGGCTTTGTTGTGAATTCTGTTTCATACATGTCCTCAGACCACCCTCACTGCTGTTGGCACCTTCCAGTCGTGCATTAAGCGATATAACATCTGTCACGTGTAGTTTGTTTTTTCTCTCTCTCCTTGTTACCAGGGGGAGAACTCTGTGTGCAGTGGAGTTTTCGCTTTGGGGTTTATTTTGTTTACAAGTGCGTGTTCGCTGTGTTTTTGTTAGAGAAAGCAGACTGGAGAAGTGAGCCTCACACTCAGACAGGAAGGTGGTGACATTCGGGAGGGTCAATAGTTCCCCATTGGGAGCTCGTTCTATAAGCTCAGACCAGGCCTCGAGGAAGCGCTTGTCTCCTGCACAGAATAAGACAATGGAATTTTGGCCCTTCTGATGTAACTAGGAGTTCTGCCATCGACTTCAAAGAGCCTAGGATTTCATTCTAAGTGTAAGGCAAAAACGGAACAAGGCCCAATCATAGCCTCCTTCAGAGCACACCACAAAGAACTCAAAGGAATTCCCTCCCTCATGGGATCTGATGAGGAATAAAATAAATAAATGAAGGAAGAAATTCAAGCTATTGGTGTCTTTCCACTTCAAAGGCAAACAGGGAACAGAAGGAGACAAATCAATTAGCTCAGAATACGCTCCTGAAAAGGAGAAGAGAATAAATAAAAACCTCGCCCGATGAAAGGGACAGCTAAAGTCAATGGGCTTTTCAGAACGAGCAATAAAGCATGCAACAAAATGATGGTATCATTGGTACGTATTAGAAATGCTCCTTGCAGACTTTTCTGTGCTAAGAAGCAAGACACATTAGGCATGACTAAAACCTGCCTCTACATCTTGCATGAAAGAAGACTGGGGAATTGTCCTCTGTCTATTTACATACAATCTTGCTCCCAAGTGAATGGGAGTTTTGCCTTCCACTTCAATATCATTTGGATCTGGTCCTCACTCCAAACACAGCTTGTTCAGGCCAGGCTAGGGATTGCCCAGTCGTGAACCTTAGTATAAGGACCTAAGGACTGTAACAGCCACTGCGCTACTTCAGCTTTCAGTATTAAAAACCCCCACAACTGAACAATTGGTTCCTAGCGGACTATTAAACATCATAATCACCCCAATGAATTCAGCTTCTATTTTCACCCTTTTCATGGTCACGTCACATTTTGGTGGTTATACACATCTCTCTAAAACTTCATTGGACTGTTCCAAATTTTCTTTATAAAACCAGTGGTCCTGGTTTAAAACTGTGAAATGTAAAAACTTTGTGCATCTTCATGAAGCTGCATTTATTGACAATGGCAGAATGTGGACAGAAAAAAGGACGTGTCTGATTTCATCCCCATTCAGGTCTTCTGGCGGCTCAGCTCTTTGAGGGTTTAGCCTTTTAAAAATTCTCCGTTCAGTTCAGATGCACCTCCATTTGCTTTGCATGTCACTTTTCCTTCTGCCCCATGCATTCTCTAGAACGAGTTTCCGCAGTAAAGGATTAGAAACTCAGTTTAGCTCAGCATTTTCTGGTTGCCAGGTTGTCCATGTTTTTTCTTTCTCTTGACCTTGGATATACCCAAGTCCATCCCACTGGAGTATTCAGCTCGCAGGATTTCAGCCAGGCGGCGTTTGCCTTGGGTTTTCCTGCGAAGGTCAGGCCTGGAAAGAAGAGAGGAAAGAGAAGGGCTTTACATTTCTTTCCTTTTGAAACCAGGTTTGGTGGGTTACTTATTTTACAGCTGTGAAAGTGACATTTGTGCATTAGTAGAACAGCTTCCTCTCCTTGACGTCTGTTTTGAAATTCTGTATCATGCAAAATTAGATATTGTTGTGACAGTTTCTCATAAAAGTGGCAAAATATCATGCCATTTTAAAAATGGAGCCTTTGTTCTGAACAAATGTTCTGATGGGGGGGGCGCGCTGATGAAATGTGTGACACAGCAGTTTGCAAATAAAAAAAACAGGTTTAACGCACTAAGCCATGGAAATATTTTATAACAGAGCTAAACGCTGTGCTAAAAAAAATTCAAGACTATCTTTTCTGCCAGTAGCCTGCAAATATGCACATCTTGTAGGCTTTTGTGGCCAATATGGCAAATTTCTTGCAATATCTTTGAAAAACCTTAACGAATGAAGTTTAAATATCTTTGGAATCCATTGTATGAAATGCAAAGATTCTGCATTATTGTAGGTTTGGATGATCAAAAGGACCATACTGAACAAATCAGCAGACAAGAATGGTCTTTTGGGACAATATGTGTAAAGTGAGTTTCCTGTGCAATATTTAGGGGGAAGGAAATACTAACTCCTGCCCCAGTCCGCTGTTATGCAAAAACCCAGTCTTTAGAAGCTATGCCCTGAGAAAGGGACCAAGGTTCACTGATTACCTGTTCCTGGAATCTGACAACCAGGCTGTATGAAGGAAAGATATGTATAGATATATTTGTTCAATATAAGTTATGATGAACTTGTAACCGAAGGTTTGAAGGACTGATTCCTACCAGTGCCTCTGCTGGAGTTGGTGTGCAGGGTAATCTCAGGTCAGTTTGTTAGCATGCATGTAGGTTCTTTTATTGTTTTAATGTTTTCTCTGTGATGCTTTCACCTTAAGAATACAAGTGCTTGCTTAGAAAGCCTTACGTGGTATCTTAGGGCACCCCTAGGGTATAATATGGGTGACTTTTCTGTTCAGTTTTGCAATGTAATTGTGTGATTTGTTGCCAAATATGCTATACCAGGTTCCTTTGTGAATGCTCATAACATATTCTACAGAATTGCTGTGATGCCATGTTTCCTACAGCAACATGTGTGTTCAGATGTGAAGCATGTTACAGGGTTCAGACTCTCAGGACTATCTCTAGCAGACTCCATCTTGCAACCAACTTCAAGCAAGATCTGGGCTCTGCTTTGTAATAGGCAGAGAATGGCTGTAAACCACTGAACAGCCAAACATTTTGCACATAATCTTGGACTATGAGGTCAGTTTAGGTAGAGATGTTAGAGTAGCATGCGGTTTATACCTTTTATTTGATAGTGGTCACTCCTGACTCATTTATATTATGATTCTGCCTTGATTAGCCATTTTCTCACTTGAAATCGTACTCTGATCAATAAACTAGTATTGGTTTTATCCAAAGCTGTGTGATCTTTAGAGGGTGTGGATGTGGAAGGCTGGGTACAATCCACTTCTTTGTTAAGTGGACGGATTTAAGACTATGGTGATTGGGAGTGGGTCCCAATACCTGTAAGACAGTGACTCCTAGTGTGGGATCTGGGGATGGGGATGCTCGCTTGGAGACTGACACCTGTGTGGCTAGTGGATTCACATCCACTGCCTGGGACCAATTACACGCTGGTGGCTGGTGTGGACTGACATAGGAACGAATGGTCACCTAGCAGAGCAGGGTGAATTGGGGTTCAGGAGTGGGGTTTGAGGGGTCATAGCAGCATACCAGACCAGATTTGGGGAGCAGCCTGTCACGCTTACACATGAGGCAATCACACTGTTTATAGCCTCTGATAAAATGCTGGCCTGCGTAGGCACTCTGGCTTATAGGAAATAACACAGTGTAGGCAGGGAATAGTGAAGCTGGGAAAAATCCCGGTCAGGAAGAAGTGTGCTTCAGGACTCTGTCCAAGAAAGGTAATGGCTCAGGAGCCAGACCACCAACGGGGAATACAGGTGAGTTGCCCAGAACTGTGACAATTTCTGCACTGGAGATTGGTGCAAAGGCAACTGATTGCTCACCGCATTCCAAAGCAGATATTCCAGTGCTTCTAAACGGGGCAGGAGCTAGCACTCACTATGTATGTATACAGGGTCTATTTGGCAGACAGGGAAACTGAGGCAAAAAGAGTCGCTCAAAGTCACAAAGGCTATGTCTACACTGGCAAGTTAGTTCGAATTAAGGAAGCTTAATTCAAACTAACTAAAGCCATGGCTACACTAGGCTTTAATTAGTTCAAATTAAGGGCTTCCTTAATTCGAACTAATACATTCAAATAGGGTATTCGAAGTAAGGGTTAATTCGAACTAGTTAGTTCAAATTAACCAATGTGGCCATGTTAGTTCACACTGATTGCTTAGTTCGAACTAACCGGCCCATTGAACTCAATGCAATTTGCTAATTCGAGTTCGAACTCAATTTTTCTAGTTCGAATTAAGTTAATTCAAACTAACTAAAATTAGTTAATTTGAACTAACTTTAGTAAGTGTAGACATAGGAGAGACAGGACCCAGCTAGGAACAGAAGTTAGGAACTAGACACTCAGTTACCTGCTCTACCGGCTAGACTAAAATATCTGCCCGCCTCTCTACCGATCATTCACTTATTTAGGTGATATCCCAACACATGATGAAGTTTCTGACTGACACTTTCATTGTCCCCAAGGATTTACTACAATAATATGAGGGTTACCAGGCAACACATAAGTTTACTTAACAACACAGAACTACTTGCTGCTCAAGACAAGTACTCTAGCAGTAGCTGCCAGGCTGACTTTTAGCTCAGCAGGGAGGTTGTAGAGCACTTTATTATCAATCAAGTGAAATCACTGCCCAATTAGTAGATCAATACCCCCTGCTACAGTGATCAGCTGTAGATGGAGAGGCGGGGATGCAGGAGAGGGAAGGCTGCTTCCTGTAACCCGTGCCACAAATCGATGGAGCTGTGCCGTGGAACCTGCACTAATCATTAGAAAAAATACAGTGCTGCTGCTGTCAGGGCTCTCTTTCAACACGAAGGGCAAGAGCCATATGCAGAAGCAGTGACTTGCGGTAACAGTAAAAATGGGAAGGCCAGGATCACGGGCCGGATTCTGATCTCAGTTACACCAGAGTACATCCAGAAATTCCACTGGCTTCGGTGTTACTGCAGATCTCAGGGCCTCATCTACAGGAACAGCAGGGTCAGGGTGACCGTAGTGAGGAATCAAGGCCTGGATTCCCTCCCGTGACTCTGCCACAGATTCCCTGTGCAACGTTGGGTAAATCACAAATTCTCCAGGCCTCAGCATCCACCATCCAATGGGAATGAGAACACTGCACACCCATCTTTGCAGCTATATTCAAAAAGGGTTGTTGGGGGCCCCAGATAACATGGTGAGGGGCTCTGCAGAGAGGCTCCCAAATACATGAAGTGTCTGAGGGTAGATGGAATCTAACTGTGTCCCCATTACTGGGGTAAAGACTTGGACTGTCCAGGTTTCTTTCTGTGAGCTAGCCCAGACAATACAGGCTCTTGAGTCCTAACCAGGACATGTCATAACAGGCAGAGAAATCCAGAGCTTCTTAAAGCCCTCCTTCCAAAACAGCCATTCTAAAAGCAACCATCCACTTTTCAGGTAGAGTTCCACAAACCCATGTAATTTAGGGGCACGAGGAGGAAAAAGGTTTCTCAACACACAGACCCATCCCAGCTCTCCAAAATGCCAAGATTTTAGCAGAGTTCAGAGGAGAAAGTAAATATTGAAACAGATCCAACACATCCTCACTTTCATTAGCTAAGGTAAAACGTGAAAGGGCTAAAACCGTCACTGTTCAGGGAAAAAGACCGACGCAGACAATGGTAGGAAGAAACTTCTTCTATAAGCAAGTCATTCCATTAATGGTTCACTGTGGAGTTCTTTGCAGCTTCTTCTGAAGCATTTGGAACTGGATGCAGTCGGAGGCAGAGTGCTGTTCAAGACAGCTCACAGGCCTAGTCCAGTCTGGCAATTCCTGTATTCCTATTATATCTGATCTCTGCAGTGTCCGGACTCCGGCCAAGAATTATCTAAAGCAACACTGGATCAGAGGCACTAACTGGGACAGATGTCAAGAGCACATTCCATATGCCTTTGAGGGACATAATTACACCCTGATTTCCGGTGCCTGGGCCCATTAAAGGTCCACACATTGCTCTGGGCTACACGGCTATGAACTTGGCATCCAGAGACAGCCTTGGTTCCCATTCTTTCTTTTCAGACATCTAGAAGATGTCTTTAGTGCTGCCAGATGATACGACTTAAGATCAAAGTCCTTCTGGAGTCCCTCTAACCACTTCATTAAGAGGGCAGGAACAAAGGTGTGTTTGTCCAGTGGGATAGGGGAGAAGGAGGGAAGAGAGACAGAAAAGCCAGAAATTGCTTGATGTCATTCGGGGAATAAACCTCCTCACTAGGAGTTAGAGGCCAAATGTAAAGCTGTCTCTGCACACCTATAATTAAATTGCAGCCTTGGAGAATATGGCACCAGGAGCCTCTGGAGAGAGACAGTGAAGGGAGCTGAAGAAACAGCCTCAAATGGTTTGTTTCATTCTGTTCAAAGATGAAGAAGGCCAAATGTAGCTCGTTTTCAAAAGAGGAAAAAGCTCAGCACTAACCCAGGGTCATTTCACTCACACTTTAAGCAAATGGGCAATGCCAACATCACCCTAAATACAAAACCAGACTAGGTTCCAGAGGAGCTTTTCAGTGTAAGAAGCTGGCAGTAGGGTAAACCTCAACCTCCACCCCACACACTGGTATTTCTGAGGTCTCTGCAAAGTGCCACGTGCTGGAATGTGAATTCAGGAGGACACCCCCTTCCCTACCTCTTGGTTTCTCTTTCCAAAAGAGAGATTTTAGACAATGTAGAACTGACACAATAGACAATAAATGGAAAAATGGCAGGGCATGGGAATAAAAAAGACAAGAGAAATCATCACCTTAAGGATGGGAAATGAGGCAGTGCTTTTTCTTCCCAGTGTTCATCGCTCTTAAAATAAGTTTCTTCACATCCCCACCTTGCGCCACAATCTGAGAGTCACCACCCCAGAATGTCCCCTCCATGCAGGAGGTCATGCAGCAACTAAATGCTGATTCTTGGTAGATTTCCCAATGATCTCTCCTCCCCTCAGAGCAAAATCCAATGCCTGTTCTTGGACCTGTATCTCCCAAACACCATCCTTCAGCTCTAGCTGCTCTTGGCGCAAGAAATATAACCTAACCCTTTGGAAAATCCAACAGAGCCCATCAGGCTGGAATGATCACTTTTTACTCTGTCTTGGGCATGTGATGGCTTTGTAAGTGCAGTAGGCTCAAACGTTTATCACCTTCTGGAGTCCAAGGCCATTGAAGGCTGAATGTGAGGGAAAGGAAAACCAGGGAAACATCCAACATGAAATGAGTTGTGACACAGTCAAGATCCAAAACAAAATGAGTAATGCTGTTATTTTGCACCAGATGGAGCTTCAGAACATTTCAGCAGCTGCTGAGACCTTCTGGACAACTATGAGGAAGAAACAGAAGTGAGAAGGGTAGAGAAGGGTGATGAGAAAAACCAGCCAGAAACTATTCTGCTTCTCCATAATTTCTGAATTTATTGCCCCCATTTAGCTCAGTTAGAAGATACCCTCTGCTCCTAAGGCTTGTTCTTAGTCTTCAAGTCATTGTAACCACCTGTGACATCACAAAGTAGAAAAGAGAGTCAGTCGGTCTTAGGAATTCAACATGAGGACTAAGAAGAAATGGAACTAAAGAAGAACACCCCTCCCACAATGTTCCTCAGGAGGAGTTTTTTTCTCATTCCCAATCAAGGGTTTGACTGTTTTCAAAACACAAGAGGAAAAGGGGCTACCAAACTGAACAGAAATTTCACTGTTACCATTGAACAGATTCTTTCCCTTCACGTTTAAAGAATCATTATTGTTCTGCAAAGCAGGGAGACTAATTCTTTGGAGCTGCCATTTTGCTTCCTCAGGAGACATCCACTGTGACTGAGTCACCTGGAACAGTGACAAACAGGGCAAATCCTTTTTTGGTTTAGAACCTTTTTGATTTACGATGCAACCCTCTTTATTTAAGATGTGTTCTGAGGATGTAAAGCAGTTAAAGAAATGGCAGAGAAGCTGAAGTCGAAATGCTGGTATCTGGGGAACAGGACTGTGATTCATATAAGAGAAAATTTTGGCTAGTCAAAGTTCAGCTAAATGAAGTCCTACAGGAAGAAAATTTTGGTTATTCAAAGTTCAGCTAAATGAAGTCCTACAGGAAAGTGCATGGATAAAGTTAAAATAAGAGAGGGAGGAGTACTTGAGGCAGACAGTCAACGAATGGTGCTTTGCAAAGCATTGTCATTTTAGTGTTCATTATTTTTATGAATATTTTTAGTATGGTAGCATCAACATGTTCAATTGTCTTCTTTGGGCATTTTCTCATTATGAAGAGTGATTTCCCTCTCTTTCAACTTCACCACCTTCTTATCTGTTGTTCCGCACCGTTTGAAACAAAACAACTTGTTTGATTTGCTGAAATAATCTGAACTGACCTTGTGACTTATCCTTCACTGCATTTATATATTCCCTTCCGTATTGTAAGTTTTCCATTTCAAGCACCTGATGAAGTTGGATTCTACCCGTGAAAGCTCATGTGATAAATAAATGTGTTAGTCTTTCATTGTTTGAAAGGACCAAGTGACATCAACAGAAAAAAAACTGAAGTCATCCTTAATTTCCACACTAAAATTCTAACAGGCTATGTTTCATTGATATTTTTGTTTCATTGAAGAAGTGTGCAGAATGCTCAACTTTGATCTAAAAACTCCAATGTGCCAGATAGTTCCAGGGAGCAGAGTTGTTTCTGGGCCACAATGAGAAATCTGAAGAAATCCTTCAGATGATGTCATTAGCACCGCAAAACTATGAACAAACTCACTCTCAGTGATCTTCTTTCAACTTGGGCAGCCCTGCCTGCTCTCTTTGTCTTCAGCGGTGTGAAATCCTGGTGCAATGCAGTGCGCTGAGTCAATTCACGTAGATTATAGCAACTCAAGGAGTTCCTAGAAGCGCTCCAGCTGAAGAAAGAGTATCAAGTTCTGACGCACAGACCTAGAACTCATGGTGTGTCTTTGGAGAAGAACTAAGCAGACTATGTAATTTATCAGAGAACATTTCAATGTGGATCACACCATCAATCTGTTTGACAGCATCTCCAACAGCTAATTCCATCCTGTGGCTGAACTTGTGCCAGGCAGCAACTGGGCTGGGATACCTCTGGTCCAAGGCTGTCACAACACCTGCTTTTTCTACCTATCGTGCTGGATGTGCCATCTGCAGCCAATGCAACCCAGGCTTTTTTGGACAAAGAATTCATCAGTGATGCTATGCTCCTTTCGACAAGTCAACAGATGGCCTACGTACGACGTCATCAGCTGATGCAAACAAGCTCAGAAAGATGAAGGGAAAATATCATCGGATCAGACTAAGCATGGACTGTCACCCTGTTGAAGAAACGTTAACCAACAAAGAACCTAAACTGAGAATTATCTAGGTTGACCACACTGTCACTATACAGAGGAGAACTCATCAACCGTCCTCTGTTCTCCTCCCTGTGGAGACAGGATGAAAAATGCCGTAAGAGAACTGTTCTCCCCATAGCATCCTGGCCTCTCTACACTCATTCAGCTGGCCTAAACAGAAAGAAAAGACACTTCAGAAACAGAGAGGTGTTCAGTTCCAGCACCAGTCAGTACAATTTTCTAGCTTCGCGTGCTTAGAGCAATGCAAAGCCGAAAGACGGAGCAAAGGTTCTGTGCTCTGGCTTTGGTGGGGTAAGACATTCAAAGAGCACCTCCTCTGCCTTGTATGCACACAATAATATGGTATTTATCATTATAAACCATATTTTGATCTCAGGACAAAACATTTTATTTGAAATACCCTACGACTATGCATTTGTCTCTGTTGACAAACTCCTCTCCTGCCAGCCATTCCCCCTGCATTTTTTGGATCATTTTTGAATTTCTGAGTGCGATTCCAGCCTCTCTCTTGTATTTTACATTTGGCCCTGTTTGCCTTTCTGCAGAGAAGAGAGTAAGTAGACCAACCAAACGGAGTGAAATCCTTCAATGGGCAAAACTCCAGATCTGCCGTTGACTAATTAAGTGATATTAAGGAAGCTGTAAATGCCACATAAAAATTGGCAGGCAAGCTGCTTCTAATGATTAGATTATTGCTTTGCAGGGAGATACAGCTGCATCCTCGCTATGGCAGCCCTTTTGCTACAGGAGTCATTCTTTTCAAGGTTGTCAATGCCAAGGAAAAGTTCAAAAGGATACCAAGGATTCCAAAAAAAAAAAAAAAAAAAAAAAGGGTACCTGCTTTCCTCCCATTCAGCTGCCCACCTTGCAGTTCCAGCGATGTCTGGGTGAAGGGCAGTCATGAGAGAGTGGTGCCCAGCAATTAGGAGAAGAATCTGACTTGTATAATGTATCACCCAAGGAGAACTAGTGTAATTGACCACTAATTAGCCCATCAGCTCACCAGATCAACAAATACAGCGACATCACAACGTAGAGGAGGGCGGGCAGAGGAGAGACCAGCTCATCAATGTTCTGCACAATGGTGAGGTCAATGGACACAGGCCTTTTTATCACATCTTATCTAACTCCGAGAAGCCTTTTGTGACTTTTTGATATAACATGTGTGAGCCCAGCCTGGCTAATGCTTTAATCTCTTTAGCGCAGGTACAGATACAGAATTGCTGAGAAACGGGTCCTAATTTTCCTAACGTGGACAAAGCCACAGAACCAGGCGGCGCTGATAACCCATTACTGACTTTGAAGTCAATGGAGGTGGAGAGAACTGAGCACACGCCCCCGCACTGGCCCCTTATTGGGGGAGGAAAACGTAACAGACCCACTCACCATCCCACTGGCCAGTGTGCTTGGCACTTTACAGACCAGCAAGCCTCACCTCTGCACTGAAAAGCTTCTCATCTAGAGAAGAACTTTTTAACCTTTCTGCCTAGCTAGCCTCACTTGATAGCTAGGTGCATCAAACTCATTAATCCTCATGTTCTGTGAGGGATTATCATATTCATTGTACCAATGGAGAACGGGGCCACAGAGATGCTGTGACGTGGCAAGGTTGTTCAGGAAGTCTGAGGCAGTGCTGCGTACTGAATTTAAGTCTCTGGAACCATAGTCCGGTGCCTTGCCCATCTTCTCTTTCCTGGAAACATCAATTAACAGACAAAGGCCTTGGTGATGACACTTTGTTCCAGGTATCTCAGAACCATTATTTAAATTAAGCCTCAAAAAGACTACTCTGAGGCAGGCAACTTGGACACTAGTGGGCTGATCTGGTAAACCCTATGTTTTTTATACCTCTTCATTTGTTATTTTATGTTTTATTCCTTATTTTAACATCCTCTTCCCTTCCCCTCAAAAGAGAATCAATACTCAAATATCAACCTTTCCAAGGCTTAAACCCTGAAGTGTGAGTTATTTTCTCCTGCCAAACCAATTTTATTAGTTGCATTAATTTGAACAAATTCGGCTATTTTGTTAACCATATAAAGATCCAATCCCTTTTTTAACCTTAGTAAGTTCATGACCTCAGTGACATAATGTGGCAAGGAGTTCCACCGTCTTTGACAGAAGATTGAAAACCGCCAACACCCCCTAAAATAAATGCAACATTTCACCTTCCAAGGAAACCGTGAGTGGTTATTTTAATGCAACATTCTATTTTCAGAATGAAGTCTGGCAAAGATGGGTATTTTTAAGGAGCGATTCAGCTTTTACCGATCTGTTTATGAAGAGTACTAGTGAGCAGGAGAGACAGAGACACGTGTATTCAGGACTGAAAGGGTGTGATATAGTATTTCAGAATTTAAAACAAAGAAACTGCCATGTTGTGACATTTTGATTTCCTTAGCGGGACTCTTTAAGGGGGATTAAAGGAGGACGTTGGAAAAATGAAAATGTTTTCTTTGTCCTCTTAGGGGAATGTTTAAAGACCCCCTGCCCCAGCATTTTATTTCTCTAGTTATTTTTTTTTCCTCTCGGCGTTCTTTATTCTCCATGCAGGTGGAGAGAGACGGGGCTTTTGTTTACACACTGCTAAAAAGATATCGGCTGTTTGGACACAACGTGCAATCACCCACCATATGACAATTGCTGCTTGGAGTATCACATGATAAAAACTATTAAAAGAAAAAGTTTGCTCGGCGGCTGTGGCGCTATTATTTCAATTACATTTTACACTTTAAAAAACCCAAAATCTCAGAGGCTGAATTCTGATCTCAGTTAGACCGGTGTAAATCCAGAGTAACTCTACAGAAACTAACGAAGTTCCTCTCAATTTACACTGATGTAACTGAGAAGAGACTTTAAACCCATATTCAACTGTTCTTCTCACTATACTTTCTAATATAGCCGCTCTCTCATACACACACAGAGAAAGTTAATTAAAAAACAAGTTTCTGCACAGAAGAACAATTGTTGCATGGGGAAACGCTGATTATTTCGTAGAGTCTTTATTTTCCAGCTGCCCCAGGTTTCGAAATCTGGAGTCTGAGCCGTGACCGGCCTGTGCAAAGCTGGCTCACTTTCCCTGACCTGCAATTATACAAATCCACGTGCACATAAGCTTTCAGGTCGTTCTTATGCCATTTGTTCAACCACCTCCCCGCTGCTTCATGCTACCTACTGTATCTTGAGCCTCTCTGTACTCTGATGGGACGGGAGGCTTGAGGAGGAGGAATGCCATTTAGAGAGGCACATAACAGAAAAAGTAGCTGTAACAAAGTAGCAACATCACAGGAACAGAGAGAGGCATTGTCAGGGCCTGAGTAATCCTGTGACACACTGCTGTCAGTCATCGTTTGGTTCCCTGCTGGGCCAGCAAGACATCAAAGCCCGCCCCATACCATCTTACATGCTCTTTATCGGCTAAGCAGGCTATTCTTCCCTAAATAAAGCCCTGTTAAATCCCCCGCTCACAGGGGCATTCCCGTCCTGTTGCCCATCTGCTGGCGAGGGTCAGCTGAAGCAGGAGGCAGAGCTCTGGCCTATCCCCGGTGGCTTCTCATCGCAGGGACAATACTGTCTCCAACTTTTTTTTTCTTTAAGCGTCCCCTTCTCTTCCCCGCGGGGGCCCCCCCACACTTTTTCCAGGTCTGTGCGTGCGTTGGAGATGTCACAGGCCTACCAACCATTATGGGGATTAGTATTTTAAATGCACGGCGAACACTTATTAATGCGAGTTTGCTGCAACAGTTACGCCGAAAGAGACAAACAGACATTTATTAACAGAAAGGGACTTTCTTCCTTTCAAACAAATAGGTAACCTTAGAGGCAAGTGAGTGTTGGGAATGAGTCCTCTGCTCTGGCTACCAAGCAGGAGGCTAACACCAATATTTCCTCGTTTCAAACCGGAAAACTTCCATTTGTGTGTGTAACCAATTGGGAGCCACAGGAGTCTTATTTTCAGAGGTGCCAAGCACCCACCACTCCTTTTCAAATCAGTGAAAGCTCTGGGGGCTCAGCGCCTCTAAAAGTAATCAAGCCCCCAGCATCTCAGGATGGCCACCCAAGAACGGTGACAGCCCAGATTAGGCCCTGTCTACACAAAGAACTTGTACCACTTTAATTATCCTACCACAAACCCCCTACTCTGGAGGCAGCAATACGGGTATAAAGGTGCTTACAGCTGCCTCCTGTAAGGGAAGAGGAATAAGCTGTACAAAGCACCAGTATAATTAAAGTGCTCAGCCCAGATTGCATGAATAAAACTGTAAAATGATTTTAAAAGAAAACCACTCCCCTAACCGACATAAATAGACAGTTTTTGGGAAGACTGGGCCTTGTAGGTGGCAGACGGCAGGCACAGGACACAGAAAGCACTGGATGAGCCAGAGCCGCCTGGATCTGAGCAAACACAAACTGCAGCCAGCTCTTTTAAAAGCAGCTTCGGCTGTTCCAGCCTGGCAGATATATTCAAACTTCCTAGGCAAACCCAGGGTAGACTTCATCATCCCCGTCTGCATGACGGGATGAGCACACAAACAAATCTAGACAGGTCTGTGCCACGCTGGATTTGCTGATAAACATTCAATCTATTGATTAGCAATGAGCTATTTGGAGTGATACAAATTTGTTTCAAGTTTGTGGTGTTTGAATCCCTGGTTATAGGTCAACCACTAAGTCTTGTTTACATCCGTGTTTTCCTTAGAATTTCCTGCAGTTGCATGTGCACCCAGGAGGTGCTGCCTGTGGTTGGGACAGTCGGATTACTAGTGTAAAAGGAAAGGGACAAATCCTGAAAGAACAACTGTTCTGTGTTACTTACAACTAACACTCTGCGATGCCCAGATTTATCAAGTATTTTGCAAATATTAAATTAAGACTTACAACACTTTTGGGAGGCAGGTCAATCTCATCAGTATTATCTTCATTTTACCAGCTGCGAGGCATCAACATTTTCAAATCTGGGGACCAGATTCTCAGCTGGGGTAAATGGGAATACTTCCCAAGGCTTCCAATGACGCTGTGCCTATTTACCCCAGCCAGCCCTGGGCGCCTACAGTCAGATACCTAATTTCATATGAAATGACGTCAGTGGCCTGATTTTCAGAGCTGAAGTCACTGGGTATTGTGGGCGCTCTGACAGTCAGACTTCCTGTTTACATGCCGACCACTGGAAACGTGCCCAAAGTCACACCGCAGCAGGAAGGGAACAGAACCCAGGAGTTCTGAATTCCATCCTGCTGTGATACCGTTGCTGCCTTGTTACAGTGCTTGGAGGCCAGAGACAGACCTCTGTTACGCCAGGTGCTGTGCAAAACCGTAACAAAAAGATGGCCCCTGCCGAAAAGAGTTTACAGTTGAGGTTTAAGATGCGAGGCGGGATGACAAACAGACGGGAGGAACGCAAGGAAACAAGATGAGGGTGATAAGCAGCGGGCACAGCATGCCAGCTACCTAACCATTTATTGTCAAGGGTTTTGTTGGCCTCAGCTGGTCCTAAAATGAGATGCAAAGGAGGATAACGCCTTGCGGATGCAGGGAGCTGCTTCCATGTGTAAGGAGCAGTGCCTGGGGGAAAGCACCAACATTGCATGCTGGGAAATCTGACAAAGAGGCAATCGGCGTTCCTATCCTTAGTAGAGTGGAGGTGAGAGTTTACATTTCTGTCGCAGAGAGGAGGTGATAAATGGGCTGGGAATATGCCATGAAGGGCGTTGTAAAGACAATTGGTTTGTGCTTCATGCGGTGGAAAAAGGGGAGCTAACAGAGGGTGCAGAGAGAGGGTGTTAGTCTCAAAGCGAGCCAGGAAGACCGTGTCTGCAGCATGAACTGGAGCAGAGGAGACTGCGTCTGTCAAGACCAAAGAGAAGGAGGTGGTATCTGAGCTGTAAGATGAAAGTATGATAACACAGCCGCACTTCTAACAAACAGGAGGGTCATTTCTTAAACTCTGAAAAGTGTGTGTTCATCTCCTCACCATCTTTGATGCCAATGTTCTCCACCCAATGCACAACACCAGAGACAAGCAACCCACCTTGAAAATGTGAAGAGACTACATTAAGCTAGGTCGGGGAGATGCTACAGTAGAATTATTTCTGACATGTGGGAAAACCGTGGTCTGAGCTTCTGAATGCGCAGAGGGCCGGCCTGGGAAGGCGTATTGTGGAAGCAGTATTTGCTCTGTATGAAAAGTAACATGCAAAGCAAAGCAATTGCTCTTAGCATCCTGCTGACTTGAGGATGCTCTTCAGGAATCAGTTCAAATGAAAACTATTATCTCCTGCAAACATTTAGAGTGAAGGGCCATGTCCCTGAGAACATGCTCCCGGAGGAGGAAGAGGGTAGCGAGTCTCTAGGAGGTGCTAGTGAACGGGGTGCTCAGAGACCAAATAACTCAGTAAGAGAGATTCCTTCCAAGTTGTGAAATTTCTCACATTCTGCACTGTGCCCTGGAATGTTCATAGCATCCTTTGTATCCTGTTCCTGTTTGTCCTCCCCACCCCCTGATACACACACTTCTGGCAGGCTGTTTTCCCTCACATTATGAATTCTTCAAGGAGAGGAGGAAAAAACCCCACCCCAAATCAAACCACAGACTTCCGGTTTAAAAGGCCAACTGGAGATGCTTTCACAGAGATAGGTAGCAAGTGTCCAGGAAACAGAAACAAAACAGCTGCAGCAATCCCAGAGCTACTGGGGTGCAGAGTTGCTGATCCACACAGGAGCGTCTTTATGCTTCTAAACTGGCTCAGAAAAAGAGATTTTTACTGGAAGCCAAAATGCAAGCTAATTAAAAACCTTTTTCTAGAAGACTGAGCTCCCACTCAGTCAGTCCAGACTTGTTTAGTAATAACGCTAATTAAAACAACACTTAAGACTAATACAGCCTTTGGGAAAATAAACAAAGCAAGTATATACTGCAATTAACAGGGGGGGAGGACGGGAGGCAAATGAGGCATGGAGAAATAACTTAACTTGCCTATTCGCACAAATCAGTGTGACAGCCAGGATTTCCTGGCTCCCAGTCCTGTTTCATTCAAGATCATTAAATAGGAACTGCTTTCCCCTATCTGCCCACATCCCAGTCAGCTCCCCTCAGTGACACACCCACACTGCCCTATCAGGTTTCAAAGCCACGCTCTCGTCCAGGCAGTGGGTGACATTACAAGAGGCCGAGCTACACTGATATACATCCACAGACCAACTTCAATTTTGCCAGTGGCCTTCGGATCACACAGGAGAAGTGTAAAAGAACCTGTTAATCTGAAAGGAGGAAGTCTGTTTGTCTAAAGAAATAAAACAAAGAGGTAGAGATCCTAACAGGACAAATGAAACAGCCTCCCCCCACCCTGCATGATCATGATAATTTGTGAAGAAACACCACACAGCAACTTCTCGCTGGAGCTCAGTGCTGGGCAGATGAACATGACTACACCTTGCCAGCAGGACCACATATGCGTGGGGTGTTTGTGTCTGTGTGTTCCTGTCGTGGGGAACCAAAATTGCTCGGCACAGAAATTCTGCCCCTTTGCTGGTGGAGAAAAAGGTTGGCCAGAAGCACAGTGCACCATCAACTCAATGTGAGCCCTCAGGAGCACTGCGAGGTTATCAAATAACCCAGGCTGTGTCTACACTAGAAAAGTTAAGTTGACTTTAATAAGGTCGACTTTAAGTCGACCTTATTAAAGTCGACGTAACAAAGTAGACTAAGTTGACTTAGCTTTAAGTCGACTTAGTCCACTTTGTTAAGTCGACCTAACCACCCTTAAGTCAACTTAATAAAGTTGACTTAAGGGTTACTCCATGTCCACACCATCCTTAAGTCAACTTACGGAGTTGACTTAAGGGTTAAGTCGACTTAATGAGTGGTAGTAACAAAGTCGACTTAAGCTTTCATTAAGTCGACTTAATGAAAGCCTAGTGTGGACGTGGCTTAATTTAAGTTGACTTAAGCCTCCTTAAGTCAACTTAAATTGCCAGTGTAGACATAGCCCAAATGAGTCACCCAAGAGCCACCCGTTACATCCCACGGTCTCGCAAGTGACTTTTGGGTGGCAAGTCATTCAAAAGCCAGGGCCTCTCCATGATCCCAGGCCACAGCACAGCCTGTAAAGTGGAGGAGGATGGTGATTAAAGCAAAAGTCAAAAGGGCGAACAAAAAATGCTCTGCCTCTTGATATAGCTCTTTCCATTCCAAACAGAAGCTACCAGACACCTTTCTTTTCTCCCTCCAGGAGAGACAGAACAAGACTCCTGACTGACTGGCTGGTGGGACAGTCTGTTGAGAGTGGAAAGAGTGGCAGGTGATTTTTGCACTCTCATCTCCATCTCCCTGCTCCATAATTTATCCCAGTTTTCTCCCACTCTTTTCTAGCCTCCTTGGTAGAAAACATTCAAACCAGGGGTAAAACAGCATGCTCCTGATGCGGTCCTTGCCTCAGAGAGCTGGACGCTCCTACCTTTTTGATTTCAGTTTGGTTTTCCTTCCTGGACTGGCAGCGATGGAGGCGCTGAGGTTCTGAGGGGCGTCTCTCAGCCCAAAGCTCTTGGCCACATGGCCCAGGTGGAGGGATTTGATGTGGAAGATGTGCTTCAGGTTCTTGGGGTAGGTTGTGTAGGAGCGAAGGAAAGACTGCAGTGCTGTGAAGAAGGACAGAGCGAGTTATTCTTTTCAATGCATTTTGGATTTTTTTTTTAAAAAAAAAGATCTACTCCATCCTGCTTGGCCTGTTTTAGCTGAAAGGACATTGCCTAGCTGTTTTTGACACCCTGGTTAGCAGCTCTAGGCATGATTGGGATGTTAAAAATACATGAAAGGTACAAAGTACCGGTGCAATCCGGCAGGAGGAGGAACACTGTGAGGAGAAAGATCAGGAGCTGAAAAGAAGTGACATGAACATACACTATGTTTGCAGCGGTCTGCTCCCTTCCCCACTTCCAATAAGGGGGTGTTCTTCAACCTACTCAGGAACAGACAGAGTGGCCTCTTCTAATGGCAACTTAGAGGGAAAAAGACAGGGAGATAGGAGGAGGAAGGAGAGAGGCTGCAAAGGGGTTGTGGGGAGCAGACTCCTTCGGTATTACAATCCCAGAAGCCCATGAATTCTTCGCCAGTCAGTAGCTTGTCTCTCATAAACACTTGAAAAACACATGGATTTTCTGTTTCCTCACTATGCTGAGAACAGCTCACCTTTTAAAAGGGGGAAAAAACCCAGAAGCATGTACATTTCCTTAGCGCCTTTACCCTCTAATGCCTTCCTCGGATCTTACTGCTCTAGGGACAAGACTCATTAATGGCACCATTATAAACCGTTCCTGTGGGTATCCAAGAGAGCAAACTGCACTCAAGCTTCAGGCTGCAGCTGTCTCCTGTCTGCTTTTGGGAAAAGGCTGGAGGAGTTTTAGGAAGGAGGCTCAACCCTCCAATGCGCCCCGATTCCCAAATTCACCTGCGCTGCTAGACCTCACATTCCTTGCTCTCGCTCGAATCTGCACTGACGGCTCCCTCGCTCAGCCTCCGACAGCAGCGAGCTCTAAAACCTAACCTCCCATGCCCTTGCTTGTTCAGCCACTGGACCAGCACGTTTGCCCACAGCTTAAATCTAATCTTTCAGCAGCAGCCTGAGCTTGGAGTTTATGAACAGTAATAAAAATGTCATTTTAACAGCTCAGCTCCTGGAAGGACCCTGGGAATCCATCAAATCTCTGTTTACTGAGTAAAGCGAATTCTTTTTCCCAATCGATGAGAAGAAACTCGGGTGAATCCTTCGCACCTGTCCCCTAATTTCATATTGTGAGTCTTTCAGAGACCTCTGAACACTTAGAGACCAGTCTTTTCAGAGAGGAAACAGTTCCAACACCCAGGCTTGCTGGAGGGGCCTCAATAAAACACCATGAGGAATAAGGACCCGTCTCGAATGCTCTCAAAATCCTGACACACCTGCACTTTCTCCAGAAAATCATTGTGTCACGTTCAATCCTGCTGTAGGGTGCAACTCCCATGAAAAATGTTAAGGCAGCTGCACCTGCTTACAGCAGCTCTGAGTCTGCCCCACTGGCTATTTCATGCCCAACAAAGCTATGAAGCCTTCCTTCTTAACAGTGCTCAAAATGGCTGGATCTCAAGGACCTTGTTAGCACGAGTCCTGAGCTGCTCCAACAGCTTTACAGGGATAAGGGATTGCCAAGACCAGATCTTAGAAAAAGAAGAAAACTGCCAAAGACTAACCTGCTTGTAAAAGGGCTGGGGCCTATCAGACAGTGCTTTCTTCCTGCCGAGGCTGCTCACTCTCTAGGCACTCTCTCAAGGAGGACAAGAAGCAGGTTTACAGTTTTTTTTAAAAAAAGTATTCTTAATGAACACATCCGAAAAACATTGCGAACCCTCCGCTCAGTCTTTGCAGGCCGAGCCATCTCTTCCTTATCTCTCCCTCACACCAGCAAGCAAAATTTCCTGGCTTTTATCTCGGAACCTCAGCAACAGAGGACTCCACATGGTATCCCTTCTGTCTGTTTGGTTTCTGGAGCAATACCTCTCTGCAGGAACTCCCCAGTAGCAGTTTATTGGGGTGCACAGCCCCTGACCCCTCCATGTGCCAAAGGGCAATGCAGTCTTCCTCCTACATTTCCTGCTGTCCTCTTTTATAATGGTCAGCTAAGGCAGGGGTTTTCAAACTCTTCTTCTTGGGACCCGGTTGAAAAAAATCATTTAGGCCCGTGACCCAACAATGTATTCAGCAATGCATTCTAGTCGTTGGGCCACAGCAGCAGGGGGAGCCGCAACCCAGTACCTGAGGTTCTGTGACCCATGGTTGGAAAACCACTGAGCTACGGTATCCTTCACAGGACTTTGCCCGAGGAATGGTCTGTGACTGCCAGCTCGAGGCATTAAAAAATCTTGAGTCAAGCCACAAAAAATCATAAAACAAGATTAAAGCGTGG
This sequence comes from Pelusios castaneus, assembly GCA_007922175.1. Lineage (NCBI taxonomy): Eukaryota > Metazoa > Chordata > Testudines > Pelomedusidae > Pelusios > Pelusios castaneus. The sequence goes on from ML685804.1 coordinate 8,822,231, forward strand.
GGCAGATCCTCAAGAGAGGATCATCCCCGCCCAGGTGATTTCCGAGCAGCTACAGCAATGGCCACCAGCTGAAGATTTGGACCCTCGAGATTTAAATAAATACATGTTGGGGTGGTTCATTTGAGCCTTCTGCTCTCTCAGCCTTTAGGGGGCACTTAAGTCATGTTTTCAAGCTTTTTTCTCCTGCAACTATGAAGGCTAGAAATGGAAAGCTGAGATTCACAGATAATCACATTGGCTCCAGGAGCTGGGACTTGAAGAAAAAAACCCTGATGTCATGAGAGTTGACAGCACTACTGAGCACCACATACATATAAACTATGCTGTAACGAGGTGGGAGAAAACAGCCTGGATGGATTCTGCTCCTGGTTACACTGGGGTAAATCTGAGGTAGTTCCACTGAATTTGCTGAAGTCCATATTGTAAACAAGAGCAGGATCTGGCTCCTCCTTATCGCCCATTCTCACCCTTTACCCCTCAACATTGTGGCTGTGGGAGAGGAAACAGACGACAGGTGACAGAGGCTACTCAGGTCACTGAATGGAGGATGGGAAGGTGCTCGGATATGGCAGCAATGAAGGAAGTATAAAGAACACAGAAGGGCGGTGCTCAGCTCTGAATACCATACCCCAGGTGTGGGCTTATGCAGAGAGAAGAAACATTAGGAAACAGGCTGGAGTTCCTAACCATCACGGCTCTCCACAACTAAGGCTACCTGCTGGCTGTGTGTCAGTGGGAAGAGAAGGAGGAAGTAAGCAATAGCAGCAGTGAAGTTCACCCTCAAGATGGCTTCCTATTGATGACCTTTCTGCCTCTCTTCCCCCACCCGCCCGAGAAAGTGCACATCCTGTTTGGAGACTTTTTTGTGGGGGTGGAACTCTCAGCAACTGCAAAATTAGAAAACTTGAAGGGGAAAAGCAATGCCATCCTTCCTGTCTGTATCCACAGCAATGCCAGTCCAGTCTCTCCAGGTCCTCCTGGGGCTGTCTCAACCCAGAGCCCCAGCCACGGTCAAGTCCCAGCGGAGCTGAGGGCACCAAGAATCTTCTGGTTGGAGCTCAGTCCCTAAAGGGCTCGTACCCTTGGTGAAGAGAGACCCCCAGTTATTCCTCATCTCTTCCCTGCTCCACTGCTGATCAAGCTGTCAAGTTTGAAGAGCAACTTCTTCACCGGGGCGTTTGTTTTCCATTTCGAAAAGACAAGGCCAAGGGTGGCCAGGGTGGATGGGTAGGGAGCCACTCCTTTTGGAAGTCGCCTGTAATCAGACACTGGACATTTCCACTGAGTAGGTCAGAAAACACAGAAAAGGGAAACAAACATGCTGCTGGCATGGTTTCCAGTGGACTGTCTGCCATGAAGGCAAAAGGCAGCTGCAATATTAATTATTCATGATTCTTGGCTCGGAAGGGGAGGAAGAAGGAAGTCTATGGAAGCCAGTCAGCAGTGGAAAATTTGCATATGCAGCTAGTGGAACAGGAGAAGGGGGTGCAATACGAACAGTGGATACAGCATGTTTCAATGTTTCATGACATTCTGTATGTATTTCACCACAGCAGTCATCAAAAGCATCCACATGTAGATCAGCAACAGTGTGTATGTGCGTAGAGTTACACTGTGAATACACAGACGTGGATATATTTTGAACAGGACCCAAGCCCATTGTTTCCTTTTTTCAGTTGTTCCCTGTATTACAGGAAGCATGGTCTTGAGGTCTAAGCAAGGCATTGGAGTCCAGGACTCTTGAGTTTTATTCCCAGTTTTGCTGACTGTGTAATCGCTTCCAAAGCATGCAACTGCTTTGGGGAATGGGGATAACAATGTTTTCTTACCTCACTGGAGTGTCAAGAAGTCTAATCGATTAGGACCAGGAATTTCATCAAGGAGGAGGGTTTTGCCCCTTGTGTTTGTAATGAGATTTGAGACCCTTGTTTAAAAAGCACCAATCAAGTAGTGCACAGCAACACACATAACAGTGAAGTTTGGCTATTATTCTTTGCCATTTGCTAGCCCCTTCCACCCAAGGAGTTCAAAGCGCTTTCCAAACACTAATGAATTCCGCCTCGCAGGCCTCAAGAGGCAGGAGGCAAGAATTAAAGGAGAAAAATGAGGTAGAGAGAGGTTTTATGAAATGCCCAAAGTCATCCATCAGGCGGCAGCATAGCCAGAAATGGAACCCTAGAATTCCAACTCCCAGTCTCCTGTTCTTCATCATCTTTGTGCGTGCCATTTGAAAGGCACAGATTAGATTAGGGTAGAAAGATACACAACTAAACATGATTTCTTCACTATGTCATTACCCAAGAAGTTAGCCTGGCATTCAGCAAATAGCACCCCTGCTTTCCTGGCAATAGATCCAGCCACTTCTCTTAAATTTAACACAACAGCCTTGAATTCTGAATTTACACTATATATGGGAGCGTCCTCTCCCCCCAATCATGTACCAAGACAGAGGGTCACTTTCTTCATTTCTCCCTGGAACCGGAATAAATTTATCTGGCAGACATTAGTATGCACAAGGAAAACCTTTAACTTTTATTATGTTTGGGTTTTTTTTTGGTAAGAATGATTCAGATTGTTAATGAAGAGGTAGGCTCATTACGCATTGTGAATTGACAAAGAACCTTTCTCTCAGTAGTGAAAAGGAAATTCTGAAGAACTGAAGTCAATGGGAATTCTACCGAAGTTAGGACAGCAGGATTTAGCCCTGCCCTGAGTGGAGGTGGAGATGGGAAGAAATTGACCAAGGGGTAAAGAAAGACGAAAGGGAGAGATTCAAGGGAAAATAATCTAGTTATAAATTTATCCTAGAGCTCAGATGGTTCAGCTCCTTGGATGTACAACTGGGGTTCTCAAAAGGGTGTCCAATATTAAGTTTGGGTAACAGTAATTTTCCTCAGACACAGTTTTCACAACTGGTACTTTGTTTTTGCAAGCAACATCCCCCTGAATCCCAGGTCAGCTTGGTGGCACAGGAGTGCTGCAGTAGTTCATACCGTACCATCCTTTCGTGGCAGTGTATTAACAGTATTTCTGGCCGCTCCCACGACCATTTTTTCCAAAAGCAGATGAAATCTCTTGCCTGCTGCCCCACTTCCCCATTTTCAAACCCAGATGTAGATGGCAAAAGCTCACTCTCTTGCTCCGTGCCGTACTTCGTATGTCCTACCTGACAAAGACGGAAGGTGAAACTGCAGCTTGGAACATAAAGATTCACTAATAAAACCCAGTTACTTGCCTTTTGTAACAGATGTTTGGCTCACGTCCATTCCAGGCAGGCGTGTGTGTGCTGCATGTTCAGCCGTCAGAAGGTTTTTCCCAGCGGGACCTGTCAGGTTGGTGCAGGTTGACCCACCCGCCACCTCTTTGGCTCCTTCTTGCTGGCTGGCTCCGACGGAGAGGAAGGAGGGTGAGCATGAGCAACACACATCAAAGAGCAACAGTTACAAAAGGTAAGTAACTGTTTTTTCTTCTTCGAGTGTTAGCTGATGTTGATTCCGAGTAGGTATCTCTCAAGCTGACCATAGGAAGAAGGGTGGAAGCTCACAGAATTGCTGATTGAAGCACTGCTTTGCCAAATGCCATTCCTGGCCTGTGGGGAGATGCATAATGCATGGTGAATGTGTGGATTGATGACCATGTTGCAGCCCTGCAGATCTCCCGTGTGGATCTCATGCCAGGAATGTTGCCAAGGAGGCCTGCGCCCTCGTAGAGCGTGCGGTCAGAGCGGGGTTGGCACCTTTGCCAGTCATAGCAAGTCCTGATGCATGATGAAAAATCCTCTAGGACGACAACAGGAGACCCTTCAGCCTGTCTGCTGCTGTGACAAAGAGTTGGTTTGATTTATGAAATAGCTTGTCCTTTCGATGTAGAAAGCCAGTGCCTGTCTGACATCTAGGGAATGGAGACTTCGTTCTCCGCTACTGGCATATCACTTAGGAAAGAATACAGGAGGAAACTGTCTTGGTTCATATGAAAGTGGGATATCATCTTAGGAGGAAGGCCGGGTGTGGTTGCAACTGGACCTTGTCTTTGTGGCAGGGGTGGACAAAACTGACTCACAGCCAGGTGCCAACAATTTTACTTTTGGTCACCAGAGGGTGCTCCTCCATTACATTTCTGCAGTGGAGCTAGGTGACAGGCTACTTAAACGGGTTGCCATGGTGACCAGAAACATACATTTGTCGAGGCCTGCTTTATGGAACACTGTGTATGGGGATTTGAATGTCAGAGCCTTGAACTCCGACGTCCTCCCCTGAGAAAGCAAGTCACTGTTCGATTAGCGAAGATGGATAGACAATCCTCCACAGCATGGAACGTGGAGATCACGGTGCAGTGCTAGATGATACTGCTAGACCGAGCTGCTTCAAGTGCAGCAGATAGCCCAGAATGAAGGGCAGTGCCATTTGCATTGGAGGGATACCTTTCTGTATTCCCCAAATGGAAAACCTTTTCCACTTGACAAAGTATGCTGCCTGGGTGGACAGTTTCCTGCTGATGAGGAGGACCTTTCTGGCAGGCCCCGAACATGCAGACTCTGTGGGAGTCAATCCTGAAGTTTCCATGCCATGAGATGGAGAGACTCGAGAGTGGGGTGTTGGAGGTGGCTGTAACCCTGTGTGATTAGGTCCAGTACCAAAGGCAGGGAGCTAGGAGTGACTACCTGTTGTATACCAGTGCTGTCAGAATCAGGCTATCAGTATGACGGATGCTTTGTCTTTCCTGATCTTGAGCAGGACCTTGTGAATGACCGGGAAAGCAGGGAACGTATAAAGCAGGTGGCTCTTCCAAAGGAGGAGGACCATGTCCATGACTGAGCCCAGATGGTCCTTCAGGAAGAAACAGAGAGTCTCCTTGCGAACAGATATACTTAGGGAACTCCCCACTGGTGCAAGATGCTGTTCACGACCTGTGGGCAAACAGACCACTTGTGGCAGCAGAAGGATCTCCTGAGAGGGTCCTGCCAGCTTGTTCTGGGATCCAGAGATAAGATGCTTCCATGTGTAGGAGTGAGCTATGGAGAAATCTCACAACTTGAGGGCTTCTTGATACAGGGGAGGGGAGCAAGTTCCACCTGTCTGTTTATATAAAACATCGTTATTGTATTCACCATCATAACCGATATACATCTGCCTCGCAGAAAGGATTAGTAGGTTTGGTGTGCTCCGTGAACTGCTTTCAGCCCCGTCATTGATGTGGAGCAATGGCTCTCCTCAAGACCAGAGGCCCTGAGTCTTGAGGGTCTCTAGATATGTTCCCCATCCCAACGTTGACATGCCTGTGACTTGACACAATGATGCCTGGGGCTTGGAGAAGAGCACGCTCTCGCATACTGATTGAGGGTTGAGCCACCACAGAATGACTCGACGACTTAAGGGGGAAGCAAAACTACCTTGTCTATTCTGACTCTTTTTGGATGGTATGCTGACGCCAGTCAAGCTGGAGCGATCTGAGATGCAGCTTTGCGTGCTGGACTACAAACATGCAGGAGGACATGAGATGTAGGAGCTTCAGGCAGCTTTGTGCCGTCATGGCAGGAAAGCGCCTGAAATCCTTTTTGGTGGAGCAAATAGCCTGGAAGCAAGACTTTGGCAGAAGGGCCCTGTTCTGTACTGAATCTAGGACGACTCCTTTAAATTCTATTCTTTGAGTAGGGGGCAGGGCTGCCTTGGATACGTTTAGCTATAGACCCAATCTGTTGAAGATCAAGCAGATCAGGCTGACATGTGCCGCTAGCTGCTCCCTGGAGTGGCCCTGACAAGCCAGTTGCCCAGATACAAGAAACGTGTACCTATCGTCTCCTTAGGAAGACCGCAACAACTGCCATAGATTTGATGAACACTCGCGTGGCCACTGATAGGTCAAAGGGGAGGACTGTGAGCTGATAATGAGCGTGGTTTACTATGAATCTGAGGTACCTTCTGTGGGACAACTGATACATGAAATTATGTGTCCTACAAGTTGAGGGTGGCACACCAGTATCTCAGATACACGGAGGGGATGACAGTGGCCAAGGATACCATGTGGAACTTCAGCTTCTTCATGAATTTGTTGATTTTTTTGAGATTGAGAATAGACTGACCCGTGGACATGAGGCAAGCACTTGAAGAATTGCAATTATCAGCAATTCCTCTTCCTCTGCTATTACCTTTCTGCCCCCTTCCCTCATGTGCGCACGCATGTACCTCTGAAGAATCTGCACATGAAGTGAAAATATATCCTCAGATGAGGGCTGCTAGGCATTCCTTCCAAGACATTCTAGGACAGTCTTACTAGGTCAAGTGTATCCCTGGTGTAAACAATGAATTCAATGCAACTACAGCCAGGATGAGGTCAGCCTATTGCCTCTGACCTTACGAGTAGAACACACAACCTAGACCCTTGCATGACTGGATCAGAGCCCCCTCGATGTAATGAAAAGCCAAGACTGAACCTCATTTGTGCGCAATACATGAACGCAAAAAAATTTAACATTTATTAGCATTCTGCATCCATTTTAACCCCCCTTAGAGCAACTGGCCCCAAATGCTTCTGCTGGGTCTTTCCCACAAAGCCAACCCCATCAGAGAGGAACTGTTGCAGTTTGTATCAGCTCTTTGGTTATAAGCTTAAAGAAACCTACTGACCTTTCTTTGCCCACTGGACAGTTCCCTCGCTGGAGTGCACATAATTTTCAAATTCCGTCTGCAAGACCGTTGCCCGTTCCCGCACTTCCTGGGGGTCCGTGCCACGGGATTTCTAGGAGGGCGGTGGGAGGATTAGAGGAAAGAGAGTTTGAGTCAGGAATAATGAAGCAGTTTAGAACAGATTTAATAACAGTAAAATCACACAGTAACCACCCAGGGGGCAGCGAGGGTAATCCTCTCAATATTACTAGGGAAAGAATATGTATAGATAAAGATGTTAAAGTCAAAGCAACCAGTGAGCACGGCTTCGTGAGGGGAGCAAATCTATTTTAATTTTGTGTTTTCTAACACCTATCACATATATTTTCTCCCTTCTCTTGATAGTAACCACTTTGGATTCACCAATTCAGATGCCAGTCTTGCTTATAGGACAATCAATCTGAAGTAACTCCATCCAGACCAGTGGAGTTAATCCTGACTGACCCCACTAGGCCCAGTTTTCTGAATGATGTTATTCTAACTAAGAGTAAATCAATCAATCAATCCATCCATCTAACCAGTCCTGCCCTAGGACAATAAATTACCTCCCCATCTCCTCATTCATTCTCTCTCATTCCCTATCGACTTCATGCACCTTACTCTCATCTTCACTGATCTTGCTCTCCCTATATTTCCTTCTTCATTCCCATTCATTTCACAGTATCCTCTGACCAAATTTCTCTCTCCATTTCTTTCTTCCACTCCTGGCCTTCCTGGACAGTGAAAAATCTCTTCCTTCCAGCACCCTATGCAACATTTCCACATCCTTCCTGAAAGCCCTTTTATGCAATGATGACTTCCCATGTTGGCCCATGTATTGCATCTGTGCACAGGTGGGCTGTTGGGGGCAGGGACTTTCTTGTCATTTTATTCCTGGAATTTTTGGAAAAAAATGTCTAGATATTTCTCCAAGCAACAAAACACAGCAGGCCAAATTCACTAGTGTTGATACAGGGTGGAAGGCTGACTTAAATGCAGTCATGTCTGGTTACTCCTGTGGTGAATTGAATTATTAACCGTAACTAATCTGATGAGCTATTTCCCAGTTGAGGGCCCATGTAGGAGTTTAATATGCACTAAGTAGAGCCAGCTCACCAAAGTGGACATTTGTCATTCTCAAGTTTCTACTGATGTGAAACATAAAACTTTTTTCTCTCCCCTCCCCACCCTCTCCACTTTTCTTTTGTTAAGCCTCACAGGCGGCACAGAGTGTCACCTTCCCAGCGTTTTTTAATATGAATGTGAAATTAGTGAGGTTGCCCTTTCCCCTGGTGGACAGAATCCTCTGTTATTAAAAAGTAAAGCACTTTAATAATGAAAACTTTTTCTCTTTTTCCTGTGTTTTAACTGTTTAAAATTAATGAGAAGGGCATAACAGTTGTCAAAGCGATATTGAAAGCTGAGTAGCCAGGACCGAATAAGCACGAAAATCCCTCCAGAGTGTTAAATAAACAGTGCTTCAGCCCTCTCCGAATCCCTCTGTTGGTTATTGTATACATTCTGTAACAGCACTCAGAATAGATCTGAGCACTAGGGAGGCAGAAAGGTTTCAGAATTCCAATAAAGGCCTCAAATTAAAGACAGCCTGGTGCGAATTCCAGGAGAAAATTAAAGAGACCTCAAGCTTAAGTGACAGGTGACTTGCTTCTGTGTCACAACTGTCAGGGGATTTAGTGATAATATGGCAATATATTACAAAGGACTTTTCTTATTTCCCCCTTTAGGCTTCAAAATGAGGCATCTCTTCTTGCTGGTGGAGGGGAAAAAAAAAAGGAAGGCTAAAATGACGGATAAAAACGAGGTGTATAATTTCCAAAGTGTGAGGTCAGCCCAAGAAAAATAAAAAAAAAAGCAAATGGCAGAAAACATAACATATACTTACAAAACAACTTCCTCCTCCCCTCTCCTTCCAACTCCTCTTCTATCCCCTCAGCCCCTCCAGAATGATTTCATTTTAAAATTGCCCCCTTAATGGGTATGAAAAAATCTGGGCTTTGATTCCTGAGGTTGGTCCTAAAAAAAAATATCTAAATTTAAAACTGATTCAGAGCCAACCAGTGTAAAAAAAAAAAAAAAGCACCCCACCGTACACACTGTCTGAGGTTGTCGATAGATAGAAGGAATGGACTGGCAGCTATAGAAAACCCTGAATCCTTTACACACACAAGTGAACCTCATTCCTGAGAGTAACCCTGTTTCAGCCACTAGAGACAACACAGCTGTGGCCTTTCTACCATATGCCAAGGTCCAAAAAGTTAAAATATTGCACTATTGATTTGCTTGGTCATTTCCCCTTCTAGATGTATTTACTGTATCAGTTAGTGGACCTGAGTGTTGTAACTGATGGATGACTAAACTGTGTGTGCATATGCATGTACCTATGTTACATACACACCCTCATTTATGAAAGCTTCTACTCCTCTGTCTTTATACAATTCAAAAGGAGCAACTAATTTTATTTGAGCATTTCATGGCATCACCAAAAAAACCCAAAAGAAAACAAAACCCCCCACCATGTGGAAAAGAGAGAGAGAGTATCTATTTCATAAGAGAGAAATTTATGTTTATTACAGGCATGCCCTGGCTCTTGAACTTCTGAAGACTGTTGTCTGCGGCTCAGGTCAGTAAGTTTGGCCATCCGTGGTCTACTAAGACTGGGACTTTTGAAGTGGGATGGGAAGGGTATTGGAAGTCTCCAAGTTCATTAGGAAAGAAGGTTAATAGAAAAAAGGACATAAAAATACAGCAGAAACTGGAACAGGTGAGATGTTCTTATGATCAAAAGAGAAGGTCGGGGGAGAGGGGACACATAATGTCTCCTGAGTCTGTGATGGTTGAAAACAAAATGAAGGATTTTGTTTTAATAAAACTTTTTTCACCTGGCTGATTCTGACCCTCCCACACAGTCCCTAAAACCCACCAAGGAATTTTTTCCACCCCACTCCCCACAAAAGTTGAAAGACCAAATGTATTCTCTTTGTAGGTGGGTGAACATTCACACACCCAGAAGTATCCACATATATATTTGATATACTGAAATATAAAATATACATTTTACAAGCCCTTCCACTCACTCCCCAGTTGCTCACAGAAGCCCCAAAATGTGTGTTCCAAAGGGGTCTTTATAATGGACTTCAGTCAAGGTGATGAGAGATGAAAAGCATTGGAATGAGATTTCTGTGTGCACAAATATATTATATACATGACTCTATGCATGGAGAGCTGGTAAGGTAAAGAGAATTCTGTAGCTTGCAAGTAGCCAAGCCCTGAAGGAGCTAGGTTATTCTTCGTAACAAGCGAAAATTAAAAGTTGCATTTGCTGTAATACCAGCCAGTTTCCAAACAGCGGTTTATTTTGGTGTGTGGTTTGCGGTTAGCCTTATTCTATAGATGGGGAAAACAAGGCACAAAGAGGGTAAGGAAAATGTTTTCAAAAGTGGCCACTGATTTGAGAAGCCTCAATCTGAGGCCTGATTTTCACAAGCACTGGGGACCCAAAGCCCCCTGGCCAACTTCAAAACAGCTGCAATTTAAAAACCAAACCCAAACCTTCCAGAGAAATATTTTCTCTTCCTATCCAACACAATTACATTAGCTGTAGGCCCAAGACAGGCTGTGTCTGCTCTGGGACAGTGCCAGATTTTAAATGGGGTGGATATCTTTAGAGCCAATAGCGCTAGAAATCGGAATATTGTAGCTGCTGAAAGGCAAGGTTCCAAGTGTCCACTGGAACACACACGAAATGTACTTCCAGGGATACTGGACTTCAAAGTGGGGACAGTTTTATGAATAGAAAAGGTATTTTATGCTATTTTTAGAGTATGCAGCAATCCAAAACTCACACCACTGAATCCTTTATACTGAAACACACATATATATATATATATATATATATATAAATAAATTTTACAAGCCAGATTCCTGAACAATAAGGATTTGTTCCAGGTAACATACAACAGAAAATAAAAAAAGCATATAGACTATCTGTTGACTTGATCAAAGGGCTGGAAATACATGATTTTGAACAGAAATGTCAGGTGACCCAGAGATCTTCATTCTGCAAGGTGTATGCCATAATGGAAGGATGACAATTTTTCTAAGGTGTGGGAACATCCACAGTTCCCAACACAGCCATGAGTAGGAAACTGGAACACGGCAAGCCGAAGAGCACTGGCTGGTGTAAGGGAATGAGTGAATTGGTAAAATAAGGAGCGAGTGGAAAAATAAACCTGAATGATACTTGCCTTTTGTTCACGTTCTATCCAAGACCTGAGCTTCTAAAACGCAGTACTTCCCAATTTGTTCTGATGACTAAGAGATCCACTACAATGTCTAAGTTCTGTGAATTAGCAAGTAAGGGGCTGATCCAGAGCCCACTGATGTCAGTGGAAAGACACCCATCTACTCCAGTAAACTTTGGATCAGGTCCTAGGCAAACATAGACGATAATTTAAAAAGGCTGGAGGACTCATCAAAGAATGTACTTTGTTCATTTACTTGGAGGACTGCTATGTAATTTGTAATCACTAGCTCATGTAGGTTTGAGAGGGGAAAAAGAAAAAGGCAATGCAGTCTTTCCCATAAAAGCCCTCACAACAGCACTGCCTGCTGTGGACTCTTTGTTGAGCACTGGAAAGGGACTGCCATTTTGGAGAACAACTTTAAAGGAATGTAGAATAGGAAAGCGTGGAATGGTAACATTTGACTTGTCATTTTTCATTGCTTAGAACAGACCTTGGATTTACTAATCCTTTTGCTTGAAGAAACAGAGCCAAGGAAAAGCTTATTTGTCATGTTTGATTAGGAAATGAAAATTTAAGCAATTCTGAATCAGAACATTTCTCACCTTATTTCCCCATCGGCACCCCTTGAAACAATCATCCTTCATGAGGCTGGACAGAATATCCTCCATCTTCATTTCGGAGACACTAAAGCAGCAGAAAAGGGGGAAAAATGGTAATTTCTCCTCTTTTTCAAAGACAATGCACAGCTTTCACTATAGAAGTTCCAAAGCGTCTGACAAAATGGGATTTTCTCCCACGAGATCTCATGCGATAAATAAATCTGTTAGTCTTTAAAAGTGCTGCAGGACTCCTTGTTTGTTTTATTTCACTATAGAAAGACCCTCTTTTTCACGAAGGGGAGCAGAAACAATCAGTGACTCCAAAAAGCACACAGAATGGTAAAGGGGGGCAAAGAAGACTAAGGCCTAAAATTTAAGCATGAGAATCTATGCTCTGATGTGATGCCCAATATATTTTCTCAGTGCTTCTCACATAACAACTCTCACTTTAGCCACAATTTGTAACACAGACACAACTGATGTGGAACCTGGGAGATGTCTGGAGACCTGGGGTGAAACCTTACTGCAATCTTCAAATCCGATTGAAGGCAAGGGGAGTTTTTCCTACTGATTTCAATAAGGTTGTGATTTCACGCGTAAACTTGCTCCCATTAAATGGAAGGACAAAACTGCCACACGCTCCGATGGTCTAGGATCTGATTTTAACAGCACATAACAGCAGCCTTGGGTAGGAATTGAAGAATATCATAGCCCACTGAAAGATAATTGGCTGTCAACTATTACAGAGTCTTCAATAAGTAGTACTTTCAACCTTAAGATTTAAATGAAAAGTATTAATTTAGATGTAGAGAATAGAAGCAGGGTAACTGAGAAATTAGTTTACTATGGAAAAATTACCAAAAATTTACCAAAAATGATCAAAGTTTACATATGGTTCTTATCCGTAGCACTTTGAACTGGTTAGTTTTACATTAAGAATGAATAAGATTATAAACCTCTAAATACCCCTGGGGAATCTCAAAGGACTTTAATAAACATTAAGGTGACCTGCAAAAGAAAACAGTGAGTTTTTGCACTCGTGTGTGTTTAGGAGAGAGAATACATATATTCAAAGGCCAGAACAGACAGGTGAGATCATCTAGTCGGACCTTCTGTATAACACAGGCCACAGAAATTCTCCAAAATAACTTCAAAAGAATAGCTGTTAGAAAAACATCCAATCGTGATTTCAAAACTGTCAGTGACTGACTCCACCAATACCCATGGTAACTTATTTTAATGGTTAATTACTCTCACCATCAAAAATTTATGCCGTATTTGCAGTCTGATATTGGCTAGCTTCAACTTTCAGCCATTGGATCATGCTATATCTTGTTTGCTAGACAGACAAGCCAATAATAAATATTTGTTCCCCATGAAGGTACTTATAGACTGTCATCAAGTCACCTCAACCTTCTCTTTGAGTCTAACACTGTAAGACATGTTTTGGATTTTCTAATTCTTTAATCATTCTTGTGGCTCTTCGCTGAACCCTCCCCAGTTTTATCAACATCCCTCTTGAATTGTGGGCACCAGAATTGACACCGTATTCCAGCAGGGGTGATATCAGTGCCATATAAACAGGTAAAATAACTCTTTTTTCTATTGGATTCCTCCGTTTACGTATCCAGAAATGCATTAGCTCTTTTGGTCACAGAGTAAGATTGGCAGCCCATGTTCACAGCCCCCAAATCATTTCCAGAGTCACTGCTTCCCAGGACTGTGCCCTCACCCCATAAGTAGCCTACATTCTTTTTTCCTAGATGTATACATTTACATTTAGCCATACTGCCTGCTTGCACCCAGTTTACTAAGTGATCCATACTACTTTGCCTCAGCGAGCTGCCCTCTTCATTAGTTACCACTCTGTCAGGATTTGTGCCGTCTGTAAACTTCATCTGTGATGATTTTATGTTTTTTTCCAAGACGCTGATAAAAATGTTAAATAGGGTACAGCCAAGAATCAATCCCTGCCAGCCTGTCACCTGCTCTCCCACATGTTAACCACCATTTCCTCCAAAATAATAGTGTATTGGAAAACTAATGCTGAAAAGCAGGTAGATTAAGTATTCATGGGTCATGTCATGGGCCAATGGACGATTGTATGAGCAATCCTGTGTTTAGGCAAACCAAAAATCTGTGAAAAATCGGACGGCTGGAACACTTGCTCCTCAACATCCTCTATGTGAAAGACTAGTGAAAACAGGATTTTTTGGCCAAGTTTTTGTGCTTCATGCTACCACGTGGGAGGCTCTGGGGTCGACTCACAGCCCATCACGTCATTCCCCAGATTAACAAGGCCTGGAGTGCTCCAAAGGCTGTCTATACAGGGGCAAAGCAGCTTCACTCTCACTCCACAATGATGTTCTTCATGTGATTAAGGAGTTCTTAAAATCAGCCTATTTTCATCCAGAAAGTCAGTGACAGCAACAAAGGACTAGCGGCCAGTGGGATCCCTGGGATCTTTCCCTACCACACCATCCCCTAAAACGAACACTGAAGAGGACTTTATTTTACTAGCTTCCAGCATCCATTTCCCAGCCAAGTTATTTGCCCTTCCCACAAGATATTGCAATAATTGCAACTGACTGCAATGTTCTTTGGGTTAGGGGAGATCAGACACACACTCACTGTTGGGAAGCTAACTCACCAAGTCTGACATATCTTCAGTGCCAGCCCTAAGATTTTACTTCTTTTCTTTTCAGATCAGAGTTGAAAAAGTGTAACTTCAACATCTCTTTCAGGTGACGTGTAAAATCAAAGTGCGGCTTATTTGTGATCATGAAGGATCCTCTGGCACCTTTTGATATAGAAGAGATTTAAATCTGGTATCATAACCAAGTGTCACAAGGGGTGTTTATTTTCATGCTTCGACTTCTACTGTGCTTTCAATTGGATGTGTTATTCTTCACTCACATTTGTAATACAAAAAATAAAGCACATGCATTAATATTTGAAGGACTGGGGCCTGAGTTTCCAAGGGGCTACATTTCAGAGATGGGTGAATTGATCCCTCTGTACAAAAGACCAAATTCTTCTCTTTGTTACATGGATGTAAAACCAAAGAAGCTCCACTGAAGTCAACTGACTTACTATGGATTTACACCTGTTCACGGGAGAGAAGAGTTTGTGACAGTGTTTGGGAATCTTTCTGGATAAAAGGCATCCTAGGAAAGGAAGGGATTCAGAAAGGAATTATTTGAATTAGGTCAATTTAGGGATTAATAATACTTTGCACTTCAGTGCCCTCCATCTGAGGATCTCAAAGCACTTGACAAACAGGGTTTGATCGCAATCCTCACAAAACTCTGCAAGCCATGGACAATCATAAAAACCTATTTCTCAGATATGGAAAAAGAGGCATAGATAAGTTAATTGACTTTTCCCAGATCACACAGAGAGTCAATGGCAGAACCGGGAACGAACCCCCAGAGTAAATAAGGCTAACTCCATAATCTATTCACTATACACACTGCTAAACACAAGCATGGCAGATGGGAAAGCTTCTACTGACAGTTCTGCTAATTGATATTGATCTCAAGTGCTATACCATCCCGTGGGATCTCTCCCACGAAAGCTCATGCAATAAATAAATTTGTTAGTCTTTAAAAAGCGCCACAAGACTCCTTGTTTGTTCTGCTGACCTAGACTAATACGGCCACCCTTCTGGAACCATCCCTGCTGTTTCAGTCTGATGCGGTTAAAGAAACTGGGGTGAACATAAATTCTTGCAGCTGATCTTCTCAGCAACCTCAAGATCATGATGTATGGAGGAGGGGGCAGAGCCAGTCCAGAGAAGTTATGATTGGGTCCCAAGGGTTGAGAGTCGTGATTCTGCATGGCCAAGGTCCCAGCCTATGTGGAATGTAGGCATCAGCATTTATGCGGCTTGGAAATGTCGCAGAGAGAACATTCCTTCACAGAGAATATAGAGGTAGAGAAAGGAAAGGGGGGGGGGAGAAATGGGAGGAAAGGAAATGGAGCATAAAAAGACAACTGAAGGTTTTTCTGTTTGTTTTTGAAAAGTATAACAGTAAATTAAAACATAAATGGCAACCACTTAGGCAAGAAAAAGGCATTTCTCTCCATACCCCCAAAGGTTGCTTTGAAAAAGCTATGAATGAACATGTCAAGGCTTTGACATTGATTTGCCTGAAATATGTCACCCCCTTCTCCTTTTCTCCTCTCTCCTGGAGTGGTGCCAGCTTACAGCCTTATAGATATGTGAGCTCGGTTCACAGCAGGGAAGCATCATGCAAAGGCAGAATGCTGGGGGTTGGGGGGGTGGGGGGAAGAGACACAAGACTCGTGCCTTCACGTGGATGAGCTTTCCTTCATAAATTAGTTAGACAGCCGTTAGGAGATAAAGAAATTATTTGATGGCTGTCGAAGCAGGTGCTGCTAGATTACACTTGAGGGAACTAAAAGAGACATAAGCAAAAGAAAATATGTCCATATTTTGCTGACTTTCCTTTGCTTCTTAGCTTCCTTCCTTTGAAGGAAAATCTTTTAGTTACACATAGGGCCGAGGCAGAACATTTTGGAGTCTAACCTTTAAAAAAAAAAAAAAAAAAAAAGAGAGAGAGAGAAATTCGTACGAAATGACAGAGGGAGAGTGTGTTTGTATTTCTGGCGAGGGAGGGAAAATGTAATATTAAATTACAGAAAACAAGGAAACAAAGTTGCAAAGGAAACCATGCAACGTTCCCGAACCCACTGGGTATTACTTTTCTCACCAAAGCCAAATGGAACCGTCCTGGCAAAGGCTGATGTTGCTCTGTGATTTTTAGAAGCCAAGTACTGACTTCAGTTGCAGATGAAAATTAATTGCAAGTGATTTCCGATTTCAAAGGCAGTCATTCCTAATTCTGAAATAGATTGTCATCCACGAACAAGCCGCGCCTGCTTTGACTATTTATGATTGTCTACAGTTGTGAACCTAAACCCAATACCCGCTGGGGGAGGGGGAAAAAAACCCCCCTCCTGGCCTGATCCTCAGCTGATATAAATCAGCATAGTCTGTTAATTTGCACCAGAACTCCAGGAACCTGTCCTAGGTTTTGTCTTCCTAGAAACCCACATTCTACCTGGTATTTACATATTGATTTGCATCAGGAATTTCATGAAAAGCATATTTTAAGTTAAGCAAAGAAACAAAATACAAACCCAAACTTATGCGGGCTTAACAGAAAGATACAAAGAAGATCCAGGCTATAGGAACAAAAGTTATCAGTGCTTAAGTGGAATAGCTGGCAGTCCAGCACATGCTGTCTTTTGCCCTCTGGCCTAATTTAAATCGTCAGGGTTTATCACCGTAATGTTCAGTGTATGAAGTGCGGTGGCAATTTATATGGATGGCACTTGCTGCCAAGAGCTTTAAATTGCCTTTCCGAATCTTCTCAGTAATTCATCAACACTCTTCTCTAGCCTGCCCCCTCACATTCGCTGGCACTGCCTGATCTGGAAGGCAACAAGATACACCACTACATACAGGACAAACCACCCACCTGTCCCAATTAGACAGACATTTCTCCAACCAGGTAACTGTGCGTGAATACACTCCACTGCCTAGAAGTCCTTAATCCTATGGACAGCACACTTTATTACAAGGATTTAAGTGAAAAATAAAACAATATATTCAGTGTATTGATTTCAGAAGGGCTAAAATACATTTGAATACACCTCCTCCCATTAAGTAGTGGAACACAACATCTAAGAACGAGCAGTGGCCAATTTAACAACAGGTTTCCTGCTCCTTAAAACTGACTGACACACACACACACACACACACACACACACACACACACACACACACACACACACCATTGCTAATTAAAGTAAAATAAAAACGTTTACTTCCACCTCTTTACCTCTTCCCCTCAAATAAACAAACAAAAATGACAACTTTCCACCTGGAGTTAGAAACTCACAATAATGTGGGATTTCACCTTTAAAATGTCAGTGCTATTTATTACATGGGAAAAAAATATAACCTGTCAGCTTAGCCCTCCATGTCTTGCTGGTGTCTGCTTAATAGATAGTTACCTGGGATGATGGATGGCTCTTTGTTAGACCACTAAATGGCTCCCAGCCTAGAGAAAGCCAGTATTTGTTGCCAATGTTAGTTTATTTCAAGAATCCAAAACCAAACTAGATTCAGAGCCACTCCCCGCAACATACACAAAACAAAACAAAAGCCAGTTAATATGTGTACTGTCATTTATAGGGCTCCCCCAAAACTCATACAATGTTGCAGTGATTTTATTTGGCTGTTACTCTGAATGCCAAAAGACGTTGCACAAGTCTACACCGCTTGCCCTTTTCAGTGGCAGTCGAATGGAGATGTGCAAATTACTTAAAATAACTTGCGTGTCCGTTCGACTTCCCTACTCCCGGCATGTCTGCTGTGCTGAGTCGAAGGGAGGGGTCTCCCTTTGACTCAGTGCTACCCCATTTGCTGGGGGGTGTTCAAGGATCAACTTCCTGAGTGGCTGAGACTTGACTTCACAGACTTGAGCAGCTGATCAGGAAGTTCAAACTGATGGTGGTGAATCTGCCGTTGCCAGTGAAGATTAGCCCACTGATACAAGGAGCATAGGAAGATATGAACGTTCAAATGGCTGGGGAGGAGGTCTGGGACATGTTGGCATAATAAAGGGGGCTCCGAATCAGCAGGGATTAGAAACAGTGGGGAGGATTCACTCTAGGACACACAACAGTGTTAGAAGCAGGCTCTTTCCCTCCTAAATCGTGAGGAAGACCTTAGTGTTCACAACAAGTGCTGGATTGATGGCTTCCCGGACACAGAATTCCTGTTTATACACAAGGCACCCAAAGGCCGTGAAAACCTCCTCCACTTCTTAATGTACCTCATGCTGGGTGACAATTCAGTCTTCTTGACACATTCATCCTTGGCTTCATTCAGGAAGGAGCAGAGATAGGGACCGATGAGGTGGTGGGTTTTGCAATGTGGACACTTGTCTATTGAGAACCAAGACCTTATTTCATGCAGACCACCAAACAGCCAGGCATACATAGGCTCTCTGCATCCTCAGTAGCTCCTCTTGCTTTTCTCAGCCCTACTCCCACATTCTTTGACTAGCCAGAGCTGATAAGCACTACTGAAGCCTCCTCCCCAGGCTTCGCCAGGTGACCTCCCTCTTTGCCTGCAACACTCATGTCATCTCCGTCCTGGGGCTCTGTACAGTTCGACCAACCTTCCTTAGATAGGACATGTGCTAGTCTCTACTATTCTAGTCCTGAGCCTACACATACAGCACAGCTTAGCCAATTCTCTCTCAGCTGTGACCTGTAATGCCCCTGTTATTCCAGTCCTGCATCTCTGCCGAAGAGGCAGCACAAACTCTGACAATGTGGGCAAGCATCCAGTAGCCACCAGAGATGCCTATTTGACTTGTGATCTCCATTGCCAAGGTCTGAACCCAAGGCTTTCAAGGTAATAGTTCTGCACAATCAATCCCTCCCCCCACCCAAGAAATTTGTCATACTGATGATTTGATAGGCTTTAGTCCTCTCTTTTATCATTCTGAGGCTAGTCTTGGGGCACAAGAATTAATATCTCTTATTAAAACCTGTACAAGACACAGTCCCTCTGAAAGTGCCATGGCAGGTTAATTAGCTGAGACGAGCTGAAACTTTTGTTCAGGTTTCTGACTCACTTAATCTTGTGAGAAGCCAGCGAGTTGACATATTCTGCCTCCGAAGGAGTTAGGACAAGCAAGCTGTTCCCATGACAGCCAATCCGAGCCGTCCTCCCAATTCGGTGGACGTATTCCGCAGGCGAAGCCGGAGCGTTATACTTCAAAAGGAAACATGAGAAGGATAAGGAGGAATTAACACAATACGGTGGTGTTAATTATAAACAAGGCACCTCATCAATTAACCTAGAAAGGATCTTTACAAAATTCGAGTGCTTTGCTTGCCTTAGAAAGGGGCTGTTAATAAGGAACCCATCGGACTCTTCCCGAAGAAGCTCAGCCCCATCAGCCATAGCAGGATTTTGACATGTGAGTGTGACACATTGGCCAAGTTTCAGATAATAGGACAGTTTCCCCATCTCAATATCTCTCTTCCCTTTTTAAATTTTATTTCTATACAGGCTTGTCAGTAATCTGTTTCCCCACTTTTTTTTTTTTTTTTTTTAAAAACAGGAATGCCCACACAAAGCAATAAGCTGCCTGCAGTACAGCTGGGAAGAAAGCTGCCAGGAGAAAGGAGAAGGATTCAAATTCAAAATCAAGCTAAATTGCTCTGGTTTGTTTAAAGTGAACAACGCCAGTTACTCAGCAGAAAACAACCACAAAGCAACACAGAGAGGTGCAGCTCTTTGTGTTGTAGGCTGGTGTGGGTACAGACCAATGGTCTTTCCATCTCTACCTATCAGACACTATTAACATTTTGATTAAGCCCTCAGTAATGAACTCGTGCCACTCATTTACTTCAGTAGGAATTAAAGATGCTCAGCAACTTGTCGGATCAGGTGGGACACGTTGCCCTCCTTCCCCCACTTTCTGGAAAACCAACACCACACAGAAATACTGCTTAAAAGGAAGCCCTCTACAGTTTACCTGGAAAAAACCCCAATAACCAAAGCCCGTTCTAGTGTTTATAGCTGCACCCTCTGGCAAAATTTCTACTGGCTAGCAGCGTGAGTGAGATGCAGTGAGAAATCTAATTGCTCCCTGCAGGTCGGTGCTCATGGATACTACTCTCAGGAAAAGCGAGCATTCACCTTCTGGACAAGCAGAAGTCTTCCAGGGCCTTAGATAATTTGCACCGTGTTCACTCATTGGCAACTATCTCTTTGGATAAACCTGGGGTGTCAAACTCATTTGCTATGGTGGGCCAGATTTGACTTAAATATACTTAGAGTGGGCCATACATACCATAAATCAAAATCTTACGGCACTCTCGCAGCACCGCGGAGTGCTGTGTATGGAAAACTGCACTCTGCTACCTACCTCCCTCTTTCTCTCTGTTAGGGAGAGAGTGTAATCTTGCAGAGAATAGTCTCACTTACCCAGCACTGCTTGATGTCGCGAGACCTGATACGGCATTGCAGAGCGCTGGGAATGTGAGACCACTCTCTCTCTCTCTGTGTGTTAGGGAGAGAGTATGGTCCTTCCGAGTGCAGTCACAGACCAGATGGAAGAGGTTTGCAGGCCGCATTCGGCCATGGGCCACATGTTTGACAGCCCTGGGATAAACTATATTAATATACTGGGCCAATGAACTAAAGACTTTGTCCCATCCTCCTCTAACCAGCTATTTAATATCAAAATCTATTTTTTTTTCCCCAGCCAAAATTAAAATCAGACTAAATTCCAGCAAGGGGCATGCTAGAAATTAAAAGGCTGTTTTATTGAGGTTGAACACACCAGGCTACTTACTCAAATGCTACTAAGAGTCCACCTAACTGCTGCAGGGATATGGCAGCAGCATGGGCCAGCTGTCCAGGTACGTAACCTAGGATCTTGTGTGGGATTATACTTGGACATCTAGTCTGAGCAGCGTCTAGAGACACACTGAAATTCTTAACACGTTGGCTCGTTCAAAGCAGTTTTTTTAAAGCTAAAAACAATATTTTAAACACACTCCTCTATCCCTCAGTTCTTGAAATTTCAATCTGAGGTTTATTAAGATCCAGCTCGCATTGAAAAGAAGGGCAAATCCTGCTGTGGAAAAAGAGGGTATCTGGGAATCCTGTGAGCCAGAAGGAAGCTTGGGCCCGGATCCTGTGGGATCTACTGCACTTACGCAGAGGCTGTCGGACTCTGCCTAGCCTGGGTCCCTGCATGAAAGACTGGATTCTGCATTGCATTCAAGTATTGGAGTAATAACGCAAGGTTTCACTTGTCTGAACAGGCATGTATAATATTTTCTTACATGCGCACGCACACACACGGAAACCTACCTGAACAATCCAGGTGACTTGAGGCAAGTCTAATCCTCGGGCTGCGACATCCTTTAAAAGTAATTTAAAAAAAAAAACAACACGATTTTAAAAAAACGCTTTAGAAGAAAACAAGGAAGATACAAGGCCTTTGGAATGAGCAGTATTTTGAGGAATGGTATTTTGGGAAACGCAGAGTTTAAGGAAGTTCAGAACCAATGTTTATGAGTGAAACAAAAAAAATTTGAAAAAGGGGTTTCACAAAACCTAATGCAAAAGCAGAAATGTGTTCCTTATTCTGGGCCAGGTGCTAGTAGATGTAAATATACCCATTTCACTGGAACTATGCTGAGGTTTCGGCTCATTCTATTCCATGAGAGCGATTCTGCCACCTTCATACTGGTAATACCTCGCTTCTTGATTTGTGCCAGCGAAGAAAATGGAACAACTCAGGCAGTAAGATACTACCCAATGAAACTAAGCGTGGCAGGATCTAGCTCTGTGAAAACAATGTTGCCATTAGAATTTAAGCCCTCCAGTGCAATATTTGCAATATGGACCTCAGAGTGGAAACTGACTTGCCAGCATTTGCATTCCAAGCACCTGCTCCTTAGTTAAAAGGCCAATGGGCACTTCAGTAGAGACCAAGACCTGAACGAAGCAGGAAGACTCCTCCAGAAGATGGGACCTGATCCAGCCATTTGATTTACACTGAGCAGGTTATGATTTGGAGAAATAAAGCTCAACCCTGAAGAAAAGGGCCTGAAATCCTGCCCCTGTTGGGAGTTGTATATGAAGCACTGACTTGTGAAATGGGCCACCAATTTACAGAAGAATTTTTGAGTGAGATCCTTTGACATACTGGCTGCCAGTGCAGAGTAGAAACACCCCTCTTCAAACAGGTCCACGGGTTTACATATTGCCTCCCAACAGAGCCACATGATCCAAAAGGGAAAGCCGGGTTAGTCTAGTTCAGCCAAACAACAAAGGAGTCCTGCGGCACTTTTAAAGACTAACACATTTATTTATCACTTAGTCTTTGAAAGTGCCACAGGACTCCTTGTTTGTATAGCCACATGAGCGCTACTGAACCTTTTCCACACTGCAAACCCCATGCCATTCAATTCCACAGCAGCCCGGGAATATCAACACCTCCTATTCCTCTGATATGTGCTCTCAAGCCCCAGGTTTGCTGTAAAATAGCACTGTCCCATTTTACACTTCGGAAAGCAGAGAGAAAAACTGAAGAGGTTAATTCTTGGCCTAACAGAGTTGGGGTAGGAGTTGAGATTAGAATTTAGGCGGCTCAGTTCATAAGACTGTGCACCCTTCTCAATGTCCTCAGCAGTGTTCAGCTGAGTTTGCTAATTACCAACATTTATTTCTCTTGGGATTATACAAGCCTTTTAAGAAGAGGTCATGTGATTTACTGGTAACTAGAAAGTTCTACAAACCTTCAAAGATCCCTCAGTATCAAACTATGTGGGTCTCTTGTGAGACCTGTTCCTACACAGTGCAGACTGTGAAAGCAACACAACACATTTAGGAGGTCAAACTCTGCATCTACTTTCCTTCTGTTGCTGGGAGACCCCATATGCGATGAGATTCTTGCTTCATAAACCTTCATAAACTCTTCCGTGGGAATCTCCACTGGGAAGACACCAGATAGTGCTACAAAAGCCTGAGGATAGTTTTCCAGTTTGGTAGCACCAATTAAACTATGTGGGGTCACACTGATCAGTGCTCCAGGTGGGACATTATGGCACTGGTAAAGACAATGAGATTTAAGTCTGATTTGACCCATTCCTTCTGCCCGGGCCAGCTATTCGATTCTATTTTAAAGACCCAGTTAATACAACAGGATTTGTAGCTCATAACAGAACTATGACAAGGAGCTCTAACTCCTTCTGGTCTACTTTATAACTAGATACACTGCCAAAATCAATTGGTTTAAGCACACTAGACACAGGACAATGCATATCAGTGATGAATGTGCAGATATCGTCTCTCTAATACAACTAAGGCCAGATTTGCACATGGCCCCATTTCTGCAGGTGGAATTCTGTGCCCACAAATAAGTGTCCCCATACCTTTTGAGCCCCAAATAAGCTACTGGTGCATATATCAACAACCCTGCCTCTACGCAACTGATCTGAAACACAACCAGGTTGCGATCATTTAATTACTAAGAGCCAAGCTCACAGTGAATGCAAAAGGGTGACCACAATTATTTGTGGGCACAATTGCTCCCACAAAAACAGAGACTGCGGATGAAAACTGAGCCCTTCACTTCATTTTAGTTAATCCTCAACTTTAATGGAAACCATGGGAGACCCAGAGATCAAGGGTGAGAAAATACTATTCCTCAGGAAATCCAGAGGCTCTTCCATTTAACGCTCGCCTTGGAAAAACTAAGGCCCATGTCACAATGAGAAACTGCCCTTTACAGCCTAACAATACCACTTCTTAATCAGGAGGGATTCCTGTTGGCCCAGGCCAGGAGCTTCTCCTCCCTGCTGGTGCCTCAGTGCTTCACCTCACTGACAGGCCTCCCAGGTGGGAGTGGAAGGAACATGGAGACTAGCAATGTCAAAGGAACAGCATTAGAGCAAGAAGGAAGAAACAGTGGAAGACATACACACGTGTTTCATCCGATCGCATCTGCAACTGGACGGGAAGCCGCAGACGGGCCCGGTATAAGGATGTAATCAGCCTAGGGGACCACTAAAATTGTCAAAGTTTCTGCTCACCCTGATTTTTGTCACCAGATTGTGTTAGCTGCCTCTGGCAGGGTGAGGGGTTGGGGGAGCGACTGAGGAGGCTAAACAGCAGACAAGGTGAATTGCCGCAGAACATCAGAGATGAACAGGAAACTTTCACTTGGGCCTCGGTCACTCGGTCCCTCCTGTGCAACCTAATTACAGTGAAAAAAATTGCTAAAGTCGCTTTTGAAAGACACTCAATGGCGAGGCCTTGAAGGCCCTGGGCCTGACAATTGGTGCCTACATGAGGCCTAGAAGTACAGATGGAAGGCAGCTTGCTCAGGTGCCAGGCTGTCAGTTGGATTAAAATGACTCATTTATTTACCAAAGAACCTCACGAAGTGCTTCAGCTAACAGGGAGAGGGCCTAACAGCTCTCCGAGCTGGGGAACGAGTTCTTGTGCCTACCCGGCCTGCCAAAAGTCATTACTGCCGAGTGTGGAAAGCCATCAGCAGGGTACAGACCCCCACCGGCAGGGTGACAGATTGGGCTGCGTAATCAGAGGAGGAAGGAGAGAGCACAGAAGCTGTCAGAGGCGAAAGCTCTTGGCTGCAGCCGCCAGAAAACTGGCAAGATGCGTTAGCCTGACTGAATAAACAGCAAACAATCTTTCCTCTCTCTCTGGAAGATGAACTTGTTTAAAAGGCACATCCCGAAGGAAGCTGCGAAGAACTTTAGTCACCGCCTCACTGTTTGTTGTTTGCCAGCCTAGTCTGCATGACCAAAAAAAAGTGTATTGTATAAATAACATAAGAAACGAAGCATCACACAGGCTGGAAAAGACGAGTGAGAGGAACCAGAATTGGAGAGAAACAGGAAAGAGGGATTTTTCCCCCCCCACAGCTCATCCAAAACCTGCATTTAGTAAGCATGACCTGGCACCTCGTGGGTACAATGCACGTAGATGGAGCCGGGAATTCCCCCCGCGAGCTAGTCGCAGAATGACAACTGCAGAGAAGACAAAGGCTGTCAGATAGAGCGATACACATTTCCTGGCTGCCCTGTAAATGTCCACGTTCAGCAGCTCCTGCAGTTCAGGAACAGTGCTGAGTGTCTCTCTTTGCCTACAGTATTTATATGGCCCTATAAAGGCGGTATCCGAGTGCTCATTATAGTTAGTGTGTTTCCACTCGCCTTTGAGGTTGGCTAGGGTTATTACCTTCGTTCTGCAGATGGGGCAGCGAGGCACAGAGCAACTAAGGGCTTAATCTACGCAAACACGTAGCTTGTGGCCAGCTGGGCTGTGAGCTGACCATGCCCTATTCTGCCACACGCTAAGTATCCACACAGACCCTGCTGCCACACACTAGAAGTTCCTCAGGGTACATCTGTGGGAGGAGAAGGAACAGAATCCAAGTCTCCAGAGTATCCGTATGATGCCCTAACCGCTGGAGTATCTTCCTTTCTGTTCCCCTTCATCCTATTTATCTTCCCTTCTGTCCCCATCCTGCCTGTGTATCTTGAAAAGACGTTTTCCTGTCACAGGTTGCGTCTCTTCTCCCAGTCCACCTTCCTGCTAAATGGTCTCTTCGAGGCTCAGGTGCCCCGGCAAATGACCCAGCGAATTCATTAATCTCCATCTCTTTGTCCCGGTTCCTGCTCCACCCTCGAGTTCTACTTAGGAAGAAGGTAATTGAATCTCTCTGTTCTCTGGCTTCCCACCCAGCCCTCTTGCTGTAGGAGCCTGTCGGCCCAAGGAACCAATACCAACTTCCCAGCTGTTTATAAATGATCCACGCTGAATGTAAATATACTTAAGGAGAAGTCACCAGGCCAGAGAGATATTCCTGCAGCAGCCCGGTCATGGCTCAATTCAAAGCGAGACATAAAACAAGGGACTAGGCGGGTTTATAAAACAGGCTAGTTCTCCAAATGCTTTTGCCTAGATTCATGCTAAAGATTATGGAAAGGTTGTTTTAAGGAAGCAAAAATCTTCACCTACACCAGTGGTTCCCAACCTTTTTGGCTGGAGGGCCACAGATGTAATTTTTACAACCCCAAAGGGCCACCGGTCTATTTAATTTAAATGTAGATTTAAATTAAGTTTTACTTATAATTAATCAATTAATTAAAATCTAATTAATTTTAAATTATTTTAATTAAATAGACTGGTGGCTCTTCAGGGTAGTAAAAATTATTTTTTTGGCCCTTGAACCAAAAAGGTTTTTTTAGAAATTTTAAAAAGTTTTTTTTTTTTAAATGAACACCCAGAACCTCCCTGCCTCTGGGTCCAGACAGGCCCCCAACGAACCAGGCCAGGCTCTCTCCCCCAGCGCCGATGTTGAGGGTTGAACACAAACCTGGCCCCGGGCAGATGTGAGCCCCCTCCGCTCCTCCGGGTGTATTGGAAGCAGTGCTGAACCACTCAGCCTGAACTGGCCCCAGCACAGCACTTCTCACGGGCCATCTCCACGCTGGGTCCCTCCCTCCCAGGGTGTCCTGCCCTGCTCCGGGGTGCCCCTGCCTTGCCCACACCTAGGCAGCAGCTTGCTCAGCCATGGCCCCCGTCTAGCTCTCTCCGGTGGGCTCTGCTGCAGCTCCTCCCAGCCGGCTGGCACTGTGATTATACAGCAATGTGCTATTTCCCTGAAAATGCTTCTCAGATCATATAGCATGTGCACAGATTCTAAATAAGTCACATGGTATTTAGCATTGCCTAGCACTTTCTTACTTTCAAGGTATTTTACAAACATCAGTGAATTGATAAGATTGACAGCCGTCCTCATGTCGCAGCAGGTATCATCTCCATATTATCTGGGAAACTGAGGCACAGTGACATAATCAAGGTCAAGCAGCAAATGCTGCGGGCTCCTCAGGCCAGAACTAGCATAAAACGGGCACTTTTTACAGGTGACACAACCTGGAAGAAGTCAAAGGTGCCTCTACACAGGCTTGGCAATCCTAATACAAACTGTGGCTTTTACATAAAATAAAATAAAACTACAACCCCCCACAAACCTGCCACTTTTTTCCTTTAAGAACCATGTGTCACAGCAACGAGAGTCATTTCAGAGCTGCAGAAGGTTTCTCAGCTCTAATTACTCCCGATCACTGTAATTTACAAGTTTGCCATGAGTCAAAATCACCAAGATTCACACGTTTTCAGATCAACAGCTGCCACTATTAGAAAGCAAATTGTGACACCTTCTGCACCGTTGCAGCAGGCTGGCTGTGGCACCGGCCGGTCAGGAACTAGACTGGTAGGTGCCACCAGACCAAGGTGCTAGCAAATTTCCGGAAAGCAGGGCAATTTCCTTCCCCACTCTTGAAGGAAGCTTGAAGGGCAAATTATGGACAGCAACCAAGCAAAACACATTTATAATGAACTAATCCTGCAGCTAAGCTACCCTTCCATCCCCACATGTTTCTGTCTTTAACCTTGGGACAGTCCTCAGGATTCAAAATATCACACTACATCCAGTTTCCCAGCGGTTGGGGAATAGGGTACAATTCAGGACTGCGCTTTGCTCACTGCAAACATAGGGCACGTTGCCACAGAGGGCCACATTCTCCAAGATATGCAGATATACAGACGCTTCAGAACTGGTGCCTTCCATCCAAGGATCATAAAATAATTTACAAACAGAAGTAGAGTCCCTATTCACAAGTACTGCAGTACACAGCAGAAAAATGCCTTTCCTCAGGGTCAGATAGTGAGTCAGGATTAGATCAGCAGGACATGTGCTCTAACCAATGGACAATACCACCTCCCAGATCAAGACCCATCTAGTCCTTTACATTCTAAGTTACCTACAGTGCAGAGTAAGACGCCAGTCTTGCATTGTAAGAACTCTTGGAACACCGCTGTCCTTTCCTAGAAGATAAAAGAAACACCGCACAGGTTTACACTCTGTTGTAAAGCAAATAAATAAAATTTAAGCATTTATGTTTGAACCCTATTATCTTCCATAATTTCCGTCCAGCTTCAAGAAGTGGGTGGAATTCTATGGCTCCCTCCAAGCTGCTGAGGAGATCTGGAAGTGAAAGATCTATGGCAACGGGGGTCTCAACACAGGTAGTAAACATTAAGGAAGGTGCAGTATCTGGTTCTGGCTCAAATATGTACATCCGCCTCAAACGGCCGACATCCCAAGGGCGTGTGAAGATCCACGGGGCTGATGCAAGCATGCCAGAAAGGATCACCTGTTTCTCAGGAGAAAAGACCCACCAGAGAAGAAAAGAGTAGTTTACGGTGGACTAAAGCAGTGCTTCTTATATAGGGGTATGCGTGCCAGTGGAGATACGCAGAGGTCTTCTACACTGGGAAACATCAACTCATCTAGACATTTGCCTCGTTTTACAACAGGCTACATGAAAAGCACCCGTGAAGTCAGCATCAATTAAAATTTCATACAATGACTTGTTTATACGCTCTATATACTATCCACTATCATTTCATTTCAACTGATCGATTTTATAATTAGATGGTAAAAATGAGGAAGACAGCCATCTTCAGCAATCGTGTGCGTGACCCTTTTGTATTCTTCTGTCCAATTGTGTAAGCAAGTCGTTTTTAAGTGAAGTGAAACTTGGGACACGCAAGACAGATCAGACTCCTGAGAGGGGTACAGTGGTCTGGAAAGGCTGAGAGCCACTGGACTAGAGGGAGGTAGGGCGTTTTGGAAAGAACTCTGCCCTAGGAGAGCCTATGAGGTTCCCCCTAGCGGTCAAGTTGGGTTAAAGACTGCGGCGATGAAAAATCATTACTTTCCCCTCCCCCGATGCATGCAGCACTCATCCTGGAGGGTGTAAGTGCTAGAACCATCAACTGCTGAGCAGAACGATACACTTTCTCTAACCTGAGCCAAAGCGAGACCATCCCTGGCGTTCCCCCTTCCCAACCCCGCATCAGCATCCCCAGGCCACGAGGGGGAAGCGGCTTAGCCCTGTCACCAAGTCCTGGGTTATCTAAACTGAATTCTCACCATAGAGGATTTTAACCCTAACAGAGCTTGGAACACTGGCTCATCTGAGGTCACCTCACGCAGCTCTGCCAATACACCTGGATCACACATGGCAAGTTCGGTCCCAGACCTGACAGCTCTGCTTACAGAACCTCTCGCTATTCCATTTTCAGACCTGGGACTTCCCTGCACAGACACCTTCAGTTGCATCAGATCACAGTGTATTTTCTTGTGAAATCAACAGGGATTTCGGCATATCTCACCCCTTCAAACCCGTGCTAGACAATCCTTGAATCCAGGTCTCCAGAGGCAGAAGGACAATGCATCTATTTACTGTACCACCTGGTCTCTGCCACCTCTCTGACCAGCTGAGGGAAGTCAGTGCACACGCCTCAATCTACTTTTCTGCGTTGTATTTTATCCAACCCTTTCCCTTTCTCTAGCTCAGGTGGCTTCTCGCCTCAAGAACACCACACTTCTCTTTTGTCTCTATTGCCAGCAGATTTCCCCCCACCCCCCTCCACCCCAAGGTTTTCTTGCCCTTATGCTCCAAGCCTTACTTCAACTCTGATCCCTATAATACAGGGATATTTCTAGCAGTGGACTGGGTGTAAGAGCTGTCTATGGAATCTCTATGCATTCGTCCCCTGGCTGGACACATCATTCTGCGCCGAGGAAGGACAATAGGAACCTGGGCCTCCCTGACATGCCCAACTTTCTCCCAACAAAAATGAAAGACAAGAACGCGTTGCATCTTGTTGACAATGACAGCAGCCGTGCTCAGCAGTACCATATGGGATCCGCAATTTAGCTCCATTAATGCTCTTAATTTGAAGACATCAAGCACTAATTACACACTGGGTACTAAAAAGGCAGAACCCTTCCCTGGATGTCAGCTACTTAGTGGCGTTCTGTTGCCTTAACAGCTGGTCGGGGTAGAGTCGGACCAGACCAGGCCTGCTTGCTCTCCAGCGGCCAGGCTGAGGGAAGGCCACAACGTAGGACACTGAAGCACATGTTCCTGGTCTCGGCAGGGTGGGAACGAGCAAGAAAAACAACAGCTCTTCACCTCTTGCCTCACCAAATGAGCACTGTTCATTTACCATCTCTGCCTTGCTGCTGAGGGCAGGGCTGTGACTCTACCCCAGGGAGAGGCGCAGGGAGAAGGCTGTTGAATTTTCAAAGATAATGGCTCACGTGTTTCACTCTCCTACTAAGAGAGAATGAACATTCACAGCAGAGACAGACATGTTTCTCCTGGCCTCTCACTTTCTTCTGGATCAAATCCCATTCTAATCAGCTGGTCAGCCAGGCCCTGCATGTGCAACACCAATATGCCAGTCGGTTTTGTTAGGTGATCTTTTGTTGGGATGCTGTAATGCAATCTCCTGCCCAGACAATTCCCTCCCACAGGACTGTTCTTTGCAGCCAAAGCCGGTCTGCTCTCCTCTCTAAAAATGGGGCCACCAACCTGTTCGCTGACACAGTGGCTGAGTGAGCCCTAAAACATTATTTATCAGATTATTCCCTTTGGTCGTCAAAGCACTTTCCTG
This sequence comes from Pelusios castaneus, assembly GCA_007922175.1. Classification (NCBI taxonomy): domain Eukaryota; kingdom Metazoa; phylum Chordata; order Testudines; family Pelomedusidae; genus Pelusios; species Pelusios castaneus. The sequence continues at coordinate 8,852,868 of ML685804.1, forward strand.
CCTACCTCAGAGCTGAAAATGTAGATACACAAAGGGACTATGGGTTAAGTTTGTCCATCTGGGAACACTGCGTGACTGCAATGGCCTGCTGAGAGCACAACAGACTTTTTCTGGTAATGCTTTGCAGGCGTAGATCACTATTTTTATTAATGCATGAGGAAACTGAGGACCCACAAGGTGAAACAACTCACCCAAAGTCACACAATGAATCACTGGCAGAGTCTGGAAGAGGAGCTAGATCCCCAGACTCATAGGCCCATGTCCTGTTCTCTGGACCATGTTGCCATACTCGGAGAGCTGAGCAGGGATGGAATCAGAAAAGGAGGTTGGAGGCCAAGGAAGAGAGGTTTCTGCTACAAGACAGGATCAGTAACCGCCTCACCGGTGTTCGGTTCACACCATGACACCCTTGAGAATAAAGAACCCATAATGTGTCTAGGAAATTCACTGGCACCATGAGTGGCCAATGTTAAGCCCCAGTAGCACGTACCAGAGGGGTTAATGACACTGACCTCCTCTAGAAAGTGCTTTGAGAGCCACTGATCCAAAGTATTACATAAGTGCCAGGCATTACTAGGAATTTACCCCAGTCAAGTAACTGGAAAGTGAGTGTGGAACAATGCAGAGGATGTGAAAATGCTTTTTCTTTGGGGTAGGAGATTGGGGGAGGGAGGTGGATGAGGACAGTTCTCACCCCATTCCTCTTTTAATACTCTCTCCATTGGTGCTCACCTTCTGTTCCATGCTGCCATGTAGTTGCAGGAACTTTAAGGGCGAAGAGGAGCGCGGCAAACATGCGGATTCTTCAGCCCCCAGGCCTCCCGAGAGGACTTTCAGGAGGAGCTTGTAGTGAAACTCCACTTGCTCACAGCTGGAGAAAAAAATGATCAGCTTGTGCTGTTTTTCAAACTGTAGGGAGAATAAGCACAGAAACACGATCAAATGACTTCCATTTCTAAGACATCCAAAAGGGGACCAATTAAAAATGTGGACACAAACTGGTTGCAAAAAAACCAAGTTCACATCCGCCACACTCCTGCTGAGGTAGGAAGACAGAGGAGATGGCCTAAGATCCAGCAATGGCTAGCTTCATGCCACTGGATCTCTCTCTCTGGCAGAGCCCAGGCTGAGATCCCTGGCAGCTGAGGTAAGGGATTTCTCAACAGAGCACCGCTAAGTCCACTGGAGGAGATTAAACTAAGGCAAAGCCTGACCATCACCAGAACCCAATGCAATTTGGATACTTGTGTGTGTGTGTGTCTGTCTGTCTCACGGCACTGCGAAGTGCTGTGTATGCAGAACTGCGCTCCATGATACCACTCTCTCTCTGTTAAGAGTTCTGTGATGTCGCACGACCTGACACTCCCACGGCATTGTGGAGCGCTGGGTATGCGGGCCCAGACTCTCTCTGGTGAGGGTCCACAGACTGCAGTCATGCGCTGGATTAAGAGGTTTGGGAGCCGCATATTTGACACCCTTGGTATAGACCATATATGTTGAGCTGTCCCCACACACACAAGATCTGGAACCAGTGAACACTTAGCCAAAGTAAGGAACTCAGGATTTGGCCAATAACAAGTTAACATGAAATGACTTCGGCTCCTGGCTTTCATGCACCAGAATACAATCCTGTCTGCTACTCACTTTTATTTTCTGTTTCCTGGCTCTATATTAAAATAGAAAGTGAAAACACTCATGAGCCACTGCCCTCTAATTAGTCGTGAATACAACACAAACGGAGGCTCACCTTGCACTTTCCCAGGATAAAAGCTGCTAGTGTGACAAGCCTCAGTTTGCTGGGAACCACCACCACATGCTGTTTGAGCTTCTCGGGTATGGCAAAGCCATCCTCTTCCCTGCAGGCTGGTGAACAAATGGCTTCTCTACCTGCTTCCTCCTCTGGTCTGGTTCTGTGAGAGATTTCATCCCCGATGGCAATGCTCACTGGATCATGCAAACTGATATCAGCCAACCTTGTTACTCCTGCACCACACAAAATCCATTAGACATGAAGCATAATCTTCTCTGCAAGTAAATTGTCGGCAATTGTTCAACATTGTTTCCTGGGGTATCAATGCAGTAGGAGAAACGCAAGCATTTCAAGAGCAAAAAAATAATCTAAAAAAACCCAGATTTTTTTAGAACAGACGACCTTAAAACCAACACACTAAAAGGGACAAAAAAAGTAAAGAAGTAATTTAGATTGGTCAGACTTCTTGTATGAGGCATTTTAAGCACCATGAATGCATCTGTTTGCAAAATGTTGGGTGGTCACTGTACATGCTATACTGGCCAGCTGACCTTTTGCAAACAAATGCATTCACAAAATGCCTCATACAAGAAGTCTGACCAATCTAAATTACTTCTTTACCTTTTTTGTCCCTTTTAGTATGCTGGTTTTAAGGTCGTCTGTTCTAAAAAACTTGGGGTTTTTTAATATTATTTTTCAATCAAGACTAAAAGTAGATCAAAGCAAAACCTATAAACAGCAGTTCTTCAACCTAGGTGGGATTCAAACCCATGACTGCTGGGTTTCTAAGCTCCTGCCCTAACCCCTGTATGATAGGGCCAGATGCCTAGCAGGCTTTCTGCTGGATGCAAGTTGCCATTAAAACCTATAAACATTACACCATCTGCTGGAGAAAGGTGGGAAAGCACAGGGAATACAGACAAAGTAAAGTTAATATAAAAGCTATCTAAAAAGAATGAAGTTCAACAAGGACAGCAGAGGTTGCCTTGAAGTTGATGTAGACAGAACGTTTCCAAGAAACTGGCAAAATGTTCTGACAAACTTTAATGTCTGCTACAGGAGAGACATGTGATCTGAGAAAGAGGTAACCTGTAGTGACTCAAGGACGAAACCGGGTGACAGGAACTCTCTTTGTGGCCTAGGTTATGTCACTTAATCTTTGCCTCAGCTTCCCCACCTGCAATCTTGGGATCATATTACAAGTACACAAAGGGCCTGATGCGAAGTCCGGTGAAGTCAACAAGAGTCATTCCACTGACTTCATTGGACTTTTGGAGCTGGCCCCATTAAAGACATTCACAGTACGCTTAATGTCTCATCTATTGCTTTCGGTCACTTGATATTCATTTACTTTAAAAGAGACGCACATGCTCTATAACTTACCGTCTGTGAGCGTGGCTGAGAGCAGGACATTCTGCCGCCTCTCGCTCTCTGCATTTAATGCATTGAGTATCACGGTCACATCCTTCTCAAAGCCCATGTCCAGAATCCTGACAATAAGATGGAGACCATAAAAGACTCTATGGGAAGACAGCGGAAAAGAAGGCTCAAGGCTACATGAGCCAATTAGGAACACAGGCCATGCCATAATGGATTAGACAAGTGTCCCGTCTAGCCCCGTGTCCTATCTCCAACAGCAGCCAAAACCAGATGTGTCAGAAGGAACAAGAAACCCTGTAATGGACAAACTGTAGAATAACCTGCCCAGAGGGGAAGCATCATTTTAACCCCTGGCATTTAGTTGCTGGTTTATGCCCCGAAGCAAAAGCTTTTAGATCTCTTATTTTTTTTAAAATATTGAACATATTATCTAATGTAGCTGCAGAGGTTCTCGTTATCCATGTCAAATGTCAAAGCCCTTAAAAAGTTTACCTGTCTGCCTCATCCATAATCAGCCACTGTATATGATGAAAGTGAATACACTTCGTGGACTTGATGTGATCAACCAGGCGGCCAGGAGTTGAAATGAGGATATTGATTCCTTTGCGTAATCTGTTTAGAGTCAATCAAATAAAAGAGATCATCGTTTATTCATAAACCGGTAACAGACATGATCTGGTCTCAGGAACCGGAGCCTACAAAGTACAGGTGTGAATCCTGTCCCCACTGCAGTCAATGGCAGAACTTGTTCTGACTTCAATGGGGCCAGGATTTCACGCTAGTTCTTTAAAGAGAAGCCGCTTCACGCAGCTAAAAACCAACCAAGGACTACCCAGCCTCAGTTTGCAAAAGATACATCTTAGTTTTCGGCTTTTCTTGGCAAGACGTACCCATTCTAGGATAGCAGCATGTTTCTTATCAGATCATAGCTCTATTTGATCTCAGGTTATCTAGTACACGAGAGCCTCTTTTCCAATCATTTATGCAAATAATAATTCGCACTAATATGGTTCTTTCTAGCTCCAAAATGCGGTAAAAATACAGCTAATTAACCCCAGCCCCTGTGAGGTAAGTCAATGTTTTTATTTCCATTTTACACAGGGAGGGTTAAATAACTTTCTCGAGGTCACAAAGTGAGTCAGTGTCAGAAATCAGAACACAGGTGTTCCTGGTTCTTAAGTCTTGTCCTCGTAAACGTTTTGCTATGTAAGTGATAAATTTAGATAACAGGGGGTTGAGGCTGCACTGTGAGCATAAATATGTTTGCATACAAACTTTGCTTATACATCAACAACAATACAAATACCCATATACATCCTATATCAGGGTGCATTGATTTAAATCATCACTGTTAATGAGGACTTAAGTCAGCAAGAAGGAAACCTTAATTTAAACAGTTGACTTTAATTGCCTTTTGCATTTGCACTTCTTTTCCTTTAAAAATGTATTCTCACTGGTTGGTAACAATTAAAACATCTTGATCTGTAACTAAATATAGCTTTTACACTGAATTTGGTACTTGTTTTTGTTAGCCAGGAGGATACACTATATCTATACACATTTACTTAAGCAATTTTATAGCTGAACTTACATTACACTAAATTTTACATGGTTTATAATGTAAACTAATGATGAATGATGCATTTCTTATTTACTAGATGATAATTTGTCACTTGTGATTTGCATCAAGCTGCATTTGGATGGAAACTGGAATTCAATTACAACTGCACAAAATCAGCATTTTAAAAATGTCTATATTACACAAAACTACTTTAATTGTGTAAGATATATAAGGAAAACGGAAGTTTATGAAAACACACTCTAAATTTAAAGCTGGTTTCTTAGACAAAGGAAATATTAATTACAGTTAGTAAACTGATGGATTGAAAATCTGGCCCATGGGGATCAGAAACAAAGGTCTCTAGCCACTGGAACTCTGTCCCCATAAACTGATACCCCAGAAACTTCTCAGATGCTGTCCAGTAAGTGGTTACTTGATGTGATTTATTTACATTTCCATCACCAACCCCAATACACCTTTAGCCCTTTCCCACAGGGCTAGAGAGGAACAGAAATTTCTCTTTCTTGAGTTCTCTGAACACACTAGGTTCATCTAGCCCAATTCCTCTCTCTATAGCTTCCTCCCTGTGTCTTTCTTATACCCCTCAGCTGATGGGCTGATTGGTTCACGAGCTCCCCAATCTGATCAACCAATTAGCTTGCATTACCCTTGCATAACACATAGCTTGCATAACCCTTCTGATTGGTACCTAACGGATCAGAATGCTGGCTCACCAGCACTGTCAAAGGCAGCTAAAGATGCAGATAGGTGTGTAGTGGGATTTTCAAAAGTGCCAAACCAGGTTGGGTGTCTAATCCCCATTGAAATCAGAGGGAGTTGAAATGAAAGAGAATTAGCACCCAGCCTTCCTATTCACTTCTGAAAACCCCAACAGGCAACTATCAGCATCAATAGGGCCAAACGTATAACTGGGTTAAAAAAAGAATAAGATAAATTCCCAGAGGATAGGTCCATCAGCCTAAGCCAGGAGTGGACAAAATTGGCTCACAGCTAGGTGCAGCAATTTTACTTTTGGTCGCCAGAGGGTGCTCCTCCATTACATTTCTGCAGTGAAGCTAGGCGACAGGCTGCTAAAACTGGTTGCCATGACGACCAGAAACCTATTATTTCTTAAGGCCCGCTATAAGCCAAGATGGCTAAGCTTCTAACTGACAGATGCTGGGACTGGGTGATAGAGGATGGATCCTTCAGTAATTGCCCTGTTCAGTTCATTCTCTCTGAAGCCCCTGGCATTGGCCACTGTCGGAAGGCAGGATCCTGGACTAGATGGACCACTGGTCTGACCCAGCATGGCCATTCTTATCTAATACCTTTGAACATCTGGCACCAGATGCTTCAAATTCTTAGAATTAGTAGCTCTCTTTCTCCTCCACCACATTTTTATTTACATATAGGAGGAGAAAATCAGTTTTCCTGCCTTTTCAATTCTTAATCCGCTTCTCAATTTGGAATGAACTAATCCAAAATAAGAAAATATTCCCCTGCACATGCTACTTAAACTGAAACCAAAAGTAATTAAGGCAAAAGCTTTTCTGCATAACACAAACGGGAAGTTCTTCCACTTGAAAAAATAGAAATACCAACATTTTCTTCATTAGAAAGACTGGTAATAATATAGATACAATGTAGAACATGACATGGTGATGTATTTATAAACATGCGTTGACCCTGAAAGTTAAATGCATTTTCTCCATGATTTATATATATAACTTAAAAACTCAGTGAGAGTTGAAGAGGGCTCAGTGATGCATTGTGTCTTTCGAATTTTATTTAAATGATTTTAATAGTTTCCAGCAAATTTGATTGTTAAACGTTCGTTTTAAAAAGAAAAATGTCTTTTAATTTAAAAAAAAAATCCCATTTTGATTTTTAGTCTGACTGTCCTATACACACAGTGAGTACATGTATAGACTAGAGCAGGTAAAAAAATGTCTTTCATTTAAATCAAAACTTCCTGAGGGGAAGTGTTGGGTTTTTTTTTGTTTGTTTGTTTGTTTTTTTTAGGAAATTTTGTTTACAAAAGAAATAAAAAGGAAGTGTTGTGATAATGTTGCCAGGCTCCATTTTGACCTTTTCATAACGGAACACTTGGATTTTTTGTTTCAAACAAAAAATTTTTGAAATCTATTTTATGTTATAAATTACAACATAATACTAAAAAAAAAAAAAGTCAAAATCAAAACATAATATTGATCCAAAACAAAAAAACATTTAAAAAATTTGTTTGGTAGAGTATTTAGAAAATGTTTGGTTTTGTTCTGATTGAGAGCTAAAACAAAGTTTCCCATAAAAATGGAAATTCTGGTTCCCACACATATATAATATACACACACACACTCTTTTATCTTCATTCATGCAAGCACACTATTCAGGATTATTTGTTTACAGTTTTAAAAAAGAGGGAAGATTTTAGCAGGAGTGTGGGTGGGAAATCCAGCTGTTCTGCCCAAGGCAAATACATTTCTATTGCAGACCTCTCGGTATACTAAGCAAATACATCAACTACATCAAATACACTCACATCAACAGCTATCATCTCATGAGCAGGCTCATCAACATTTTAAACCTAGAGCTAAATGAGGGAAGCAAATATTCTTTCAAGTACAGGGAAGGTTGTTACAAGGAGGAGGGAGAAAAATTGTTCTTGTTAAATGTTGAGGATGGGACAAGAAGCAATAGGCTTAAATTGCAGCAAGGAAGGTTTAGGTTGGACATCAGGCAAAAATTCCTGTCAGGGCAGTTAAGCATTGGAATAAAATTGCCTAAGCAGGTTGTGGAATCTCCATCATTGGAGATTTTTAAGAGCAGTTTAGACAAACACCTGTCAGAGATGGTCTAGATAAACTTAGTCCTGCCCCGAGTGCAGGGGGCTGGAGTTGGTCTTCGCTCCTAACTGACCCAGTCACTAGCTCTGTGTAAGTCCGAGGGAAGGTGTCAAAGCTTGAGCTAGTCAGAAACATCAGGCCAGTAAAATGGCTGTTTACGCATTCGTAACAGAGGGAGGGGCTGTGTGATACAGGCACCCAAAATACAATGTTGAGAATTCAGCTTCCTACCTGGCTTTTTCAGACTTCTTCTTTTCTCCCCCCATTAGCACGCCAGGCACAATCCAGGTAAATGGCTGCAGAGGGGAAAAACCAAGACCTATATGAAGTTGTCTTAAGAAGAGGCCTGATGCTAATCCAAAACTGATTTTTCCCCGACAGAAAGATAGGCAACTCAGGTTTATAGCTGTGCTTCCGATTTGATCTAATGGCTACAGCCCACGTCCAGCTGCAGCAAGATATCCGTGACAACTTTAATTCTAGTTTTTCATGTTGTTTGGGAAGATGGAAATAGACTCATTCTTGGAACACTTCCAATAATATAACAACAGTTTCCATCTCCTTCCTGTGTAGCCTAAATGTTCAAAAACAATCTGCAATCCTATTTCTTCCTGTTGCCTTTTAAGCAAAATCTTCCTATAGCCAAGCAAACTATAAAGAAACATAATAAAGATCCTTTATACAGTGCTTTTTTTTTTTTTAAACAAAAAAAAGTGCTGGTATTCATATTTTGATAGTAAATTTGAAAAATGCCTGTCACCCGTCTTATTTCTGCACCACCCCTCTTCCTCCAGCAGTACGCTCCTTTCCCCTGCTGACCCTGCCCCCCAGCTGGGCAGTGGAGCAGGCAAAAAAGGTGCCGATACTCTGTATCCCTATGTAGAGTCACAAAAAAAGCACTGCCTTTATATGTGTTTACTATTGGGCTAGCAAAGGGTCACAGGGTGAAATGCCAGCTCCACTGTAGTCAATCGGCGTTCTGCCATTATTTTTATGGGGTCCTAGTCTCCAGCAGATTCTAGCGTTGCTGAGTTTATAACAGATGAAAACAGAATATGGACCTATGAACCCCTCCGCTTCATTCAAAAGGGGGCATGGAAGGGAGATGAAATGCAATTTTTAACACTGTACACACATACTTTGTGGTTAATTAAAGGCCCAGGACACATCTGTTTCTAGCACACCACGTAAGCAGCATAAGAACTCTCCTAATGGAGTCAGCCATTGGAGCATCTCCAATCATTTAGGATATTTAGATTTATAAATGCATGTTTTTAAAAGCGCGATCAAAGGTTTTAGGTTTCCTTACACATCACGAATGATACAATAAAATCCCAGCGGCATTAATCATTTGAACAGGAATTGAGCCAGCCACTTACAGAAATGCCTTTCTACCCCTTCACATTATGGGAAGACATTCTAAAAACCCTAGTTAACAGATTATCTTCCCCAGAAAATGTAGGTCTCCCCAATACTACAAATTTTACCACGCTACGCTATGGAACTGTAACAAAGCAGTGGCTCAGACTGTATTTTAACGTGGCTTAGTCTTGCCTGCATGGGTATTACATGTTTCAGATAAGAAAAAATGAAAACCAAGTCGGCAAGCCCAATCTTTTTTCCCCAGCTGAAATGTTGCCTTTAACTGCTCTAGATCTTGATAGAATGAAATCGGCCAATGTTAAAATGAAGACTTGCATTTAATATCAAAGATCTTCTAATTATGACATCTAATTATGAAGAAAAATGACTAAAATATTTTTAAAATGTCTGTAATAGAATTTTTTTTTAAAAAAAAATCAGTACGGCAACAGAGCAGGATTCAGGGAACCAGCTGGCTGTTTGAATGGATGGGAAGTAAGAGACTAAGGCCATCTTATAAATGCCTCCTCATATGCTTAACTTTACCCCCAGCAGTAGTCCCATTGACATTAATGAAACTACTCATGGTAAAGTTCAACTATGAGTAAATGTTTGCAGGATCGCAGCCTAAAATTGTTCTGAGGGAGATTTTATTCTTAGCATCCTTAAAAGTTACCAACACAGCAACTTTGCAAGTCTCTGATTTCCCCACACATTCAAGGAGCCATTTGATTCCCTGAGGCCTATTTTATCACATCAGAGCTCCTCTGTCTAGTATTAGAATCAGTCCAATGGCAGCTGTCTGTGAAAGAGTTTCCATTCCTAACCATGAAAATTCTGAAGAGGTGGTAGGGATCTCTAAAAACAAAACGTCACAAAAAATCGACTTTTGTATTGCTCTCCTTTAATATGTATTTTGCTCCTGAGGGTATTATAATTCATCACCACAGTAGTCACTAAATAGTTGAAAACATTCAATAGGATAAATCAAGCTTAAACATACCGTGTTTTCCCTCAAAATAAAGTGAACAGGTCTGATTCACTATATAGCTATCCTGCAAGGTGCTGAGTCCCATGAACTCCCTATTGCTCTTAGGGGAACTAAAGGTGCTTAGCATCTCAAATCAAAGGGCTCGAGAAGGAGCAAGAAGGAAATAAAGAATGAAATCCTTACCTTAAGCAACTTCTGGACTGTATCAAAGCTCTGTAGAGCTAGCTGCAGAGATCAAAAGATGAAAGAAAAGTTTTATGAAAGTCTGACACATCTGTAGTGGAAGGATCGCACCAAGCAGGTTAGATCAAATTTTGATCTCTCTTCCAACTGTTATAAACTAGTGATGTATGTTATTAGAATTCTAAATATCTCTATTAATTACAAAACATATCCCACATAGTACCCTATCAATTGACTAGTCAACAAAATGTAAAATCTCTACTAGCTCTGGTCCTATACAAAAGGACTGTCTTGCGCTCCCTCTGCTGATTCAAACTGATAAACTGCTCTCAGAACGGTGCACAATTCTGTTGACATCTTCAGTGATGCTGGTGCAGAAGGAAGAAACTATGCACGGCATGCTGCGTTTTGCTCCACTAAAGCCAGCGTGGGGATAACAGAGTGCCTTTCAGGAGAAAGCTGTGAGAGGAAAAGGAGCGTAAACCAGGTGTTCAAGCAAGGAACTAACAGCCAGCAACTGTGGGTTACATCCCCCGTTCTGTCACCAACTGACTCACTGTGTGACCAAGGATATGCATCTGATTTTTCTGCAACTCCATTTCCCCACCTGCGAAGTGAAGACAATATCTACCTAGCTCATGGATCATGTGCATATGAGTGAGCTTTATTTAGTGTGGGTAAAATGATCAGAACTTCTTTGATGAAACATGGGAAGTACTAAATATTACTTATATGACAAACTTCCAAAGAGGCTATTTATAAACCATGGAAAGTAAAAAATAATACCAATTGTAATCACAGACTAACTTTATAAATGTACTCAACAGTAACCCTTTAATCCATCTTATGAGCAGCTCTCGCATGCTTAATATTCATGGAACATCCTGGGGAAGCAGAAAGTTTGAGGCTGTAAAAATTTAAATAGCTTCAGAGCCTTCTCCCTTCCCAGAATTGAGCCGAGTACCGCACTGCAGATTGCATAAAATATTGTTCCCCAAACTAGATACCTGTGATCAATTCTCCCCACGCAAGTTATTAGCATTTGATATGGAAAACATTGATACTCTGCTCTGAAATTGCCTTTGTAAGGCAAACAAAATAAATCAAATAAAAGAGTTAAGAGAACAAACAAACTCCTGGCAGCCTCATCTTAAACATTCACTGATGGATTTGAAAAAGGGACCTTAATAAAATCAACAGAAGTGTTTGCATAAACCCTTGAATTTGCAGCACTGATTTTATTCACAAACTCCCCCTTCCCATGCTAGACAAATTTCTCCCTTCTCATGGATTTATCCAAGGAACTTCACTAGTGTTGCTAACCAATTCTTAAATACAAGGGGAAACGTGGATGTTTCTCCCCAGCGTACTTCTGTATGCACTGAAGGCAAGAGAAAACATTTCACACAGGCAATGAATATTCTTTCTGGAAGGGGAAGATTTGAGTAAGAGGAGGCAGGAAAAGAAGAGGCAAGTTACCAACTGGCTCCTATTTTTTGTTAAGTTAAAGGTGACGGGGAGACTTTAAAAGAAGAAAATTCGTGGGGTAGAGAACTGAAATCAAGATGAGACTGCCACTTTTTATATTATTATATCAGGAGTGAATTCGGCCCATAATTCCCCCTAGAAATGACCCAAGCCAGAAATCTCTACCTGAAAAAAATCTACCCCTCAGCACTGGTGTAAAATTTGAGAGTTGAGAGGATCAGAGCAAGAGGAAGTGCAGGCACACGCACTGCATGTTATAATTTACTACGTGAATCAGAGTGTACAGCCGAAGCACTGAACTGCCCTGCCATTGACACTAGCTAAGATAGCTCACAGGAACTCTTGAGCTTGCCATGAACCTGCACCCGCTCCTCCTAGAATCAAAGGCCAACCATTCAGGGCCTGAGAAAGTAACAGAAACCACAACGCTATAATGCCAGCATTAAGCTTAGAAAAAAGGTGACAACTTACCTCTCTTGTTGGAACTAATACAAGCGCGTAAGGCCCATCACTACGCTGAAACGAGAAGAGACAGGGTACCATGGAGCAGAATGCACCATGAACTCAGAGCATCATAGAAGACAAAGGTGGAAAAGACCTGTTAGTTCACAAAATTAATCCCGTAACGGGATTCAGTGCAGGATTAACCTCATCATTGCATCCTTTACTGCATTTCCCAGTCTAGTGTGAAGTGACTCAAAGCAATGGAGATTCCAACCCGTAAGCCTTCCAGTGAAATTTCTACTAGATGGCAGAGCTCTGTTAGGAAGTTTGCCCTGGATATTCAATGTGCATTTGCTTTTGCACAACGTTGTTCCATTACACCTAGTTATAAATCGTACACATATCCTTTCCCCCTCCCTAGTGCTAACAGCCGTCAAGTATTAGCAGAGAATTGTCTTATCTCTTCCGCGGTCTGAAATCCACCACACTCAACGTTTAGCCAGGATTTTATTGTGACACACACTTGTTATATATGATCTATGCGTTTTCACATAGTTATTTCTTAGTCTGCAGAAATACACTAACATTGAAGCATAGGAACTATCAGACACATAAGGGACAGATAGCCACAAACCAGGCTGGTCTGCAATTCTTGCAACCCACAAAGAATTTAGGAGACAAGTCCTCCTGGTCACACCCTAAAGAGGCTCAGAAAAGGAAGACGCATCTGCAGCACCAGCCTCATGGCCCACATGAATGGGGAGAGGCTGTTGAAAGATACAGAGGCCAGGACATGAAGAGGAAAAAGCGCATCAGGAAACTGCCTTCGTTAGTCTCCAGACCCATATTCTATCTCTGAACCATTGCCATGCTCTGCAGCCACCTCCTGGCCGACCACTCTCACCAGGGTACTGTAAAGACATGGAAAGGCAGCTACTGCTGCTCTTAGCAGTAATAATAATAACCTACAAATCCATTAAGCTTGGTAACTCTTGATGGACTCGAGAAGGAACATGTAGGATAAAGCAGCTGTTCCCCAACTCCTCTCCCTCAGCAACATACAGCCAGCCTCTATTGCTGCAGAAAAGGAAAGAGGAGCTATGCCAGAGCAGTGGAGGCAATATACTATGTAACCATATTTTTCTCTCCCCCTACTCCCCACCTTGAGATTTCTGGCCCATTCGCCTGCCCTTTGTGCTGCATTAAGTGCAGGGGAACATACAGCCTGTAATATTTTTCTAATATTGCCTTTATGTTTACAGTGTGCAAATGTCATGTAGGCCGAATTTCAAAATGTCATAACTAAATAGGGAGAGAGAGACTGCTTAACCATCATAACAAGAAGAGACACGCCTGACCTCAGCGCATCAGTTGTAATTTATTGATTTATTTACTGATTTTTACAGTCCATACCTGTATTTTGGACTTCATTCCCTGCAGGGACTGTACAAGGGGGATGCCATATGCAAGAGTTTTACCTTAGTAAGAAAAACAACAAGATGTTTATGTCATTTTAAAAACTATAGAAATTGTAGATTTCAGTAGAGATGGGAAATCAAATTTAATTAATAGGAGAAAGGTTTATAAGAAACAAAAGAAAGTACTTTACATAATGCATAGTCAACCTGTGGAACATATTGCCATAGGAGTTGTCAAGGCCAGAAGTAAGATTGGCTTAAAAAAACCAATACATTTGCGGAGGATAGGTTCATTAATGGATATTAGCCAAGATTGTCAAGGACACAATCCCTAGCTCCAGTTGTCCCTAAAATGCCAGAAGCTGTAGCAGACGGATCACTCAAAATTACCCTGTTCTGTTCATTCCCTCTGAAGCATCCAGCACTGGCCACCATCAGAAGACAGGATACTGGGTTAGATGGACCATTGAGCTGATCCAGTATGGCTATTCTTATGTGCATTAGGAAGAGACAAACAACCCACTACTTCTAAACTGAGGTCAGAGGCCAGAAATCTCACTGGGGTGCTGGATGGGTTATGGGGACAGAAAAAACAGACAGCGATACTCTTTCAAGCCCTGCCCATGTGAATCGTTAAAATGAGACACTGCTCACAATAGTGAGCAGATATTCAAAATATGACTGGTGTGCAACCTGGATCTGCTGGGCCCCTTGAGGTTGGCTCCCTCTTGGTGTTTGCTGAGCTCCTGGGCTGCGCTCAATTTGAGTGAATGGAATCCAATAAATATTGTGCCTGTGTAAGAAACACTGAAAATTAAATACTGACCTGAACCTGTCTGGGACCTCACCAGAGCATCCTTCCCTTTCAGCAGCACAGGAATAGTTTGCTTCTGAACACTAGGTAACGAATTACACACATTAAGAACACATGAACACCAACTCAAAGTATTAACAGAGAAGTGAGGTTTAAAAACCCTTCCAATGTTTCAAAACTGTGTACATGGGTTAACACAAGCCTGGGTGCTCTCCCAATAACTGCTGCAAATTAGTACATAACAAGTGGTGATTTGTGAAAACAGAGCAACAGAAAAGTGTTATTTATGCTAAAAGGGAATAAGGGTGATTTTGTGGTTAAAGCTCAAGAGCCAGGACACTTGGGTTCCATTTCCAGCACTGCCAATGATTCTCTACATCAAGTTATTTTACGGCTTGATTTTTGGAGATGCAGAAGATTCCCAGCTCCCACAGACTTTAACAGGAACTGTGGAGGGTTATGAATTAATTATGTTTGTAAAGCAGGAGTGGACAAAATTGGTTCACAGTTAGGCGCCAGCAATTTTACTTCTGGTCACCAGAGGGCGCTCCTCTATTACATTTCTGCAGTGGAGCTAGGTGACAGGCTACTAAAATTGGTCACCATAGCGACCAGAAACATTGATTTGTTGAGGCCTGTTGTAAAGAGCTTGGAGATCATCAAATAGAAAGTGCTACAGAAATGGAAAGTAGTTTATACAGGTTAGCTCACCTGGTCATACTAGACATTTTCAAGACAGTGGTTATTGTGGAAACCTAAAAGGGATAAATACAGTGTTAAAAGGTTTTAATTCTGCTCACTTTCATGACATTTGTAATGCAGGAGAGGGAGAAACAGACAAGCCCAATATTCTCGCTCATCACTAGTTGTGGCAAGTGATGGAAAAGTACACTGGTCCTGCAAGCATTCCTGCTAGTCCATCAAAATGTTACAGGACTATAAATCGTGGCTTCTGAGTGAGCCTCAGCATATTTTGGTCTGCAACCCACATGAAACAATGGGAGGACTTCGATGCAGTTGGCCAGGGTGCTGGCTGGTCCTAGCTGAGAAGGATGGATCTGGGACTGGCTGGGCTGTAGGCTATTGGCATGTAGTGCAGATGCAAGTTGCTGGTGTTGGATGGAGCTCAGCTAAGCATATTAAGGGGGCTGTTGATGCAAATGCTGCTTTCAGATGGCAACATCACGAGTGAGATAAACTGAGTCAGCAGGAGCAGTGGCTACAAGGAGCACTTCTCACCATGTAGGGGGATATCCTCCAAAAAGTACATCTCCAAGTTTAAAAACACAAACCCTCACAAACGCAGACCCTTTAATAAAACAACCTTATACCGTCACCTCACAACCTTGCTGCCAATCTAGCACTCACCAGATGGGGATGGAGATCCAGCTGGCTGAAAGAATCCGAAGTGAAAACTTTTTCCTGCACCTGTTTCACTTCACCTCTGCAAGTCAGAAGAAAAAGTCCAGAGCAATGTGAGACAGGTCCAGTCACTCACAGACAATGGATCAGATTCAGAGGAGTCAGGCTTGGGTTCCAATGCAAAGATCCCAATGGCAGAACATCTACCTGGAACCGAAGACTGCAGTGGCACAAGACATTTGCCTGGGGAAGGGACATGGTTGGCTCAGCCAATTGCCTAGGCAGCCTCCAGTGGGAATCCTAATGGAATTTGCACCTTCTGGAGACGCAAGAATGAATCTGACCCCTTACTTAATTCTGCTTTTTCTTTACAGTGGCTCCCATTAAAACCTACCTTTATGGTCTTGCACAGTGGTTTTCAAATTTTTTTTTCAGCACCCAGATGAAAACAGTCATTTATGCCCGCAACCCAACAATTACATCTTTGAGCAATGTATTCCAGTCTTATGGCGGCAGCAGCAGCGACCCAGCACCTTAGGACCCATACTGGGTCACGATCCGTGGCTTGAAAAGCACTGGTCTAGCACCGCAACAGACAATAAAGGAACACTATCTAGTCAGGGCCTTGTTAACAGCAGCTGGGGAACCTATAACAAAACTCCAGCTCCTGTGAGCCTACCCCACCGAAAGGGATGGCATTCATAAAGGACATTCTAGAAACAACAAATTAGAGCCAGAATAAATCCACAGGGCAACATTTTTAAATGAGAATTGTCTCCATGCTAGAAGGTTATAAGTTTAGCAAGATGTACAGTCTATTTTAGTGGTCTGAGACCACACTCTGCCAGATCTCTGTCGAAAATATCAACAAACCCTAGGCCCAATTCTTCCACCTGACACTTCATTTAAATGACAAAGGTCCTACTGACTTTGTCCTGATACATCATAGACTCTCAACCTGGGGACGGATCACAACTATCCTGCCACTCCGATTCCATTTTACACCTTTCCAGATTACTAAATGGGAGAGGGAACCTGGCTACATCCAAGCTATGTGGGTTGGGGTACTCCTGGTCTAGAAATGACTGACCACCACCACACTACATGAATGATGAGAATGTATGTCCATTACGGGGGGAGTACAAAGCCACATGTTTTATAGTGTTTTATTGGGGAGGGGTGTTGTTCAAGTACCTGTGAATTTCTGGAATCTCAGGGTTGTTTTTAAACAGACAAGACGTCTTAATGTAAGGTCTGCTCCTGAGGCTCTCATTCTGTCTGTCAGGCGAGTGCTTCTTTGGAGGAGATTTTGATGACAAATTTCCCTTTGCGCAGACGTCAGCCTCCTTATCATGTTTCTTGACTGGGAACACTGACAACTTGGGTTTCCGCTTTGAAGGTGTGCCTTCGTCTGTCCTTCGGCGCTTCCTTTTCAGACCTTTAGATTGCTTCAGGGTTAGCAAATAAACAGGACGGTTTAGTGTGTAAGGTTTAACTATGCAACATTATTACCTTCTTGCCTGTCATGTAAGGCTCTAGAAAGCTGCCTCTCTTCCTGGAACGCTCATGCCTGTATATAGTGCAACAGAGTTCGATTTCACAATGGTTTACATGCTTTGGAGCACAGTCTTTAATGCAAACAATCTAAATGCATATTTTGGTGCCCATCACTACAATATCTGATCCAGTTTTTATAGTAACTAAACAGTACCCTCTTTAAAATGCATTTAATCAAGAGTGTTGCCATACAAATCTCATGATCAGACATTAGAGCCATACCATCATTCCTCTTCCTTCTTTCAGGGATGGTACCACCTTAATTCTGACCTGCGCTTCCATCAGATGTCAGGAATTCTGCTCTCTCTGTTCTTGGCTCTATAGTGATCTTAATTTCTGTTGAAATTTCTTCTGCTTCCCCTGGGAAATGTTTTTGCTTTCCCCATATTCTTCTGTCAATACTGAAGCACATAATTAATTTAACTTTCTTCCATCGCTAAATGTCCTTTGCCATCTCATTCATGTCCTACATCAGACACATCGCTTTTGCTTATGTAATTGAAAACTTTCTGAATCATCCTAACTCTCGGTGCAATTCTCTTTTATTTCTCTACACATCCTCCTCATATTTCCTCCCTATCCTCCACATTCTTGTTTGCATTCTGCAATCTTCCCAAATGACTCACCATATGCCCCTCAAACCCTTTATTATTTTTTGCCATTCTTTCTTCAATTATATTGGCCTTTACCAAACCTAACCTCCTAGGGCCAGATCCTCATCTTGCATAAATCAATGTAGCTTTACTGATGTCAATGGAATTGCATCAATTTACACCAGTTGAGAGTCTGGCTCCTACTTCCTAAAGAGCTCACAGAAGTCTTCAGCAGACTGTACATCCATTTCTCTTTGAACATTTTTATTACTCCTCCATGTCCTTTCCCCCACTGATTTATCTTATTTAATAATGTTTTATACATTTTTCCAAAATGTGCTTTGCTGAAACTGAAAGAGGGATTGTCTACATATTTTTTTTCTTAAAAAAGTTCCTGAACCACGCAATTAAGATGTCACCCATCTCACCTGTACATGTCCCTTTTAATATCAAAATAACCCCCAAACCCTCCAACATTTACACTGCACACATTTTCACACTAATAACAATAAAACTGAATCTGCTTAAAAGCCATCATGATGTCATATGCTCATGATGTTAAACAACAGCCTTCAGAATTCTCTCCTCTACTGGGGAATAACTTGTTAACCATGAAACCTATACTTCTATTTATTATGTGATGTCTTTCCTACACAGGGTAAAATGTTCCAAAGTGCCCAAGTCATTTAGGTGCTTTGAAAATTTACCTATAATTTAACAATCTTCAAATAACTCAAGAACAAATTATATACAGGGAAACGTGCTTCCTGTAGACTGCAAATAACCTTCATCGCAATTAGAGTTCTAAAACAAGTAACAAAGAGTCTCACATGTGCCCTTTTCAAAATCATCCCCATCAGAGGATGCATTCTTTCACTTTAGTAGTCACAGCCCACAGCCCTGACCCAAAATTCACATCCAAACCCATGCGTAGCCACGGCGACTTCAATGGGGTGCAGCATGGGTGCAAAGTCCATCCATGGGTGTGAAACCCAACAGACTCTAAAGCTCAAGATCAAGTGCAATACATTTTCTTGGCTGTTGATATTTGCACAGCCCTTTCGGCATTTCATTTACGATCAAGCCCCATCACAAGAGAATCTCTTTCCTGACTACCCACCTATTACTATATATGTAAAAAATATTTATTATCATATGTTAACTGTGCTCGACACTGTTCAAGACACAAATGAAGACAGCGGGTGCTAGATGGTGCTGGTGCCCTGTGAGATAAAGGAGGTCAAACTAGATGATCTGTAGTCCCCTCTGGCCTTAAATTTTCTGACTAGGACTAAGGCCCTCCAAAGCACTCGCAAACTAAGGTTCCAACCCCACAAAAATACATGCATGTGCTTAGCTTCCACCTTGTGAACAGGGCCTTCAAATTTCATGTGTCTAGGGTTCCAACTCTGCAATGAGCTCCTTGAAGGAGGTGCATCTGCATGGAGCCAAGTCAGTGGTGCTGTTACCAGGTGCGTGTCCACACAGTACAATTGCAGGCTCAAGGACCTGATCCTTCAATTATATCAGTGTGGACAGACCTCTGTCTCTGCACACTGCCCAAGGATGCATCCAGACAGATCCCACTGCAGCACTGGGGACTGAAGAACCAATTCTGAGCCCCTTATTCACACGAGCCGTCTTTCTTCACAGCAGCAGCTGCGCTAAAGAGAATGGGAAGGCTTGTGTGAGTAAGCAGTGAGCACTGCAGGATGAGGCTAGTTAAAAAGGCACAAGGACAGCATATGGCATTGGTTTGTGTTAGCAAGTATCACAGAAACAAACAAACAATTTAAAAGTCACCTTTGGACTGAGACCAGACATAGAAAGGCTCAAGCCCCAAAGCGGAACTCTGAGAAAGTTGCAAGAAAGTTGCAGGGAGGGGAGGGCGCAGAAGAGAGATTTATCATGAAAGTCCACATGAAACCCTAACTACAGTGCAAAGCTCAATTATCCAAAAATATCAGAAAGATTAAAATCTTTGGGTAATCAGTGGAACTGAATCAGCAGGCTCCTCCTCTAAGATCAGGCTTCAAAGCCCACTTCTGATGGCCTAAATTATTCCCTAGACTGTAGTCACTCTAAATAGCTTCCTCAAAGCCGGTCAGCACCGAATTACTGAGACCGTGCATTAACAGTATCTTGCTGACCAGCTGGCCTTCACATATGATCTCTGATTCTAACCTCACTTATCTAAACCACACTGTTCCTTGCTAAACCATCACCCCATACCAAGCATGGTGGGATGCAGGGGACCCAATAACAGAGAAGTGAATTATAATTAATACTTATTTCAAACCTTTACAAAATAAAATACAAGAAGGAATGATTTGTTACAAAGCACAAACCCGAGTGGTTTATTTTTATAATACCACGTTTGAATTATTTTATGAAACCGTTTGTTTTTTGTTTTGTTTTTTCTGCTTGTAACAGACCCAGATGAAGGACTAAACCTACCCACTTCTCCTTGCCGGGCAGTGCCTTGAGGAACCTCTGGTGTCCTGTAGAATGGTGGGACTCTGGGGAAGGCAGAGAGCTCACGTTGAGAATCAATCCCTCATCTGCTTCCATGGTACAGTTGTTGATGTGGCCTTTATCTGCAATAAAACAACAGCCCTGAAGGATAAGACCCCACAGAGACACGCATGTGACTGCAGAAGTTCCCCAAGGCAGAGTCCCACATGTCCTATTGGGCAACCCTTGCAGTCATGAAGGACCCCAAACGTAGCTGTCTTCCAAAGTCCCCAAAGCAACAAGTCCCAAAAGCACTTCCCAGGACAGCTTATTGCATTTTGAGACCAGCTCAGGCTCCTATATTCCTACTAAGAGAGGAGGGATTTAAATTTAAGGGCAGTGTTTAAAGTCTTTGTCTCTTTTTTGAGGAAAGTTTTTTTTGGTGGGGTTTTTTTGGCAGTACCAATGAGACATTTAAAACTCTCACCCACTTGAGTTGCTCTCAAACTAGGAAAATTCGAATAAGGGAGACAGGTTTTGGTTTTTTGTCAATTCAATGACTAATGAGATTCAGAAATATTGCTTTTAAATTGGTAGAGCAAAATCCTTTAAAGAAAAAAGCAGCTTTAAAACAACTTTAAAAATGATCTAAAATCACCGTACAATCCCTATTCCAAATATTTGCCATTTTCCCACTTTGTCTCCCAATCCCATGTTTCTCAGAGGAATTAAAATGCATTTCACTGTAAATATCCTTTGTTTACTGCTTTCCAGTATCCCCATGACAATAGGCTGGCATACAGCACAAATCCATTAGGCAAGCAAGTATCTTTGGTGGGGTGGGCAAAAGGCAGTATGCTGCTCCAATTTATTGGTTGCAGTAAGGACTGCAAGTTTGCCAGGGGATGAGGGAGGGTTCATCTGTCCCAAGTTTGGTGTAGTTTCCACAGGCAAAGCCTTTTCATTTGGATTTTCCTTGGATTCAGTGAAAAAATAGTTGTTTAGTTTTATGATGGGAATTGCACCAAGGCCCCACTGTGGTAGGTGCTGTTCAAACAGATAACAAAAAGACCCTGCTTTGAGAAGCTCATAATGTCACATCTTCAATGTAATAAATTCCAAACAGCCCCCCAACCTTAAACTGATACTCACCAGCAACTACAAATAAAAAAAATCAGAAACATTAAAGCAGGAATATATCCCGGCAACAGACCACACTGCCAACTTTGCCCTCATAGCTACATTAAAGACACAATCACAGGACCAAATCAAGCCACCTACTCCATCAAGGGCTCATTCACCTGCTCATCCACCAATGTGATTTATACCATCATGTGCCAGAAATGCCCCCCCGCCTTATATATTGGACAAACAGGACAGCCTCTGCGCAAAAGAAGATATGCACACAAATCTGACATCTGAAATTGCAACACTAAAAAACCAATAGGGGAACACTTCAATCTCTCTGCTCACTCCATTGACAACTTGCTAATAGCTGTGCTGAAACAGATGAATAACAAATCACAGCTTCCAAGAGCAACTGCAGAACTCGAAAGTATATGCAAATTTGACTCAGTTGCCTTGAGGTTAAACAGGGACTACAGATTTTTCTCTCATTACAACAGGTGATTTGACCTCATCTTCCTCTATGTGCTGTTCCCCAGTGTTTGAATCCTAACATCTATTTTGATTTGCTGTTACAGCCTGACCTGATCCTATGTCATATACTTCCCTGCATTTAATTTCCTCCCATTCTGTAAATTTCCCATCTTCAAAGCATCTGACGAAGTAGGATTTTCTCCCATGAAAGCTCATGCGATAAATAAATCTGTTAGTCTTTAAAAGAGCCACAGGACTCTGTTTGTTTTTAAGTTCCAAAGGGGTAGCCGTGTTAGTCTAGGTCAGCAAAACAAACAAGTGATCCGGTGACACTTTTAAAGACTAACATATTTATTTATCGACAAGCTTCCCTGCGTTTATTTTTCCTCCCATTCTGTAAGTTCTCCACCTTCTAGCATCTGATGAAGTGGGATTTTCTCCCACGAAAGCTCATGCCATAAACAAATTCATCTTTAAAAGTGCCATCAGACTCCTTGAATGTAATAACTATGTTATATGTATAATATATATGACTAATATGACTTAGTTCCCGGCTGCACTGTATCACTATTCCCCTGAGCCATCAGGCTTGCTGGTGTGACTGTCAATTTGTCCATGCCTCATTGTGAATCACTCTTATTCCAAAAAAAACAGAATTCTCCTTCCCATACAATGTGAATAAGGATTGTTGTGGCTTATTATGACAGGCCCCAGGCGACATCCCTTTTCTTATCACTCTCACTCATGCACTATGCTCGTGACTCACGGTTCTCCCCACCCTGCAGGATTGCTTTTCTTAGCTCGCCCTATTACTGCAGACAGAAGAGGCTTCTTCACTCAGGCACTGGCGCAGCCACCCTAACCCACGCTGGGCAGGGGTCCTTTCTGGCCGCGGTCTCGCTGGGCGCGGCGCACGCGCAGTGCGCTCCGAGCGGCCTGTGAGGCGGCGGCAAGATGGCGGCGTCTGAGGCGGCTGGCAGTGAGGGGAGCTCCGCGCTGTCCCCGGGCGGGGAAGAGCCGCCGGCGGCGGCCGCGGGGCCGAGCGCGGGGTTCCGGCTGACGGCGGTGCGGCGGGAGCCGGCCGTGCGGCTGCAGCACGGCGTGAGCGGCCTGGAGCCGCTGGCCTGGTCCGAGGACCACCGGGTGTCGGTGAGCACGGCCCGCAGCATCGCCGTGCTGGAGCAGCTCAGCGACATCCACAGCGGCGGGCAGGAGCTGGTCATCCACCGCACGGCCGTGCCCGCGCCCGCCGGCGGCTGCCTGCTCAAGGTGAGACCGGGGAGCGGCGCTCGGGCTGGGGGGGGACCGCGGCTGCTCTTCCCCACGGGCGGCGGCCCCCCGCCGCCCACTGCCTTCCCCTCCCCCCGGCCCTGCTCCCCTCCCCAGGGAGCGCCAGGCCCGGCCCCGCTGCCTCAGGTGGCCCTGGGTGGGGATCTGTCTGGCTGCGTTTGCTGCGGGGGTTTCCCTCCCCCAGAGCCCGTCTCCTCTGTCTTCAGAGCCCGGCTCAGCCAGCTACGGATCAAGGACTGGGAAGCGAGGTGCCTACAGGAGGAGAAGCTTTAGGAGATAACGGTTCTGTCTTGGAGCACTGTAGAGGTATAGGGACTTGTGTCAACACCACAGAGGGATAAATTCCCAGGGTACGTAGAAGGAAGAGCGGATTATTGTGTCAATGCAGTAGAGGGATAAATTCCCATGGTATATATAAGGAATAGCGGATTTTCGTGTCAACGGCATGGAGGGATAAATTACCATGGTGTGTGTGTGTATATATATATGTGTATATATATATGTGTATATATATATGTATATATATATAAAAAATAAGGAATAGCGGATTTTTGTGTCAATGGCATGGAGGGATAAATTACCATGGGGTATAAAAGGAAAAACAGATTTTTGTGTCAACGCAATAGAGGGGTAAATTCCCATTGTCTATAAAAAGGAAGAACAGATTTTTGTGTCAACACAGTAGAGGGGTAAATTCCCATTGTATATAAAAGGAAGAACAGATGTTTGTGTCAACATAGTAGACGGATAAATTTCCATTGTATATAAAAGGAAGAACAGATTTTCATCTGGATCAGCATCCATTTGCCCATCTATTCACTGAATCCATCTATGACTAAATAGACAATTCACAAGGTAGGATAGTTCAGTGCCATGCAAAAAATAGTATAGGAAACGCTACTTTTTAAAAACAGAGATACAGACAGGCCTGAAGTTAACAGAAAGGTCGTCTAAAAAAGCTCCTTGCTTTAGTGTTGTTTGCTTCTGTAAACAGCTCCTAGAGCAGAGGTGTCAAACATGTGGCCCGCCATTTGCTCTGTTGTGTCCCACACTAGTTGTATCAGCCTAGGATTTTCCCCACGTAAATCTAAGAATGAGTTATAGTTGATCATATCAAATGAAGGATGCATAAAGATTTACCTAACTTCATTATTGCAACATTTTCCCCCTAATGCCAACAGTCAAGAGACTACAGACCAGGTATACAAGTAGTTGCTGTGAAGTTTATTTTTTCCTTATATCATTTTATGGCCCACCAGACTGACTTTCTGATAGAAATGGCCCCCAAGGCTAAATGACTTTGACAGTTCTGTCGTAGAGTCAACTGATAGCATCTTTGCTTATACTCAAGAGAGAAGGTGGATAAGGGAATATCTTTATTGGGTCAAATTCTGTTGGTGAGAGAGAGAAGCTTTGAGTTTTGCACTGAGCTTTTCTTTAGGTTAATGGCCTTTTTCTCGTAAAATGAAAGTATATAGAGCACATTTCAATGTGTTCTTGTACTGTATAATACAGGATAATACTTTAAATGTAAATACTTATTTAAATAAAAATATTTATCCTGGTTATATCCTGAACCTTCCTCATTATTTATTTTCTGAACCGCTTTTTCTTTAAAAGAAAATTTGCAAAAGTTAAACTTTATTTTGGATTTAAAACATTTCTCTGTAGATTGTTTATACCTCTATTAAACCATTATTCCTACTGCATGAGAATTAGAAAGTAAAACTTCTCATCTGTTTTCCTTTCCTAAGATGAACTAAATACAGAAAGTTATAGCATTACATTACAAGTAAATTAGACTTCCTAAACTTATTTTAGTTTTAAGGTATTCTTGGAAGGTAGGCAACTTGGAAATGACTTGACTTTAGAACTCTTTTTCAAAAGTTAGATACTAAAACAAAAGAAAACTACACTGTGCTTAGCTCAAGAGCGTCAAAGTGAAAATATTTCAGTTTCAGTGTAAAACTATCATGCATCTGAAAAAAGACTTTAAGTTTTACTGATACTCTTGCTGGTGTCAGTCCCGTACAAGACTGCAAATTAACTTCCATTCTACTCTAGTACTTGTTTAACTAGAAGAGTATTGATTATTTAAGCAAAATACATTGTCATTTAGAAGTGCAGTGGGGAAGAATGTTCCAAACGTATGTGACACCAAGAAGTTTACTTCATCCAGTGCACTAAATGCTCCAATAGCAACTATGGGGGTGAAACCAGACAATCACTGCGTTCTCAAATGTACTCTCAGGAATACACAAACGTCCTGAACTGTCACAGTTCAAAACTTTGCTAGATACTAAGGTCACGTCTACATTAGAGAGCTTACAGCAGCACAGTTGTATAGAATAGATGTAGCTGCACCACTTAAGATGTCTTGTGTAGCCACTCATTGCTGACAGGAGAAAGCTAATTTTGTCTCACACCTAAGCAACAAAAATTATACTGACATAAGAGGAAATGTCTAAACATTGCTTAAAAATCAAACTGAATAGACACATTGCATTTGTGGTTTATTACAACAATCTATAATTCACTCAAACCCCTCTTTTATTTTGTGACTCCAGTGGTGTTAATGGACCAATTTATCTTGAATGGTCTGTTAGGCTTCGGGTATGTGTAACTAGTTATGCTAAACAATCTGTTCTACTTTGTATTTTGCTGTGATATGCTTAGTATATTTCGTAGATCTTACGAAGAGTTCAGTCCTGGTCTACACTATAGAGTAGGGCTGTCAAACATGCAGCCTGAAAATCTCTTCCATCCAGCCCATGACTGCACTTGGTAGGACGACACTCTCTCCTGAACAGAGAGAGAGAGAGAGAGGTCTCACATACCTAGCGCTCTGCAATGCCATAAGTGTCATCACAGAGCACTGACTATGTGAGATTGTGCTCCGCGAGACCACGCTCTCTCCCTAACGGGGGGGAGGGAGGGGTCTAGCAGAGCGCGGTTTCACATACACAGCACTCCACGATGCTGCGAGTGTGCTGTAATATTTTGATCTATGGTATTTACAGCCCACTTGAATTACATTTAAGTCAAATCTGGCCCGCCATAGCAAATGAGTGACATCCTGCTAGAGTTTTGTCAACAAGACAGTGGAACTGTACACACTGAAATACTCCTCCTGTTGATGTAACTCCACTGCTGGGCTGACATAATAAAATCATATCAATGAGAGGCATAGGACTTTTGTTAGCATGGTTAGGGTGACGCAGCATCAGGCCTGGTCTATATATAGACTTTTTATCAAAGTCAGTTTTTTGCAGTAAAATAGTGATGGTGTATACGCTACAATCCCCCTTCTCCCCTCACTGACCCAACTCCCTAGATTTTGCAACAAAATAATGATGAGGCATAGAACCATCTGCGACAAACTTTTAGCAGCATAGTGTCGGTGTAGAACCATGCTTGATTATGTCATGGTAAATAGTCTCCAGGAGGTGTTCCAGAATGCCAATCCTTACTGCTCTGGCCATCAGTTTGAACTCTGTTTCCCTGCAGCTATTTGCTCTTCCCCCTTTAAAGTCCTCTGTGTTTTTGAAATTCCACTTTCTGTTTGCTTGGTGTGGAGAGCTCACATCACATCTCCTCAGCTGACCATGGCAGCTTCACGCAGCAAACGCTCTCCCACTTGGAGCACACCGGAGCCTCTGATTTGATCAGCATTCTGGAAGAGGAGGCTATGCAATTCCAGCTGTGCTCCAATTGAAGGAAATTTGATATGTATGGTCCGCTTCCTTGTGGCATGGTGTAGAAAGGATAGGAATGGGATACACTGCAATGCTATGTGAAAAATCAAGGAGTTGCTGCTGGGGTACCAAAAGGTTATGGAGTCAAACCGTCGCTGTGTTGCAGAATGAAAGACATGCCACTCCTGTAAGGAGCTGGAAGCCATCCTCAGCAGTGACCCTACCTTCACTGCCAAGAGTCCCATGGTTACCTTTGTGGGTGCAAAGACAGCAGGCATTGGACTCAACCCCAGCAAAGAAGTTGTGGATGAGGAGGTCGAGTTGGAGGATGATGTGAAGTAGAGAACTGGGTTGTTTGGTAAAGTGGAGAGTCAGGCCCTCTTCTCAACCCCGGACGGTTCGAGGCAGTCCCAGCCCGCCAGCTCTGGCGTGCAGGAGAGGGGAACTGTGGTAAGTGATTTTTTTGAGCTGATGCTGCTGGGTTACATGAGGTACGGCTGTCCTTTTCTTTTTGGCATTATACAGCTGGTTGAAGGGATACAAGTGTAGCTGTGTTTCTATGTGCTTCCCATTCTCCTGTGCAGCTATGCTGAGTGGCAGAAAAGTGTATTAAATGCACAATGAGATTTCATGGGAATCCTCTAGAGAGATGTCTAGGAAACTTTCCTGGAGATACTTGCCAATCTTTACTAGAGATTCCTTAGCAGAGCTCTCTGTTTCTTCCCCTGTTGTAGGAAACTTTCTGGCACCAATCAGCCATCACCTGTGGTGGGAGCAAAGCAGCACACAGGCAAGCATCATAGGGTTTGAAGCAGCTCGTGTGGAGAAGATGCATCCTAGCATCCCTTACTCTCAGAAGTGAGATACCGGCTTTTGTGGCTCCCGTGTATGGAAAATGGTGCCTCAGATTGAAATTGCCCCTATCTGCCTACATCAGTACCCCAAAACAACCTCACAGAACCTTTTCCCCAGCTTGTATACCCTCTCCCTCAGGCACATCTCACTCTGCCCAGGGCGATCACTGAGCTGTGCAATTGCTGGAAGACAATGAGAAAGTATACTTTATATTAACGAATCAATGCTGGTAGTACATTGACAATCATGCTTTTGTTCATTATTATGCTGCTACAGATGTGCCCTTGAGGGGAGATTGCTGCACACCTGCTGAGCACCTGTGGCTGATAAAAAAAATGACCATGGAGAAGTTCCAGGAACTCTTCCAGTCCTCTGAGGCGAGGGAAAAAAGGCATGGAGACACAGTGTGACTGAAAATCAAAAACTTGATAGGCAGGAAAAGAGAGAAGTGAGTGATAGGTCACAAAGGCATGATAAAAGCCAGGGAGGACCAAATGGGGGTGCTAACGTCACTCAATGCTGCAAAACTACATTGAGTTCTCAGCCCCCTGTTGCTGCTATCCATGCTCTCCTCTAATTCCACCCACACAGCTGTACCAATCTCCTAGCCCATCTCAGTACCCCATTCATTCCACTCCTTCAGACAGCTTCCAGAATAATAGCTAGACTTACGCCTAACAATCGTAGCTCCCACCGTTCCTCATTGCTCTCTCCCCTCCAGGCCAGCTGTTGGGATGTATTCTGAATAACTGGTACTTACATACATACTGTAGAGGATAAGCGGTATCCATCTCTTGCACATGGTGGTTGCCGCTTACATGGTTAGCATGGCACATTGCTGTTTAAAGAAATCTTTTTGGTGCTCATTGTCAAAATGCTTCCTCAAGACCTCCCTGATTTGAATAGCTTCCTGTTTTGCCTCTTTAATAACCCTGACTTCTGGTGGTTCATATTTGACCACGATACGATCCACCTCTGCACTCAAATCCAGGGAAAACTTTTCACCCTTAGCTTCACAAATGTTCTAGTGCACATAGCATGCAGTTATAACCAGGGAAATATTTTTCTCATTTAGATCAGACATCGCCAGGAAGCTTTTAATCTGCCAAACACACATTCAATTGTTATTCAGCACCTGCTTAACCTATTACTTAACCGCTGTCCAGGTTGCCGATAGAAGACTTCATGAGCCATGGCAATAAGGTGTAGGCTGGGTCTCCTGGGATCACTGTGGGCATATCAACATCCCTCCTTAGAACCTTTTGGTTTGGAAAGCAGGTCCCTGCTCGCAACTTTCTGTACAGGCTAGTGTTCCTGAAGATGCGTGCATCGTGCACCTTCCCTGACAAACCCATGTTGATGTCAGTGAAAAGCCGCAGGTGATCCACAAGCGCTTGCAGTACCATAGAGACACACTCCTTTCTATTGATGTATTCTCTTGCAAGATAGTCCAAGGCCAGAATTAGGATATGCCTGCCATTTATTGCCTTGCCACAGTTAAGGAATCCCATTGCTGCGAAGGCATCCACTGTGTTACACACATTTCCAAGACTCAGTCCTACATAGCAGAAAATGCACACTTGAGATAAAACAGCCAACGGTGGACTTCCTGACTTCAAACTGATTAGCAGCCGACTGGTAATTACCTGGAGTTGCCAGCTTCCACACAGTGATCATCATACTCTTCACCAAGACACAGCTCTTCTGGTGTTCTTGCACGGCAAAGCAGGGGCAAGCTCTTCCCAAAGTTCCATGAAGGTGGCTTTGCACCGTCAGCAGCCACAGCTCGCCATCCCAGACCCACGTAGAGATGCGATCCCACCACTCAGTGCTTGTTTCACACACCCACGTATACCACCAACTCAAGGAGGCTAGTGTGGACATCAGCCACCCCAGTAATTGATGTGGTGGCAATTAGCTGACCTAACATAGGTTGATTTAGCTTTATGGTGTAGACAAGGCCTCAGTGTAAGCTCGAACGTGTGTGTCTTTCAGCAACAAAAGTTGGTCCAATAAAAGATATCTCACCAACTTTGTCTCTAATGTGAAATAACATCAGATGTTATCCTGGGAATTATTTGGAGTAGATGTGCAAACTACAGATGGATCTCATTGCAGTCTCCAATACTGTATGCTCTTTGTTTCCTGAAAAACTATTTTAGTATAGAGCGAGTGTCCCAAACATCTCTGCAGGTGCATGACTGAAAAGTCCATTGAACCAGTTTTTGCTCACTGCTAGCATGTAAAGACTGAAACTTGAAATATTTGGCTGATTTAGGGCTTGTCTACATTATAGATTTTTGCACCAATATAGCTACACAAGTGTAGACATCTCCCAGTTAAGATGTATTGCCCCAGTATTTGCAGCAGCAGCTTCAAACTGAGGTAAGTTCCAGAGGGGTAGCCGTGTTAGTCTTGTTCAGCAAAATAAACAAGGTGTTCTCTGGCACTTTTAAAGACCAACAAATTTATTTCTCACGAGCTTTTGTGGGAGAAAATCTCACTTTGTGAGACGTAAATTACACTGGTGTGAAATTCTATAACGTAAACAAGCTGAAAGGGCTTTTTTAAAGCCCCATTTGAGAAACTGGCTAAACTTGAATGGAAAAGGCAAGGCATGGGTCGTTAATGGAAATTGACAGTAAACTCAAGTGCAACTTCAATTGTTACTGAAGTGGGTTTCCTAAACTGTAAAATCTCTGAAGTAGGGTCTGCATCTCTGTTTTATATAGGTCCCAGCACAGAAGGAATTCAGTCATGACAGTGTGTATGGGAGATATAGATAAATACCCATAAGACTGCAGTGGGTCCTTCTATACTGCCAGTGTTACATTTACCAACATGGCTAGCAGCAGTAAGTTTAGAAATGTTAAATTAGATGGTTCAAAATATTGATTAGAGCATTTCAACCAGCTCAAGTATAGGACCAGCCATGGGAAAGACATAACCAGTTACTCTGTTTCAAATGGTCATAGTCAATGTGTTGGTGTTTCAGGCTCACAACTCCTCCTGCCTTTTACACCACAAAAATCAGAATGATAAAAGATAACATGAATAAAGTCTCTGTGTCTCCTTAGGATTGATTTTCTGATCAGTGCTGAGACATTTGTAGAATAGCAAGAAGAAGCTTCCGTTTTTGCTGCCTGTGCTTTCGCTGTTCTGTGGATAAACAGCAGAGTTCAGTTTTGGGGATCTGGCAATATTTTTATGTTCTCAACTATGTTGCAAATGGAAAGAAGGAATTTACAGTCACAAAATGCAGTTAGAGTTGGCCGTTTTTAAGAGGCCTCACAACCTACTAAAAGCCAAATACATGCAAACTGGGAGAGGGGATAAGGATGAAATTTTAAAAGTAAGTTTTATTTACATATTTTGACTTCATAATATATATAATTTGGCTTCATAATTTGTTAGAAAATGGTAAGCACAGCGTTACCAAACATGGGTCAGCCTGAAATAGTTCTGATATCATACAATACTAGAACACTTTAGATTATGCTTTTCTGATCCTTTATATGTAATCCCTGCTCAGTACACTGGAGAAAGGCAATAACTCCTGAGTTAAGACTGTGACCTTTCCAAATCCAAAAAATGAGTCATTTTAAACCTTTGGCCGTGATCAAGAATTTACATGTGACCATAAACAAGATTGTATGTTGCACAGGATTAAGTTAGTTTGGCTGCTTCATTGTAATTTGTAGAGAGCCTAGGCTGTGGATGGAAGGGTTATAGTATGGAAGTTTATAGAAGCAATATTGTAACAATTAAGTTGTTTAGCCTGCATAGACTAGTGTATTGAGTTTTTAATTGTAAACTGATTGGCTTGAGTTTATTTTCTGGTGTTTCTTTAATAAATATACTCTAAATTTGGATGTATAGCAACCATGTCTGTTGAGGAACTAGTTCTTTGTTGATTTGTTGCATCCATACTTGTGACATTTAAAGATGTTTATGCTAATAATGATGTATTACTAGATGCTGCTTTTGAAGTTGGCTTGTTTGTTTTTGAAGGTGCAAGAGGCCGTGATTAGCATAGTAGAAATTACACATTTGCAATTGGGTTTTCCTCTTTTGACCAGCATGAGGGAGTGCTTCGCTTTGGTTGTGTCTGTACCTTTCATCTGCTGGGCATGAATGATAAAGGCTAACAACATCTTAAGCTTTATTCAGAATAGGGGCCAGATTTTCAGCCACTTGTCTTCCACTGATCTTAATGGAAGCAAAAATCCTGCTCCTTTTCCTCTGTCCACTGTAGAATTATTAAATTGATATTTTTATAGTATTTAAAATACTATTTTAGAGCATGTTCCTAATAAATTGTATTTTAATATTGTTTATTCTGTTTCAGGTTGGTTCAAAAAAGGAGGTTGCAGAATGTAAAGAAAAGTTTGCAAACTCTAAGGATCCAACTGTTAGTCAAACTTTTATGCTAGACAGAGTATTCAACCCTGAAGGAAAGTCACTACCACCTATGCGAGGATTCAAATATTCCAGCTGGTCTCCACTGGGCTGTGATGCTAATGGAAGATGTCTTCTAGCAGCTTTAACTTTGGACAATAGATTAACTATCCATGCTAACCTCAACAGACTGCAGTGGGTGCAGCTGGTTGACCTGACAGAGATTTATGGGGAGCGTCTGTATGAAACCAGTTACAAACTTTCTAAGGTTGAGACCCCCAGAGGAGAGTTAGGGGACTTCTCAGAATTTCAGAGGAGGCATAGCATGCAGACTCCAGTCCGTATGGAGTGGTCAGGTATCTGTACCACCCAGCAGGTGAAACACAATAACGAATGCCGAGATGTTGGCAGTGTGCTCCTAGCGGTACTCTTTGAGAATGGAAACATTGCAGTTTGGCAATTTCAGCTTCCTTTTGTGGGTAAGGAATCCATTACTTCTTGCAATACGATAGAGTCAGGAATAAATTCTCCTAGTGTGTTGTCTTGGTGGGAATATGAACATAACAATCGAAAGATGAGTGGACTCATTGTAGGGAGTGCTTTTGGACCCGTTAAAATCCTTCCTGTCAACTTAAAAGCAGTTAAAGGCTACTTCACACTCAGGCAGCCTGTTGTCTTATGGCAAGAAATGGACCAGTTGCCAGTACACAGTATCAAATGTATTCCTCTCTACCATCCTTACCAGAAATGTAGCTGTAGCTTAGTGGTGGCTGCAAGAGGATCTTATGTGTTTTGGTGTCTTCTCTTGATCTCCAAAGCAGGACTGAATGTCCATAATTCCCATGTAACAGGGCTTCACTCTTTACCAATTGTATCCATGACTGCAGACAAACAGAATGGCACAGTATACACATGCTCAAGTGACGGAAAGGTAAGGCAACTCATTCCCATCTTCACAGATGTTGCATTAAAGTTTGAGCATCAGCTTCTTAAGTTGTCTGAAGTGTTTGGCTCTGTGCGGACTCATGGGATAGCTGTAAGCCCATGTGGCGCATACTTAGCAGTTATTACGACAGAGGGCATGACCAATGGCCTTCATCCTGTAAACAAAAACTATCAAGTTCAGTTTGTAACTCTCAAAACATTTGAGGAGGCGGCAGCTCAGCTCTTGGAGTCTTCTGTCCAAAATCTTTTCAGGCAAGTGGACCTGACAGACCTTGTGCGCTGGAAGATTTTGAAGGACAAGCATATCCCTCAATTCTTACAAGAAGCTTTGGATAAAAAGATTGAGAGCTCTGGAGCCACCTACTTTTGGCGTTTTAAGCTATTCCTGTTGAGAATTTTGTACCAGTCAATGCAGAAAACTCCCTCTGAGGTCATGTGGAGGCCTTCGCATGAGGACACAAAAGTATTAATATCCGATTCCTCTGGGATGGGCAGTACTGAAGATGATCATCAAGAAGAGGGAACCTCAAAACAGACCAGCAAGCACAGCCTGTGTGAAGTGAGCAAAGGAACAGACACTGATGACCCAGCAGATGAGACACTGGCTCAGTCCAGTGACATAGGAGGACATGAGCCAATGGAAGAGAAGCTCCTTGAAATACAGGCACGAATTGAAGCAGTAGAAATGCACCTGACGCGGGAACACATGAAGCGGGTGTTGGGAGAAGTCTACTTGCATACATGGATTACGGAGAACACCAGCATTCCCACCAGAGGAGTCTGTGATTTCTTAATGTCTGACGAAGGCTATGATGACAGAACAGCACGGGTAAGTACACCTATATTTTTGGGATTCCATCTACAAAATTTTCTAGTTTTCATCCTCAGCTTTACTACATTTGGGGCAGAAGTTGGAGGGTTGTGATTGGAAATTGGTCAGCAGTAGCTGCTTGTAGAGTGGTTTGCATCTGTTTTTTGAGATTAGTTGCCTGCCTTTCCAACAGAGGACAGTGCGTGGTACTGAACATGGGAAGTCTGAATATGCACTTTGGAATTTGGGTCAGGTGTAGTAAAGAACGAATGCGTTTAAATTTCTGCTGGGGAGAATAGACCTATCATCAGTTTCACAGTCTGTATTGTGAGGTGACAGAACATGGTGTGAGAGCAGTTCTCTACCACAGTGGTTCTCAACCTTTTGCTGGTCGCGACACACTTGGTGATGATATGGTGCCCTACAGAACCCACCAACCCACCCCACCAGGCCGAATCCAGCCATCTCTCTACCCTCAGGAGACGCCAACCCACTCCCTCAGGCCAAATCCAGACGTTTCCTCGGCTGCTCACAACACACTTGCCGCTGTGTCACGACACAGTCATGTGGGCTGACACAGTGGTAGAGCAGCCGTTCTCAACCACTGTCGGGACACGTGACTGTGTCACCCCACAGCGGTAAGTGTGTCGCAGAGCTGAGGAGATGGCTGGATTCAGCCTGGGGAGGGTGGGCTGGTGTGCCCTGTAGGGTCGAGATACGCTGCCAACGGTGTCACAACCCGCAAAAGGTTGAGAACCACTTGTGTAGTGGATAATCCCAAATACGGACCAAAGATGTTATCTACCACTTCGTCTATTTAGAACTAAAATGGAGGAGGCCTCCTCCCCACAATCAGTTGTATTACATCTTCAGAGTTGTTATTCTTCAATAGACTTCAGTAAGGCTAGCTCTTGAAGACAGATGTTTTATGGACAATATTGTCACTATTCATTTTAAGTGGTAAATTTGGGTTATTTTAGACACTTCCTTTAGTGCTGTTTTGAAGTCAAGGAAAGCACCAAGGTTTGAGATTCTTTAAAACTAAACAGAAAATTGTAAAAGTCTATCAGTATTTCACAAAATTATGTAAAAAGAAAATCAATTAACTTGAAATACCTTAGACATAATTTAAAATTTGATTTATAAAATATGTATCCATTGCTTGAGCCTCTGGGCACATTTATACGCCTAAAAATATTTGAATAAACATAATGTCAGTGCTTGGATGCAACAAGGGCATGCCCCAAATTTACAGCTCTCCCTGCCATAGTAAAACAAATACAAGAGCAACATCCAATCCATCACTAATCCTGAAAACAAAAACACCCATCACAGCTAACTCAGTTCAGGTAAAAGCATGTGTGAACAATACCCCTTGTGCTGAGCAATGAAGTTAAAGGGGGGCTATATCCTACCAAGAAAGGAAACAAGAGACCCTCTACTGAGAATGGCCTGTCACCAGCAGTTCAGATTTAGGGTACATCCACATTGCAGTTAGACATCTGTGGCTAGCCCATGCCTCTTGGCTTGGGCTGCGGGGCGGTTTCGCTACAATGTAGACTTCAGGGCTTTGGCTGGAGCCTGAACTCTAGGATCCTGTGAGCTGGGAGGGGCCCCAAGCTCAGCCCAAGCCCCATGAGTACCAGTCATCTGGCACAGGCCAGCTGCAGGTTTTGCTTTGCAGTGTAGATACCTTTAATGACTGATCAAGTGTGTCTCAGATGATCCCTACAGCTCTGCATGGAGAGAGATGCCCTTTTTCCGGTACCTGAAACCTTGCATTATTTAGGCTTTAAAGATTAGAAAAGCCCAAACTAACCAAAAAAAAGCCCCTTTAATTGCATCTGGAAACAAGTAGGAAACCAGTGCAGTCTCCGATATTGGTCTAAACAAATCCAAACAATACATGCCAGCTCTAGATTCTGAGCAGCCTTCAGTAATTCATTGGCAAAGTATTCTGTGAACACAGCTACATTCTTTTGGCATCCTCAAATTACTACCAATTGAAACAGCCTGAGAGAGAGAGGTTGCCCTTCAGACTTTGTAGCCAGAATCCAGTTTCTTTTTCTGGTGTTTAAAAATATATCTATAACTCTTGGATTTTGTTATGAATCTCTGTCAATCATGACTGCTGTCACTGCCTAAAATATTTCTTCGGTATAACTTAGGGACATGGCTCGTATCAGTTGAAATGTCAAAGGTAAATTATAAATGACAAGTATGGTAATAAATTTGACCTTATATGTAGGCTTTCCGCAGGATAGCTCTGTATATTCTATTTATGATAGTGATTGCTGAAACAAACTCAGATTCATAAATAATTAACAGAACTTTAAACTCCTACATTGTCTAGGCATAAGACTATTTTTTAAAAAAACGTGCAGCATCTTTGATCTCTAATGAAGTGTAATATATGGATCTAACGTCCACGTTGCTCTTTTTAGTTATCATTAGCGTAATTACCAGAAATCCTGATTGAAAGGAATGCAGAATTTGTTTGAAAACAGTGATGTGTGGGGTTAGGCGATTAATCCATCAGATTGCATGATTAGCATGTGGAGAAGAGCAAATCAATCCATCTTTACTACAACACTATATAACTGAATTGCATTTTCTTTCATTTGAATTCAGTTGAGAGGACTGGATTTTTGCATCTTGTATTTTCTCCTGAAATCACGCCATCGTGTGAGATTCTCCACCTTTCACCAGGCAATGTCTTTTCGTATAAAGGGTGCTGACTGCCGTGTGTTCCCAGGTGCTGATTGGACATATCTTAAAGAAAATGAACAAACAGACTTTCCCAGAGCACTGCAGCTTGTGTAAAGAGATCCTGCCATTCACAGATCGCAAACAGGCGGTCTGCTCCAACGGCCACATTTGGCTCAGGTAAGTTGTTAAGGAACTTCTGCTTTGAGTCTCTTCTCTGTTTTGGATGAATGGAAGGCATTTCAGTAGCTAATGTAAAATACATTCTCATAGGGTGAATGAGTTAATGACATGCAGCATGTTGTCTATGATGTGAGTAGGGAAGAGAGGAAACAGACAAGTACTGGTCTGGCACACTCTCTTTGTAAGGGTGATGAAAAACTATGGGATGTTTTAGAGGTGGGTAGGCCTACATTTGACCTTATTTCTCTTTTGAATATTGTTTTATTTTCAAACTAATACTTCAGTGTTTGTAACTCATGCTTTGTTCCTCTTCTTTTCTCAACCCCAAAGGGGAAACAAAAGAGGAAATCAAATGGCTTATAGTTGTGGGATGGGAGGGTGGAGAAGAAAGAGGAGTCCCCCCCATGGAAATTCATTTTGTGCATTTTTGGCTATTTATGCCCCTTATCGCAAATTGCTTGCTGTCAAAAATCAAATCTGGCAGCTGATTAGGTCTTAATGAAGCCAGTCACTTTGCATGGCCAGAGTTACTTGAACATTATTTTGGAAGGACCAGAGTGCAAAATACTCAAAGCTTTCAACATTAAAGACCTAGAAATTGGATACTTAATAGTGATTGCCTGTAGAGGTTTGGCCACAGCCACTGGCATGAATTCATTATTCTAATACTAACAGGATCTATCGTCTGGAAGAGTCCCTTGACCTTTCTAAGTGTTGTAAACCCTGAAGATGATGCATGAAATTTGCATGCATCTTTAAGTCCTGGTGATGACTCTTTAATGATTCTATCCATCTAAAATAATTGTCAAAAATCTTCATCTCTTCATGTGTATGCCTGTTAAAATTGTAAAGCCAGAACACTTCCATGCCTTTTGACCTTTTGTAAATGTATATTACACGGCACTGTTAATGACTTTGTGCTAATCTGCAGTTAGAGGTGAAAGATTTTTCTTTTTAATAATAACCCTCAGTTTTTAAAAGTCATTAGTTTTGATACAGTGTAATTAGTGATATTGGGCCAAATGCTGCTCTTATACATCCATGGCGTCCCAGAAGCACGGTTGTTAGCTGAGAGCAGAATTTGTCCCTCTGTCACAAAGCATGCAATTAGAAACTTCTGTCTGATGATGGAATTTGCCCCCTTTCAGGTGCTTTTTAACCTACCAGTCCTGCCAGAGTTTGGTATACAGAAGGTGTCTGCTTCATGACAGCATTGCACGGCATCCCACCCCAGAAGGTGAGCGACATCCACGGCTTGAAAGAGCAAGATTGCATTTTCCCGCTAAGCGCTTGGTCATCTGTATAATGACCTGGATCAGGCTCGGTGACTCACTATTATTTCCGGCAACTATCAAATGGAGTAGTAACATTCTGCTCTTCGTGGTGTTTGATAGTAGTCTACCACAGTTGTAAAACTCTAATTAGAGCAAGTAATGGGTGTATGTATTGCATTTAATAAGAGCCAAGTCCATATGCAGTCTGTGCTGGAGTATTACGGCAGATAGGCAATTAATACTAATGTAACTAGATTTCTTTCCAGGTACAAATTACTGTCCCAATCCCACAGAATGTTGAGCACCATTGATTTCAGTGAAAGATGAGTTTTCCCAGCACAGGTTTAGCAGAATCCAGGCATCCTCCAGGGTTAGGCTCTGAACTGAGATAATTACATCTTGTTTAGACAATGTAACCAAAGGGAAGGAGGAGGTTAACCTCTTGATTTTGCACTTCCATACTTTTCCTGTATTTAAAAAGAAATTCTGCAGTAACTTGTTCTGAATTGCAGCTGATTCCTTCTAGTTCTTTGAAACAAGTGTTTTTATAGGTCCAAGTTTTAATATTTTAAAACTGCTCTGCTGTATTTGATGGCAAAGTATAAAAACACCTTAAGCTGAAGGTTTAAGGATGCTCTTAGGGAGGATGTGATCTTGACTGGTTTCCCAAAGCACTTTTCTGCAGAAATGATGCAGTCAATGGAAGTTTTATTCTACTGGTATGCGTGCACCCATCCCACAACTTGTGTTGTCTAATTCTCCTTGATATTGGATCAGTTACCAATGGATCTAAAATGCTGGAGAAAGGATTTCTGACTTCATTTTACAGATTGGAGACTAAATAATGCAGTAATTCAAAGGTCTAACTTCAGCTCACAAAAACAAGATCATTAAAGTCATAGCAGAAAATTGTTTACATTGAAAGACATGCTGCAATACGTAATGGACAGCGTCAGCCTTAACTTCGTCTTTCTGCTGAAACGGGGTTTAAAGTCATATTTTAAATTCACAAATATCAGCGGAGTTGGGTTCATCCTAAATCTGCAGTTAAGTGTTGTAGGACGGACATGACAAAAACTTGGTTTCAGATATTTCTGTAGTAGAAATTTGGTCCAGTGAAATGATCTGAAGTGAAATAGTCATAGGAATCGTGATTTCTCTTCAGTGTAACTCAGGCTTTTAAACCACTTGTTTTCTTATTTGCAGATCCTGAGTGGATCAAGAGGTTATTGCAAGGACCTTGTACTTTTTGTGATTCTCCGGTGTTCTAGAGAGCAGCTGTGGGAAGTTGGAGAAGGCGTTTTTTCTACTGCATAAAGCTCCCTTCGGTCTGGAAGGAGACAGAAGGTGCAGGAGTATATACACTTTACTGGAAGGAAAAGACACTGTTCCTAATCCTGTAAATAGAACACTTGACGTTTGAGAAGCTCACTAGTGTAGTACCCCGTTTCATACTCCAGAAATGAGCATCCTCTGAATACCTAGCACAAGGGGGTTAAGGAACGATTCTGAGGCAACCACAGACCCTGTTACAGCATCAGAAGTCGACTGGATACATTTCCTTCTGTTGAAAGAGATCTGAGAAGCATGCAGCCTGAACTCCCCGTTGGAAACTGGATGCTCTTCTCAAGGATGAGAGCATCCCAACCAGGCAGAATGCAGAAGGGGCTTCTTGGTGGGTAGAGTGCGTTGGCCTGTGGTGCTCCTCTCTGCATTTAATGAGGACTGGCACTCATTGCACAACCGAATATTAAACCCTCAGAAATAATGTGTGGTTCTAATAAGTTTCTTAAGTGACCTGCATGTCAGTTTTAGCCACTTGAGAGAAATCAGCTGCTGCATTAGATGTTCCTCTCCATATCTAGCAAAATAATTCCTGGTATTTCTCAGGGTTAGAAAAAAATTACAGTCAGAAGGCTAACATTGGCAGCTTGTGCCAAATAGAGATCTGTAAGAGGAAGCTTTTAAATCCTAACGTTTATAAGTAAACTATATTAGTATTTAGATAGTCCGTGTCATCAGAGACCCAGCTCCAAAATGTATAAAATCTAGTACTCAGATCTCCTTCCCCTTTTCTGAAGGAAGTTTTTATCATTTACCATACTTGTGCCAACACTGATCTTCAGTTCCTTTCATTCTGTCAGCAAAAGCCGCACTCCCATTCAGAGTGACTCATAAACCACCTATCACCAATTTGCCTTTCCTCCAACCAGGCAGCACGAGTCTCTTCAAAAGCGTTGCAATACCTTGGCCCCAAACCAGTAATTTCTGGCTGACATTTGGTTTTCTTAAACTGGCTTTTTATAGTAAACAAAATGTAAAAGAGAAATATTAAATAAGATGGGAAATAGCTAACCAGAGCCATTCAGAGTCTGGCGAACCTCTTCTGTGTTACAGAATGGAAGAGAGATGGTCGGATCAGGCATTCAGAAACTTGCCACTGAATTATCCTGGTGGGAACCCCTGGTTCTCACTGTCACTGAAACAACGGTGTTTTCTTTCTGACTTGTCCCACTGCAAAATTGTCCGTTCTGCCTCTGGGATCCAGCTTACATTGGGGAAATCATATTTTCAATTCTCTACAAAGTTCTGGAGGAATAATACTTCCAAAACGAGTTTGCCATTAGAATCCTTCTTGTCTGGTTAAGAACCATTTTCTCAGGCAATCCAAAATTCTTTGTTTCCACTGCCATCCTTAAAAATGCCAATCTACTAGATGTTTACTTAAAAAAAAGGGAGTTTATAGCTTTGTTTGTGGGGTGCATGATGCTACTAAACAGATGTGAAAAATTCCCTTCTCTGGACTCATTACTGCATGGGAAGCGAGGGTGAGAATCTACAGCTCATCAGCTTGTCATGCATTAATGTTCTATATGGATTTTGCTACAGAGCACAAATGCCATGTAGGTATTTGAGAGCAGCAAGGAATTATCCAAACTCTATTCAACAAATGCATGTGTGGATTGGTGCTTAAAGTTTCCTTGACTTAATGACTGCACGTTTTCTTAACGTTCCTTTGCCCTTACTAGGATCAATCACCTCTGTGTTCATATTCAAACTAGCCAACCGCCTGCAGGGTTCTGTGTCCCATGCATCCAGCACGATAGTGCTCCTCCAATAGACAATAATCCAATTCAGAAGACTAGAAACCCATCAGCACAGGTAAATTCATTTGTAAAATAAGCAGAGCCTTGTTTGTAACTATCTCTGGGAGTGATCCCAGAACTGTATTAAAGAAATGTTTAGTTTTTTATTGATGTGCATTACAAATTGAAATAAATTTAGTGACATCTTTGCGGAGAGAATTTGTAGCTCCCAGTGTTAGCTAGCAAGCACCAGAAAACTGTTGTCAGTTGAAATTCTCCGCATTGCACTGACATCTACGGTATGCTTAATTTGAGGCAAGTACCATGGTTATGGCAGTGGTAGGGTCCTCCCCCTTCTCAGATATTACCTAACTCGTATCCCTGGGGAAACGCATGACTCATTTTTAATCCAGCCTGAATGCTTTGATGGTAGTGGTGATGGCCTTGTGACTTAAACCTTATAGGCTCTTGTAAAAAACAGCCCTAAACAACTGGGCCTAATCAAATATTCTGTTGCCTTCTGAAAATAATTCTAGTTATAGGGAAGGGTTAGAAGTGTGTTTCAAAAAAAGTTGCTATATAAATTAGATTTTGTTTCTGATAAACTTGGTGTTTTAAGATTTCTGATCCAGGCTTAGTGGTTGTATCCAGTGACGCGTTTCTAGGTCTGACAGACCAAAAGGCATTAGACCTAACAGCAGTCTGATTACTGAGGTCCTGCAGTTATAGTATAATTTTAGCAACTATTCTCACAAACTGCCCTGGCTGTAAACGTGGAGGAGAAGAGTCCAACCTGCTTTCAGCATTCCTGCACAGCTTCAGAAATATTGAAGGTAGTGGACACTCAACGCAGTTGAAGTTGGTGGTATATTAGGACAGTTGGGATGATGGGATATTAAGGTCTTCCCACAACCTGCCCATGTGCAATGTCATTGAATAGTTGGAATCTGAGCTTTCCTTATGGAAGCAGCTTCCGTTTCTTATTGCTGTGCGTTAAGTACTAATGAGGATTATAAAGCCATTACACTTTTTGGCAGTTAGTTGAGAGCTGAATAAAACAGCACATTTCAGACCAGTAGAGTTTACCTCTGCTATTGGTTACACTGGATTTATTTCCCCCTCCTTTCTCAGATTGTTGCCTCTAGTGAAATAACTGTAGCCTGTTGAGTAGCACCCATCACTTGCCATTCTAGGAAGAGGGTTAGTCCTATTTATCTATGGGATTGAAGCAACCTGCAGAACCTACATCAACAGCGGAATCACTGCTCTTCCTAACTACATTGTTGTGGAATAATCTCTCCCTGGAACATTTAATAGTAGACTGGACAGAGTACCAGAACAATAGGAAACAGCCTTGCAGAAGAACTGCTCTCCTCTGGGGAGGTACTTGGCATTGTCCCCAGCAGCTCCAGGGTGCACTACATCAATCCAGAAAGAGACATAGGAGAATGAACCAGTCATTCTCTCAACCATAATCTGAGGAGCCCTTCCTGGGAGTCCACAGGATTAGAGCAAGCACTTGGGAGAGCCATGAGCACATCTCTGGCCCATGCTGTGGTGGTGCTGACAGGCAGGAAAGTCAGCACTGGGGGCTTGTACACATTGCGTGTGTTGCCGTAGGGGATTTCTCTGGTCCAGTCTGTGATTTAAAGCATGTGTGCTGGAGTGTGAAAGCCTGGGAGGTCTTACTGTGAGAAATACGCCTGAAGCGCTCAGCAGTCACCTACCAAAGTGACCTCTTTAACTAACGGCTGAACGAAATATAGTACAAACTCCACGGAACTGGCACGCAGATACCATGGTGATGAGAGTGGTGGATTCACAAGGTTAGATTGCTTCTTCCTAGAGGAGAATGTTAGCTGTGGGGCACCGTTGAGGGGCTATTTGCAGAGGTCTCTAGTGGGGGTGGGAAGTAGACAGGATTTGCCCCCTTGTGGCAGAATTGTGTATGTTTTATACAGTGGAAATAACATCCTCAGACTCTGTACTGTTTTCTCTTTGGGATTTCAGTCTTTTAGATAAACTGGGGTTCCTTAAAGTAGTGATTTTCAACCTAGCATTTACAGATCCCTACAAAAATTCAAATAGAGGTGCAGACCCCTTTGGAAATCTTAGTCTGCAGACCTCCTAGTCCGTGGACCACAGATTGAAAACCACTGCTTTGAAGTCTGGTATTGATACCCAGTCTGTTTTGTTGGGTGAGAAACTTGGTGTCCTCAGGCAAAGTTTTCAAAAGCACCTAGGCCCTATTAAATGTCAACTAACTTAGCCTCTTCTGAAATGTGTGCCTCTAATGCTGAGATAATGACCCACCTTTGCAACGAAAGTGACGGCTTGAGGTTTCTAGGAGACTCTCAGCCTTTTTTATTATAAAGCCTCTAAACGTGGAGCTTGCAAACTTGACTTGCAATTGAGGCCTTTTTAAAATAAAACTTGTCATCCTCTAAAGCTGACTGGACAATATTTCAGGACAATATTCAGTAGAGAAAGATACCACTGGTGCTACTGCACCTATTTAACATACAATACAGAAGATGATACAAACAGAGTTAAGTCCTTCGCTGCTGTGTTTGAGGATTGGTAGCCAGGTGCCACCTCTTCTCTGCCTGAAGTTAATCTGTCAGGAGCCTTGCTAAGTAACAGATTCTTTTCCCTCTAAGAACGGAGATTCATATGTACATCCATCTTCCCTCCTGACTGCAAGGCATTCCTGCGCAGCGGTGGGTACGCCGGGATAGCGTGGTGCGCTCAGTGTTGGAAATGATTAGAACTGCTGAAGAAGCTAGTGATTGCTAATGTAACTTCCCCCCACTCCCAAGCATTGCCTGTAGTTTGTGGCTATTGATTTTGAACCATGTGTGTTTAATACATACCAGGCAGTACACTGGGTTAATTAGATGAAAGCAGTGTAAAAGGCTAATTAAATATTGAACAGCATATTTTCAT
This sequence comes from Pelusios castaneus, assembly GCA_007922175.1. Taxonomy (NCBI): domain Eukaryota; kingdom Metazoa; phylum Chordata; order Testudines; family Pelomedusidae; genus Pelusios; species Pelusios castaneus. Next base: position 8,896,859 of record ML685804.1, read on the forward strand.
TGTGGTAAGACTAACGGGAACGTACAGAGAGGCCAGATCCTCTTCTGTGGGTGCTAGCTAAAAAATCCAAACTGCCAGGATGGATTACCAAACAGCTTCTGGAAAGGCACGGACTGTCTGGATTTGTGATCATTCAGTGATTAAACCTCGTCCCTTGTAGCTGTCAAAGCACCATCACTCATCACTGGCTCTAAGGCTTCAACCCTTCTTCTTGTCTCAGAGGACACTGGGATCAGTAGCAGTGAAAGCACTTATTTGTACCCCAACCCCACCCACTGGTTGAGAATTAATTCTTCTCTCTGTTGTTTCCTTAAATTGAAAAGTAATTGGACTAGAAATAAATATTCCGGAAAATCTGTTTTTAAATCCCGCCCCCTTCCAGACTGCCAGTTCTGCTGTACATCTATCTTCTTCCAGAAGGGAGATGTTAGTGCTTGTTTATGGATTTCTAACAAATCCAATAAACATTTCCTCAAGTTTCTCAGAATATAATGTGAATTTCCCTAGTGGCCCATGTATCTTACTACATCAGACATGTTCAATGTGTTGATACCCATATATTTTGTCATTACTGCTACAGATTTGTTGAGAGAAGAGTTAAATGCAAATTTGAATAGTCATCATCGATGGTTGCCAGACCTATACTTATACATTTCAGATCTGTTTGGGGCTGTCCCTATGCTGCAAAATAAAATGTCAGACTGGTTAGGGCAAGAGATGAGAAACAGCCTTAAACTAACAGTCCTTTGCCTGTCTGTTTTTCAGCAGTGTATGGAACAGCAGAATTCCTTATAGGCACATCACAAATATCCTCAGTTACCTTTGTGTGGAGCAGCTGCAGAGAGGTCAGGGAAGGTGAACTACCCTTTCCCTCCATAAGGCAGTTCTCTGTCCTTCTGAGTATGGAGGCTGGCACTTTCCAAACTGCTGCTCTCAGGTCAGTACATAGGGTTTTTAGGTTCCAATTTTTCAATCCTGCCTCTTGTAGAGGCACAAAAAAAAAATAGCTATAAGCAACTCTGCTACGACAGCCTCATAACTGCGTGTGGGTCAGCTTCCTAGTCAGAGAGCCAGGCATCCCGAACCACACTAGCCCGCATGCTTTTGTGACGGGAGCTGCCAGGCATTCCCGTGGAACAATGCCATATGCCTGTGCTTGCAGAAGTGCATCAAGAAACAGCTGCAAGTTTGTTTTACCTGATAGCCTTCACTGTCTTTATTATGGGTTCCAATTGTCCATTCATTCTAGTAGCTCCTTTTTCTTTTAAAAAGTTGTATGCTGCCTAGAAGGTAGTAAACTGTGCAAACCTTGCTCTATTCAAGCACTAAATCTGATTTGTATTTTTTTTTTTTTTTTGGCAGCTGGGACGGGGGGGAAAAAACCCACACATTCTTTTACCCCTCAGTCAGATTTAGAGATAAGACCCACATAATAATTTAGAAGTAAAATAGATGTAAAGTTGTAGGTACTTGGTTAATAAAAATGAACTGTCAGAATGGCTATTGCTGCTGGATGTCTTTTCCACCCCCATTTCTACCCCTTACAATTCCCATTCTGAAAGCAGCTCGGAAGACTCCTGCAGTGGTAAAGTTGTTCTGATTTTTGAAAAACAAGCACAGCTCTTACATGTAGCTAGACCATCCTGATCATCTAGTCTGACCTGCACATTGCAGGCCACAGAACCTCATCCACCTACTCCTGATTTAGGCCAAGTCTAGACTGACAGCAGCAAATTCACGACCATCAATTCGAACTCTCTGGTTCAATTGAGTGGTCAGTCAAGACCCGCTCAATCGATCCGGAGTTCAACTCAGTAACTCCACCCCCATTAGAGTCCATGGAACAGCATTTCCCTTCCACTCAGCACAGTGGAGCCACAGAGGTAAGAGGGAGTTAGAGAGTCGAAGGGAGATACACAAGCTACATAAAATAACAGGTATCTCCCTTCGACTGCTCCCAAAAACAGCAGCAAGTGGAGACTAGGCCATAGATCCCTAACCTCTGGCTGAGTTACTGAACTCAAATCATGGTTTAAAGACATTGAGTTATAGAGAATCCACCATTTACACTCGTTTAAACCTGCAAGTGACTTTGCCTCAGCCTGCAGAGGAAGGCAAAAACCCACCAGGGTCTCTGCAATCTGGCCTGGGGGAAAGTTCCTTCCCAACCCCAGATATGGTGGTCAGTTAGACACTGAACATGTGGCAGGATCCACCAGGCAGGTTCTTGGGGAAGAATTCTCTGTAGTAACCCACAGCAATCCCCACCTAACATCCTGTCTCCAGCTGGTGGGGATTTTGCTACGGGCAGTTGCCGGTGGGCCACATCCCATTGTAGACTGTCTCAGCAAACTACCCCTCCATAAACTTATCAAACTTAGTCTTGAAGCCAGTTAAGTTTTTTGCCACCGCTGCTCCCCTTGGAAGGCTGTTGCAGAATTTCATTCTTCTGGTGGTTAGAATCCTTTGTCTAATTACAAACCTAAGCTTGTTGATGGCCAGTGTGTATCCAGATAATTCCTCTCTGCTGTTTATTCCTCTGATGTATTTATACGGAGCAATCACATCTCCCCTCAGCCGTCTTTTGGTTAGCCTAAATAAGCCAAGCTCTTTGAGTCTCCTCTCATAAGGCAGATTTTCCATTCCCCAGATCATCCTCACAGCCCTTCTCTGCACTTGTTCCAGTTCGAATTCATCTTTCTTAAGCATGGGAGACCAGAACTGCACATCATATTCCTGATGTGGTCTCACCAGTGCCTTGTATAATGGTACTAACACTTCCCTCTCTCTACTGGAAATGCCTGGCCTGATGCATCCTAGGACTGCAGCAGATTTTTCACAGCCTCATCACATTGACTGCTCAGTCATCTTATCATCAAGTGACATGCCTTGGTCTGTCCCCTCCTCTGTCACTTATAACTGGTAAGTCCCCCGCTCCTAGCAAAAATTCTTTAGTCCTTAAATGCATCACCTTGCACTATTAAATTTCATCCCATTTCTCTCACTCCGGTTTTCAAGGTCATACAGATCTCAAATGATATTCCAGTCCTCCTCCATATTGGCACTACCTCCCAACTTTGTGTTATCTGCAAATTCTATTAACACTCGCCCACTTTTTATGCCAAGGTCAGTAACAAAAAGGTTAAATAAGATCAGTCCCAAGTGAAATCCTTGAGGAACTCCACTAGTAACCTCTCTCCAGCCTGAGAGTTCACCTTTTATTATAACCCATTGCCTCCCCGTTAGCCAGTTCCTTATCCACCTTCCAGTTTTCATAGTAATCACCTTCTTCAGTCTAACTAATTTCCCATGTGGAACTGTATCAAGTGACTTACTGACAGCCAAGTAGGTTAAATGTTTTGCATTTCCTTTGTGTAGAAAAATCAGGTATCTTCTCCAAGAAGGGGATCAGGTTGGTCTAGCATGATCTACCTTTTGTAAAACCATGATCAGGGCTCCGTCAGCTTTGTGTTGTCTAGGACTCTGAACTCCCATAAAGGATGCAAGAGACCAGTCGGAATGCAGAGTAGGGCTGGCAGGAAAACAAGATTTCCATGATTTGAAAAACTGAGGTTTTGTGGTTTTTCATTTCCATGGGAATGAAAACGAGAAGCTTTGAAGCTTTTCACAGAAAATGAGAAACACCCCAGCACAGGCAATAGTGCATTGCATTCACTGGAGGTATGCAAAGCCCAGATCCTACTGCCCACTTTGGAGAAGGGAGTGGAACCCGGGCCTCCCTCATCGCTGAGCTAAAGACTGCCTGTCTCTCAATCTGTTGAATCTTTTCCACTGGGCTAGAGTCACTCTCTCTTTATGACCCAGTGAATTCACAGTCACATGGAGTGGGAGACCCAGGGCAAATCCCCACTTGAATCAGGCAGCAAGCCCCTCTCCACTGGTTTTGACAAAACTCATTTGGCATAGCATTTCTGGTCAGAAATACACACTACACAACAGCCGATACCCCAGTGGTTAAGTGTGGGGGAGACAGGTCCAAGTCCGTGCTCCGCCTGAATCAGACCTAAGGAAAGTTTGATCCAAAAAATTGATCACCACAAAATTTCAGTTTTGATGAATTGGCATTTTCCAAACAAAAGTTTCAGCTAAGGTTCCTCCTCTAATGCAGAGTGCTTCTGGAATGTGGGCTGTGTAAATCTCAAGCCTGGCTAGTTCCTTTCATGTATTGTAGAAACTAGTGTATATGAACAGTGACCTAATATCTGCATTAAACTGTAGTGAAAGGGCCACGTGTAAATGTTTTCATTAAAATTAACACCTACTAATCCTAATCTGTGTTCATCTTTAAATTGTACAAAAGCATGTGCGAATATTACACTGGAAATGTTCCCAGACTCTCAGTAAGAGTGAGACAAGGGGCTTGTCCCCATTTTTATTATAGAGTTAAAAACGAAACATGTTTTGAATCCAAAAGGCTTGCTGCTTTCCATTTTGTACGTGCAATCTACTTTCTGCCTTTGATGTAGCATCTGACACTGTCCCCTACAGTGGGGACGGGGCGGTGCCTGGGTTACTGACTAGTGGTAACTGCATTACAGGTCAGGGCTAGATGTGAAGAATTTCCCTGTGCTATCCTCAATTTCGGTGGGATAAGCCAGAAGGCAGATCATGGCATTGGATTTTCCAGTTCACAAAGGAATTAGCTCTGCTGTTTCTCACAGATGTGCCATGTCAACCCCATGGCATTCTCCTTATTTAACAAGACTGCAAAGAATTAGTCATGAGAAGGGAAAGTTGAGGGCAGTAAAGGATTCAAAGAGGGGTTCAAGTTTTGACACTTTTGACTTAACAATGGAGCTGGAAGTTAAATTTACTCACTGAGCTTTTCAGGTGTAAGGGCCACTTAAAAATACATTCTGGGGTGGGAACATTTTAACTGGCAGGCACTGAGTTACCAGGCTGACTGAAAGGATATTTGTTATTAAATCTCTTCTGTTCCTGGATTTCCCTTGTATTTCAAATTCAGCTTATAAAAGGGTCTGACAAAGTTGCTGTGAATATTGATGCTGTATATATGGCACTTTTTGTAAATGTGAAGCATACTTGAATAATGTGTTTTGTATACTGCGACAATAGCATTGTAATCCCCCCCCCTCTTTTTTTTAATCTAAATAAATTAGTTATTGTATTAAGTGTGCATTATGAGGGATGGCTTTAGGGGAGAATTGAGAGGGAGGAAAGGGGCTGGTGGTTCAAAGAAGATTGGTTTCATAACATGAAATCTCTCCTCTTGCTAGACCCAGAGCCCCTACCAGCATAAATTGGAGCTATGGAAGATGGGGAATGGTTTATAAAATCTAAGTATCTTTGAAAAGCTCCATTATTAAACTTGAAAGACTCGTGTTCTACAGGAAGTGGCAAGTATTGGCTAACTGGACCCGCCACTGAAAGAAGAATTTCAATCTGGGCAGTAAATGCATGTAGGCAGCCCTCCCATTCAGCAGCTCTTGATTTCTAAACTAAAATCTGTCAGTAGGTCATCTTGGTGCCTGTTCTGTAAGATAAAGAAGGATAAAAGGGTACTTATGGTCTCTTCCAGTTTCTGTGATTCTGTAATTCAAATGGTGGTTCTAAACCGATTGACTAGACTGAGGAAAACACAAGAGTAAGGATTTATTTTATTTTTAAATTTAAATCTTTTAGGGGGCAAGCTCACTATAGAAACTGGGGAGTTTTAAATGGCTGGCTTTTTTTACCCTCTCTAAAAATTTAGCCCCTAAAATCTATAATGTTTTTCATTGGACTGAAATCCCCATAAACATTCCAGGTTAAGGTTGAACATTTTGGCTAAAGCACAGAGTCACTGTATGTAGGGAGAAGTTGAAGATAAAGTTAAGGACATGCGGTGTTCAGGTATTGCCCATAATACTTGCTTCAGGAGGCCATTATTCTTTGGGAGCCTAAAATATTCAGGACTATCAGCTCACCAATTGACCCTCTACAGGCCTGATCTTGAAAGTATCGAACACACTCAGTTCCCACTGAAGTCAATGAGAATTGAAGATCCTGAGTACTTTTCAATACTGGGACTTAGAGCCAATCCAGCTCCTATTAAATTCAGTGGGAGTCTCTGTTGAGTTAACTAGGAGTTGAATTTGGGACCCTAGTGAGTATGTCTAGAAAGAGAATAAAAATGAGGTTGGTAACATCGCCCTGGAAGTGGGTGATCATTGCTTGTTGTTCTGATTGGATCACTCAGTGCCAGGCCTTAGTGAAAGAGAGGCTCATTTTTCTGGTAAATGCTGCTTTTGAAGGTTAGAGCCATATTCTTAATTACAGGCTTCTTCACAACACATCTGGTTGCTCCACAGCAAACACAGCTATGGCGTAGCTACCTCCTCAGAAGATGACCGCACAGTTGGGATGCAATAAAATAAAACTCCTGCCCTCGGCTCTGTTCTCACAAAATTAATGTAAGAAAAAACAGGCCACTCCCAAACATCTAGTGGAAATCTACCTGCCAAGAACGTCCTAAAACCAGGTATTGTCCCCAAAGACTTACTCTTTAAAGTAAGTGCTTCTATAATAAATATCTATGTAACCTCTTCCATTGACAAATCTCCAGTGCTTTGCAAGTGGTGGTTACCTCAGAGCAGGTGTGAGGTTAAATTGGGGGGAGACTAACGAGAGGGAGAGGAGACTTTGCTCAGCAATGGCAGATCTGAGACCAGTGTCTGGACCACGAGTCCTGCTGCTGGGCTTTAGCCACATGACCATCTTCCCCTCAAACATATATTCATGTCCCCTGAGCTTTTCGGCAGCGGACGGCTGGTGTGTCGGTGCCAGTCATTACACAAGGCACCACCTTTCCATCCATGAATGAAGTGACCTGATGCACATTTCCCTCTTCTCCCACAAAGGACCAAACTGCCTTTCCTTTAGAGGGAGGAATGTAACCCAAGTTAGTTTCCAGATGAGAAAACATTTCAGCATTTAAGGGGGAAAAGCCACAAAACCAAAAAACTACAAATGAGGAAAAAGTTACTTCCTAGGCCTCCTTTCTGCAGCTGCGTCCATGGTCATGCTCTCAGTTTGCTCCTACTTCAGACCAATCCGTCTCCAGCTGCATAGACGGGAAGAAGGCCTGGGATGCAAGAAATAGCATCAAGACAGAATGTAGTCTCATCCCACTGAACTGCACAGAAGTTTTATCCTAACAAGGCTTTCAGGGCACAGGAGCGTTCTTGGGAGCTTCTTGGTTTATATTTGATCTCTTGAGCTACATTTCTCTCTCTCTGCCTACTGACAATTTTACTTCTGAATGTACATGCCCATCTATTTTATGGGGTTCCACATGCGCCCATCACTACTGAACCAATGTTCATATTCCAGTAAGAACCTTGACCCCTCCTCCAGGAACAAATGGAGAAGATCCCTGCCTGTAGCCATTCAAACATCATCCAATAGGGTGATGTGCTCCAGGGCCTCTCATTTGCAACAGGGCATGTGGAAGTTGTGAAGTGACTGGACTGCCCCGTTCTTTGCCAGCCTCCACAATTAACAGCGTAACGTGCACCATGCAATGCAGCCTCCCACCAGCCTTCTCCACACGGCGTCTTTGCAACACAGTGGGAAGATACAAGATGTATGTTTCAGAGCTGTACAAGTGTTGCACAATAACAAAGACGTTCCTTCCTGCTGTGCTGCTACCTTCTCCTCCTTACCTTGTTTTTCTTGTTGCTGAATGTTTGTTTTGCCAGAATAAGATGCTAATAAAATCAAGGCTCGTTTCCAAATTGCTTTTAAAGCACCAGATTCCAATTATAAAAACCTAATTCCTTCTTCCATCCGCGGAACCTTTCTGGTATTAACAGGCTTTACTATGCAAAGTGATGCCAGAGGCTGTTTCGTTTACAGTAATTAAATGAATGTCAATTGTTTTAGTTGTTTCTGAGGGAGCGTTCTACAAGAGCATTAGCATGTTCTGCTAACCCTTACGTGCTGCACTTCAGGCCTGCTGCAAACCCTTGGGGGCTGACCACTGACCTGAGACTCCATGCGCAGACATGCCAATAGCATCTCAATGAGCCGAGCTCTTTTTCTCCGTTTCTATGGAATCAGCAGAGTGGAACGAATAGAGCACTCGCATGTAGATCAAAGACTGGCGAGGAAAAAGGGCTTTACAGCTAAATTAATTAAGCCGCTCTACCTGTCTAATTAAAGATGCACTGTCCCTTTTGTATGCTAGCTGCAGCGCAAACACTATTGAAATGCATTCTTGATCGATTTCATCTATCAAAATATTTAGTAGGAACACCCAAACGGAGGCAATCTAGCAAGATGCGTTTCCTATGTATCATTAATAGAAGGGCTCCCAATTACGCAGAGAGGCTATGGTGTGTCTTTAGAGCCATTGAGGAAAAACAGCTGTCCAACTTGATTACCGAACAGCACATGTGTAACTGGGTAATTTACAAATGCCCTGGCCCAGCCTCCTGACAGGGCAGAGCAGTCAGGGCCCAGCTCTGCGTAAGCTACATCAGCCACAAGGCCGCTGGTGCTGCAGGTCAGAATTTCTTCGCACAGAATTATGTAGTGAGTCAGGCTATCAGCGCCGGTAGCCTTGGCTTCCTTAGATTTCAACACACATGCCTAAGCTGAGAGTTTCAAACTGCCTAGGGGATTTGCACACCTGATTCCTATTTTTAATCCCTTAGGAAGTATTGGAAAAAAAACCCTCAGCTTTAAATCTGAACCCTAAACACCAAAAAACACTGCAGAGTCCCCATGGCCCTTTGGCTAATGAGAGGCTCACCTATGTGTTTTGAATGTGCAGGAGAGGATTTTACAAGGGCTTTCCTGCTGGTGTGTGTTTAACCTCGGACAAACACAGTCACAACCGTAGACGCTTGCTTACCGTGATCTGGCCCAGGCAGAAGTTGTTTGGAGGCAGAGTTCTTCAGAGACTGCATGGCAAGGAATGGACCGCTCCTGAAGGAGAATGTAGGCACCTCCCTTCCTTCCCCTCTTCAAGACCCTGGGGAAGTTCCCCTTTCATTTTTTAGTCCCTCCTCTGCACAAAGAACTCGTTCTTGGGCCAAGCAAATCACACAGGGATGGTAGATAAAAGGGTCTAACTCTCCCCCCCTGGTTTCTCCCCAGTCCCTGCAGACTGTTGTTTCTCCAGCCTTTCCCAGGATCAGGAAGGAATCAGCATTTCCCTAGAAAAGGAGTGTTCAGGCTAACTATGGACTGAAGTTTTAGGGCCTTCCACTGAAGACAGACTTTCCTGTAGTGGCTGTTTCTTGGCTCTAGTTTGCTCCAGAAAGAGGGGGTGAATAATTAGCAGCTACTTCCTGACAAATGGCACTATTAAGCTCTGGCAGTTCAGCTGTGGCTAATTTAAAGCAGTCACAGGTGCTGCACTCAGGCAGCAAGGAATGAGGTAAGACAAGTGTCTGCTGTACAGAAGCCTGATTTTCACTCCACAGGGAAGGAGGGTTGCAGGCCCATGTCTCCCAAGCTGGAGAGGTGTAATTTCATTCAGAAACAGAGGAATCTGTGGCCCTTTTGTGTTCATAGATGCTTTTATTTTACCTCCACGTGCTCTGCATTGCTCAGCAGGCCTGTCCCAATCACCCCATTAGGATCTACCCTACTGAACCGCAGGGGTAGAGGCTAGAGTGCAGATAACATGCTGACATGACATGGGATAACAATGCCTGCATCCTGTCTACATTCCAGCCTCTGCGGTTGCTACAACCAATCCTGATTTTCAAAGCCCGCTGCCCTGGTTCTGAAGTTCTAGAAAAGCACAACATCATCCTCCCTGTGACTTGCAGCTGCACGGGACATTGGTGGGCTCGCTGCCGTGAGCATGACTCCAGACCAGGGCACTTCAAACAGAGTTTAATGGACCAACCGCGCATGCCATGTGTGTGTGACGTCCGTGAGACACAGCTGCTGTTAGCATCCTTTCCGACAACATTCTCACACATTTCACTGAATCACCGAACTGGAAAAGGACAGATGTGTTACACATCATTTCTAAGAAATGACCTCCTTTCCTGCTTCCCCTTCTGGGATTACTGAAAGAAAGAGCTCGAATGATTGAAACTTTTTGCCCTGCGTTGTTTCTTTACTATCTCCACCACAGGCAAGGGCAGTCCATTGGAGTTCTGGTTACTGGCACTACCCTAAAGCTGCAATATTTGGGTAGCAAACACTGAAGGGCAAAGTTTAAGTCCCAACAAATGTTTCATGTTACAAGGTTTCAGGAAATCATCCCTCTTTGTTAATGTTAGCTTTTGCAAAAAAAAATTGATCATAAATTTGGGTTTTTAAGCCACCAACTATTTCACATTGCCTGCTAGCGTTTTGGACTAGCTCGAACTGTTGTGTTTGCTGTCAGGACTTATGTGGAAGGGGCTTAACGATACAGCTTTCTATATACTCAAAGACAACATAAGGGTCTTGGTCAGCATTGATGTACAAGGCATCTTCAAAAAACTCCTCCAAGTCGCTGGCGTGCCTGTAATAGGTCTCCAAGCAAATCCCGATATTTTCTTCGGTGTCTTTAGGGTTCTGCTGGAGACGGACTTGGACCTCTGGTAAGGGAGCTGGTTTGTACATGCCATGATATCTAGGGATAAGACACAAACCCCACTTCAGTTCGTAATGCAAATCCGGGAATTGACAAATGTTGCCAATTACATACTTCGTTTTTGCTTGTCCAAGGTTTTACAGCTCTCCCCTTCTGCAACTAACTTGACAGCTCTGGCTGTGTCAGAAAGGTGTTAGGAACACTCAGGACAAGTCGGCACTTCCTATTTACTTGGCATCATTACTGCCACGGCTCCTGGATATATGACAGATGAGAGTTTTTCTTGAAGTAACCAAGTCCTAAATATTGATTTAGCACAATCAATGCCATAATGATTGAACATGAGTGCATGCTGCAGCAGCCAGCACGCCCCTCTGAGGGCTCTGTTAGCAGGAATTTAAATTTTTATAAAGACTTTAGGGTCTTTACCAGAGCCTAATCCAGATTCAGTTTGGTCTCATAGAAGGGACCAATATGATCATCTAATGGTCTGACCTCCGGCACAATGCAGGCCATAGAACGTCATCCACCCAATCCTCTAATAAACCTCTAACCTATGACAATTATTAAAGTCCTCAAATCATGGGTTAAAGTGCTTCAGAGAATCCACCAGCAAGTGAGCCGTGCCCCATGCTACAGAGAAAGGTGAGTTTTATGTCGTAATTTTGGGATTCTACTCCACCTTCCCCACTTCACTTGTGCAAACCCTCCATACCCACCTGTCCCAAAGGCCACAGAGCAAAGATAGCTGACAATGGGGAGTTCAAGTGGATTGAACTGAGCAATGCCCAGGAAGTCCACAGATGTCCACATAAGGGACAAGGGCTTTCCACGGCTGGCTGACAGCAAATCTACAACTGATGAGCCAAAAAGATTCTTAAAGTAACAAAGAAGGTAAACTGAAGTCAGGCTGTTTTTCAAAGGGCCAGAGCAATGGCTCTGTAGCGCATCTTCCAAGAGAAAAACCCTCTCATGGACCCACCTCCCTTCCCAACGTCCTTGTACTCTGCTGCTTGTTGCTCAAGGATTTCAAGTTTGTGGCGTGCTGGAAGGAGTTCTGTAGAACTGCTGGCCTAAGACACATAGCCACCGAGCTAAATAAGACACAACCCACCATTCCCCTGATCCTGTCTCTCATGGAAGATACCTCAGAGAATATATTACATCCTGTTAGTTTACTAGGATCACCATCAGTCTGTGTCGGGGGCACAGGTTTGTATGGAAAGGAGAGTGGAAGATGGTAACCCATTTCTCAGCTGGACTGCAGATATTTCTTACGATGCCTTCCAAAGCCACAGGATTCTGGCTTTCTGGAATTAACAGCAAAAGCTCAAACATCTACACCACCATTTTTAGTATGTCAGAGGCACATATTTATAACCTGAGCCCCCTCGTAATGCTGTAGTAGAGTTTGGGTTGCTTATGTAGCTGGGACCAAAATGAACATTACCCATGTTGCCAAATTCATGATACAGCCTTTATAAACAGCTCCTTAGAACTGATGCCCCAATCCAGCTATTTTGGGTGAATTATTTCCGCCATCTCTCTCCCTGTATCGCACTGAAAGCAGAAGACTTACATGTGGGTAAGATGGCTGGATAAATACAAAGCCAAGAAAAAAAGAAGAGTCCAGTTAGAATAATGTCTTGGATGCAGTGTGTCCATTCTACACTAGCAGGAGTTAGAGGCCAGTGGAGAGGCTAGCCTGCTCCCTTCATGGCACTGGATCCCGTGCTGCAGAAGCAGAACCCCTGATATCTACGTAGCACCAAAAAACAAATGTCCATTCATTCACAATGAATTTGGAAAGACTAAAACCAAGCCTCCAAGAGGGAAAGCGTATAACTGGAGCAGACCCTGTACAGACTAATCCTAATGATAAGAGATGTAAAGATGTCGGGATGATTTGCTTCACAGCATTAACTTCTGAACAACTCTGTCACTTATTATAAGAACAAAAGAAGGGAGAATAGTATCAGCAAATGATTTCTTGCACCTAGAGTGAAATGTCTGAATCATCGTGTACCACGTTAGCATAAATACAATATTTACGCCTTTGACTGTTTAGGGCGAGGATTCCAAAGATTCGTAGCATTTGTCACTGATTCAGTGTTGTGGAGGTAGTAAGACATGCTTTGCCAGTAGATGTGGATTGTTAAATATTGTTTCACTGTTCCCAAGTATAGAGTTCACTACTGCTCAAAAATTAATTTGCTAATTCCAAAAATAAAGCACAAATGTAAGGTGCAATTCTAGCACTACCTCTGGAAGGATTTTCGGAAGAGATTTCCTTGTTACTTTATTCCTAGAATGGTTAGGCTGGCTCAGGCGGCAGAGCTTGAGGATCATTGACCCCACTAAGCTGGAGGGACAGCCATAAAGAGCTGTCGCTTGAAACCTGAGTTCATGTCCAGTAGCTAAACGAAAATCTTGATCGATTGAGGGAGAAATCCCTTAATATTTCACACCAGCAATGTGGCTGGGGAAATTGAATGCAGCCAAATCTCCAGGTACCTCTAGCGGAAGCCTTCAATTATTGCAGTCTGGTTTACAACGTTATCATTCACCCCTGAGCGTTATTTTGCCAGTTTTCATTGAACTTGTAAAAGTCAGATCAACTGCTGCTCTGGATTTTGGTATCAGGGATTTAAAACTGTGCTGAGCTGATGTCTGGAACTTCCCACACGGAGTGATGGTAACTAAAGGGCTATGAATGAACTTTTCCTTTTCACAAATTCTTAATCAAGAGCACAGCCTACTTCATTTTCTTTAGTTTTCTATGAAGCCCATCAGAAGCTTTCGTCTTGCTGGCAGCCTTACAAAGTTACAGAAGTTGGGCCAATAAAAGATATTGCCTCACCCACCTTGTCGGTCTTACAAAGTGTTAAACACGAGATGTTAACGCTAACCTTTCTCCTGTGACTGGATCAATCATCCGCTGAGCCAGACGTTCCATGACAGATTCATATGGAAGATTCAGGAAAAATACCCTAATTGTAGAAAAACAGTTAAAGAACGGCATTAACATCCTCAGAATAGTAACTATGGCCTTTGCAGCACAAATTAATATTTCCACTACAGGAATGAACACTCAGTGATAAGGAAATTATTCTGAACCACCAAGATGTTAATGTCAAAAAGCACAATGTATGTATGGAAGTGCCTTTCTTTGGCTCGCTCATTGAATCTTGTTCTCATGTATATTTTTTAGATTATAAACTAATTGAGAGGGGACTGTTTGAGACATGTTTGGGTACAAAACTAAGCATATTGCCAGTGTATAACAAATAATACAGTGCAGACACTCATTCTTGATTTCCACGGGCTGAACCTAAATCATTCAGGGGGTTCACTTTTCATCTGACGTCCAACACTCTGTATGACCGCTAAACTTTCAGAATCCAACCACTAAACCTAATTCGTAGTCCACATCAGATTATTCTGCAAGAGTCAGATGGAAGATTATTACAACGGTAGCCTTCCAGTGGAACATCAAGGACAGAGAAGTGGCTCGGCTTGTAACAGTGTCTTCAACTGCAGAATGGAGATTGCTCTTTTATTCTGCAATTTTTCTTCTTCCATAAAGTATCCCAGCAACACTGTCTTGATTGTTAGTGCTTGTGCTAGTGAACATCTTATTTTATCTCTTTGTCTTCATCGCAGTATGGTTACTTCCAACCACAGTGCCCTGGCATTCAAATCGCCCTACACCCCACTCCTGCTACTCCAGGCCCACAACCCTCCTGCGGTAGCAGTGTATACAATCCAGTTTGGCACCCGTCACCTAGTAACGCTCAGTGCCTGTATGGAGTTGTCTGTTCTCTCAGATTTGACCTGAGGGACCACTGCTAAGGCCAGTTTGGTTTCCATGGCCCTTTCAATGCTGGGCTCCTCTGCTGAGACTGCCAGCAGGGCAGAGAATTAGGGTTTGATTTTCAAATGGTGAGCACCTGCAGCTCCCATTAATTATAACTGGAGATGGAGCTGCTCAGCACTTGTAAAAATCACACCCTATACCCAGATCCACAAAACTATTTAGGCACAAAATCCCAGGCGTTGGCATCTAAGTCCCATTTTAGGCACCACTGTGATCCACAAAACCTGTTTAGCAGCCACCTCAACTCACTTGGCACCTACATTTTCTCAGTTAAAGTTTCATAGGCAACTACATTTCTGCCTCTGGGCACATGTACCACTTCCACACTGGCGGCATTCTGACAGCCATCTTCTGCTGAAGACCCGATGTGATCCATACACCAGGGGAAGAGAGCTGGAGCAGACCCATGGGGCCCAGCCTGGTAGGCAGATGCCTACGAACGACCCCCTGAGCTACACTATAGTATCAACTGACTGAAACAAATACAAGATCCAGAGAAACAAACAGAGTTCTGTGGCCCTTTTAAAGACTAACAGGTAAATAAATCTGTTAGTCTTTAAAAGGGCCACAGGACTCTGTTTGAAACAAATACAGTTGCCCAGCTCTACAATTATCTTCCTAAGCTAGTTAAACTCAGTGTAATGTTTCTATTAATTTTATATTCAAGCTCATAAACTCTTAAGCAGAAAATGTTCACACACATACATTTATGCAGAGAAGATATAAATCACTAGGTTGTGGAACATTCCACAGACTGTGCGGATGTGACATAAAGGGAAATCTTTCACATGGGTCACATTTAATGAGTTTTTAGAAGAACAAAAGCAATTCCTTCAAAACTTGTGAAAATAAACTTTTACAAAACAAACAAAAAAGGATTGTGGGCTTTCAAACGTGGCTTTATTTATAAGACAACTTCTCCTTATTCTGCCTTCAAGGGCAGATTTCCTATTTTCTTTTTTGTCTGCCTCACAAAAGGTACTGTATGCTTTAGACACTCACCAAAGAAACATTTTACACTTAGTGGGTGGGATCAGACCAGATGAAAGGCTGCACTTTACCTTGGCATACACATAACAGATTACTAGAATCCTTTGTAGGATTTCAAGTTATGAAAATCATTTCTCTCTTCAAATGTTTACAGATAATGACTTCTATTCACATTGTGGTAACAAAACAACAAGCTGGAATAAAACATTCAAGATCTTGGAGATTCCAAAGACAGGAAAAGAATCACAGTTTCAACATTCTTTTATCCCGTACACTCTAACATTTTGTTTTTCTTTGTTTCTGTTGCCCAACAATGGCACAAAAACGTGATTGTCAGAGTAGATAACATCTGATGATATATCTCAAGATGAATATTCTAGTAGAGTGGAACAACGTTTATACAGCCCTGATAATTGATACAGTTCCCTATTATATTCTGAAATAAACAGAACCGTTCAAGGATTGTAACCTGGCATATCAAGAAAGCTTGTCGCAATTCACAGTTACTAACTCAAAAAATATTATAGTATTTGAAACAGAAGAGCCTAAAAACTTAAAAGCTGCCAATAAAATGAACTCTGAAAGCCTTGTCTGAGACTCATCTTTTTTACACAGGATGCCTCTTATTAACCAGTTTGGTGTCACCATTAAAGAAAAGTATAGGGGAAAGATGTAGGAGAATACAGACATCTTTTCTAAGACGTGTTTTCTCCCCAAAACAACACATAATGGAATATACATACAATAGCACAGAATGAAATCTGATGGCCTTTTCAGAACAGGGGTTAGACATACATGGAGGTGTGGAGAAGGCTCTGCTCTACCCAAACTGTATACGCTGTGCATGTTCTGAGGATGAGAGGTATATATCGGTCTCCGGGGCTCATCCTTAGAAAGATTATCCCACTCTGAGAGATATTTCCTAGCCACACAGGGGCTTACTGTGCAACAAAACCAGTGTACTTATATGTGTAAGAGCTGTCCAACCCAGCCCATTAATGAGTAATACTGGGAAAGACTTTTTAAATGCAGCCACTGTACAGTGTACATCCTGGGCACAGGATGATTTACTGTTCAGGAAACAGTTTCTGGAAAACACTGCAAACTGCCACCTCTTCATCAGTTTCTTCAAGACGCTACGATTTTGCTTAAGTAATTTAGTCAGCCTGCCAACTGTTTGAGTGATATCTTCATAAAATGTCTGTCTGGAACACTTCACAGACATAATTGTGTCCTTCGATTTTGAAAAGCCCAGGGTTTGATCCAGCATTCATTGAAGTCAATGAAAAGATTCCCAATGGACATTGAGTCGGGTTCCTAGCTTGGCCCCTTCTCTTTGAAGAATGCAGTGCCGTTTATATATACACACTCCCTAAAGCTTTCCTTAGGACCACCTTGTCTTTGTGTGTTGTATCTTTTATCCATGGGAAATTTGCAAGAGATGTCACTGTGGTTGGTAGGTAGGAAGGCAAGGAAAAATAGCTGAATATCAAAGAATAATAATACATTATAGGGATAGAGTAGCATTCAGTACAGCTCCTGTTTCAGAGTTGACAAGCTGCTGGTTTAACTATGCAAACGTTTGTCACTGAAAAATTAGGACTAAAGAGTGCTGTTATCAGAGGCTTAATAGAAGAGTGGATGGGTTGGGGAACAGCGCATAGAATTTTTCACCCCTACCATCACTGACTCAAATCTCATCCAGCTCAGTAGTGACCAAAAGTTGTTGGCATCAATTGCTGTTGGGTGTTCTACGTAACGTAGCTTTGTACATTCTCGGTTCAGTTCCTAGTGGATACAGATCCCCATCACAAAAATCACTACCACGGACTGGCAGTCCGGTTGGCACTTTCAGTGTAGAGGCCAAGGATCAAGTGGGTCATGGACACCAAACTATTTTCTCTCCTCAAATGGTGGTCCCTCTGTGTCAGAGTTCAAGCATGCTGGAAGGCAATATTAGGGAAGTATATATACAGTTGACTGTCCCGGGCTGTCAATCTAGCATCTTCACAAGTAATTAAATAATAAATGAAACAGTTCAAATGAACAAGGTTAGAGAGATGTCAGAACCCTGTCTTTCTCATTGTAACTAACATTACCAGTCTAATCCACTAGAGCTGTAGGATACAGCAATAAAGTTAAGATCCACAGACTGATACTGTTGATGGTAACGATCATTGCCGGTCAAGGCAAAGGACTTCTTTTGATGGTCCACCCTGGGACACAGAGGGAAACTATTGGTTTTCCGAGGCTCTGAAGAAGAATGCTGACTCGTCTATAAACTCTAGCAAAGGTAGAAAGTCTGAGTTGCTCCACTCCCTTTACATCTGAGGAAATAGACATTTGCATGGTGAGTTGTTCATCTCTCTGTCCCAAGGATCCTCTCATGATGAGTTTTACATGTTTCCATGCTATTCGCCCTTCTGCACCACATGCATAAGGAACCAGTAACAGGCTTAGTGAAGAATCACAGAGTACATTGTCTTCAGTGTGATGACGACACTCTGCTTTATATTACCATCTCTTCCAGTTTGGCCGGTGTGACTGAAGGATGGCCATGTCTAGCAGAAAGTAGAGTGCAGATGAGGGTAAACTGGTTGAGGCTCAATCCAGATAAGTTCTAGTGAAATTTACATAAACTAGACTTAGCCAGTGGCTTAGCTAGACTCAGGGTTCAAAATTTAAAATATTCGAAAGACCAAATAACCAAGCTGAGACTGTTTAATAGTCAAAGACAAAGCAGTAGAACATGAAAAGGAGTCAGACATTTCAGCCCTCTCTGGAGCAGATCCCTGCCTTCTTGCAGTATTCACCTTAGATAGGAGTTTTTCTTCAAAAATACACGTTCAAGACTACATGTATTTACACTATGGTTGTTTATATACTAAAAGCACTTTACAGATCACTCAGACTCAACCCACCAGTTTCTAAGGGTTCCTTATCTTGTCTTCCATTCCAGAGCTCAGTGAGCTGAGGAGACACCTCCTAAAAATACAACAAGGTACTATTCATACATTTAGTTTCTGATAGGTTTGTATTTGTCTATGCCAAGGACAGAGTTCAACTGGGCAGAGCCTGATGAGATATACCTTAGCATAAGTGTACTGTATTTTGGGAAATCACAATAGCACTTAACATAAATACCCAATGTTCATATATGATATAGGATGCACAATATTCATGTTGTTCATGTAATACATATTAATATGGTGTGCTATATGCCTAATACATATAGATTAGCTAACTCTTACCGGCTAGGGAAAGAAACCATAGGAATTGACAAAATTATTACTGTCACTGACAATAAGGCATTTTCCCACAATCTGTTGTGATGCTTTGCAACCTGACAATCTTGTTGGACCCCCAACAGGTGGAGCCCTTCCTGCTGATGGATGCTCAGGGAATAGCAGCTTTTTTCATTTGGAGCTGATAAGAAGGTTGCAACCTTCTCCTTGTCATGGTTACAGTCAGGACTGAATGATTGTGATGCGTTTACATGAAGCTACCAATTGGAAATTGCAACTAGTGTGGAATGCAGCTGCCTGCTTGTTAAGTGGTATTTCCCACAGAGAACACATTACACCAAGCTTTCTGAGTAACAATTTTGGGGTGACATTTAAAGTGCTGGTTTCAGCGTACAGAACCCTAAATGGCTCGGGCCCTGCCTATCTTCTTGAGTGATACCACGGTGCATTGCACTCAGCTGAAGTACTCCTACTATAATAGGCGGGAGCTGCCGGCACCACGTTCTCCGTCGGCAGTCTTTGGCTCTGGAGTTTAAGTCTAGTTCTACCAGGCTTTTGTGGGACAAAGGGACTGAGTGCGGTTCTGGAGCTGATGGCTGGGAGAATCCACTGTGGCATTTTATATGTAGCATGGGTCTGATTCTGATCTCCGTTACAGTGGTGTACAGAGTATTTACACTGTCTTTAATGGAGTTACTTCAAATTTACCCCAGTATAAACCAACTCCATCCTTTTGTGTTTCAGAACTGATAGGGAGTGTGTTGATCAGCACGTTAAAACATAACTTTTCTTTATTAAGAAATAAAAAGGAAGATCTCAGATAGAAAGAGCCAGGCAAAATGCTAACTTTCTGGGTGCCATTTACAGAAGTTGGTGCTCTTTTGACTGATGGACCAAGTTCTCCTGCAATGAAGTTGGAAAGCCTAGACTTTAAATTTTTTTTTGCCACTTTTAATGAAGCATTTTAACTTTTAAGTTGAAACAGCAACTTTAAAAATAGCAGGCTATTCATCTTTTTCTTGGGTTTTTTAAATCCTATACATCTTCCCTCTTGCAAACAAGTAGCAGCTGCAGTATTCCCATTCTGCATGCTCTGCACTCCACAAAAAAAAGAGGCCCCTGCTGGCCATTTCTTGTTTAAAACTGTGCATAATTGATAGTGGCAAATCTACCCCAGCTGTGTCTAAAACCTCTCCAGGGGCAAGAAAAACACTCTCTATGACTGTCATTAACTACTAAATTAGCAAGCACTCCTAGCAATTTAAAATGCACCACATAGGTCTGTTTTAAGGAGGATGCAAAGATCAAATTCCTGTGTGATCTTAAAGTTACAGCCAGTTACAGCTGCGTCTGAAGCGCAACTTCAGGACGGACAAAAAAAACCTTACCAACTTTTCCAAAGCAGATGGCCAGATGGAGATTGTCAAAGTCAGTGTTGGAAAGTTAGAAAACGAAGCCATTAGCAAAGTACTATACATCTTATGGGAAGGCAGATAACCACACAGTGCTGGGTCATGCCAGGCCTAAAAAGCTAAACAGGGCCTGGCGAAGTAAGTAGGGTGGGATGGGATGCCATCTTCTGGCTGAGATACAGAGATGAGGTCCTGACCATTGAAGGTCAGATGACACTTTTTTTTCCCAAGAGTCAGGGTGCTAGTTCAAGTATCTGAGCATATTTCAGTTTTTGTACATTGCACATCTCTAAATTTCCTCTGAGAGTTCAGTTGGATACGTAGGTGCAGCCTCTAGGAGGAACAAGAGGAAGATGTCCCCTCCCTCCTTTTTCTTTCTTGTTTATGTCCCCTCGGCTGAGCTGTAAGACTGCTATTATGGGTACACAGCCTACCAATCTTTTCCTGGGCTGGACGGTGTTCGTTGTTTCCCGCTGTAAACGATGCTGCTGCATCCCTGCTCAATGATGGGTGAAGTATTTATCCCTGACATATGTAAGAGGGCTGTTGTGAGGTTTAATTAATTAATGCCTTCCAGATCCTTCCATGAAAGATGTGGGATACTATTATGGGAAGCAATCTTAGCCTCTAGGTTTTAACCATAAGAGAGGAATATTTTGTATAAGGCTAAGGCACAGGTTAATCAGCAAAAGTGAAACCATCATCGAGATCGTATAATAATTCATTTGATGTCAAGCTATTTCCAGAGACAAGAGTCTTCTTTTTCAACAGCTACATTTCTGTCAAATAGCTACAGAAGGAAGCTAAGTGGGTCACCATTCCCTGTATCTGGCCTCTGGCCAGGAGAGCAAGATGAACAACTTCCTCCCTGGCTGCAGTCATGTTGCTCTGTAGATGAATGAGCAAGGCAGAGCCAGGACTGAATCACATGGCTCTCCATCACCTAGACCAGGAACGTCACTCCTGAGCTGGGCTCACTCTCTAGCAGCCCAGGGAGCCAAAATGTCACAGTCCTATCCACATCACAGCACATCCCTCTGCTTCCTCAACATGATGTTAGTGGGCACCAAGACCCTTCTTTTTACATGAGGAACAGATGTAGCTTTCCTATGTAATTACCATCAGTGCTGATTTACAAAAACAATGAGTTGGTATAAATCGGTGCATCTCCACTCAACAGAGCTGTGGTTTGGTTCCTATTTAATGTCAGGAAAAGGTACTCAATACAAAAGTGGTCTGAAGAAATATCTGTTGTGTAAATGTTCCATACATATACTGAAAAGCACTCACAAATAGAGAGGAAATGTTTCCATTCTGGGGTCTTCAATACATTTTTAAAGCTTCTTTTAAGAAATCAGTCTTAACCCTTTCTACACATAATAGGCAGGGGGTGGGGGGATGGATGCATTAGTATCTCCATCCAAAACCGCTTTACATTTTCCCCTCATTTTTATTCTTTGCCTCCTTCTTACTCTCAGCTATTATTCTAGCCTCTTTCCATTCCCTCTGGAGCTCATTCCTGTGGTGCTTTATGAATCACAGAATAAGATGGCAGCAGGGCTGCTTTAGAGTAATGTGTAAGTGGCACAGATTCCCCTACCTGTAAGGTTAATCAAATCCCCGCTCAGATATTCTAAAGCCTCTGCTACCTGAAGGCCCGAGGTCAGGAATCTGAATCCATTCCCAAAAATGCAATCTTAATGTTTCCTTAGAAGCTTACCGTGCTCCCCTCCAATAATTAGATTCTGCAGAGCAAATTTTGAGCAGCACAAGAATTTGGGGGTTAAGGACTAACAAACTCATATCACAATTGATATCCGGTTACTTGTTTGCATCTTTTTCAGTAACACTGACTGTTCTGAACAAAGAAAAGCTATACTTCCCCTCCTTTTAAATAATCAAATTTATCAAAAATAATGTTTAATCCTTGTGGCTGCAGTACAATATTACACTGAATGATTTTTGGGGGGCGAGCATTAAAAGTAACTTTTGTTGTTGTTAGGGTATTTGGTTCTTAAATAAATAAATACCTACATAAGAATTGACACCAAAAAGTGTAGTGGGAAAAATAAAAGAGTGGATTATAATGTGTCATGGTATATATGTGTCAAAGGAAACCAATTTCATTACAGGGATAAAAATTCTCTGTTTAAATACTGTCAGATAAACCCTCAAATCTAATAGGGTTCACTTCTGGGGAAAAGCAAAACTAAATCTGATTAAATGTTAATATCCAGTAGTATTAATTAAGAGGGAAAAAAGTCCATCAAGAGAACCCCAATATGTTTGCTGTGTCCCCAGGAAGCTGGAAAATTTCACAATCAAGTGTGTAAATGTTCTAAAAAAGGGTTCTGAATATTTTATGAATATTTGTCATAAAACAGAAATAATAACCACTGTGCAGAGCTATTAGAATTAATATTTATGCTGCCCGCCATGAAATATTCATGGGGACAGAGAAAGGGGGGCCCGTAAGACAAGAATTAATTTACATTGGGCTCGGTTTACCCGCTGGCTTGATGTTTAAAGTCGGGTTGACAAGCCTCCATATGAATCCGTCAGTCACTTTCAGCAGTAGGTGGGGTGAAGGGATGGGGAGGAGGGAGAAGAAATGGGTCCAAGCTGCTGACAGCTCACAGATTGAGTTTCTGACAGCCCTTAAAAAACCTAAATGGCCCCCCACCTTTTTTTCCTTCTTCCATTGCCCAAGGCGCTCTGTACTGCCACCGTTCATCCAGTCTCCCCTTCCATCTGCTGAAATTAACGAATTAATGAGCGCTATACTCTTTACAGTGGGCCCCAGGAATGTTTACTGGTGATTAAATTATAATGCGGCAGAGCTGTATAATTCATGAACCAATTAAAGGAAGTGTTAGTTGATTTGATGGGATGAGGACGTACAAAAAGCATTTAACTAATAGGGAACCGTGGGCTGCCGGTTGCCTTAGCTTTCTGGGATTACGCGGCTAATTGCCCTGCTTTATAGGGCTGTCATAGATAGCCATGCATATTTCATTGTTCTCAAATACTTCAATTGTTTGCTTTCGTGTCGCTGCTGTAATATATAGAAACCCAGCCAAACTTCAGTGTAGTTAAAGCACTACACCGCAAAAGCAGACTGGCTGGGCTGGGGGAGGGTGGGATGAGAAGGGGCAGAAGGAGAAGGCTGGCTGACAAAGAAGTAATTTAAAGCCTCAGAGTTAAATGTCACTCAGCAATTACATGATTAAAAGGCAAAACATATGATAGTCTTTTGTTTTACAACTTTTTGGACACTAATTTTCTATGCTGACTTCACCGCAGACAAAATATTAGGAAACTAAACACTTGATTCCGTTGTTTTTTTAAATTGGGGGTGGAGGGTTTGATTGAAATAAATAAATAAATAAAAAAGGCCCAGCAGGAGAGAGTTGAATTGCTCTGGTTATCATGGATAATATACATCATATTTTAACTTACACGGTTCTGTGTTCTGAAATACATGGGAGATGAAGGAGGTTGATTTCCCATCTGGGAGAATGCTCGCTGTCTAATTTAGAGAGCTGCTGAGTCGTGTTAGCTATTCATACCAACAACTTCAGTTTATTACGCAAGGAGGGGGAATTTACCACCTCTGCTGTTGTACAAAGCACCCCCCCCAGCTGACAGGCCACTGGATCGGAGGAAACAGACCCACTTGCTGCAGACACATGGCTCTGATAAAATGAAAAGTACAAAACCCAAAACAAGCAACACACTCACACCCCATATCCCTGAAGACATTAGAGGTTAGCGTCGTATATTCTGTTGGTGAACAGACAAAGTCACAGACAGGAAAGTGGCAAGTCAAGGAAATCTCCAACGTCACCCTGTTCTCTTGCCAAATCAGCCTAGGATCTCACACACTTTATACGAGTGGCAAAAATCTCTGCTACTAAGGCCCAGTCTATACTGCCAGGAAAATTCGATGGCAGCCAACGGGAGTTACGCAAGTTACGCAGGGTAGCTCGTGTAACTAACTCCCCTTTAGCGCATCGTCTGCACTGCATGCTACGATGACACGAGAGAGGGCGGTTTTACTAAGTCGATTTCTGGACTGACTTAGCGTATCTCAACTGACTGCTAAGTCGATCTGAAAAGATCGGTCAGGCAGCGGCGAATTTGTGGCCGTCTGTGAAGATGTACCCTAACTGATGCCGCTAAATGTAAAGCCAGGTAAATACAAAAGCACAAATTTAACTGGATAACAAGGATTGCTAACTTCAGCTGTTCTCTAATCAGGTGGATTGTCATCTACCTGGACAGTGGAACACTGGATTAACTCTCAACAGCGTGCCTTACAGTCCTGTGACTGTGTTAAATGTGCAGTATTTTAAAAAAAGGGGGGGGGGGATTTAAAAAGAGGTGTGACAAACTAAGGAAACTGTTTCTGTGTTTGTCTCATTTACATGACGATGGTTAAAGCAGCATTTTACTTCTGCACAGATTTTGTTCAGAGTTACGAACTACTGCCCTTCCCGAGGTGTTTGTAACTTTGAGGTTCTATGCTACATGATTTTCACATGACCCCTGTGAGAGAGGTACTATGTTCTGGATCATCTCCTCCCACAGACAAAGCCACAAGAGGAGCCTTTTCTAACTCTTCTGTCTGTTATGTCCAGATGTGTGTGTCTCTCTCAACCCTCCTCCCCGCAACCTGTGACACAGATTCACATTGGTACCAACAGGCAGGGGATTCACTGTTCTCTACAAGCATGAAGTGGAGCAGATCAAGGCTCCTCATGCTCCTGCACCATGCCCAGCCTGTGGCCGCGGGTGCTTTCAAAGTGGCCTGCGCCTCCTCTCTTGCTGGATGAAGAAGGGAGCCTCTGCCCAAAGACCCAGGCAGAGTGTGTTTCCGCAGGGCTAAAGCACTGGTGCAGGCTCCTTGGTGCAGCCAAGGGGATGAGAAATCAGTGCGCCCCTAACAGGGAGCATGGCAAAGTGCTCTGCCTAGGTCAATAGGCACTGGGTTCCTGCTGGAGCCAGGGGGAGGGCCTGATCTTCTGTCCTCCTGGCTGCAGAAGGGAGTCACTGCCTAGGGAGCTACAGGACACATGTGGTTTCCCTGTTGCAGCCAGGGAAACGGGAGATCACTGAGGAGGCAGCCTCCTCATTGAACTCCTTCTGTCTGGCTGCAATGGGAGTGGGTGCTGCTGGCAGAGATTGGTGGCCCTTCATGGTTGTAAAAATGATATCTCTGATCCTTGAGCCAAGAAGGTTGGGAACCACTGGTTTAATATAATGAACTCGGGCTTGTTTGGTGGTCTAGCAGATATACAATTTAACGCCATGCATGGTGGAATTTGACTTTGACATTAACTTGATCCTTCACTCCCCAAGGTGGTTGGAGACGGGAAACACAATGCTGCAGTTCCCCAGGAAACTCTAGCTGTACAAGTTGTCTTTATTGGCTACATAGGGATGGACATTCTACCTTATGCCCCATCCACTCTACGAAAATACCCTTTAACGATGGTTTTGTCTAAGACATGCTGCGACATGCTTTTTCCTTGTTTGTGGAGACCAAAAAAGTTATGTTATAACTCTGGTAAATTCCTAGGCTAACTCTGAAAAGAAGTAAAAGTACAATTTGGCCACAATCATGTGGAAACTTGGTTATTTTGCAGTGCAAATGGGATTTAAGTCTTTGGGACAAGACATAGGACACTCAGTGGAGTTTGATAGAGGGATCTCAATGTTTTCCTGCTGGAAAACCGTAATATTGGCCAGAATACGCCTATGCAAAAGCAAGGGTGGGGTAATTAGAGGACTCCTGGGTTAATGCCTCATTCCCCTTGATAATAAAATTACAAAGCATTTTCACTATCAGTTACCTAGACCTAGGAAGATACTATTATGGAAAGACAAATCAAGGTGTCAGACAGCAGAGGGGCTGGAGAAATGGGGAACAGCCAAAACCCAGTGAATTCTGGGGTTTACATTTGCAATTAAAATGCAAGATCTATATTTCATGATGGATTATTTAATCAGAAGGATGCAATTCCAACAATGCAGGGCAAAGGACAGCTCACATAAAAGGGTATTTCAAAAAAGGCCCTCTAAGGGTTGAGCGGGTGGAACAAGACCCCACTAGAAAAATAACTGGGTATTTGTAAATTAATTAATAAATTAATAAAGCACAGCAGCCTACTGTATGCAGGCAGCACTTAAAATCTGTGCCTGGAGACACAAGACTGTATACTCACGAATTACTCAGATGAATTTGAGGGCAAATCTGCAGCTAGAATTTGTAGTTCTCAAATCAAACCCATTGACTAGAGAAAGATGAGCACTCCCCTGTTTTGTAATAGGTATGTTTGGTATCCCTCCTCTATAGAGCTAGTGATTGCCTTTGCAGTTTTGATTTAGACAATTGGGTGGCAAACTTAAGTAACAGCTGACATTTCTTTAAGTATACAGGGCCAAATTCTGTGCTGACTTGCATGCCACATGACCTCACTGAAAGTAGCAAGGCTCCACGACAAAGAAAACTTCAGAGCATTTGTTTTAGTCAGAGCTGTTTAGACACAGGCCACATTCTAAGTGGTTACTTTATCCTCAAGTTCTGGGTGAGTCGAGTGATGCAAATTAAGTCCTAAATTTTGCCCTACGCAGGTGGGCTGTGGCGTAAGCAATAATGACACCAGGTACACAGGAAAGTGAGCCATAAACCCCACTGCCTCATTGAGTAGAATGGAAATTCAGTTGCTGATATAGGAAAAACGCAAAGTTAAATTACGTATTTGGGAGAATAAAAGGGACTGAACACTCTTAAGTGAGCAGTGCCTGAGATTTGAAATCTGAATTGCTAGATAATCAGTGGAATACTTAATTATATAATTGAAAACCTAGGAGGTGTAGGGTAGTTTAGAACTAAACCTGTTACTGGGGTAATGAGGTCTGCAACTTGCTAACATCCATTAAATATCAGCGTTACTCTTTCAGTGCCTTATGATGACCAAGGAAGGAACCTTCCCAGACCCAGGAGACATTAGCTACAACACCTGACATACTCTTCTGAGAAATGGGAAACTGTGTCAACATCGAGTACTTGGGATTTCAACCTAAGCAGTGATAGGTGAAGGTGGGACATGCACAGAAATCACTGTCTGCCAATAACTGCTGACAGGAGACATCAGAATATGACAGTGCCATGAAACCAGAAGCAATGCAGAAATTATTTTCTTTGTTGTTTTTGAAGTCCCCTCGACACAATCAATCATCAAAAAAAGTCCTATATTTTGGCTCAGTATGGAAATGGCGATTTGCATTTCAATATACTCAGCTCACCCTGCCAATAAAAACACGGAGCCAAGAAGAAGAGATCAGCCTGCTGGAGTGAAAAACAGAAGATGACATCCTGCAGACCTTTCAGATGAAACAGCTCCTTACTTGTAACACTTCTGTTGACTTCCCAATATTTCTGAATGATTGGGTTTTCAAACGAGATCAGTCAGCATTCAAATAAGGAAACAGTATCAAGATGTCTCCCTTATCTGATTGGATGGGGGAATTATCAAAAGGCCCTTTTTTCATATCAAATTTCCATCACCAAAGGTCAAACTTTCAACTCCCATTACTGTTGCTAACTGCATTTCTCTTTGCCTGCCAGCTCATTCCTGCTGTTGTTTTAGGAGGAAACAAGAAATGTAACAAATGACAGCATTTTCCCCCACATCTGTCATACAAGATGGACAAATATTTTCTAATCTTATTCTATTTTTCTCTACAGCAATGAAAAATCCTTGATGCTAAAACATTACTTCTATCCCAATTAGCTATTCCCAACTTGGGGTTTTTTTACTGGCTCTTTTCTTATTTTTCAATCCACATATTGACAGGAGTGCTAGCTATATTGCCAGAATGTTTTATTCTACGATTTGGTCATTTAAAATATTTAAGAGTGATTCTTTAAAAATATCTTCCCCTGTGTTGCCTAGCTGGATCAGCATCAATACACTCGCATAATGGACATTATAGAAAAGCCAAGAGAAAGACATAGAATCATTTCCCCTGAAATTCTCATGTGTTTATTATTTTACCATGAGGACCTTGCACTGTAACAAATTTTGTCTGATTTTTGTAGATTGCCTTCCAGATCCACTGCTTTCAGAATCCCTGTCCCTGGTCAGTAACCAGCTGGTGTACTAACAGAGTAGTTCAAACGCCTGACATTGGTGAGAGTTTGCCTCACTAAGCAGTTTATTTTATTCCCCCCCACTCCACCCCTGATGAATTAATTTGTATTTTGCTATTTTCTTTAGGTCCTTTTATCAGGGAACTGCTATTGGTGGGCATAACACCTCCCAATCTGTGTGGAGATTGGACCTTCTTTGCAGATACGCTGTTTTCTGAGACTTAGACTGCAGTGCTGTGTGCCCCTTTGTTGTCCCATATGTAATTGCAGATGAAATTCAAGAGCCCATCCAGCCCTCGAGGGAGCCTAGATTTTCCTCTTGAGAGTAAGGACAGTCAGACTGAGACTCCTTGCTAAAGGAGCTATTACCCACAAACGCAAGTTGGGGCTCCAGGTCTTTTCCACTTTGAGGGAGTTGGGTAGTTTTTCATTGGAAGCAATGCCTGGCCCAACCTTGGGAGATCAAAATAACCCTAGCCTAGGCTTTTCTGATCACCAGTGGGCATCACGGAGCAGTGAGAAATTACAGAAGAGACCTCTGCCCTAGTGGAACAAGACCACAACTACTTCCCCTATGATTCTTTTACTTCCTTTAGCAATCATAAAGATCAGGTAATACTTAAACACAGTTCTCTTGTTCTATTGTGGGAACCTTCGTATCACCACACTGCTTAATCAATGGAGGTCTCAAGACAAATCCTAATTTGCTCACTTCACCTCATGGCTTAGATCATGAGGAATTTATTATTTCTGATCTAATATATTTTGCAAATCATCTGGCTGTGTCCAGGAACCCATACATACTGAAATGTTTTTCCTAGAAAAGAAAAAGATTTCCTTAAGAGCAACAGATACAAACCTATGTCCATATTTTATTCCATGGTCTCAATTTTGGACTATTTCTTATACCTGAAGTCTTTTATATCTGGTCTATGATACACAGTATTTGTACCAGAATAACTATTTCAGTTAGGGGTGTCATTTGCTTATACTGGTACAAGCACTTGTGTGGGTGCACTTATATCAGCTGTGACAGTATCAGACTGGAGGGTTCCCGGAGAGTTCTAGAAAGCCAATATATTAGCCCCAGGCTCAGCAAGTCCCTTTTCCCCTTGTAGCTGGGCAGTGGTTACTCCAGATTAATTAGCACACCTGGGGCTAATTAAGGCCCAACCCAAGACTTGTTAAAAGCCTTCCCTCCAGAGAAAGGATGTGACTGGAGTGTGAGAGTGAGGAGAGCTACGGGATAGTGTGAGAGGAGGTGAGGTGTGGTTGGAATACAGATAGATTTGGAGAAGGAGCAGAACGCTGGTCAGGACAAGACTGAGGCTGGGGGGAGGAAAATCCCCCCGCCTGAAGGGGGGCAAAGGACCTTTCCCAGGCCTGGAGGCCCGAGGGAAACAGACACACCACTAGAGGGAAGCACGGGACCCACCAAAGTAGAGGAGAGACTTTGTCACACAGCATAAAGAAACTTTACACCTGTGGAGCTTATTCCCCTTCCCTTCTGGGAATAAATCCTGGTCTACACAAGAAAACTGGGTCAGTTTCACTATGCCAAATCAGGAATGTGAAAAATCCACACCCTGAGCATCGTTGTTAAGCTAACCTAAGTCCTTGTGTAGACATGCTAGGTCGACAGAAGAATGCTTTCTTTGACTCAGCTACCACCTCTCTAGGACGTGGATTAACCATGCCGACAGAAGAATCCCTCTTGTCGGCATAGGTAACATTTACACTGAAACACTACCATGGCGCACTTGAGTGTAGCATTTTCAGGATAGACGAGCCCTAAGCTATGCTGGTATCACCACTTTTATCCCGATATAATGGCCTCCACACTAAGGGCAACTGTAATGCTTTAACTCAACCAGTCCAGTTAAAGTAGTATAATTTTTGTGTTTAACCAAGCCCCAAATGTCTCCTGATCAGCTGTTAAAGTGCATCTTTTTGCTATTTCATCATACCAGTCACCAGCTACAAAACCTTCAGCCATCCCACAGTCACAAGATTCCTCAAAGATCTGGTTAACATCTCCTCCAGTCAGAGAACCTGTGCCAATGTGGGACCTCAAGTTGGGGCTGGTGCAATTCATGGATGCCTCTTAGGAATCTTTGGGAGAGGGGTCTTTAATTCACCAGTCATTGAGGACAGCTTTGACTTCTTCCTGTCTAAGGTTATGTCCATGTTACCACCTACATTGGCAAAACTTTTGTTGCTCAGGGGTGTGAATATTCCACCCCACAGAACAATGTAAATCACACCAACATAAGTCCTAGTGTGCACAGCATTATGTCAGCTCTCCCGCCGACAAAGCTTACGCTGCTCATGAGGGGTGGGTTTTTTATGTTGATGGGAGAGCTCTCCCCCATCAGCACAGTGCATCTTTACCACACAGGCTACAGTGACGCAACTGAACTGCTGCAACATTGTACATGTAGACATCAGTGTTATGCCTCTCTTCCTGCAAATACCAGAGGTGGCTGACTTCTCACAGGGCTTTGGTCCTCAGTCTAAATGCCTCAGCTCAGATAAATGGAGCACTGATTCAGAACTCTCACCTTATCCACTACTCGGCTGGCTTTTAAAGCCAGATTTTGGTGCAGCAATAAGTACAATTCCTGTATGTGCCGGGAAGTCCAGGGAGATGAAGACATTATTAAAAAATGCAGGACTATGTATTTGATACTGTTAGTCCCATAAAAATTCTCTCTCAAAATTATCATCATTGCAACATCTATAACCCATCAGATTAGTATCTAGAGATTTCTACTCATCTGATTTTCTCTGTTCTTCTTATTACTCAACAACTAAATGTTTCACAAAGCCATTTCCTACAGAAATATTTATGCTCCCAAATGTTTATTGGCCCCTCTATCATGATCAAGATTTTATGAGCACTCTGTACACAACTCTGAATTAAATACATAATTCCTGATCTATCATATCGTGGCTTGATGCTGTGTTTGTCTACATTATACAGTAAGCCATTGTAGTGAGCTACAGAATGCCCTATAGGAAAACTAATTTATATAGTAAAGATATTTCTATCCAACCCTGGCTGTGCAGGTTAGTGATTAAGGCAAGATAATGAGAACAAGGGAGATTCTGGGTTTAAACTGAGGCTCAGTCACTACTCACTCATGTTATGTTCCTTGAACAACATTTTCTAGAATTTCCACACAAATATGGACATTTGTACTTGTGCCATCACATGCCAGCAAAAGTAGATGGAAAAAAATCTTGTAAATGTTACATAAACACTTTTCTCACCACCTACTTCACGTCTCCTACACGTTCATACAGCTTCATTCTCTCCCAGTTGGATCCTTTCTTCTGTGCTTGCAGCTGCTAGCCACAAGCATGGATAAAATGATCAGACTGTTAGCTATTTCTAAGAGCTCTTTGTAACATCATTTGTTTCATCTTTAGTTATCTAGGCATTTTCCTTTCCTCCTTTTGGTCGTGAGCTTCTCTCATGATTTAGACCCGTTAGAGAGGCATCTAGCGGATTAGTCAGTCAGTCTCACTGGTCATGAATAATATCAGAACCAGCCCTGACTAGTTTGAAAGTCCAGTGTTACTCCACATTGGATTAACGTGGCTGGATATTTTTATTTCCTTTGTAACAAACAAACAAAAAAATTACCAGAATCCAAGGAGCATTTCTGACTTTCAGGATGTTCTGCAGTAGCAAAATAATGGTGAAGGTACTTCGTCAATACAATTCCTGCTCTTCCTAATTCTGTTACTCCTGAGACCCAGGTAATCAGGCCTCATATAATTTCTTACTTTACTGCCATCTTCACTGATGAAAGGGCTTTTTGGGGGTTAAAGTTTAAAATCTTCAATCTTCTCTGAAACATGTCCACTCAGAAGTTGTTATGGATGCACTGTGTAACTCAGACACTGGGGAAGACCTGGAGCTCACAAGATTTAAAGACGTCAGCTACTAGTGGAGACTGAAAAGATCCCATAATGAATTTTAAAGGCTAGCAGCAAGATGGAGTTGGGCAATAGATCTTGTTTTTAGGTAGAGGAACACTTGGTATTTGGAGTTAGGTTTGTGCTGGGTTTTATATTTTCTCTTCTGGAACATGGATAATGCAAAGATTTCCTCTAAAAGGGATCCATTGGTTAAAATAGAGGATATTGTTGTAATAGCAGACAAAGACATAACATGACTGACTTTATATCTGGGGCAATGTTAGTGTTTAGAAAATACAGTTCCATTTATAAAGTCTAAAATGGAAGGCTTCTGAGTTCCCATCTAAGTTAGAGGTGGCCAATACTACCTCTTTGGTCTACATCCTGTCCTTATTGTGAGTGACGTTCTACTAACTTAAGAAAGAGAAGGTTAATGGGTGACTGGATTACAATCTATAATATCTACATGGGAACAAATATTTAATAATGGGCTCTTCAATGTAGTACAGAAAAGTATAACATGATCCAATGGATTGGATGCTGAAGCTAAACAAATTCAAACTGGAAATAAATTATAAATTTTTAAGGTGAGAGTAATTTATCACTGGAACAATTTACCAAGGGACATGGTGAATTCTTCATCATTGGCAATTTTAAAATCAAGATTGGAGGTGTTTCTAGAAGATCTGGTCTAGTACTTATTTGGGGGAAGTTCTCTGGACCGTGTTGTACAGAATGTCAGTCAAGAAGATCATAATTGGCCCTTTTGGCCTTGCAATCTAAGAAGCTATGTTTGGAGTAGAACTAGATAGAATTTGAAAGCCACCGAAAATAATAAAAAAGAGGGATTTTTCACCCTGAGGAGTGTTCTAAAGAAAGAGAATCCACATGCCCTAAAAGACTCACCATCTTTGCAAAACCCACCACAGCTCTGCCGCTGTCCGAGTGCTTGTGTAGTCACTTTATGCTGAGTGGAGGGAGCTCTCCCGTAGACAAAATAAAGTCAAGTCACCAAGCACTAGTAGCTATGTTAGGCAGAGAGCATCTTCAGCCAACATAGCACTGTGCACACAAGCACACATGCTTTTTTCCACACCCGAGTGACAAAAATTTTGCCGACCAAGTGCTAGTGAGGACATGGCCTTATAGTAATTAAATCACAAGAATTCTCTCTCCGAAACCAAGGACCAAAACAACCATTTTGCAGAGCCAAATCCCGCAGCCCTTACAAAGGTAAAGCTCCCAGAAAACACTGAATTGTTAAATATTCTAAGGGAACTGTGCACATAGTTTGAGCAAAGCCACTGGCACTGTACTTGTGTGGAATAAAGTATGTTTAGAAGGACTGAAAAATCCTAAGCCATTTTTGCTAGGGTTTGTTGGTCCCAGGGTAGGTTCTTTCTGGGCCTCAAATAACGTGCTTGCTCTGTCATTACCATAAATTACACTAAAATATTAGCAATGACACAGCATCTTTCATTAAAAAAACAGAAAGCAAGCCCTTTCAGAAGGGCTGCCACTTGCCATTCCTTCTAGGTAATCAGATAGCCGTTAATTAATAAACCTGTCAGGTGAATCGTCCTTCTCGGGCCATCATTATCCATTCTGTAACAGAACCCTGCTATCATCACCACTATCTGCCCCATAGCTTCCAGCTCAATTACCTTAATGCTATGCAAATGAGAGGCTCTCTTCATCATTAGCTTACAGCCCACAAATGTTAATAACATAATTGGGCCTTCAACGGGGTAATTAGACACGATTTCTTCCATTAGTCTTACAAGGATAATTATTGTTGATGGGAGAGAGGGGACAAGTCCCAGTGGTGCAGGCAAAGAGGGGCATCTGGTTAAAGCAAATATAGACAAAGCATCAGCAAGGTTAAACAACAGTTGAAATGTACAGCAGGGTCAGGTACAGGTGGGGAAAGGAAGATATCACTATGAGAAACAGAGGAACTGCTGGAGAAATTCTCCATGAAGCAGGAAGGGAAAATATCATTCTGCTTAAAGAAGGAGCTCTGATATGCTGAACACACATAAACATGGTGCTTAACAAACCAGAGTGAGTGAACTGAATGGTCCAGCCTTCTATTTACTAAACTGGTGACATTTATTCATCCATAGTTAAATCACAAACCATGTTGTTTATGGTCTGCGTTGTGCTAAATATTAACCTGAGGTACCGTGAGATGTCTCAGAGTCATTGATTTAGCAATATCCGTGGGACAAGCAGAGCCGGATTACAAGCCAAGTTGTTTATGGACTGCGTTGTGCTAAATATTAACCTGAGGTACCGTGAGATGTCTCAGAGCCCTGGCCCCGGCTTTGGCTGGTCTGACCTGGGGGGGGGGGGGGCAGTGGGGCTGACTGTTGCACAGTGTGGCCCTCCAGGCTCTGGAAGGCCATGCCGGAGGGCCATATACAGCATGCCAGCCGCCTCGCCCCCCCGGAGCCCGCCTCCCTCCCCACCCGCACACCAGCACCAGCAGGATGGAGGACTCCTGGACACAGGCCCATGTAGTAATCCACCCTCGGGGACAAAGTATGTAAAGTAATATATTTTATTGGACCAACTTTTATTTATGGAAAGTACAAGCTTTCAAACTATGCTACATTCTCTTTCAGATTAACATAGATCCAATAAGAGATGTTACCTTACCTACCTACTCTGTCTCATCTTCTGGGACCAACATGGCTTCAACTATGCTGCTAGCGTACATATAGTGGGGCATTCATCAGAATTCATGTTATGAGAATTAGACTCCAAAGGCCATTTAATTATAGACTCCAAAGGCAATGTGTGCCACGGCTGTTGAGAAGCCCACAGGGCTCTTGGAAACAAACAGTTTTAGATAAAAATTGGGATCAGAGTTAAGCTCTATTTGGAAAAGAAGAAAACCTGGTTCAGAATTCGTCCTCTGCCATACTAAGGGAGAAAAATGTCTCTAATGGAGAACTTGTAAATATAATGCAAATAAGGAGAGAAAATACAAAATTTGTAGATCACAACCTTGACCCTTGTGTTACCTATGTCAAGTGTAAAATGGTACCATGGTGGTGGTTTCTAGATTTAAGTGAACGGATGATATGCAAAGCAGAGTCAGGCCCAATGAGGCTATAAGAAGGGGAAAAATGCTCAACAGTATCTTCACCACAATAGTAGCTGTGATGATATTACATTTCTGACCTCGGTCTTAAATGATCCTTCACTTACCTACTAGAAAATACTGAGCAAATATCTTGTTGCAAGGCAAACATCAGTAAATCCACTGGGGTTTTAATGAAGATTAGACTTGTTAATCCTCATGGCAATAGCAAACTAGTCTCCATTCAACATGCAGCATCACATGACAGTTCTAACTATCCCATCTGGACTGTATTTGCTGTCGAAGGATGGAATCATTTCCCCAAGTTTTCAGCTCTAAACAGACTATTTTAGGATCCTAAGTAAAAGCAGTATATTCCCTGCTCCCTCTGGGGATTTTGCTAAAGACCTGAGGCTCTTGGCCCTGCTCACTTTGAGTAATGCCTCCTCCAGGAGTAATCCAGTGATTCCAAAGGGATATTTGAGAATTAAGGTCCTCCTCAGGCTAAGCACAGTTGGCAGAATCTGGCCTTATGTTTTTATTCCCAAAGTTCTGGGAGCTGGCAGCCATGGGGTTCAAAGGTAATGTATATTTTTGATGTAGTGGCTGCAGAAGTAATTGCCCCTGTGCCCCCAGAGGCAGACAGCAAATGTAGTAACAGACTTTCATAAACTAAGTTTTAACCCATCCAGAAGCAAGGATGACCTTTCCACATTTACTCAGAATGAGATTCACCAGACTTTTTCTAGCACAAACACTAGAAATAAATGGTAAAATGTCACCAGTCCAACATACGGAAACTAATGGGGTAGCCTTCCTTTTCCTACGACTGTTTCTCAGTTACTATGGAGTCCATCCCCCTCTCTTCATGCAGACAACACTCCTATCAATTTAGCCAATGAGCATTTAGTCTCTTGCAGTACCCGGCCCCAGAAAATTAAAATGCTACATTATAATACATTTGATGTTTCCACATTCCAACTATTAACCAAAAGTTTTTCTGGTCTCAGTCAAATCCTGTCTCCAGCTGCTTCCTTCTGAAAACTTCCTAAAGTATGTACAGTCAGATTTTTTGTGAACTCCAGAGGAACGAGGCAATGAAGTTGAAAAATTAATTTTAAAAATTACTGACTTTGTTTTCCTAAGAAAAAGGGGTCAGCTTTGTCACAGTAGAAGACTTCAGTACATCCTAGGTTACTTGGTGAATTCTATCAATGGTACATTGCAGGACTGGGATGATGCTACACGACAAGACTGGGCTACTTCTCCTATACAGCAAACTTAACTGGGTGTGGCTAGTTCAAAGTAGCTCCACAGCAAGCTGAGCTGAAATTTGCAACCTGTACTTTAACTTTCAACATGACAATGCCTAAAATAATGTCTTGGGATATTAGCATCACACTGGATTCTGAGTCAAAAGGCCACTGGGGGTAGAATTCATTGGGAGCAAAGTGGGACATGCTGGCGAACCAAGTTCTGTAAGGTTGGTAAGGAGCTATTAGGAGTGTGCTCGTTGGCTTTGCCAATCCTGATTTTCTGGTGACCTGAGCAAGGAGAGTTAAGGGAGGAAAACTACAAATCAGATGATCAGACTGGTTGAATAAGAATGTACCGATTTTCCATTATTTCATCACTTCATGTCCAGATTTGAATTAACCATTGAGAATTCCAATAGCACTCTGTTTGCATGAGGACTGAATGAGCAGATTGTCTAGACAATGGAAGGCATGTATCTCCATGTGGGCTCAGAAAGAAACTTCCCCCCAGGTCAGATTGAGATCTTTTCATCTGCCTTTGTCTAGAGCATGAGTTGGGGTCTCTTGTCAGGATCCCCTGGGTAGATCTCATGGAATCAATTCCCTCCGTCATTGGTGCAGGTAGATCCCTCCTCTTCTTTGCTTGTGGGGGCTGTAATACCTTAAGCTAATGTGCAGGTTCTGGGTGATATTGGTGCCCTGTGATATACAGATCAGACTAGGCGATATGGTGGCCCTTTCAGGACTTAAATTCCATGAATCTATGACCATGTTCCCCATTGCTACTGGGAGTGCGGGGCATTGGCAGACAGAGTTTAATTACTCTTGCCACATTCTTTTTGTTACCTACTAATGTGCCCAGGTCTGCAGAAAGACTGGGTGAGATGAGGGATGAATAAAAGATTCCCCTCTTCTATCTAGGCTAGAGAAATCTAGACCTCTCTGGGCAAGGAGCTACTTTTGCCAGTTAAGGGGTTTGGGTGCAGTTCTCTGCATTAAATTATAGGAGATTAGTTGGTATCCAAAAAGTATCCAACTGAGTTGCCTCTGTGAATGAAAGTGGGCTGTTTAATTCTAAAGGACTCCCTGAATGTGACAGCAAAGCATACAATTATATATAAATATGTTACATATTCATGTAACAGACTGGCAATACTTGCCTTAAATAACCTGCCCGGTTAGCAGATGTTGATCCTGCTGGGAAAGAATTACATAGGTCCTGCCACTCAGTGAGACAGGTGCCTCAGTCATCAATACAGATATAAAAGAGGAATACCTTTATAAGAAAAAAGGATCTAGAGTGTGGGCTGAGTAGTGCTGAATGAGGAACCCCAGGAGCATCCAAACTTGGGGAAAAGGCTTGAGTTGATCTTTAACATTCTTATTATTATTGTTAGTCTTTAAAAGTGCTACAAGATTCCTTGTTTGAACTAGACTAATACGGCTACCCCTCTTATTGTTGTTTCCTTTGCTGATAAAGCCAGATACCAGGAAACTGGTATGTTTGTATTTTGCATGCTATATTGGCTGTGTTTATAAAAGTAGTTTGGGAAAGGTGCCTGCTCACAATCTGTCTTTCTGTATTCCTGATGTTGGTGAAGATTTTTATATTGGCTTAAATGTCTTGATCACCAAACTCTTCTTATTTTTCTGTGTTTTTCTTGTGAAAATGAGTGAATAAGCAATTATAACATTTAACTCTCCATCATTCATCACAGATTTTTGGGTATTGCCAATTATAAAGTGTGCCTACTGTAAATACATATCATCCAGCATATAAATCAGACGCATGTTTTAAAAAATGCCCTTGTAATTCTTTCCATGGCAGAATAATTCAGACATCATACAGGTTGTTGATATATCTATTTTGGGACTTATCTTTTTCCTCATTAACAAAGCAAGATATTAATTACATCATTTATCTTCATTTCCATATCTATATCAATTACAGAGGGTAGCAAGGAAATGCTGAGAAAAAAAGAATTTTAAGTTATCTGATCTTTAACAAAAATATTTCTTCTGATAAAGAAAAGGCATCTGTGGAATACATATTCAGTGATAAGTATTCTAGTCCATGTCTGGTAAACTCTCAGATAATGGCAGCGTGGTAGGGTCACAG
Organism: Pelusios castaneus; assembly: GCA_007922175.1. NCBI lineage: Eukaryota > Metazoa > Chordata > Testudines > Pelomedusidae > Pelusios > Pelusios castaneus. The sequence continues at coordinate 8,935,495 of ML685804.1, forward strand.
GGATTCTATTAGCTCAATTAACGAGGAGTAAGATAAGGCTAACACCTAGCTCTTCAAACGGCTAAAAAATAGAGCTGGTTGTAATGGAGTTATTAACCTTCGCCAGCCATTGAATTTTGCTGCTGATTCAAACTCCATTTCCTAGTTCAGGCCTCCATTAATAGGCTGTTTATTATCCCTAATCCACATTGGGATCAGCTGCAGAAATATGAAAGCTCCACATAAAGCCCAAATGACAAAAAAAAGAAATCCCTTTTTTGCATTCTAATTTTTTTTCCTTTTGTTCTTAATATATTCCCAGATTCTGTTTTAGGAAATAAGAACAACATTATCCTTGTTCTAGGTTATGGGCATACAGGCTATAACTAATCAGATGAAAAATAAGTTTAGAAATAATAAAGTGACATAATTGGAGATACAGCCACATCCTTTTGGAGTCCAATCAAGAAGTAATATGATCTCTAATATAAACTCTCTAGAATCACCTTGAAATATTTTTTGCATTGGTAAAGAAACTTTGGGATTAGACAACTGGAAATTTGGTGAAGTATCTCATAAACCTCTATGCATTTTATCGTTAGCTCTTCCTCCCAAGTCACCTCAATCTATTTGGTCCACCTGTTGTGTCCTGCCTGACATCTGAAATTGTGTGCTTTCTGGGGCAGAAGCTGTCAACATTGTTGGGTATGTAGTACAATGGGGCTCTGAATCTCTCTCTCCGTGCATGAATATTGTAGCCAGCTGTTTGACAACATCATCATCAGCCAGGTGAAGAGCTGGTGCTTTGCCATTGAAGAAAGTCAGCAGACAGTTATCAAAGTTCACATCTATATCATGGTGTTAGAGAAACCCCATTTGCAGAGTCTGGCCACACAATTCCCCTGTCCTGTTCAAAACTGGTTCAAGGATGACCACCAGTGCCTTGGCAGGTCAAAACCTGGTGGGCAGATGGTTGGATCAGTGACAAGAGAGTGATTAATTACATTCATTACTGACCACTCGTGACACCAAGCAAATTCCACTGTTTTGTCCTGTGGTGGGATAAGTGACCACAAAAAGTCACTTATCAGCTGTCAGCATAGCGAGACTGCGGCAGAATAGAGGATGACAAGCCCAATGCTGCCTCTAGCACCTCCAACCCAGTTGCCTGGGAAGGGGCAAAGTGGGCATGCAGAGCCATAGACGGCAGAGAAGAAAGCAACAGCTGAACGTGCTGATTAGAGCAAGGTAGAACCATGCCTAATGAGGCTAGAGAGAATAGCTGTCTCCCTAGCTGGGGGGGATAAATAAACTAGCTAGGGTAAACCAGGGAGAGGTGTGGCCTGAAGGAGGGCAGAAGTCCTGATACTCAATTTGCCTCTTGGCCAGGGAGGGTGAGCAGCCCAAAGCCTCAAGGTCAAAAAGAGGTGCATGAATGTGGATTGTACACATACACTGTAAATAAACAAGCACAGGTGATTGAATCAGGTTATGCCTCTGAGTCCTTTTGTTCCAGAGGGAGAAAGACCACCCAGAAGATCCAGAAGGGCCGAGGGCTCATGGCAATCCGCCACAAGGGCATTATGATATTGATGTCTTTGACCTCATTTTATGCTACCCAGATGTTAAACATGGCCACGCAAAACGTGCATTCCAACATATCTGATACTATTCCATTCTCTTCCTCCAGTTTTTACAATGTAATCCACGTTTGCAGCTTTAGGATTGCCAAAATATATAAACTTCCAACTGTGCACTGGAACCAATACTCTCCCAACACTTGCTCATCCAGCAATTTTCATTGGGGTCTTCAACAATCATCACTTGTGGGGGGCCGGGGGTAATGCTGAATCAGATGACAACAGTGATGAAATGATGGAGTGGGCAATTAACGATGATTTCATGTTGATTCGTGATGCAGAACAATGTGACAAGTTTCTCTCAGTTACATGGTTGAAAGAGTACTCACCTGATCTTTGTTGGGTTCATTCGTTAGACAGCCATCCACAACCAGTATAGTACTTAATAACAGCTTCACAACTTCCACTCAATCAGGGACTTACAAAGAGCTGGGGGACCACAGAAAGTGAGCAGCCCAGCCTAGGGAGCTGGACATGGCCACAGAAGCTAGGAGATGCACAATTTAGTTTTACTTTTAGGGCAACCCTACACCAGGCTTGGCCTGCAGGCAGGGCCGGCCCAAGGGTTTTTGGTGCCCTAGGCGAACTATGACTTTGGTGTCCCGTCAGAGGGTGATACTTTCATTTATAAGAGATAACAGAATAATATATTTTTTAAATAGAGAAAAAAATTCACTTCCGTCACCCCTTAAAGCCTGGCACCCTAGGTGACTGCCTAGTTCACCTATATGGTCGGAGTGGCCCTGCCTGCAGGGTTCCTACAGAGCCCACAGCAAAAATGAAAGCTGAACCATTGTTTGGAAAAAAAAACAACCCCAAAAAACAACCTTTCTGAAGCCTAATTGTTAATGAAGGATGCTAATATGCCACCATGAACACTAGCAGCAGTCAGAGTTTAGTTATCCAGGCTTAAAAATAGCACAGTGTTTAATGCAGAAAACATGTTTCCTCTTGCTCACATAACTCAAAAATGGTTTTATGGATTATATTCAAACTAAAATAAATAGAACAAAATAATTTTGGATTTGCATCATGCATGGAAAGATATAGTCCAAAAGTAAACTATTAAGAAAGTTTATAATGGTAGAATACAGGGCTTTGGACTTGCCAGATCAATATTAACGGTAGGATCAATAACAATAAGGTCACAAAAAGTTTAGTTTTATCCATTTTGAGGAGTGGGGGAAGAGGCATTGACGACAGGTGTATAATGCAGGCTTTTCGGCCTTGAGCTAAAAGTTTTATGACACATCTTTTTGGCTATGTCTACACTTACCAAAGTTAGTTTGAATTAGTTCATTCGAACTAACTAATTCAAACTAATTTTAGTTAACTTAATTCGAACTAGCATGGCCCCACTGGAATTTTAGTTCGAACTAAGTCAGTTGCATTAAGTTCAATGTGCTGGTTAGTTCAAACTAAGCAGTTAGTTCGAACTAACATGGCCACATTGACTTAATTTGAACTAACTAGTTTGAAAGGTATAATCGAATTTATTAGTTCGAATTAAGGAAGCCCTTAATTCGAACTAATGAAAGCCTAGGGTGGCCATGGCTTAAGTTAGTTCGAATTAAGCTTCCTTAATTCGAACTAACTTGCCAGTGTAGACATAGCCTTTGAGTCCATATACACTGAATCAAGGCAAGATATTCATGACACAAAGCAAGTTTTCAGCACATCTTCAGTGAAATGGGAATTTCTATTCCTTAGCAAGTACAGACAAATGCAGTCAGTTTACAGACAAATTTGCTGTCTTATTCTTAGTCGAAGTGGCTGTGATCACTGTCGTATTTAGAATCAACTAAGACAAGCTGTTCATGAGTTGGAAGCCGAAGCTAACATTAGGTGATACATAGCAATAATTTTGCTGGTAAACTTTATTTCAGCAGTAAGTTTGGCAGGGGGCTGTCGCTCTCTCTTACTCAATGTATACTTTTATCGAAAATCCAAACTTGGTATTTTCACTTGGCCTCTGATCTTTTCTAGATTGTTTGGAAAATGATTTGCCCAGACACAGTCTGTGCTTGTATACAGAGAATGGAAAAGCGTAAATAAGGTATTTTTCAGAGCTGTTTTACTAGAAATATCCAGAGTTGTACAATCTATTTTCTATTTTAGCTCAAGTAATAAAAGAACAAGAGTGAGAACTGACTTTTGCTTTGATAAAGGACTGCGTTAAACCCTCAACACTAACAGTCCTGAGCTTCTGGTGCTAACCTCTAACCGTACTCTCATTTCCTGCCTATGCTAAGGGGTTAACAGTCTTCTTTTACTAGGAGGCTGAGAGACCACTAATAGATTCAGCTTCTTATTTGCCCTAAAGGCTGCCACAGTTCAACACGATTAGGATCCTGTCCACTTAAGCTGTAACTGCATCATAAGGAGGAACATGGAAGGTAATGCATGTGTTCTCAGAGTACAGAAAACTGATGCTACAGGAGCACATTTTTTTCTGATGGAATACAGGCTTCCCTATACCAGTCTGCAGACTAGTCTTGCTCAATGGCAAATACTAATTAAAAAAAAAATCTAATACCTTAAATTTACAATGTGAAAATGAATTATCTTCCTCCTTGTTCTAGGGCAGGTGTTTGGATGCAGTGGTTGAGGCTGTAGGCACTTTTTTATTATTACATTTTACCAAACTTTATAGCCCATTTTGTTTGTTTTCAAATAACTTTATTTTCTTTCTTTTTACCATCAATTACGAAGTTTGTTTCTCTTTTGATATGATGGAGGAGTCAGGAGACTGATCCGGCTCAATGGTATATAATTTAGTATTATGTTCACTAGGTTTATGAGGTGGGAGTCTGATAAAACATAGTATTTGAACACGAACCATTTATTAGCTCTAAGGAACAGATTTATGATTTGACAACCAGACAATAATTCTGTGTTCTGATCAGCCAAAGAGGTCTGCTTTGAGTTCAAAACACAGAGTAACGTGTGCTTTCACAAATAATTTTGTTTACTGATGTGACTAGATGTTAATAATAAACTTGATATATATGTAAATTTATTTTAATCTAATTTCATCTACAGAGCCCTCCTAAAATGAGACTTTGTAGATTGTTTTCTTTCTGATTTATAGATTTCTGCATTCTATTCCCAGATTGATTTCAAGGCTATAATTCTACCAGGATTTTCTCCTGATGTCAAAAACACTACCACTGTAGATAGTGTTTTATAACTAGCATCACAACTGAAACTAAATTACTGCCCTTCTATCCCATGCTGGTATGTGTCCTTTGTTTATAAGCTCTCTTTCTTTCTGTAGATACCGGGTACTTCAGTTTCATGGAAAGAAATCAACTACAAAATCAATCAGGTTAGCATGATGTCTTGTTTTTGTCCTTTACTCCAACCCTTGTGTAAAATAGAATAGGTTCTAAGTCTGCATTGAAATACATATATGCAGGTTCTGTTAAAGCCAATGTTAGCAGAGTGCACAGATCAGAGTCGAATTTTCACATCTAAGACTTCATACCCCAACCAGTTTTATATACATTATTAGGCCCTGAGCCTGCAAACATATGCACTGAATTCAATGGGAACATGTACATGCATACATCTACTTATGTGCATATATACATACTCAGTCCTTTTTTTTTTTTAAGTGTCTGAATGCATTTCCCAGGAAATACTATTATTTAAACTAATCTGACATGGGTTTCAGCATCTTCTCCTCATTATCTCAGTCACTCAGGAAACTGGTTTCTCTTTTAAAAATATTTGTTTTCAATAATTTTTCTATACCAAAGACTTTATGAAAACAACACACTCCCTATCCTTTCCTTCCCACATTCAAAATAGCTCCTCTCCCCAACTCAACCCCTACCCTTTCCCCTTCCACTGTACCCCCTTTTGGTAGCAGCCACATAGAAAAACAGTTGTGGTGGAGGGGAGGAGATATTTTGCCAGTTTAATTTTGTGTGAAATAGCTTTACATGTGATTTTCCTTTTCAAGGTTAGCTCTGAACTGTCCTGGAGGTGCAGGAAATAAGAATTGGTAACATATGCATTTGTGATGGCCACCATTTCGACCAACACTCAAGTAGGAGAATTAGGGACCTCCCAAGGTGAAAGCTGGAATCTTCATAGCTTTATCTGAACATCCAGGACCTCAAGCTGAGAGTTGCAATAGACTCCCCTCCTCTGTGGAGCAGGCCCAGAGGGTGCCATACAGTATTTTCTCAAGAACTTATAATAGTTCCCTTATGATTTTTGAGAACTTCTCCCCAAGAACCCATGTCCCTTGTACTACCGTCCTGGACAGTCTTTTAATAAGCTAAAATCAAGTATCACATTGTCTTCCGTTATTCCACACAAAACAAAAAGACGATGATCTCATGGTGAGGGCCCAGCCATACTAATATGCTTAGGGTATCACACCAGCACAGATGGATCAGCTGTTTCCATAGCATAGTTTGCTCTAGCAAAATGCACACATGAATTTAACTCTGTTTTGGGATCTGGCTTGAATGATAACTCAAAAAACCATCAGAAAACAAATCATAAGCTCAGCTTGCTCCCCAAGTTTAACAGTCCCTAGGGTTTCCCTGCATCTCTTCTAGCCTCTCTTTCCCAAACGGAGAGACTCCAAACTCCTTTTCTATCTCTGGCTCGAGTTAACATTTATCTGGGTCTATAACTCCGTAGTAAATTGTGTCTTTAGGCAGGGTTAAAGAACCTGCCATTGGAGTGACTCTGTCCAAGGTCCTGTAGTCTGCCTGCCTGTCACAACTAGCAGAAACAGCCAGACTTTGTGGTTTAAAGTTCTCAGAGTAATAATGAGGCACCCAGTTCTAAATATAAGTTTTCTCTAAATTTACAGGGTGGGATTTTCTGAAGCCGTTGTCATTGACCTAATTCTGCACCCACTTAAATCAATGATAAATCGCCTATTGACTTCAGTGGGTGCTGAGTGAGGCCAATACTGAGTGCTTTTGAAAATCCTCCTGGAGGACTCCTGGCTCACTCTGAAAAAGTGGATTGCCTTAAAGAAGGAGTGTCTAGCCCCCACAAAAACTGATTCTTCAATAAGCCAAGAAAAAACGTAAAAGGAATCAAATGCTATGCTTCTGTGAAGACAAAACTCTTTTATCTCTCATATTTGATTAAAGTAGGTAAGAATAATAAATAATAATAATAAAAATCCCAATACACAATGTTATTAAAAACTTTTTTTTAAAGTCTTACCTGTTTGGAATAATTCCCGCTCTTTCCATCTGTTTTGCCTGATCTAAATCTCTTGGGAAACCATGTAGCACCCAACCGTTGGTCATGCAGTCTAGTCGGCTGAGTTGATCTGCCAGTAACTTTAAAACAATGTTGTCTGGGACTGGAAAGGATTTAAGAAAAAACAAAAAAACCTGAACAGCACTTATTTTGTTCGTCAAATCTCAGTACTAACCACACAGTAGAATGCTTCTTGAACTCAGATATAAAAAATTATGTTTGAAAGCTGTAAACCTATTGGGTAGGGACTATCATTTACTGTGTGTGTTCACAGTGCCACAATGGGGCCCCAAACTTATTGAGGCTACCACAATATAAATAATAAATACTGCCTACATAAGCATGCAGAATACTTTTTCTCATAAACACTTATCTATGTATATCTAGATTATCCATATTTTAGCTCTATGCTGTGTGACACGACCACATAAGACCCTCAGAGTCAAAGCTGTAAATCACATTCAATACCCATTTAGCAAAAAAGTATTTGAACGTATTTTACATAGCAGAGCAGAGGGAGATTCCCTAGTGTGTATTGTGGCCTTAAGATTTCCTGTAAAAGTTGTTGTTATTTTCTAGCCTTCAACCAGAAGTTAAATTTTAAAATGTGAAACAACTGTAAACTGTTGCTGTGTTGTCTTCCTGAATCTGTTTATAAGACTCTGACCGGTTTCACAGCTGTTATTTAGAACCAAGTAATCCTTTGTTTTAATTTTATAGGATACAACAGAAAGGAAGGGTGGATCAGTTTTCACTACACCCTTCATAATCTAAACTATTTTGATCAAGATACGCAGTTATCATTACTTATTCCTACTGACTTACAGATGAATTCAATCAATGGACTGAACAAGGCCTATCATCCAACTCCCAGGGCTGAACTGGTATATTATGGTTAGAAGCAAATACCGAGCCAGCCCCAGGAAAATGGTTAGTTAACATCATCAAAAACAGCTACAAGAAGTCATTTCATGAGCAAACGTCTAAACCAAATTTTAAAAGCAGAGACCGTGCCTCCTCTTGTCTTTGTACAGTATCTAGCACATTGGGGGTCCTACCAGAAACAAATAAAAATAACAGATTGCCACATAAATCGGTAACAAGGAATTGGATGTTTCACTATTCACCCTGCCATAGCATTTGCCTAAACAGTATAGTGGGAAGTTTTCATACCAGAATATGTGTTTCAGACCTGTAATGCTGGAACTCACCTTTGCGGCAAATGGACAGGTATTTCTGTTGTAACATGATACTACCACAGGTACTTAAGTATCGCAGGACACACCGTATGGTCCATGTTTCCAGCGATTTTGAAAGACTGGAACTTCCATTTCATCCCCCATTTCTATTCCCCAAACATCAACATCATTGACAAATGAAAATCCCTTTAATCCCAGCTGTTGGGGAGCCTTCTTTCCATTGACTCCATGACAGCTGCCAGTCTGTCTCTAGCAACAGTACATGCTGATTCTCACTTCCAGAATCACCAACCCTCAACCATGGAATTCAGCACTTCTCCTTTTAGAATTGAACCACTGAGTTTACAGATTGCTCTCAGGATTTAATGCACCAGCAAAAATGAAAGAAAGCCATAGGGAAATAATTAGAAAACTAATTAGTGTATTAATTGAGAATACCCACTTCACACTAACAAGAATAATACTTGTCTCTAAAATGCATCTGCTAAAAGAAAACGGGAATGGAATATAATAATTTCTAGTCACCTGATCCAACGTAAATGACAAAATCAAAGGAGGTACTTCTGTAAAATGCCATATATAAAATTAGCTGTAAAATAATGCAGAAGGAAGCAGCAATGTTGTCAGACTGATTATATAAATATAACAAGAGGCAGATCAGAACTGCAGCTAGGAGATCCCCCCCACTGGCTTTTGGGTACAGGAGGAATTAAGGTAAATTATTTACTTTTTCCTGAGTTTCACAGATTAACATACAACAGAAAACGCTCAAGAAAAGAATTAAGGAATCATCTAAAAGATGTTCCCTCCTAAAAAGAAAAGCATCTTCCCTGCATTTCTGGCTGCAGCACTGAACTTTCTGTCTTGATAATCACAGTTCCTGCGGGAACCATCTTTAAAATCATCTTTAAAATTGATTCATATCAATGGAGATTTTTAAAGAGTCTTTAATACCTTACACCACCACTTTGTAAAGGAATTATGTGCTACTGTTTTGATTCTTAACTGGAGCCCTATTAGTAATGTAGAGAACCTTTTCACGCAGGATATCCAGAGGCAGCAGCTGGCAAGCCCTGTTTCTGGCTCCAATAAGGTGACTAGGGAAACAGAGGGAAAGCAGTATAAGGCCGTGGAGATGGTACAGAGAAACAAACTGGTACACAGCATCCCCCAGGCTTCCAGCAGATCTCAGGAGAATTAAGGTGCCAAATTCTTTGCTTCTTGGATAGGGGGAGGGGAAAACCCCAAGCCCTGAAGGAAGAATTCAGAGGAAACTGTGAAGGAAACATCATCAAATTATTTCTGGCCCTGACCACCTTCTGCAAGTCTTTGGTTTGACTGGGTAATCGAACTCCACCTCTTGGTGACTGTTTCTTTTGGGCAGAGTGTAGCAGCCATAAAATAAAGAAGAAAAATTCTATTGTAGGGTGACCCAACAGTCCATCAATTAATAGCATAACTTCTGTAAAAGGCACTAGCAATAATGAAAGATATATCAGGTATATCCTGAAACATTGCTAATTTCAATGCCGTGTCATTAGATAACAGTAATGCAAATGGACAGCCAGGAATCACTGTATTTATTCAATACACTGCAGTACATGTGTACATAAACACACACCTATATGTATGTTTCCACGTTTTCCTGTGTCTCTAAGGTTGATGGTGAGGCATGAAGCATAAACACGTCAGACAGCAGGCCCTACAGTTGATTAGAAAACATAACTATCTCTTTTAAACAGCTTATAGGCTGTTCAATGGCATTACAAAGCACATCAACCACCCATGAACAGAAACAGTCACACTTATAACAGCTGCTTTACAAGTGTAACATCACTGGGAGACAAAAACAAGGAAGAAGAAATCCATATTATTCTTATTTCCCTGTGGTGAAAACAGAGTAGATAATGAAGAACTGTGGGGTATGGAATTCCTTTTCACTCATGTGGAACTCTCTGGTGATGGCGTGTAAATTGCTAACCTGTAATTGGAGTGATACACGGTCTCCAGATAACTAGCCGGGGGTCCACTGGCCTCAATCGTATGACCAAGATTGCTTGCTAGCAAAGTAGAATTTAGAGTTGTTCTCCTGAGGCAGTCAATCTACATGGTTTAGGGGGATTAAGAAGCACATGAGCTTTGAATAATCTTCTTTCCCTCCCCTCCCCGCAGCCTAAATCTGTGAGAGTTTCCAACTCTCTGATAGTTGGGTGAATGAGACTCTAAAGAGGTTTCTAATCTTTACAGAAGTCTAATGTAAGTGACTCGTAGAGATTGATAGCCAAGAAGGAAGTCCCCATTAAGTATTGTGGAAATATATTTCCATTAGCTAGTGAGATCAAGACATGGCATGTGAAGTTCAGCCATTAGCACAGAGTCCACAACACAGCAGACCCACAATGATGCCTCTACACCAGGACAGGGGTAAATAGCTATAGACAAGGAACCCAGGGGGCTCTATAATCTGTATATGTGGCAGGAATGCACTCCAGATCAGCCCCACAGAGAGAAGTGCAAAGATCAAGAATTTATATTGATACTGAAGGAAGAATATCCCTAATCTCTTACTACAAAACATATGTAGAAGACCTCAGACCTCCAGCAGTGGCTGGAAGTTGAAGCTAGGCAAATTCAGACTGGAAATAAAGCATATGTTTTTAACAGTGAGAGTAATTAAGAGCTGGAACAATTTACCAAGTGTTGTGGTGGAGTCTCCATCACTGACCATTCTAAAATTAAGATTGGACTTTTTTTTTTTTTTTAAAGATTTGCTCTAGGAAAGATTTTGAGAAAGTTCTATGGTCTGTAGTACATAGGAAGTCAGACTAGATGATCACAGTGGTCCCGTCTGTCTTGGAATCTATGAATATGGTGATATGTTTTATGAGTACCAATGGGAATCCCTCATTTCTGAACCGCAAGTCCTGTACATTGCATTTTCTGCATTATATTGTGATGATTAGCTGATGAAGCATGCTCTCTGCTTTACTGTACATTCCTACCAAATCAGTATCAATGCTTCATGCCACAGAACTTAGCATGCCTCCATTAACCCAGTGGATCATTGACACAGTGGACACATGACCTGTATCAAACAGCTGATCTTGTTGAATGAGACATGAAGATTGAATCAACCTCTTGACCTAAGATGTGATCCCGTCAATTCAAGGAAGAGACACCTTGGCAGGCCACTGAGTGAGAAGTGTGAACTTCTACTGTTTGTGCTGTAACCACTCTGCAAATAACAAGAGAACTTCAGTCTCAAGGGTAGCCATTCACCCTTTTTATGAGTACTAATATTCAAACATGACAGGGTAGTGCGGCCACATATTCATAGTACTCAGAAGATAACGTGGAACAGTTAATGCATGTCACCACATATATTTCCAGCCATCTGCTGTAAAGTATAATAGGCAGAACACTAGGAAAGGTTGATGGATATTCAACGGAATTCATGAGCCTGCCGTGCATCCCAAAGGGCTACAAATGGGGCCTATAAGCTTGCTCAAAAAACAAACAGTCTTGTGGCACGTTTAAAGAATAATAAATTTATTAACAAATAAAGACGTGTTAGTCTTTAAACATGCCACAAGACTCCTCGTTTGTTTTGCTGAACTAGACTAACACGGCCACCCCTCTGGAACCTCCCATCACAAAGGTATCTAGAAAGGAGAAGAGAACAGAAGAGCCAATCCACTAAACTCATATCTTTAGCTCAAGGACTCAAGATAGAAAGAAGAACATTAAGGGCAGACTCTGAAGTACAGTAGCAGCTGTGTCAGTGAGGGTGTGGTGGAAGGTTTCTCTCATGAAGGCCGATAGAGGAGCAGAGCAATCGAGCATTTCTCATGCATATCGGGGGGGGGGGCGATATTTCTTGGGAGGCTACAATATATTACATCATTGGTTCCCAGCCTGTGGCCTGGAGGCAAAAAGTGGCCAACGCCTCCTCTCCTACTGGCTGCAGAAGTGAGCCTCTGCCCAAAGACCAAGGCAGAGTGCGTTTCCGCAGGGCTAAAACCCTGGTGCAGGCTCCTTGGAATTCAGTGCACCCCTGCACCGGCTGTAACAGGGAGCATGGCAAAGTGCTCTGCCTAGGTCAATAGGCACTGGGTTCCTGCTGGAGCCAGGGGGAGGGACTGATCTTCCATCCTCCTGGCTGCAGAAGGGAGTCACTGCCTAGGGAGCTACAGGACACATGCGCCAGGGAATCAGGAGCAGGGGCGGATTATCGGAGGGACTTTAGGGGTTTAAGCCCTGGGCCCCAGCCAAAAAGGGGGCCCCGGCTCCAGCCCTAAAGTCCATCTGATAATCTGGCACCCGCCCAGCTTAGTCTGGCAGGGCAGGAGCGCTCAGGGCCTCCTATCCTGCCGACACGGGGTGGAGAAGGGGGATGGATGGGGCCAATGTGGGCTGCATCGGAGGCCCCTCCACCCCCCAGGCAGACAGGCCAGAGCAGGGCTGGGGCGGGAGTGCCCTCTGGCCCCATGGCCCCCCACAGTGACAGGGGGCCTCACAGTTGGGGGGGGGGGGGCGCGCCAGCCTGGGGCTCCCGGGCGGGTTAACCCGGCCCTGAATGGGAGAGCACTGAGGAGGCAGCCTCCTCACTGAACTCCTACTGTCTGGCTGCAATGCTGGTGGGGGAGGCTGGTGGCAGACGGGTGGCCCTTCAGGGTTATAAAAATGATATCTGTGGTTCTCGAGCCAGGAAGGTTGGGAACCACTGTATTACACTTTATATGCATACAAGTTCAAGTGCTTCTTAATAGTCAAGTTTACTAAATCAGCTTGCCAGTCAGCTCCAGAGTGAAGGGACAGTCAATTATTTTCTGTTAAGGTCCAAATTTCTTGGCCAAACAAGTTATACTCAAGGCCCAGACTACAGAAAAAAAATTAAAAATATAGTAGTGATAATAACAATACATAAGTAAAAAGATTTTGGGGTCCATTCAAAAGCATCTGCTGGTTCAGATTTGGCCCACGGCCTGCCTGCTGACTCCCCCTGCATTAACGTGTGCGTAAGCCAAGAGTCTGGATCCACGAAGGATCATTTTGTAGAACTGCCAAAATTCACGTGTTCTAAGCTGAACCCCTCACATTTCAAATGATTCCTTCCCAGTATCGTTTCCTTTAAAGCACAGTGTTGAAAGCTATCAACTCACTTCTCCAAACCTGTAAATCCTTGAGTTACAGTACAAATGCATTTGCAGGAACTTGTCCTGTCAGCTTTGTGTAGCTGAAAGTTTAAAGTTTCTTTAATAATACTGTCCATTTAGCGTTGTTCATCTCCTTAGACAGAGATTTTGCAGTTAGGTCTAAAGTCTTTCACCGTTAATTCAAATGCCTGAGGCCTGATCTCAATGCCTGACAGTTAACATCTTGCCCTGAGTAGAAGCTACTGCCAAGGGCTACTTCCTTGGATTGTCCTGTCAACCATAAATTTAGCCGCAAAGTGTGAGTTATGAATATCGTATTGTTCCAAGAGCATCAGATTATCCCCATTGGAGCATTTTATTTGATTCTTCAAGAGAAGTCTTCCGTCTTCTCGCTGACTTCAGGGTTGTTAGAGTTCATAATCATTTGTTTTTCAATGTGCTAAAGAGAAATTTAAACAATGATTACTATTGTCACTGTAATATAGGCTGACTGATTTAGCCTCGCCAATGCACCAGATTTGGGATGATAAAAGGCCATATAAGCACTGTGTTTCACTTAGTGAAATACATACGAAGAAATATGATTCTTCAGGATTCCAATGGTAATTCAGTGCAAAAAGGAATAGCTATGGGAGTAAGGGATGATTTTTTTTACATGCACCGAGCTGATCGCTGGAAGAATTTCCTCCTATAACAGTATCGGCAGGTGCTGTAGAGAGTTTTCACCTCCTCCTGGAGTGAGTAACACATGTTTAATTCCTGCACTCCCAGGGGGCACAGGGCAACAGACCTCTTTGAAAAGCAGTCACCTAGTCTTCCGTTCCTTCAAATGTGAATTTATTAATTCAAAGGCGAAAGCAGAGCCTACCTCGACTGCTGGGGTATTCGCATTGACTCAGAGATGAGTTTCTAGAAAATGCCAGATGCTTTGAAGATGACCCTCAAAGTTACATTTCAGTGTAAAGGCCACAATATATAGCACAGGAGGTTGTCCAAATGAGGCTTTCCATTGGAAACTAAGCTTTGGACTTTACAAGTGGCAGCTAACACACAGTGTGATATAGCGAAGCAAACATTATTTCCTTAACAGTGAAGCTGCATTTGTGGTTTTGAGCCCCCTCGACTGGTGCTCTCCTAAGCTCCTCACTGATATTACCAGGAATTATGACTTTTGTAGAACTGCCTATGAAACTAATGAACAGAACAGCGATTCCATTAGGCAAGGGTCTAGGGGATGCGATCTTGTTTGTTTATTATTTACTGCCACCTGCTGGTAAAATGAGATTACTGCGATACAAGCTGATCGTCCCAGACAATGTACATACGGAAAAGGCAAGTTAAAATATTATGAAATGGAGATGACACTACATGTAAGTTTTAATTATGCATTTCTCCGCAATCTCATCAGATGAAGGTTGGAATAAGAAAACATGACTTGCCATAGAAAAGGCTCTTATTTGTCCATAACAGTCAACAGAGTTCCACAGGAGTATATACCTATCCAGTTTAGCATTTTGGATAATTCACAGGATCTTCTAGATTTACTTCTCAGCAGCTCCATTAGCCTCTTTTAAATGCAGCGATGAAGCTACTTGACCCAGGAGTTCCTAGCATCATTTCAATGTATTTATTCTGATACTACTTTTAATCCGGTTGATGGAGAGATAAATTAATAAATGATACCCAGTATTTATGTAGCATTTTCAAAGCATTGTGCAATATTAACAAAATAAAAAAACAAGAAACAGTCTCACAGTATTCTCAGCACATATTCATTATCTCTAGCCATGTTGATTTAGGACTTCTCATAAGAATTAGAATAATTAATTTTATGTAACAAAATAAATTATAATCATCTAAATAGTCCCCAAAATCGGGACCTTTCCTAAGATTTTACTGAGACAATAGGGTAACACTTTTGACTGTAGTTCTTACGGTTTTTGATAGAAAGCAGTTACATTAGAGATGAACTAAAAATATATTTTAAAAGACATTTAAGACCTTACATCATCAACAGAATGTGTAGAATTAAGAATGACAAGACACACACTTTAAATTAAGGGAGTTGACCATTCTTTTTCGCAGCTGGTAACCATGAATTTCAGTAGTCCTTGTTTGCCCTATTATATGTTATGATATCCTTCACACTTAAGTCAAATTCGTCTGACGAAGTGGGATTTTCTCCCACGAAAGCTCATGCGATAAATAAATCTGTTAGTCTTTAAAAGTGCCACAGGACTCTGTTGTCTTCACACTTTAGGAACTTGTAACAAGGCAGCTCTCTACTCTGCTTTAGCTATTCATGATATCCTTAGTTGTAGCAGGAGAAAGAGAGAAGTCCAAACTCAAGGCCTGGCAAATAAAAACCTCTTTAGTTTAATTTAAAAATATTATTTATATTTTTTTCAGCTCAGGGTGAGTGGTCTAGTGCAGTGGCTTTCAAACTTTTTTATCTGGGACCCAGTTGGAAAAAAAACATGTATGTCTGCAACGCAACAGTTACATCGTTGAGCGATGCATTCTAGTCTTTCAGCAGTGGAAACAAGGGCACCGCAACCCAGTACCTGACGGTCCCTGATCCAGCGCTGGGTTGCAACCCATGATTTGAAAACCACTGGTCTAGTGGATTGAGTCTGAGTCCAGGAACCAAATCTCCTCAATTCTAATCCAGGCTCTGCCACTGACTTGCTACATGGCTTTAAAGGACACTCAAGCTTTCTGCCTGAATTTCACCATCTGTGAAATGGGAACAATATTCCCTACCTCACCAAGATTCTTCTAATCTGACAAGTGATTCTGTAAAATATACAAATCTGCTCCCTGAGTGCATTCAGGGATCTATCTGCTAATGTTAGGGACAGACGTACATTTGTGCTACTACTGCAGAGCCGACATGGCTGCAGGAGAGCAAGTGAATTCCATGTCAGCTTATGCTGAAATACTGGAATTGTTAACTAAATTCCAACCAAAGACACAAATTCTTCCCTCATTTACAGCTGTGCAGTCTTACTGAAGGCTATGTGACAGAAGAAAGACTGGCCTACAGAATCTTTCCTGCTGCTGCTGATGTGCAGGAAGGAAAGAAGCCAGGCCAGCACTTGCAAAAAGTAATTTTTTACTTCTAAACTGAACGAGTTTGATAAACAGTCATTAATGTCATCAGTCTGGAAACCCACCAGGCCATTTTTATAGTCACTTGGCAACGGAACTGCTTGCACATGTTAAAACGGTGCTTTGAAAATGTACAGCTAACTATTTTTTTAAAACCCCTTTAAAAAAAAAAAAGTATTTCAATATCATATTAAGGCCTGATTCTGTATACATGGCTCCTGATAAAACACAGCCACAAGGACAGAATTTGATTTTTAAACTACAGAATAAAAAAGTTGCCAAGATGAGACATGCTTTTCCCTTCATAGGAGTCTTATAAATTCATGTGATTATTCAACCCCACCTGGAAAACAAGATCTGTTATTAAACAGAAAAAACAAACAGAAACCAAATTAGCTGTCTAGCGCTCGTTAGCCACTGGTTTAGGCAGCTGAGCAGGATGGAGGATAGTAAGAAGGGAGAGAAGATATTTTGTCAGCTTCCCAAGAATTCTTGTACACAAGGAGTCAAATAAATTTTAAATGATTAACACAGAGCACTTATACCATGCTCTGCTTCTTTAGAGCATTTTATGAACACAGGGCTCCATCCCAGGAGGTGCAGAGAACCCTCAACTCTTATTGAATCAGTCGGGATTTAGGGTACTCAACACCTTGCAGGATTGGACCACTGATATCAATGGGAATTGGGGGAATTCATCACCTTATAATGTGTCCTATCCTGCACCCCTTATTTATGTGACTAATTCCACTAATTTGAGTAGCACTTCTTAGCTAAGTAAGAACCATTAGTTAGGTGCTACCAAAATATAAATAACAATTGCAAAAAAGGATTGAGGTCAGGAACCTAGGCCCTACTTCCATTGAAGCTAATGGCAAAATTTTCCTTTACATCAATAAGAGCAGACCCACTAATGAATTAACACTCACATCCATGTTGGAAAATTCCTCCCTAGTATCTATTTCCTCTGACCTGGGTTCCAAGAAGGGATCTTCATTTTAACAGGATGGCTTTAGGATTTTTATTTCTTTGCAGTGGGATTCTCACCGTGGCCCATTTCAGATCTGAATATTTAGCAATTTTAGCTGGTGTGCATTGAGCAAAAATGGAGCTAACAGATTCCAGGATATTAAATTAACAGAAAAGGGGATACTAATTTCTTATCACTGTGGCAATTCAAACACATAAGGAAAAAATAACAGTAAAAGTCAGACAAGCAAAGGGACAACTTACAACCCAAGTATGTTGATGTACAGCTCACTAGTGTACAACCTCTCATCTTTTATTGACACATTAGCATTTAAAAGGAAAATATATATTTATAAATGTTATTTTGTTCTTCTGACCATCTATTTTCTACTACTGGAAAAAAAGGCTCCTACCTATTTTCCATAAAGAAATCTTTGTAGCAGTCCCAGTGGAAAAGTCAAAAGTTTGACTTGAAAAATGGAGCTACTTCAAAAGCATTGTCAAGAAAAGGTGAAGGGTTCTTCAAAATGTATAAATTAAAGTGTGGTGCATTAATAGATATCTATATAACTTAATACTGAATGTTTGTGATCTAGATGTGTGTACAGAAGGTCCGGATGAATGTACAGCATGGATATAAGGAGAACTTTAATAAACTGTAAATCAATCTGTTTATTAGTGACTGTTTGGACTGTGTCTGTATGTATGTGCGTGTGTGAAAAATGAAAGAAAAGTGGAGAGTTTTTTTCAATAATAAAAAGGGAGTTGCACTGCAGGGCCCCTAAAGCTTGTGAAAAATTAAACTCGACGGATTCAAACTGTCCTATTTCCACTTCAAAAGAGAAGAGGCACTGAGCTCTTCCCAACTTATCTTCAAACGCCCAGCACCCTAGAAAGTTTCTTTAAAAAAAATAAAGTCTCTAGTTCCCCCAAGCACTGTACCCGTTACTGTAGCTGCTGTCTCTCCCTCTTCTAATTATACCCATGTGAGTCTATTAATCAACTTGTAAATTATTTAGAGAGCCATGCGCTGTCTTCAGCCAGTACAAACACACTGCACGCAAAGACTTGCTGAAAACCAATGGAGCTCCCAAAGGGTCTCTCTCCAATGTTCAGACAGCTTGCAGCTCGCCAGTACAACACTGTTAAAAACAAGAAATAGCACTAAGCTTACCTCCTCAGATATAAAGATTTACTTCTCCTTTCAACTCTGAAGCTCTCTGCAAGTTTTTAACAAAAGAAAAAGCTGTTCTATTGTCAAATCTTTAGCTCACCCTTAGTGATGAGAATATTAATTTACTGTCAAAAGAAATAAAGGGCTTCAGAGAGGCTCTGATCACCAGTGCCAGGAGACCCCAACTTTTGCAGAATGCACCAAAAGCACCCCTTTAAAATCATGCAGATGAAAAAAAAGCAACATCTGTACAGCAATACTTATTATTAGTCATTTCAGAAATCAGGGAATCCTATATTTTCTCCCTCCATGTATAGAATGCCATTGGGAACAGCTTCAGATATTCCTATTTTATAAATAGGAATGGTAAGAGGGAAAAATGCAACACAGATTGTTTGTGTTTGACTAACAGGACGTTTCAATCTTCCATGAATCAGATATCTTACCATCTGAACCTTTACTTTTGGTAGAAAAGCCATTATCCAAACTAACAGCAGTTTTCCCAGCTGAAAAGCAGCATCTAGTTTTTTCCATTTTGTTGCTTGCTTTGGATGGTTCTGTTTAATTTTTCTAGGCTCACCTTATTGCAGCATTCCAAACAGGTCTATGAATTAGCAGCGATTCCTCCAGGCCATCTCACCAATAAATACATACAAATGTTTGAAAAGTAAAGAATGACACGTGAATTCCTTCTCATGTGAGGATTAACGATGGCTTTCTCGTGATGACCTCACATCCCAGGAATTTATTGCTTTTATTTTTATTAATAAAAAACACACTCCTCACATACCAAACAGTAAGGATTTCAACAGAAAAATCAGATACGCTTTTTTTTGCGGTTTTTAATGTCCCCCCAGGGTATGATATTCTGACAGGCATCTGAAAAATGGTGAACATTCTGGCTGAAAAAGCAGCATCATTGTGCACCTGTACTTTGGCAGAAATCTGCTCCATGTGCAATCTAGCCTATTACTACTAATAATAACCCAGGGAGGAGGTGGTAACTGTGCATAAACATCAAGCGTGCATATGAAAGGTGCATACATGCAGATTCCTTGACTATAACCCGAAAGGATGTAGGACAGGGATGGTCTGCAGAACAGATTATTTTGGAGGGAATTAAAGAGACGGGATCAATGTGCTCTAGTTTCTGGCTATGGGCTTTCTGGCACAAGTCAATGCATGCATCTCGCACATCTGTCTCCAAAAATGTGTTCGCCAAAGATATCCAGGCAAAGAGTGAGCATATTCAACATTACCATACTACTCAAATCCAGTAATGCTGTTAACTAAAAGAGGGAATGGAGTAGTAGACTAAGGGCAAGTCTTCACTGATGGCAGCAAATTCAGTGCTCTCAGATTGATCTTCTGAATTGACTGATCAGGTCTGTGAAGACCCACTCAGATGATCAGGAAGCTGATCTAGACCACCCAAGAAAAGGAGTAGTGCTGAGTTGGAGACAAGGCATCTCCCTCAGACTCAGTGCACTGAAGACATCGTAGTAAGTAGGCGGTAGGCAGTCAGAAGTATTTTAAATACTTTGCATATCGCCCTTCAACTGCCACCAAAATCACACCATGGTGTAGACTGGCCCTAACTTGATTTAGCTAAGGAAAACTGGGATCAAACTCTAACACTGTCACTTTTCCATCCAAGAGTAAATTTAGCAATAATTAATGTTTAAGAGTTGGTGAAAATACAAGATCAAAGAACCCCTAAGGAACAGTCAGTGCATTTCAGACTGGTTAGCCAAAGGATGATTCTATGGACATGACATCAAGAAACAATTTGGATGCTGAACTATTGAGTCAAAAGAATGTTTTTAATTATCCAATGGGCACAAAGTGTAGGACCGCTGTCCTGGGAAATTAAAAATTCATGAACCTAAGGACATTTATGCTGCCTTCATTAGCTAAATAAATTTCCCTGAACAACATGATTGAGACTGATAAAGTAAGGAGTTAGGAACTTCAGGAGAGTGTGACTGTCAGAAAATGCATAGAATAGTAATGCGTAGAATTTATTTGTGGGCTGAATAATAGAATTATTTGAATGCAAGATTGGGATCCTCTTGTAGTACATGTAACATATGTAAAGGACAATCACTGGGAAAATATTGCCCAGCAATACCAAGAATAATTCTGATTGTTTTTGAATCCTTCACAGCTAACAGAGAATCTGTGCTTGTCTACCAGAATTTTAGAACTGGTTTGAACCCGGAAAAACTCCACTATATTGCTGGAGAGGCGAGTGACAAGAGTCTTCTGGTTGCACATAACTACATGATTTAGGGCTCAAACTTGCCATGTAAGGCATACAGTGCCACCTCCATTCCAACCCCTTTCCAGCAGTAAAAAGGCTGGAGCAATGCCCAGGGGCTCAAAGAGGCCTGTCTCTGTTTGTGAGAGAATTCCTCTGGGAGAGGAACTCAGGAAGACAGCCATTGGATGTCTTCTGAGGACCCTCTCACAAGGCCTGGCATAAAGGGTTTGCCAGGGTGGGGCTGGAGGGCTGTATTAGGGAGGGAACCACAACAACTAGAGCTGTGAAGATTCTGGGCAGCATTGCTGTCTCTGGCTGTCATAACATAAACATCCCCGCAATGCTGTCTGAGGGCATGTCTACACGGCCTCATAGTTCAGACTAAGGGGGTAGGAACAGCAGAGTGCACTGAAGTGCTGCACTGTAGCTCCCCAGTGCAGACACGGAGCACACCAACTTCCCAAGTTCACACAATTTTGGCACTGGACTGCCAACTGATCTTAGTTCTGCCTCTCTGGCTCTCCATCTGTCAAAGAGGGATAATGTTGCTTATGTCCTTTGTAAAGTTTAGAGTAGGAAACAGTTTCAAGGAAGTGGTGGAAGCTCTATTGGACCAAATATCCAAGGACTGTATTATAGTGGAACAATCTCGGCTAGGAAGGAGAAGGAATGAGGCTTTCACAGGGCTATTCCACCTATAAACTCTGTGAAATGAATCCTATTATATTTAGATCTTAGCACTAGTGCTTGTTACTGGTTTCCTTAAGCATTTTCATTACAATTTTATGCTCTGTGGTTGAGCTAGTTTTTAACTGATTAACCTGTGACAAACTTTCATTCATTACTGCCTTTTTACTGTGTGGTGATCAGATTTTAAAAAGCTGGCCTCCAGTTTCATGCTTATAATTTGAGAGCAAAATATTGCGGGTGTAGTTAATATCAGACATTGAAATGTCTAATTTATGGGCACAATCTCGTACTTCAGTGTCTAAATGACATTAACTATGTGTGCAATTTACTCGTTCCCACAAAAAGAGTGGCTGGGTTCATGCCAGTCTCAAAACTTGACTTTATGTGTGAGGTTCAGAGAAGTCACATGATATTAAGACACTACTGTGAATCTGACAGACAATAATTTGGAACTTAGGTTTCATGTGAGCTATCTTTGGTTCCCCCGTAATGGCTGATATCATTTATGATTCCTTGCTTGGAAAGAGCTAGAGGTCTACTTTGTCAACACCCCCTGGGGTTTGTTGACTCAGAGGGCTAGGAATGCCAAGAAAAGTTCAGTCAAGTATTAATTGCCTTTCACATTTTAAACATTGCCAGTTGCTGCATAATTAAGTAATCAGTTTACATGTGACCTCAAGACTAAATTTGGTCAAGTATCATGTGTGTTTTTCTCCTGTTTTAACCTGGTTGCATCTTTGCACGGTTCTAAATGGGATTCTTTGCCATCCTCCCTCCTCAGTATGCTATGCTCTTTCATTTTCTCAAGGCCTTTGTGAGGACACTAATGAATTCTTGTTAGTGTTTACTAATGTAAATTCATTCTTTGTTATCCCTGGGAGAGGAGGATTAGTGAGATGACAGAACTTATTATTCCTGGTACTGCTATATAATATTTATTGCTATTCAGTCCTCAATTCTGTAGTATGCCCACTAACAAACAAAATCAAATAAACAGTCTATATAAACAAAAACAAAGGGGAAAAAAATTTAGCACAATGCACAGGAATAGTTGTGGCACCATTAACATTAATATGAATTATAGAGTTGCATTCTTGCACGTTACAATAAAATATATGTTCATCTACATTTGAAATAATGCCTAATTTTCTGGGGACATTGTAATTCCAATGTCATTTTGCTGTCATGAAAGCAGCTCACGTGGACTAAGGAAGCGTGTATTTTTTGGACTAGCTAGGATATTAATATCCTTCCAATTATTTTATCCTACTGGGAATGCTCCCATCTTAATGGTTAATGGGAAGTTTGTAAAATACCCGTGAAACATCCATGTAAAGGACTTATCCTATAAGGAGATCATTCACCCAAGCTCCAAACACAGCTACCGTTGAAATTTAGTTAGGTACCTCTCTTTCAAATGGCAGCTAAAAACCAAAGGAGGTGGGGGTAAGAAGGGTGGTGGGCAAGTGAAAGTTAGAGTAACCCATTTGGTCAGTCCCCCTTGCAACTGGATTCACAGAGGATATGAATCAATTGCCCCCCCAAGCTGTAAAAGCACTGACTGTCGTGCTCTGGAGGTCCCGGGTTCAATTTATGATGTCGGCCAAAATGGTGACTGAGACACTGTATAACATACATTGAACCAAATGGAGTTAGTGCACCAGTGGTCAACCTGACCCATTCCGTGGAGCTGATGTTTAGTGTTCAAAACTATTATCACATGACCTGACAAATTGACAGAGCAAAAGAATACCCAAAGCTGCGGAGGCCTTTTTGAAATGCTTCAAAAAGTACTGAGTTCCCTGACATGGTGTCTGGGGAACATCAGTTAATTTTATAGGCTCATATTTCAGATCTGTGTAATTCAGTCTCAGAATTAAGCTATTGTATGAAAGAAGGGACTTGCTGGGCTTTCCAATTCACCAAATGGCTTTCCTTGCTGAAAATAAAAGACAGTGTAGATTTCCCTGCACTCAGAGTGGGTTTGCTCAAAACTCCATTAATACTGAAGCTTAAGTGAGATTTCTCCAACTTCAGCAAGACTATTTCCCTGTAATACTTGTTCCTCTGGTAACTATTCAGCATGGTGCCAGAAAAAGGACTGCCAGTTCCTGCGGTTAGTATCTAGGCCATTGTACTTGCCAAAATAAACGCATTCCTACACCACATTGATCGCTACATTGATAAACAACTTACCCACTGGAATTGTGTGGGGTTTTCTTGTATCTGTAGCCATAACTGTGCAAGGCAATTAACAGCCAAATAAGCGTTTGCTACCCTAAGAAACTTATAATCTTTACCATTTAGTCTCAATATAATCATTTGTCAAACTTCCAAAAACATTTTTTTCCCTAAATTTTGATGGTGCCTGATATCCCCTTTACCAAAAAGTCTTATGGGGCAAATCTTACAAGTTAAAATGCTTGTGTCAAACCAGACACGCTCCATCAGAACATTCACCAAATGATAACCAAAAGGAGGTTGTGTTTTACAAACGACTGATGATTAAAAAAAACAAAACCCCACACCAGATTCCTCATTTTAATTTAAGGACAATGCTTAGAATTCAAATATGGGATCTGGAAGCAGAGTGTGAGCTTCACTCACATAGATATTCAGTCTCCATTACCTTGAAGAGATTTGCCAAGTGAAAATTCTGATTTCAGTTACAGTCTGGTGTAAATCTGTAATAACTAAATGGCATCAATGAAGTAACTTTATATTTGCACCATTGGCTGTATCAGTTTCTCCCACAGATTATTTTTTCCTACGAACTTGTAACTACAGTGCAGTAAGACAACAACATGCCCTACCTGGCCAGCCACTGTCAAAATAAGGCTTAATGAGTTCTCCAAGTTTTGTCTTGTCTGCAACAGCTTCCTTTAGCAGTTGCCCGCAGCAAACTGAGAGGAAGAAGGAACAAAAAGACACAAGGTTAAATTTTAAAAAGGAAGCAAGCAAGAAAGGAAAAAAACCCCCAAGAAGCTGCATATTGGAAAAAGGTCACTGAATAAAATAAAAGTTGTGGGATTTTTTTGGATTTTGGGGTTGGTTTTTGTTTTTTTTTGGCCAAGCAAACCAAAAAGCAAAGAGACTGAGCAGGGGAGAATACTGAATAGAAAAGAATACATTTGGCAAGGAACATATTAAAAACAGAGGCAGAGAGAAAGATACTAATCAAATACATTACTAAAATAATAAGGAATAACTGGTAGGGTTTTCACTTTTTATAAACTTATAATTACAGAATAAGATTACTACACCTGCTGACCAGCATCTGAACAGCTCTGCTGGAGATGCCAGATAATATGCAGTTCAGAGAAGTGACCCCGTGGATCATTTAACAATCATTCAAGAATTATATTCATGAAACTGTGCTAATGCGATGTGATAGCTGAGATTCCAGATAAACAGAATATCATGAAATTTAAAATTAAGATACCAAATCAGGACCACTGCACATTAAATAACAGTACTATGTATCTGTATGGCACCTTTCATCCAAGCAGATTAACTAAGTGTCTTTACCCCTATTATCCTCGTTTTACAGAGGGGTAAGCTAAAGCATGGGGAGGTATGATATGAATAAGGTCACACCAACTCCTGACTCCCAATTATCTGTGCTAAATACTAGGTTACAGTAGCTTTTTATGTCCTATGGCACAGTCTTTTAATACATAATTATGGGCCTGTTTTATGGGAAAATAAAATGCAAATTGTACCTCGAGATGAAATATCATTAAAATATTAATCAAACTTCAGTCTATTCTTATAAATTAAGTGTATAGAAATATACAAAAAAGAAGAATTTAAAGAGAAATTGTAACCAAGCAATTTTATTTTTGATTAGCCAAATGACAATCATTACTGCATTCTAGGATAAAGCTTTTGTTAAAAATAATAAAATATTTTAAAAAATAAATATACAATGTGACATGATGGAATTAACGTATTTGATGGCATATTAAGGTTTTACTTATTCCATTTGCACAGATTTAATTTTTTTATGATACAGATTTAAAAAACAAGGATATTTTTATCTTTTTAAACTCTACTAGATAACATTTGTCAATTATTTGTCATGAATTTTCAGAAACATTGAAGTAAAATTCTAACTCTTCAAAATAAAACATACAAGGGCCAGATTCCCAACTGGTGTAATTTCAGCATAGCTCCCTAACTTGAGTGGAGCTACATCAATTTACACTAGCGAAAGAGCTGGACTGAACATGTTTTCCTTTAGTTGCAATGATCTTAAGGAACGGATAAACCCAGTCTTAGATGCAATCCATTTATAGAACTCACTGCAGATTCTGAGCACATAGCACCTGCAGGACTAGCCCACATCTAGGATTATTAAAAATGCCAGGGTTGCTCAAAAATTTTGTGTTGACACCGTTTTGACAGAAAAGTGAGATTTTCAACAAAAGATTTTTTTCTCTTTTTTTTTTTTTTGCAAAAGGGTCTGCCCTCTGCAGAAAACATTGAGTGTTTGTCCAAAAAAAAAACAAATTAAAAAATTAAAAAAAATATCAGAATCTAAAACTTTTTGCCTAAAATTTTGATTTATTTTACAATAAGCCAAAATTTCCTCCAGCAAATTTAAACAAAATGATTTTTTTGTTTTCACAAAAATTTTCAACAATCCCCCTGCATTTTCTGAGCAGTTATAACACAGATAAGATCCTGCAGTTCTGAGCCACAAGAATAATTTCTCAGGACTAAGCTTTGCTGAAGCCCTGATCCAGTCTCATCAAAGTCTTTCCGTTTATTTAACAAGCGTTGGATTAAGTCCACAGGAGTTATCACCTCAATATAGGAAGCAGAATCAGGCCTACAGCTGTCTTTTTTTTCCCTAAAATGTGTTATTTCTGGTTATTATTGTAGAGTTTTGTGTGTTCAAAGCACACTACTACAACCTGATTCAATATTGGAGAAGAGCTGATCTGCTATGCCATTTTACAATCGGAATTCATTTGGTTAAAATAGCTGCAGTTTTTCTAGTATCACTGATTATCATGCAATGTGGCTGCAAATTACATTGATTACATTGTCTGGTTGTCTTCTACTTTAGTCTATTTCCAAGCACTCGATACTATGAACATGTACCAGAACGAGCCCCTTATAAATGGCAGAGAAAGATCATTTTTATATTTGTTCCCTTTTTAAAAAGTATGTACTTTAAAAGTATAGAAATGAAAAGTCATCTTCTCATTTCAGAACCACTTTTCTTTTAAAAGCCTCCCAACACTGAGTCGATATGTGAAAGTGCAAAGACATTATGCAAGACCCACCAATGCGATGGAGAATTCAGAGCACTATAGACTGTTCACAGGAGCATCTCGGGTGTATAACACATGAAAAGCTACTGATCTAAAGGGTATAAAATATGATGACTAAAAAAAAATGTTGGAGCTGGTTTGGCACAGGATATATGTTTTTATTGGTTAATATTTTTTTATTGCAAGATATTTCAGCCCCCCCGCAAAAAGTTTGACATCCACAGTGATGGACTAACAGAGGAATTTTACGAGCAAGTAAGAAAGAAAGACAGCAAAAGATAAATGATCAAAAGGAGAGAAAGAGGGAATGGAGCAAAGTGCATATTTACTGAGAACTTACTGTTGACAATGTTGTATTTCTGAGCTATTAGTGCTGCCTGCAGGCTCTTCCCACTGCCTGGGGGTCCACAAAAGAGAATTCGTGGCGTAAAGGGGGCAGCTGATCGGCTCCGGGTTTGGACATAGGTAAGAGCTAGAAAGACAACAGAAGGATAAGAAAGTCAGATGCCAAACAAAAAGAGTTAAAATCCATTTACTTTTGCTTTCTTAGCAGATATAATAACTGATGAATTTCTTTACATCATCACTGAATTGTAATACAAGAACTGAGATCAGAGCTCCAACATAACTGACATATTCTATATGTAACATATCATGCTGCAGAGACACACATTTTAGGAATTCTAGTATAGTTAAATTATATTTAGCACTCATATAGTGCCTTTCATCAGTGGATCTCAAAGCGCTTCAAAGGACAGATTCAATTAGTAACTGCACTTTTACGATGTAATTTTTAACCGAAACCAGCTTTGCTTCTTACCATGCAAGCTCCAGGGTGAAAACATTATCAAAACTATTAAATATAGTTTATAAACAAATATATATGATCATTATGAAAAAGGCGGGATGTTAATTTGTCACAACACTTCCCCAGCTTCATTTGTGATTGATGCCCTTCTATTTGGGATGTTTTAAATTTATGTGGCACTAATACCATATAATTACATGTGATTTTATTTTGTGCACTTTGTTTTTGCATGAAGGGTAAAGACAACTTGATGTTTTCAGCCCAGCTCCAGCTCCCTGTTGGGCACTACTTTATTTTTGCTGATCTTGCTTTGTATCGGGTAGGAAACTATTAATTTTATATTAGTCGAGGAACTTATCCCCTGGGAACTTTGAAAGAACCATCGACCTTGTCAAGAATAATTCAGATTGTTGCATTACACTGGTCCCAACTTTGCTGCATTCCCAGAAGAGAAGTTGAGAAGACAGGTCAACGAGAACATACAGTGAGGTTTAGCTTGATAATGAAGATACTTTATCATCAGAATATTTGGAACACAGCCTGGGAAGAGACAAGGTATTACCTCACCCACCTTGTTGCTCTAAAGAGAAGTAGAGACATTTAAGCAAGACCCTAAATTTCCCATGTTACTTATTATTTACTGCATGTTATATGGATGACACAACTCGATGTCTGAATGGCTATTTCAGTCCAGACAACCTTACATTCAAATAGAAGAGTCTATGAAAAGGGTATAAGTCTCTGTGGCAAACACTGTATTTAAGTCTAATAAAATGGGTACAAGAAGCCAAATCTTAAGACACCGCTTTTCCCTTTAAAAGTAATCCCATATTGTAAACAAGTTCTTCACTCCATCTGGCATTTTAGGGATCAGTGCTTTAAACTAGCATTTTACCTGTTTTTGAAACACTAACACACACTTGTTTAATGAGCCCCCTTTGTGTAGGATTTCCAGATCTTTGGAATGCTTCCCACTGTAGAGCAGCACCACCATGTTCCAGTTTTGACACATCTAACTCCTCAACTGGAGTAGTTGCTAAGCATATGAATCATACTGCAAGCACATGGGATACATTCCTTGCTCCCAAACCACAAGCCACAGTGTATGCTGTACAGCTGAGATCACTGAATGCACTGGATGTGAATCTGATTTCACACCAGAGTCAATCAGGAGCAGTACTAATGAAGTCAAGAGAGCTGCACCAGTGTGGGTGTGGGATCAGAATCAGATCCACAATTCCTCAAAATCCAGTGAAACTGCAATTTCTCCACTCTCATTTCACTCACATCTATCATTAAACATACAAATTAAATACACAAATCTGGAAACTCTTAATCTGTTTATCACATAACTTATCCAAAACAAATATCAAGTAACCGAGGAGGGCCCTGGTTATTCTAAATGCTTTCCACAACCAGGGTATCCAAAAGCACAAACATTATTGGCAAACCACCCTGCTTACAAATGATGCTTAATTTGCAGTAAATAACCAAGTTAATTAGGAGTAATGATCCCCCAGACAGTCTCCACATCTAATTATTCCTTAAAAAAAATCTGGCTGCTTGATGCACTACAGAAAAAGATCTAGAGAGGATTTTTTTTTCATTCCAATTTTCAATTTATCTCACTACATTATTAATTAATAATAATTAATATTCAGGCACTCACATTTTTATTTACAATTCAAGGCATGAATTCTTTATGAATTATGATATGAACTTTTAAATTTAATTAAGTAATTTAGAGGTAATTAATGTGTAAATTCCAAATATAAACTTCCTAGTTGTTTATCTTAAAAGTGCAGCACTTGTCATTAAAAAAAAGACCTTTCTGAGATGCAAAATGATAGGGCTGTAACAGGCCATCTGCAGGCTGACAGCTCCAAGTACAGTATCAGTTCATCTTCCCGACAGGTTCCTTATTTTTTTCATGACGAATGAACGTTCTATGTCAGAACGCATTCAAGTGAAGTTGAACCAAAGCAAACAAAGGATTACCACAGAGCAAACCTATCACTACAGGCAACTGTTATATAATGAAATACAACCAGCCTTGAGCTGCTACTACTTGTTAAGAGACTTGTACAGGTAGTAGCCATACAGGGCTATGTCTACACTTCTTAATTTAAGTCCACTTAGCATGTCCACACTCAAATTTTAAGTCGACTTAGAGGGGACCCTACAAAATCAATCTAGAGCGTCCACACTGGACACCTAGGTCGACTTGTAGGGGCTAGGTGGACCTGGGACAGATCCACGGTGGCAGAGGAGCACCCCTTGCCAAGTGCCAGGGGGCTCAGCCTTTGCCCCATTGTACCTGGGTACAATGGGACACAGGGGGACAGGGACCCTGGCAGGGAATGGGCAGAGCCCTGCCCTTTGGGGGGGCATGCCAGGCTGTGGCTGTGCCAGCCACCCTCGCAGGGAGGGCAGTGGGGAAGCCCTGGAGCCCCCTAAGTCGACTTAAAGTCGACTTTGGGCTACTCCATGTCCACACTGGCTAAGTCGACTTTCTAAAGTCAACTTAGCCAGAAAAGTCGACTTAAAATGAGGTTTAGTAAAGTCAACTTAATTTTTTCTTAAGTCGACTTAAGCAGCTGCTTAAATCGACTTAAGGAAAGTGTAGTGTAGATGCAGAGTAAATTAAGTCGACTTAAGCAAGCTTAAATCGACTTAATTTACCAGTGTAGACGCACCCCAGGAGACTAGCAGGGTTCCAGGATGTGTACCAGTATCGATACTGCAGGTTTTTATGACTGGAACTCTAGGCTTCCCCATCACTTCGGAAATGATTCTGCAAACCTTACTCACACTTGTGTCCCCAGTGGGATTACTCTGATGAATAATTGCTATTCACTGTGAGTAAGGGTTACAGAATCAGGAAGACCTCCCATTCAACCATCCCTGTTCTAACTAGCAAAGAAGCTGTCTGGTACAGTTCAGTAGGTTACAGGGAACACAACAGAATTAGAAGTAGGCAGCTCTGACTGATACAGGTGAGATCTTGGCACAGTTGTCTCTAAAGGCTGGGATTCAGATTGCAATCTGTCAGCTGTCAAATTTTCTTCTAACTGTGTACCATCGATATTTACCCTGGGAGAAGACGTCTGCACAGGGCTGGTCGGCATTGATCAATTTTAATATTTGCTGGTAAATCTGGAAAACTCTGGGGAAGTTTCTATGGTATTCCAGCAGGTGCTTTGAGGTCTCTTGTTCAGATATGCTTTCGGCCTCCACCAAACGCTGTTGCACTGCAGGGTCGCTTGGCCAGTCAAAGGTTGTATGGTACACCTCTGGAAGTTAAACAATAATTTGGACCCATTAGGAAAATGAACTTGATAGAACTTGTTCAGCTTGCAAAAACATTCCTCATCATGCTCAGGATCTAGATTCTACCAAGACCTTAGGTTGGAGCATAAGTAGAGCGGAAGCCGAGTAATTCTTCCCTAACTATTACTCCATGGGTCCACAAAGAGGACAGATTGTGGTAGAGAGAACTGGGCAGCCATGTGGCAGCAGGGGTTATGTTTGTTGCACCCCTTAGTGGGGCGTAGCAGAGTGCCTGCTACCCCTACACACTAGGGATATCCAGTACAGACCTGTGACTGTCTGGTACAATCAAGCCTTTAATACTTTGTACTTCCCCTAGTCTCTTCCACCTAATACTCTCAAAACATTTTGCAAGCATTAAATATTTATTCTTATAACACAGCTGTAAGGTAGGACAGGAAAACAGAAGTACAGAATGGTGAAGTGACTTGTCTATGCTCAGACAAGAAGTCTGTGGCAGACCTGGGAATAGGACTTAGACCTCCTGACTCCTATCCTGAGCTTTAACCAAGGCCTTCTGAACAGAAGCCTTACTTAATGCAAATAAAAGGCATCCCTTTAATTCAGCATGTCCTTCCCAATGCTACTCCTAACTGACATGGGTTCCTGTGAAGCACCTAAAACATGCCATCTGCAACACTGCCATTTCCTGTTGACTCTCCAACTGGTTATCCTACTCAGTGGAGCTATTCCTAAGTTCTTACTGCCTTCTATAGTGAGGCAGAGATTCAAGGTCCATCAAAGATACCATGGTAAACAGGAAACATTTTTATGGTGTGATCACACATTAGGGTGACCTGTGCAATACAAGTGCTGCTTGCCATAAAACTGTTCTTTACAAATATTTTCCCTACTATATTGGTGTCGAAAATGATATACATTGAATTGATAACAGAAGTGTATATCTGACTCAGAATTACACTGCCTACTCACATCATAAAGGAGTAGCATTAAAAATCAACTTTAAAAACATCAACACATCAGTGTCTCTTGGGTAGAGACAAAAATGTTCTCCGAGAAGGGATGACGAACAAAAGTATACTACACCTTTTGTGGCTGGATCAACCCTTTTCCCAAGGTTCCTCTCAATCAGCACAATGTCTGGAGCATACAGCACAACTAAACATAGAAGAAACAGAATAGAAATGCACTTTCAGTTAGTTACTGAGTTCATTTCTTGGAGATGCTTCCAAGCGTGCTTTGCAAGTAAGATTCGATCCCCATTTAGTTATCTTCCCCATTTGCAACATTTTTCCTTATTTCCTTGTATTTTACCTATGAACATTTGATTCTGAGGGGAAATTTTGGCCAAAATTATCAGTCACATGGGATTTTTAGGAGGAAATAGATTGTGATAAATACATAGCTCAATTTAGAATATTCTATGATGCAATAATCTTGCTTCTTTTATGGTCATTCAGTTACTAAATTCAGCTAATTTAGTCATTTGCACTCAGTCTTGCAAGGTTCTTCCACACTTACATTCTAATTAAGGGTCCTATTTTGTTCTTGGTTACACAGCTAAAATTGAGAGAAGAATTTGACATTAAATATTGTTAGCTATCGTCAGAAATGATCATTTAAATACATGCACTACGTATAAGTACTACATACACGTACTGTCCAACATACATATTTTTCTAAACACTATCCCAGTGATTCTGAATCCGTTACTAAAGCAGAATTGTGTACAAATCAAATCCAAAGTAGCAAATTATTATTTCTCTGTTGAGTACAACAGGGGCTGGTTTATTAATCACAGTTGAGATGTGCATTTTTAAAATCATCTTCACCTACCCATTCTCCCCACCCCACAATTTTCATTTTTCTCATGCATTTTGGCTAGGTTCCCATCTAATGATCTGGAAATGCAGAAGGTCCCAAGGTAGGGAGGCCAGGTGGTAGGGTCTTGTCCATCAAGGCCCTGCCACTATAGAATTACCCAAGATTCCACCTGTGGCATGAAAGGTCAGGATTAAGGCCTGGGTGTTTCTATTTCATTTGTGTGTGTTGAGTAAATTGTATGTATTATTCTGTCACATAGAAGGAATGGCTTGGGGGCTCTTTTAGATCCTTTTTGCTCCCAGGGATCAATTAAAGCAGAATCCTTGAGGTTTGGGTCCTGAGGTCAGTGAAGGTTTGGACTCACCGGTGAGGCAGAGAGGCTCAGCTGTGTGTTGTCACATGCTTTAAAGAGGGTTGAATTTACTGGTCTAGAGAAAGGCAGTGAGCTCCAAAGTGGTAAGAAGACAACGGTTCTTCTAGGGAAAGTGGAGTAAAGAGTTCAACTGACTGCTCTAAAGTTTTGATGGGCCCGGGCTCCATTTAGCCATTTCCTCCAATCCAGTGAGTTTGGTCTTTGAAGTACATGTTTCTGGTTTGCTCTGGTTTCTTTGGCATGTATTACACATTTAAGAAATACCAATTTTAACACTGAAGTGTTCTTTATAGGTCAGTAGTGGCTTTCGCCAATGTCCCACAAACACAAAACATCTTGTATTTCTTACCAACATGTCTGGGGATGATACCAGCTGCCTGCAGCATCCATGCTTGTTCGTGGTTTTCAGGAAAACCTTCTAAAATCCAACCCTATCACACAAAAACATGAAAGAATTAGCAATCCAAACATCGTAACAATTAAATCCTAGGACTAGACATCTCATTTGTTAATCACAGACGCTCTGATTCTGATCTCACATCAGTGTAAATCAGGAATAAGTCACATAGTTAGACCGGTGCATCCCAAATGCTTCCAGAAAATGTACCCATTTCAGAGACTAAAACATAGGTGAACATTTGAATCTCCTTCTACTTCTTTGAAACACTGAGCTATCCCACCAGCTCAGACAAAATCAATTATAACCTCACTTTATTTGTTGTGGTTCTTTCTAGTGGACAAGTTCAACCTATGACCATTTTTAAAAGGTTTAGGATCATAATCTTATATTGACCCTAAAACAAGGGGAGGATTTGGATGATGGAGATATTCAGAGTATTCTTCCAAGAAATTTTTTAGTACAAACAGCTGGAATGAATGACTGATGAAGACTCCACACTGAGCTCATGTATAGAAAATCATATCACATGCAATGAGCAGGGTATAGTTATAAGTTTGATGTTTTGCAAGCTCCATAGTTTCAGTGTTAGGCACTTTTGAGATGTGTTGAAAAGATTTAATTACATCTATAGATCATTGGAGACCCAATCCTATGAAGACTCAGGAGCACTTGATTCTCAGGCTATTGAAATCAATGGGATTTAAGGATTGAGCGATGTATAATTTTGCTAGTTACATCAAATTATTACCTCTTGAATATTTAACTGGGTAAAGTGTGGCTACTTGGATCTGACTGAGCTGACATGAGAAGTTGGAGAGGCAGCTGGGGGCCAGTTCACCCTCTGCATGTGTCAGAGCAGCCTCAGCACTGTTCTAGTTTATTATGTAAATGCCAACAGGGAATATTTGGAATATACTTCTGCCTAAGCTCACTGCCCCGACACAACCCCTATATAGGGATGGCGTTGAACTTTAGAGATTAGAACAGACTATGCTACCTGTAAACCAGTCAGGAATCCCTCTTTGCTGGAGAGATCTTCAGATGTCTGCTTAGGGCAAGTTTATGGCCTCTTTATGCCAGCAGAGCTGTGCAAAGGGCCCATAGAATGGGCCGAGGTCCAGCCTAAACGCCTAATTCTTATTGACTGATGGTTCATCTTTTTCTCTTGATATTTCTATAGGATACATAATGTCTAGGTGCTCTGAGCAGAAACCTTGGCAATGCAACTGAATTTATCCACCTTTACTGATTTTTTACCATATTTTAGATTACTTCTGTGATTAATTTTTTTCCTAATTTTGGATATTTTAAAAAAATTATTACATTTATTAAAGTTTGGGGTACACGAGAAACTGCAAATAAAACCATCTTTCATTTGATTGCATTTCCAAATCCTATTTAAGATTATACTCCTCACACTTTGTATGAGTCACTAAATTCACATAGTAATATAAATCATTTAAATAAAGCTTTAAAGAGACACCATCAAAAGAAGCATCGGATATTAAAAAAATCATTTTCATGTTAATATCACCTCAACTTATTACAGCTGAGATAATTTCATAAATCAAATTTACTTTTCACCACTTGAACTAGTAGCACCCAGCTTGGACAGTGAAACCAGACTGGTCAAATTATTATCCCCATTTACTAGACAGGAAACTGAGGAACAGAGCAGTGAAGTGATGAGAGCAGGGAATCAGAGGTGGAACAGAAGCCAGATCTCTTCACTTCTGGTCTTGTGCTTTTTAGAGCAATACCATCCTTTCTTCTTTATTTAGGGTAAAATTCACACCTACACCCACCTAAAGCCCAAGGAATCAGATTTGATGTGAACTATCTGGCACTGGAAATGGAGGGAGACCATGGATTACAATACAATTCCTCTACAGCAGTTACTCCGCCGAATGCAGGGGGCAATCCACCCTAACACAGAAGTAATGCCCCTTTGTTCATGCACACATCATTTTGCCTCATAATGGGACCTTAGATGGATCCTCAGCACCACAAATGAATTTCACCAAGCCAGGAAGAATCGTCTCAGTGAACTACAGCATAAAGCTGGGTTCTCCTGTGGATGTTTGGGAGGAAAAAGAGGGACTCTTTAAGGCACTGAATGTGTCTGAAAACAACATGCGCTAATAATGTCATCACAGTAAAATGGACATTTCCATAATCTATGAGTGCTTTATTTTTAAATTTCAATCTAAAAACCAAAAGTATACAGAACAGATGCCTTCTTCTCTCTTGGAAAAAAGAAGCCAAAATACCTCAAACAACACAAACCAACAACTATTTCTACAATTTTGAAATATTCAAAAGAATACCAGCCCACACCATGGATAAAAGAAGCTAAAGAAATCTAAAGAGTAATGAGCACTGAAGAAAATATACATTCTTTCATTATTTTCTTAAATTATACAGGAAAACTAGTTCCCAGGGCTAATGAAGCAACACAGCAAAAGACTGAAAGAAAGGAAAGTAAGAAGATCTTTTCACTCCCTTAAGTCCTTGTTATAGCCAGCTAAGTGTTAGACTGAACATCTTAAGAAAACAAGCATTACAGATCTATGAAATGGCACAGGAATGCTGCAGCATTTTTCAATTTCTATGTGATGCAGTATCTGAAATCTTCCTCTCTAAGTCTACATTAGCTAAACGTGGTCTAAATTTTCTCTCTGTTAGTTGCATAGCTGAACTAGTTAGTCCTTCTCACTGTACTCCCAATAACTTTGTGAGGCAGTAAGGAAGCTGAAAGAATATATAGAAAAGACTTTTTAATATTGCATTAGCTAGCATTTGTGATCGTCTCCCACATAAATGTGAAGCTCTAGCAGTATGGGGTCCACAGATTTTAGAATCATTTCAGGGAAACATCTCTCAATGACTTCTGTAGGAGGAAATCGGGACATTCCAATTACATAGGAAAATTCCTTAATTAGCCCAATTTCACTACATCCTGTAGCTATCTGCAGGCAGTAAAGAAGGCTCCAGTAACTGCAAGCCATTTTTTGCCACTCCCAGTGTTTGCTTTATCAAATTGGCATGAACTACTAAATACGGTTACACAGGGGCTAAGAAATCGATTTTTCCCTTGAGAGTTACAGAGAAGAGAGAGGACGCAAATAAGTTCCACAGTGTTTAGTGGTAATACCTTGGCATGCTACTGCAAATGCACTCTGTTAAAACACGTATGTGCAACCAAGTCCTGCACCCATAGTGAAGCAGATCCTAAACTGGTGTAAATGGGCATACTGCACTTCTGACATCAGACAGCTCTGCCAAGTTATAACAGTTGAGGACCTGACCTACTTTCTCCATTCTTAGTTTAATTCCAAACTAAAATGTAGCACAAGATTTCTGATACCAGGGCACTTTCGAAGCATCATCACTCAAAAGCAAATACTTGGCAATAAGTAAAAGATAGATTTTTAACAAAATGCAACAAACTTCATAAAGTTCATATACAATTACACAAACGCAAAGTCCCTTAAAGCAGACAGTACACAATTTAATGGCTAAAAGTTTAAGTTTGAAATCGTAGCTCAGTGAATATCTGCTTGTAACAAACATATTTAAGGCACGAAACAAATACATACTAAATAAACCCTATAGAAATAGTTAGCTTTTTGGATCTTATTTCCAAAGGTCTCTGAATTTTGAGGTATCAATGAGTCCTTAATTAGAATACATTATCCATCTACTTGACACTTCAGTGAAATGTCTATTCTACCACAGAGCTGCAGCTTTGTTCAGAGCAGGTTTATTGATATTCTGATGCATTCCCTCTCCATACCCCCAGTGGCTTGGTTCTGTTTTATCACACATCAAAAGGGCCGTATGCTCAGGGCACCCCATGCACAGCTCAGAGCTGGAGGTCTGAACAGCTGCAAGTAGTATGGTATCACAGGAGGGACAAGCTCCAAGCAGATGTCACAGATAAAAAAGAAAAAAAAGACAGTAAAAAGGGAGTGTGGCTTGGGAACTAAGCAAAAGGTAGCAATGTACAGCAGAGCAAGACCTGACTTAAAATATGCCTAACATTCTTGATGCAAACACTGGTCTTTTCTGCCCTCCCCTGATTGTCATTAAAGTATAATTAGTAACTTCACTCGGTAAGAATTTGTTTCTTTATGAAGCCATCTATTTTCGGGTTTTGATGTTATAACCTCCAGGCAGTCAAGCATAGGCAGAACATCCTCATGTCTAGCCTGAATGAAAGCTAGGATCCTGAGGGTTGTACAGTGCTTCACTCTGGGCCACCATCTTCTCCCCACAAATGGACCCTCAAATCCCCTCCAACTTCAAGACAGCGAGTGATAAATGCAGAATTCAGCTCTTGCCTTAAGGTCAGGTAAAGTGCTCCTTGGAGACCTGTCCCGCTCTGTAAATCAGTAGCAATGAGACATTTGTACAGATATCAACTAATTCCTCCAAACTCAAGGAATCTGGAGCGAAGGAAACCCAAGGTCATTCGCAAACATGAGCGTCCTTTGTTGCCAATCTATCAGTGACTGATACCTTCCACCCAAATAACAGCTATCCAAATATTCCACTTTCTTTTGACAGTGTTTGGCCTGAACATCCTCAAAACTCATTACAAAAATAGAAAGCTATTGACCGAGATAGGGTAAGAACAAGGCAAAGAGCAAAGAAACACAGAAAAACAACATTCAGTCACATTAGATTTGAGAAAGAATTCTCAGCCACAGACCCACGATTTTGGGGTTCCCTTTCACAAAAGATTAGAACCAGAAATCTTGTTACCTACAGAACAAATGTCTTCATTACTGTTTTCCCACAACATTCAGGGTTTTTTTTAATTATCAAATTAATTTTTTAAAAGGTTATTTTAAATTATTTTTTTAAATTATTATACGCCCTTCCCTCCCACCCAAAGAAAAAGGAAAAGTAGCCAAACAACAAAAAAATTACCAATAATTAGAATTACCGAAGTAATTCTCTACAACTGTCAAGGGAAGACACTCACAGCCAACATGCCACAAAGATCACTGTGCAGAGGGCGCTGTATGGGAAAGTATCTACTGACAAGCTGATTCTTACAATTTGTCAGTATTTGGAGGACTACAGGCTGGAAGAGGTCACTTGTCAGTCTTTCTATTGGAAAGGAAATTCTTTTCCCAAATAAAAAGCATTTTGGTAGCTTCAGTATTGAATAAGAAGCTGTGTCCTGTTTAAACAAATAAATTAAGGATAATGGGCCAAATTCTCCCTTCCATTATACTCGCATAACACCATACACTATCAACTTGTAAGGCGTTGCATAGATATAGCTGGAGGCAGGATTTGACCCATTGATTACATGATCTCATCCACAACCAACAACCAAAGAAAGATCCTGTGGCCAATGCAAGTTTGAGTTCAATACTTTTAATGCTCACCCACCAGCAATCCTTTCTTGCACATCAACGAAAGCCACTTCTACTCTCTTGAACTGCTGAGTATCAACAAGTGAAATACCCCAATTACTCAAATTAATCATTGGCAAAATCTTAGCTCCCAAAACATCCTATGACTGGTGCAAAAGGTTCAACTATGCCTCTCTCAGTCAGCCACTCCTTAGGGTGCAAATTCACCACTCAATAACCTCTACACTAGATTTCTTCAGTTCTCTAAATTCTTTCCACAACATTACATCTCAACAGCACCAAAAATTAGGTAATAGCCAATGGAGGTATCGCCACCAAGCACTAACCCTGTAAGATGAAAAATCCTCATATCAGCTTCACAAGTCCCTGGGTCTAACATAGTGCTTGCAATACGTTTTCTGTGTATGTTGTAAGACCTACCAGTCTGATCCCTTGCAGTCCTAACTACATTTGTATTAGAGGAACACACAACATACAGTCTCAGCAGAGCTGTTGATCAATAAAACTGAACTCCTTAGAGGATGCCTGTGACATCTATAAACCTGTGAGTGTGAAAACAATGGCACCAAAATTCTGTATTCTTACTGTCAGTGGGATGAAAGCTGTGCAATTAATGCCAGCCCAATGACACCACAAGGAGAAATAAAACAAACAGCTGGTGGTACTATGTCCAGCATGCCGCTCCTACGATCTATGAACATCTTCAGTATAAAATACTGATTCCTATTATGAGCAAAAGATCATAAGTCTGTACAAAGAATTAAAAAATCTACAGTCCACAATATTAATTGCATTAGATTTCACTTAAAAATAGTAATAAAAACGCATTGATCTTCTTTCATATGGAAATTAAGCATGCACAAGAAGAGGAAAATCTTACATTCACTGGCATTACAGCACCATTTGCTAAGCAAAACTTTGAGAACTACACATTCTTCCTAGAAGTCAGTGAACTTATTCCAATCTAGCTGAACTAGTTGTCAGCACTCCTTTTTGCTTATCTTTGCTTTTTGGAGATGTCTGTAAGTTTTTATTGCCCCAAATGTCCCATCACTGTAAGCACTGGTCAATTCTACTGGCAGGAACAACAATAGGGGTGTCAATGTAGAATGTAGAGATTTCCAGGAAGTTGCTGTCATTTTAAGCATCATGTTGTCTTACTCAGAAAAGTCTACGTGCTTAAAATGTCAGGTGGAAATGCCTTTTCTTGACCCAAGCTCTCATCTTTGCTACCATCAGTGGAGCTTAAACAGAACTAGCAATTGTGGGAAATACTGGGCAAAATGTAGTGCGCACAGAGCTTTTCGAGAAGAGTGGAATTTGTCTGCATATTGAAGAACATCAACACTTATCTCAATAGCTCCACAATGAACACATAAGAAACGTATCTATTAAAATTGTGTGCTTCAACAAGAGAGAATATGGTTTCATGAAAGATAAGAGCACCTTAGGTTTAGAAACGCCACTGTGCTTTTCAAAAACTCCTCAAATGAAGAGTTATTGACCAATAAACATCTGCTCTGAAGGCTTTGTCTACACACATCCTCCTTCCCTAAAATTTTTTACCATGTCTACCACCAAACAACTCCACCAATGGTGACAACAGTGGAACACTAGCACACAATGCACCAGCAGCTATCTTTCTGGAGATCTGATCCAAACAGAGTTAAACAACATGCTGTTTAAAACACTGGTGGCAGCCTGTAAGTTGTCCACACTAGCAACCCAATCGCTTGCACCAAGAGTGGAGCTGCACCAATGACAGGAATGGTGACAAATCTGAGTAAAAAGGAAAGCCTAGAATAGACACCTCTTTCACTAACAATGCACGGACAGTGTGGTCTAGGGGCTAATAGTAAAAAACCCTGGGTTTCATTCTTGGCTTTGTTGTGTTTTTTAATTATTTTTATTTCTATAGGTTTGGCCTCAGCGAACAAGCAGGCAGTTCCATCTAGCACTTTATAATCACCAAGTGCCCTACCTCTCAGTTTCCTGGTTCAGCCACTAGATCACACTCAGAATTGGTCATTGTTATTAAGTGACATGATAGGCATGCTGATTTTACTCAACTAGAGAAATATTCAAATGTTCATATCCATTTGTGAGGGCAAAAATCATACAGTAAATGCAATCATCTCTTGCCACAGAATTGCCCCAGATCTTTGACAGACTTATCGCACTACCCGGATATAAAAATTTAGTCGTTTCAATTCTGCTCAGTTTCTATTATAACCACAGCTGACAGCATGGATTTTACTTGAGTTCAGCAGTTAAATTATTTAATTAAAAATACCATGTAAATGGTCAAGAATGTGTACTGTATAGTTGTGTTTTTAAACACATTCTACAACTACACAGAGAGGCTTAATCCCAAAGTGAATTTAGCAAATTTATGCAAATACAGTAAAGACTACTAGATGTTTGGCCTAGAGGGATAAACATCTATCACCAGTTAAATAAAATAAAATAAAACAGATCAGCTCAAAAAAAAGCTCTAAGAAACACTAGGCAGATGCAAATAATTGAAGCATAGTGATTTGTAATGCAAAAGTTTAATTCTACTTTGCAAACTCAAAATGAACAGATAAATTATGGATTCAGAAAAACTGACAACCACTTCCCAGACATTTAGGTTTTTTCCCAATCTCTATACTTATTTCTTTCTAACAATTCAACTGATTGTTTCAAATCTCCCACTGATTGAGACGGAGAGCACGCCATGACATCCTAATATACAGAAGAAGGGCCATTTAAAAAAGGAGGAAAAGGGGGACTCTTATATCTAATGAACTGAAAAGCTATTCTATAGTTTTTTCTGTCCCGGACACATACCACTAGCATGGGAGTTCAAAGGGGAAAAAAGTAAGATTTAGGGAAGGAGCATCATCTTGAACTAATAAAGCTGTGTCTTTTGTCATAGACTTGATGTAATTTAGATACCTGGGGCTTGATTCCTCATCGTACTACTCCAGTTTTATGCAGTTACACCCCCATTGATTTCAAGGGAGTTACACTGTCATAAATCTCGATTAACATAGTGCTGAATCAAGTACTTGGTCTGCGAACTTCCTTTTGTAAAATTCCAAAGGGGTAGCCATGTTAGTCTATTGTAGAAAGACAACAGAGTCCTGTGGCACTTTTAAAGACTAACAGATTTATTTATCACATGAGCTTTCGTGGGAGAAAATCCCACTTCAAAGCGTCTGACGAAGTGGGATTTTCTCCC